>CM052705.1:46634134-46656611 GCA_028551405.1 Uromys caudimaculatus | reverse complement strand
ATTCTGACTGGTGTGAGGTGGAATCTCAGACTTGTTTTGATTTGCATTTCCCTGATGACTAAGGATGTTGAGCATTTCTTTAGGTGCTTCTCAGCCCTGCGAATTTCCTCAGTTGAGAATTCTCTGTTTAGCTCTGTTCCCCATTTTTTGATGGGGTTATTTGGTTTTTTGGAATCTACCTTCTTGAGTTCTTTGTAAATATTGGATATTAGCCCTCTATCGGGCATAGTATTGGTTAAGATCTTTTCCCAATCTGTTGGTTGCCATTTTGTCCTATTGACAGTGTCCTTTGCCTTACAGAAGCTGTGCAATTTCATGAGGTCCCATTTGTCTATTCTTGATCTTAGAGCATAAGCCACTGGTGTTCTGTTCAGGAACTTTTCCCCCGTACCCAGGTGTTCAAGAGTTTTCCCCACTTTCTCTTCTATTAAATTCAGTGTAACTGGTTTTATGTGGAGGTCCTTGATCCACTTGGACTTGAGCTTTGTACAGGGAAACCTGGGATTTTCAAAAGAACTCAAAAGACTCAACGGAACTTTAAATACCTCTTCACATTCGAAAGATTTGATGTATGCTTAAAAGCCCTATCTTTATAGAATTGTTGCTTGCATTGCTTTGCTTCATATCCTATTAAACTGTCCATATTTATCTCTATAAATGGATCTGCTTTTCTATAATGCTAAAGAAAAGTCATGCCAACTGAAGAAAATGACAAAGGTAACTAGGCACCTTGTGCTTGCGCAGTAGCAAAGACTTTCAACCCATCAAGCCGCTCTTTCCTTCTCAGCCTTTCTCCTCGTGCTTCCTCCAGTTCTAGCCAGTGTCCCCTACCTTCTCTTCCTCATCAGTCCTCATCCTGTCTCTGGTTTTAGCCCCCACCTTCCCTAGAGAATATCTGATCAGCCTGGCCTGCTTCCTGCAAGAATTTTATCAAATTCTCTGAACAAAAAGCCCATGTCTCTCTTAGCATTGTTTGCTTTCTGTCTCTGTTTTTGTTTTGTTGTTGATGTTTAGCATAGTCCTACCCTGTAGCCTAGCCTAGCCTGAAACTCACTATGTTGCCTAGGGTGGCCTCAGTCTCCTCATAACCCACCTGCCCCAGCCTCTCGAGTGCTAGAATTATAGCCACCAGCCCAGCTTTGAGTTAATTGTACACAAACCCCACCATTATATATGACAGAAAGCAGTGTTTGAATTTTACAAATGGAGAGAAACTGCAGATGGCTAGAATCAAACTTGCATTTGCTTTGTAGAGCACAGCCCAGGAGACAGACAGAAAATAAAGACATCACTGTCTCCTCATCTGCATCGCCATCCACTGCCTTCGCATCCCGCCCACTTCCGGGGTGTGTCAAGCTCAGGCTGTGGAGGCCTACTACTGCAGTAGTTCATGGGGTAAAGTTTTCTTAACTTCTTCAGTGGGGATAACTTTCTTTAGCTTTAAAGAAAAGCAGAGCTGTTTATAGAGATAAAGATGGACAGTTTAATAGGATATAAAGCAAAGCAGTGCAAGCAACAATTCTACAAAGACAGGGCTTTTTAATGTACATCAAACCCTTGGCCGATGAGGAAGAAATGTAAAGTTACACTGAGTCATTTCCACAGACAAGTCGATCAATTTTAGATCACTAATGGTTTTAAATTAATATAAAATAAAATATGACTATAAAACACAAAATACCAGCAGTAAACCATGATAATATAACTCAAAATCCTGGGAAGAGGGTATCAGAATATACCAAACCACATGACATAAAGGCCAATATTCAGACACGTATTCCAAGGGAAGGAAAATAGCATTTCTAAGGCTATATTATTAATCACTGAAAAAATAGAGATTCTATACAAGAAGCCAAATCTTCAGAACTTCACCATTCAATAGCAGAATCAGAGCCAGTCTTATCACTGAAAGCATTCTTCTAAATGACTTAACCCCCCCCCACCCCCATCAACGTTGCTTACCCATGAGTTCTGGGATTATAGGTGTGAACCTGGGTAGGTCAATGATGATGTGTGTGTGTGCATCTCTGTGTGCGCATGTGGGTAGGTCAATGATGATGTGTGTGTGTGCATCTCTGTGTGCGCATGTATGTGTGTGCGTGCATGTGTGTGCATGTGTGTGCATGCAATGCCTTTAGAATAATATCAAATATAACTTCCTTTTAAGCATCAGCATTAGAAAATTTGCCATGTGGTATAACACACATTCATAGCTCCATAACTATTCTCCACAATTTACCAAGCTCAGCTCTGTTTTATGGTATTAATACAAACTAATGAGAGAACTAAATCCCCAGGGTCCATAATAAATCCCTAACAGGAGAGCTGAAATACTCACGAGTCAAGGATTGTAACTTCTAGACAAAAGTTAAAAGTACATATGGTTTCCCAAATGATAAGGGAATAAAAAGAAAAAGGAGCCTGTAAAACAGATGTAGTGGACTGAAAGCAAATATTTACTGAGTCAAAATGTCATTTTCTGTTACAGTCATATGGTCATGCATATACATTACAAAGGTAGGCAGGAAGCCTTGTCAGTGTCAGAACCTGTCAGGCCACAAGGTGATAAGCCATACGGACAACAGATACCAGAGCCCAGCAAACAGAGCAAAGGCAAAAATAAAAATTTAAAGCAAACACGCAGTGATTTGACTGTCACGGTTGATGGGATTTGGCAGGCTTCCTGGCAGGGTCTGTTTTATATTGAGAAATAACGAATGTCTGCTTTCCCTGCCGACATGTTTGCAGTGAGGTGTAGGACACAGGAAAGACTAAGCAACATTTAATTGTTGCTCTGGCATTAGAATAAGCTGAAAAAGATCTGGGCAGAACACAGAGAGCAGCACATTAGTACTCTCTTGTGGCATCCTGGAAACCCAACAAAGGAAATGCTAACATGTTTTCCATTCTCTCAGCCGAAAGCATAATTCTCCAGTTTCCTGGATATACTAATTTCATAAAGAATAATTTAAGTGTTATATAGAACACACACAATCAAAAGGAAAAGACAGGCTGCAAAATCTTTCTTCCTTTTAATTGTTTATTCATTTTTGATTGGGATTGGAAGGCCTTTAAAAAAACCAATAAATGCCTGGTGGCTATAAATAATTAAAATCTAGCAGAGCAATAATAATTACAAGAAAGAAAGTGTCCACCTTGATTATACACATTTCCGGTGAAAAGAATGGGAGAGACTACCACATACTGAACAGTCCGTTATGAAAGCTAAAACAGATAGTAACCATGATAGAGATATAATGAAGACAGCTGCCAGTCCAATGTCAGAGGAGCAATTTCTATAATTTCCTGCAACAGTCTTGTAGAAGTATATTCCTGTACAGTTTATTTCCAGGACTTAAAACAATGCAAAGAAAGCTTGCACCAGGATGTGCCCTGCTCAGGTGGTATCGTTTGGATAGTCAGTAAGTAAAAAGAATCACAGGTAAGAAACATACACTAGTCAGAACAACTACGAAAGCTGTAGTTTGCCTCATTTTTTAAAGTTAGTGTATGTTAATTGCATAAAATAAAAATAACTAGTTTCACTGTGAACTGTTCACGGCTTCCCCAGCTGCTCTCTGATCACCGTCACCCCCTAATCACCATCACCTCCCCCCATTACTATCCCTTACAGTCTTTTCTCCATAGCCTCCTTTCTGCTCTATAGCAGGCTCCCTGTTTTTCTGTCTCTCCTGTCTCTAGATTCCACACATGAATGAAAATGGGATTCTTGTCGTTTAGAGTCTGCTCGTGTCACTTAACAACGTGATCTCCAGTCACCTCCACTTTCCTGCAAAGGACATGATTTCATTCTTGCTTGTGACTGAATAAAAATGCTCTGAATAGACATTACAGTTTGTTTACTGACTCATCCTGGCATTTCTATAGATACACTACATGTTTTAAAAATAGATCTTTAAAGTTTACAAAAAGGATGAAGTGATTTGGCTAATGGTTATGAAAGAAAGGTCAGAGTTTGCTTTTCATGCCCTCCATATAGAACACTTGGGAATTAACTTCATATATAATAATTTTCTATGGAAAATTTCTTGCCATAACCCTAGCATATATTACCTTTCTGTCTTTTTCAAATTATATGATATATAGAAGGAATAATAAAGTACATGCTTTTTAAGGTTTTAGGTTAGCATGTATAGCAATGGGTTTCATCCTCGCATCTGAGTGCATGTGTGATGCTTCTTCTCCTTAGTTCCCACCCCCTCACTGCTCTGCGCTCCTCTCCTTTCCCTCTTCAGACTAGTTCTCTTCTTCTCTAAGCTAGTCCCATCCTCTGTCTTGCTACATCATGCTAACCAAAGTGCATATTTTAAGAAAAACACAGAAACATACTTTTAGAAAAGAATAAGAAATTTCTTGCTTTGAACTAAGCACAAGTTCAGCATACTATTTTAACAAAGCAGAAGAAATTGCAAAGAGATTCTAAACATCTTGGTGGTAGCTTATAGTTTGTATATTAATAAAAAGATTTGGGAGAATACAACTGCTAAAGGTGTACTTTAATAGGAATGATATTTAAACATTCTAATAAACAACATTAAGTTTGCATTACTCTTCCCTTTAAACCAAAATAGTGATTTGCCATTTTCTTCAGTCTGGTATGTTGCTAATTACCAAGGTCCATGAAACAGAAGAAAAGTCCTTTAAAGTCTGGAAGAGACACCCAAGGTCAAAGTTCAGAATGTCTAAAGGCAAGCCTGTATGAGCCTGAGAGGACTTGTCTTTTTTAGACATGAAACAAGGCTGAATCTGCGGGAACTTAAGAATTCTGTCTGTCCTACCACATCAACTGCAAAAGGCCAAAGATATTCTCTAAAAAATAACCCTTGCAGCTCCAATCAAAGGACCACACAAAACATAGGCCACCCAGTAAAACGTACAATGAGGATGCTGAGCAGCAGTTATGGGCTGGGCTCCAAGTTATACAGGGCTTAGGGGGCCCTGTAGAAAACAGTGCACCACATCAAACTTCATTATGATCCATGAGGTTGGATTTGAAACGGTTTCAGAACTTGCAGTGGTTTAATTCCCTTACTTCTAACTCAGCTCTTCAGAAAAATGGCTTGACAATTTGAGAGACAAATATATAAAGGTTTTCTTAATATCAACATTTTATAACATAAGATTTTAATTTGAGAAGCAATTATAAAACTAAAAAATGTAAATTAAATTTGATTTAAGCAACAAGCACTTATCCTGCTTTTAAACTGCTATTCACATCTTTTATAGAGACACTCAGATATCTGAACTAGCTTTTAAAATATAATCCCTTATTTTTGTTGAATGATGGGGAGAGGAAGCTACAAAGGAATTCCTATAAATAAACTACAGTAACGCTTAAAAACTTCTTATTAGAGTAAGCATAAAGCTGGAGATTTCCCCACATAAATGGTAAGTACTCTGCTTCTTCAGCAATGAAACAATACTAAACATCACCTTTGCCCGTCACTCTGGAGCCATTAGCATAATGTATGATGCATCTAAAAGTAGCTCATTTATCACATGAAACCCAGAAGAATAATTTAGAACTTCATTAAATAGAAACCAAAGTATGAAATACAGAATAATCAAAACCAATTTGAGGATAATATAAGAAAGATAATAGCTGAGACAAGATGCGCTTTTAACTGAATGGGAAGTTGTGGGAATATTAATAATATACTCCTTAATAAATAATTTTTGTGAATGATAAAAGTTCCAACCTTTAAAGAAAAACTATTTTTTTAGAATTTTATAAAATGGGTTAAGGGATGAGAAGAATATATCAGAAAGTCAATTTTTCTAATTATGAATATTTCTTATATAGGAGATCAAGTGAGGCCTAAGACTATGACACGGGGCAATGTACAGCTTCCTCATTTAAACACTTAGAGATGGGTACTGGTGGAAAGATGGTGAACTGAAATGCACCATGTGTGCATAGACATAGATAGACATACACAAATGTGTACTCTATATGTATATGGTATAATATTAGAAAAGAAAGCAAATGCTATATTGTAATAGGAATTGTGGGAAATTCCTGAGAATCACGAAAACATGGAGTCATGCTGAAAACAAACAAAAAACCCACCACAAACATGCCAAGAGCAGCAAAAATTGGTTTTCTGTTTGATTAACATGACATGAACAAATAAAGGAGCAGAGAAAGATTCTTCATCACTCAAAAGAGCAACATAGAACTACAGACCATTCCCAACATATCATAGTTTCATTTATGAGTTTATCCATTTATGGTGGCATAAAAACAATACACATTCAATAGTAATAGTGCTTCTAAGTTTTAATTTTTCTCCCTTCCTGGATGAGCCATATGTCATAGGATAGCAAGCTAAAATCCCCAGGTATAAAAGGGAAATTACAAAGGTAAATAGCTGAGGTCAAACCATGCTGTTTCGCGGTGATGCTCAGTAAGCTAAGTGTAGCACACACATTCTTGACTCTATACTTTTCAACAGTGAACTTGCTTGTAGATAATTTCACTGTAAATTTAGGAACATCTGTTTATTTCTAAAAGTGAAAAAAGTTTGCTTATTCTTCATTTTCTAACCTTAGTAAAGAGGTGGAAATTTTTTAACCTCTTCTTGCATGAGACAAGCTGGGCACTTGATCCAGAGCAACAATAGTGCTTTAGATTGTCCATGAAACCCTGGAGAGAAAAGAGATTCCCCACAAATCAAACAGTCCATCAATATACAAATGGCTCATGCGTTCTACTTCAGAATCGCTAAAGACTTCTGTTAATTCTAAAGATTAACATGAATCCAGTGTTTGTGGGAGGCCAATAGCATGAAATAAGGTTTCTAAATTTAAATAACAGAAAAGTATATTTCTGCAGTTGATAATGCAAAGAAAATGTTACTAATAAGTGAGTAATAGTCGAGTAAGGATTAAAAATAACCACCACTTCTAAATTAGCAAGAACTGCATTTGGAGGTTCTGCGAACTATAAAAGATGTGATTTCACAGACCCTTCCAGCAGTGTATACAGCAGAATGACAACAAAAGATAGAATTACCAAGGACACAAGTCACAATGGCTTTGAGAATATGGAGATGGGGGCAAGAAGAGACTCAAAAAGTGTAATAATGGAACATGAGACATAAAGATAATGAAGATGAAAGTTCCAGAAATGACTAATAAATTATGTGCTTCAAAGCAAATGGATATTAGGATTTATCATAGAAAAATAATCAGTACAAGAAAAGAGAGTACCTATGCATAAAGAATTAATTCCCAAACATGTTCAAGGAATGAATAAGATGCTCTAAAATTCTGAACTGAGTGATGTTACATAATGAAAACAATCCGAAAAGTAAATATTTTCTCAATTAAAAGTTTAAGTACAGGACAATGTTTTCTGTTTTTATCAAAATACACTATAAAAGTATATAGGAGGATTGGAAACTTGGCTCAGAATAAAAAAAAAATCTATAAATGTAATAGAATTCTCAACAGAGGAATCTCAAATGGCTGAGAAGCATTTAAAGAAATGATCAGGGTCTTTAGCCATCAGGGACTTGAAGTGGAAACTTAAGAGGTTTTTGGAAAGTCAGTTGTGTTGGATGGCGCTTTGCAGGGGCAAACACATAAAGGAGTGTTTTCCTGAAGTGGACACATGTGAAAGGCAGACTCATGAAGGAACGTTTGACTGAAGCAGACAAATGAGAAAGGATGTCGTGCAAAAGCAAGCACGTGAAAGGGCATGTGATGGAGTTCTTTGCTAACAGCACACACGTATCGGTCCACCTTACACTGTGTAGTTGAGCTGCATTTGTCAGGACTCCTTAGAGAGAAGCACACCGAAGAACTTCTGGTGGTGTGCTGCAGGCGTTGTGCCGCTTCTGCGGACTCAGGCTGATTGGCAGAGTGATGCCAGCCGAGACAGACACAGGTGCTGAGGCAAGACACATGGAGGACATGTGATATTTGGAGGGTATAAATAGAACTCCACGGACAGTGAAGGAGGCTGGGCTTGGCCTGTTTAGATAGCTAAATGCTTGTTGGTCTGCAGTCATCACTGATCTTCCTTTCACTGAGAGAGGCACAGCCAAGAACTTTTCCGGGCATTCCTGTTGGCCCTGGCAACTTTCCAGGTCCCTTCTGCTGCTAACTGGTGTTGAAGTTGAGGCCTGGCTGTCTCTGCTAGGCTGTGTTACCACTACCACTAACCCGACTCTACCGAACTGGACTGCTGGGGTATCTGTAAAGAGTTTGTGAGTGGATCAAGCTGCTGTTGCTGACTCCTGTGAACTGAACTGCTCATTTTCTGAAAGCACAGATAAAATTTGCTCCACCGAGCCCTTTCTAAACAGGTCTACTTCCCCTGTTTCCTTTCTTTTCCACAACCTCTGGTGGGTGGTAGGCTAAAGGGAGATTAAAGTATTTAAGAACCATCATTAAAAACTGGTTTTGAAATAATTAAAGTTACAGAAAATGCAGATCAAAAACTACCTTGATATTCCATCTTATACCTGTCAGAATGGCTAAAATCAATAACACAAGTGCCAGTTCATACTGGCAAGAATGTGGAGCAAGGAGAAGGCTTCTCCGTTGCTGCTGGGAGAGTAAACTTGTACAGCCACCTTGGAAATCAATATGGCAGTTCCTCAGAATATTGGGAATTAATTATTGAGATATGGTCTGTTGCTATGTATTATAATGCTAAATACTGGCCCTGGTTGCCTCAGGGACAAGAAGATCCTTATTTACACCAAGTGATGCGATTCAATTTAGCTCCTTAAGTTAAAACTATTGGTTGAATAAAGACACCTATAGCCTGTAGTGGACAGAAGAGAGGTAGGTGGTGGAGCCTTGGTTCCTGAGCTTGGTCTCTGAAGCAAAGACCATGAGGAGGAGAGAGACATAAAGAGCAGAGAAGATGCTGTGAGGTGGTGAATGGCAAGAACACAGCCATGAGAACTGGCCGACCGGAGTAAAGTGGCCCAGGCAGAATGGTGCAAGTTATTTCTCAGAGTTATAGACAAAGTAGCTTAGAGGGTTAGTATCTGCCCAGCTGTACTGCATTAAGGCTTATTATGAATACAAGGGTTTTGTGTCTTTTATTTGGGAACTGAATGATCAGAAGTGGGGTAGACATCCCCAATTAATTTTTACTACAATTGATCTACCTACTACACTACTCTTGGGCATATACACAGAGGATGCTCCATTCCACCACAGGGACACTTGTTCAACTATGTTCATTGTGACTTTATTCATAATAGCCAGAAATTGATAACAACCTAGATATCCCTGTACCAAAGAATGGGGGGGGGGGAGCAACAATGTCATGGTACATTTACACAACAGAGTATTACTTAGCTATTAAAAAAATGACACAATGAAATTTAGAGGAAAATGAATAGAACTAGGAAAAAGCATCCTAAGTATAGTAGCCCAGACCCAAAAAGACAAACATGGTATGTACTCACTTATAAGTGGATATGAGCTGTTAGGTAAAGGATAACCGTGCTACAGTCCACAGATTCAGAAAGGCTATGTAACAACAAGGGCTCAAAGTGCTATGCATGGATCTCCCTGGAAAGGTGAAACTATAGATTTTGTGGGTGGACTGTGGGTAGGTGAGTATGGGACAAGAGAGACCAAGCAAAGGTTTGGGGAGGATGGACAGAGAAAGAGTATGGAGAGAGGGGTATTTCAGGGGTGATGTGGAAACTCCCTGGAGTCTATGAGGGTGACCTAGAGAAGACTTCTAGTACTAGGTGATATGAAGCCTGAATTGGCCATCTTCTGTAACCAGGAAAGGTTTCCAGTGGTTGGACTGGGACATCAACCCAGCCACAAATCCTTAGACCTACAATTTGTCCTCCCTATAAGATGTATTGAGGTAAAAGTGGTACAGAACTTGTGAGAGTGGTCAACCGAGGACTGGACCAACTTGAGGCTCACACTCTGAGAGAAAGCCCATGCCCAATACTGCCTGGATGGCCCAGAACCAGAGGCTGGATAGCCAGAAAGAAACCTAGGATAAAACCAAATATGGCTGGCAACAAAAAAGTCAATGGAATGAATTCTAATGTTATTCTGCTATACTCATAGATCTGTGGCTAGCCCAGTTGACACAGAGAGGCTTCACCCAGCAGCTGATGGAAGCAGATGCAGAGACCCACAGGAGGCAGAGGAGTCAAGGACACCAGGAAAATAGGGCCCACAGAATCAACTAAACAGGGTGTCACAGAGACTGAGTGACAACCACAGTGCCTGGATAAGTCTGCTTTAGGTCATTTTTATATACATTATGGTTGTGATGCTTGGTGCTTCATGGAACTCCTAACAGTGGGAGTGGGAGTGTCTCTGGCTCTTTCACTTGCTCTTGGTACACTTTTCTCCTACCGGACTGCCTTGTCCAGCCTTGATATGAAGGTTTGTACCTAGTCTTACTGTAACTTGTTATGCCATGTTCAGTTGATATCCCTGGGAGGGCTGCCTCTTTTCTAAAGGAAAAAGGAGTGAATCTGGGTTGGGGTTGGGGACTGGGAGGAATGCCAGGAAGGGAAATTATGGTCTGGGTATAATGTATGAGAAAAGAATACATCTTTAGAAAAATCTAGAAATGTGAAGCCAGTGAGATGACTCAGTGGGTCAAGGTGCTTGTGGTCAAGATTTACAACCTGAGTTTGACAACTGGCACCCACACGGTATAAAGAACAAACTCCAGCCGGTTGTCCTCTGACTTCCATAGATGTACTACGCACATGTGCACATGCATACACACACACACACACACACACACACACACACACACACCAAATGAGTAAAGTAAAAGGAACTACAAAAAGAATCTACCAATGTAGTTTAATAAATAAGAAATGAGAGGACTTTTTAAATTAGATGCTGCTGTAGTTTGGCTCATGTGTGAAAGACACAACTGCAAGCCTGTGGAGCTTACTTAATGGGAAGAAGGAAGCCTACTGTAGGTGTGAAGCTGAAGGTTATTCTGGGATATGAGTTCTTTCTGTCCTCTGATTTGCATCCCGAATATCATAGTGTAAAGAGACCTGCTCTACCAAGATTCTCATTGTGATCAGCTTGTAACTGGCTTAACAGCAATGGAGCTAGATGGTGATGGAGTGAACTTTCTGAGGGTATGAGACAAAGTAAACCCTTCCTCTTTCCAATTTGTTTACAACAGGGATTTTATCACAGTGAAAGAAAGAAAGCTGAGCCACACAAATGCTCAAAAGCATTCAGTGCCATTCATCACCCACTAAAATCGAATGAAAAAGTGAAGCAACACTTAACTGCTCTGAAAGTTTCCTTCTAGAAAGCACAACACTTATCACAACTAAAATGCTTTAGTGTATTTGAGTTCTCAGACTTTGTAACAAAACAAGAAAAAGAAATATGAAGGTTAACCATTGGAAGTAAAACATAAATCTTTCCTCCTTTTTTATACAGAAGACAGGTGAATTATTAACACAGTTTAATAAGAAGATAGGTACAGGTAAACTCACACAATAATGCATTTTCCCATATGAAATGAATAGCAAATGTAAAAACAACATTTTTGACAATTCTACTCTCTCAAACACTTTCAAAACACTGTTAATGAGCAATTATGAAATATAGTAAAGATCATAATCACAATAAAACAAAATGAAAAAATTTCCACAAAATGGATATAGTGAAGACTTGAGATAAGTTAAAGTGTTCACAATTCCAAATTGGAGTAGATTAATCAATAATAAAAATTAGCAATTTAATTTCCAGTATTTTGATTTTATATTTATAGGTGTTCAAAACAATAAATCACAGTTTATATAATGCTAAAATCTTATGTGGCAAACATCAAATAATATGTTAATTTTGGTCAAGATTTCATGGAAAAATAATAATTCATGAAATTGGGGGCTGTCATGCTTGTCATCTCAAGCTGCAAATGTTCTTTTGGTTCTCCTGAGAATCTCATAGGAAAAAAAATAGAGATTTATTTAAAAAATCTTAAAACTATCACATTCTCCCAAGTAGTATCAGTGGCCACAAGAACCATTTTCCCTTTTTTTCCCAAAGGGACCAGTAGAGCTTCAGGAAAGAGTAGCTATACTTAGAGTTTCAAGAGTATGTACAAGAAAAGTTTAAACTATCTGACTTTCAAGAGGAGCAGGAAAGTCAGAACACAAAGGGCTTCTAATGAAACAAGAAGCCTCAAGACCATGGAGCAACCTGGCCAGAAGGATGGGTCTGAGAAGAGACTGTAAACCACAAGAGCTTTTAGTGA
Source organism: Uromys caudimaculatus (assembly GCA_028551405.1). NCBI lineage: Eukaryota > Metazoa > Chordata > Mammalia > Rodentia > Muridae > Uromys > Uromys caudimaculatus. The sequence goes on along the minus strand of CM052705.1, from coordinate 46,644,352 downwards.
TGGAGAGCCAGCAGGAGAGTGTAAATGAAGAAGGAGTTCAGAACCTTCTTTGATGTAGACAGATAGGAGATTAGACCGTGTAACGAAAAAAAAATAAGAAAAGGCAAAATATGCTGCAGCTATAGAAGATAATTGAAGGAAGAAAGAAGCCTGACTGGACCATAGGGCAATGTTGGCCGAAGAAATAAAAAGAAAACGGGTGGGAAAACCACACAGGGTAGAATACTTTCTCCTTAAATTGACTATACAGTATACTAATTACTCCAGTCTTACTGCTATCAACAAGAAACACTGCTACATTGCTTCATCTATTATAAAAATTTGTTGTGAGGATTCAGTTTCAATTTATTGAAAAATAAGGCAAAAACATACAAACACGATTCAAAATTTTAGCTGCCATCCAACATTTAATTAGCATTACCAAACACATTATATTAAGGGAGAGTGACAGTCCTCCTTGTCACCCACACATTATGTCTCTCCTTTTTCCCTGCACCCTAACTAAATGAGCCCATCTCAGCCCTCTCAGCCCTCTTGGTTAGTTCTGTTTACACCACCACCACCACCACAACAGGCCCTTTCCCTGTGACACAGTCTCCAACCCAATATCTCTGCCTGTATGGGGAGTTACTTTTCATTTCATTCTTTCAACTCAAGGAAAGTCTTTCTCTGTAAGTCAAATACATTCATCTCCCCCTCTCCTGCCCCTTCTTTTAGCACTTGCCCTACCTAAATGTTTCATTTGTTACTACGATTCCCTCCTGGCCTGCTTCCTGCAGCAATGACAGACCCATCTTATCTATTTCCTGAAACTCCAAGCCCCATCCTGTTATCTCACACATTTTCCTGGGAACGTTTACAGTCCTCAGGAGGTGTTCAGTGATATTTCAAATGGAGAATGCATGAGGAATGAAGTGTGGGTTTCTAGAACTCTTCTGCTCATTGTCCTCTTATAACTCCCTTTCCCTCACTTTCTTAGTCCTCACCCTGTCTAATCCTAACAACCAGGAAAACCACTCTCATTGTAGGGTTCAAGCCTATTGATATGTCACCATTTCAAATCTCAAAACCTGTTCTTTCCTGGCTGCTATCTCAAGTTTGTATAAGACACAAGACAAAGAAGAGACTAATGCAATCAAATAAGTATTGAAATGTTCCCATAGTTGGTCCCCCTGAGAGTATTTACTGTTCACAGTACACCCATCATATCACTCTAGGGAATCAACTGTCTAGCCAAAACACTTGGCAGGAATAACACCATAATAATGTTTTATAAAAGAACATATTTTGTGTTATTGCAAAAGGATGATAACTGCATTGAAGAAAAATGATTTATTTAATTCTGCAACATTAGATACCTTTCTTGCATGTCTGTAAGAGGAAACGCAATAGGCTTTCTCTAAATAAACACTCACAGAAGCCACCCGCATGACAAAATGAAATTGGGTTTCTGTGGAAAAAATTCCTTGGAGACAGGCACCTAAAGACTCTGTTTTTTTAACAGATTCTGAGACTACAATTAAAGATATCAATAAAAAGCAAAATCCCACAGCTTCAGCATCTTCCACATCTCTTGACGATTCATTCTTACGTTTGCAAAGGTCATGTATCATCTCACCTGCACAGACCCGTTTTCACAGGGCCAAGCTGCATTCACTGGCAGGTGCCCTGATATGAGCTCTGTTCCTCTCTCCTATACACAGCTAATGAAGTTATTTATAGGAGATAAGTTATGACTTTCTATATCTGTCTTAGTCAGGGTTTCTATCCCTGCACAAACAACATGATCAAGTTGGGGAGGAAAGGGTTTATTCAGCTTATGTTTCCACACTGCTGTTCACCACTAAAGAAAGTCAGGACTGGAACTCAAGCAGGGCAGGAAGCAGGTGCTGATGCAGAGGCCATGGAGGGATGTTTCTTACTGGCTTGCTTCCCCTGGCTTGCTCAGCTGGCTTTCTTATAGAACCCAAGACTACCAGCCCAGGGATGGCACCATCCACAATGGGTCCTCCCCCTTTGACCACTAATTGAGAAAATGCCTTATAACTGAATCTCATGGAGGCAGACATTTTCTCAATTGAAACTCCATTCTCTGTGATAACTCTAGCTTGTGTCAAGTTGATACAAAACCAGCCAGTACAATATCCTATGGCAATAACACAAAATACATACACCCCCCCCCAAAGCAGAACTTGGAATCAGGATATGTCTAATCTATCTGTACTGGGAAATATAAGTAAGCAGCAGCCATCCCAATATAAGTCAAACTGTACTCATAATGGCAAATGGGCAATAGTAAGTATGGGTCAGCTATCTAAACAGAAACCAGGGATGCTGACAATTCAATGGAAGGATGATTCTAAGGACTTTTCAGATGCCTGGGGCTGCCCCCTCACATTCTAGTCCCAAAGTACAAGGGTTCTAGAGTCTGAGATGTTTCAGAGGTGGGACTGCCTGTCACAAGAAGCTTCTGCATGGGTGGAATGGTAGTTAATTTTCCTGTTGCTGTAATAAAATACCCTGACCACAGCAACTTAAGCCAGGAGGGTTTACAGGTTAAGGGTGCAGAAGGTTGTAGCAGGGAGATCCTCCCTGGAGGACTTAAGGGACTTGGTCAAGTTGTAGTGACAGTCAAAAAGCTGAGAGCAGTGAATGTGCTCACCTAGCCTTTTCCTTCTTGTTCAGTCCAGGACTCAAACCCAGGGGCTGGTGCTGCCCACTTGTAGCATGGGTCTCTCACCTCAGTGAGCCTAATGAGCAGAATTCTCTCACCACCCAGTCAGTGAGAGGTGGTCTCTAGTCATTCTAGGCAATGCATATTTATCCACTGATGAGTCTGTAGCTGACTAGGCTGTTAAGAGATGGCATCTGGTAGGAGGAATCCTGTCACTAGGTCAGTGGGGCACACCTTCGTAGGGCTTGTATTGTCCCCAGACTCTCCTGCCCTTTCTGCTTCCCAGCAACCATGTGATGGGCATCTCTACTCTTGACAATGTCCCATCTGCCCATAAAGGTCTGCTTCAGCAATGGCCCAGAGATGATGGAACCAAGAGATTATGACTAGAGTCTGAGACTGTAAACAAAGATAAACTCATTTTCTTTTTAAAGTCCTTATTGGATACTCTGTCACAATGATGAAAAGTGAGTATTTGTTCCTATCAAAATAACCAAAACCTGAATCTTTGGGCATGTAATAATCCTACCTCCTTGTTCAACTGTGAGTAGGGCAATTGTATGATATGATTACCGAGTAATATTTCTATTTTGGGGTCTCATTTCTTATATTGTATCTCTTCAAACTAGAGCACACAATTAAATAAGCAATAGCACGGAGGGTCTTTAGAGATTAATTCAACACACCTAAACAAGAACTAGGTAAAGATGGAGAATTTTCTAGCTTTTGAAGATTAATTTTGTATTAATTGTGACATGCTCTTTAAATAGCTTCCAACAAAAGAGGCAAATCTGCAAAAGTTTTTTTTTTAAAAAAAAAAAACAGGCAAAATTTCAAATGCACAGTCAGAAGGTTTTAATAAATCTAAACAAGTTCAGTGTCAAGCAAAAGGTTAAAGTATACGTCTGTGAAGACCACCATTTGACTAGATGTGCATGCTTTGTGGTTTGTTGGGACTTTATTATATAAACTACACTTTGAGCTTTCTACCTTGTAATTATGGTAAGTGTTATTTGTGAAAGTTTCTTCAACTTATTGGAATTTTGCTTCTTCAGCTGGCAGCAATTATAGACTCAAAGACCACCAGAAATAATTCTTGCAGCCCCTTTTGGGATATGTAAGCTTGCTGTGAACACTTCAGAGGACGCGTACAGGAACACTATACTCTGATAATAAACAAAACCAGGGGGAACGTTATTCTTTTTCCATTAAAACAGTTGTGCTCATAAATGATTCAAAAGACAAAGAATTCTACCGTATGTGCAGCATTATCTGGAGTCAGAGCCATTCTGTGTGGAATTTTGAACACTGAACATACTACTTCATATGGATTTACTGAGTCCCTTGCCTCGTTCTTACATTCATGTAACAAAGCAATTTCCATATGAACAGCCACAAACATTTCTGGCTTCAGCTGTTAATCTCCCATGAAAAATTACTTCCATACTATTTTTAACTTGTATATGGCAATGATTATCAGTTTATCTCTGAAGCGTGAAAGCCGCCATGGTGCCCTTTATAATGTATGTCTATACCATGCCCCCTTCCATGTCCTTGGAAAAGGAAAGATTCAAAATTTCTCCTAGGTACAAAATTGAGAAGCATGTTGCTTTCTTTACAATTGGCTCTTTCTCTGTCTCCTAAATTTTTACAGAAGTGTACCTAATTCTCAAGAACTGGACTCTTGTACTAGAACTTAGAAACCTTTGGTCTAAAACCATAGAAACCTACTCAAGTTATTTCAATGCAGAAGGAAACTAAAATTTTTGTATGCTTTTTTACTGAGTGTGATAAATCAACTCTACACTTAATAATTATGTGGTATGATTATTATTTTAGTTTTGCAAACAAGACAAATAAATGTTTCAATGCTAAGGCAAATAATTGTAGTCCTGATCATTAAATTTATCTTAATATGAATTGCTAATGAAATTTCAAAATTAAAAAAAAATATCTCTATGTATGTGTGCTTCTGTGAGTGTATGCATACCACCTGTATGCAGGAGCCAGCAGAGGCCAGAAAAATGGCATAGGAGCTCCTTGGAACTGAGTAATAGACTGCTATAAGCCACAGTGTGAGTACTGGGCATTGAACCTGGGCCTTCTGCAAGAGCAGTAAGTACTATTGGCAATCGAGCCATCTCTACAGCTGTAGTGTAGAACTTTGAATCTAGAGATAATTTTGGTTGTGACTCTATATTCTGTCCTTTTTGAAGTTTGAAAAGGAACTAATTACAAATATGTAGCTGCTGATAATTGCAAAATAATACAAACAAATGATAATAATGCAGGCTTTTTTACTCTTTTTTTGTTTTTTTCCTTAAACAAACTCTTTATTAATCATTTTATTCATTTACATTTCAAATGAGATCTCCCTGTCTACCTTTCCATGAACCCCCATCCCATCCCCATCACCCCTTCCCCTTTGTCTATATGAGGGTGCTCCTCCACCCATTCACCCACTCCCACCCCACTCCTCTAGCATCCCCCAACACTGGGGCATCAAATCTCCTTCTTCTCCCACTGATGTCAGATTAGGCCATCCTCTGCTACATACATATCTGGAGTCCTGACTCCCTTCATGTGTACTCTTTGGTTGGTGGTTTAGTCCCTGGGAGCTCTGGGGGGGTATCTGGTTAGTTGATACTGTTCTTCTTATGGGGTTGCAATCCCCTTCAGCTCCTTCAGTCCTTCCCCTAGACCTCGTTTACTCTTAAGAAACTTACAGTTCCGTGTGTCAGGCATTTTTAGTTCCATAATGTCTTATGTATTTGTGTACACGTGTGCACATATTCATGTGTTTGAATGCACAAACATGTTTGTGTGGGTGGGTGCACATGAGGATGCCTGTGCGTGTGTGTGTGTGTGTGTGTGTGTGTGTGTGTGTGTGTGTGTGTGTGTGAGGGGGGGAGAGGGGGTTATGTTTCTTTTCTGTATCTGTGTATGTATGCTTGAAATCAATGTCAAATGCCTTCCTTAGTGGTTTTCTACCTCCAAGAGTCTCATAGTGAGCCTGGAGGTCATTACTTCCACAAGAGTAGCTGTCTGGCAAGCCCCAGAAAATATCCTTCCCCCCAATGCTGGGATTCTAGGCATTCACAACTGTGACCAGGATTAAGGTCGGTTTCAGGGGTCCACATACAGGTTCTCATGCTTGTGCAATAAGCACTTGACCACCCAAGCCACGTCTCGCTGCTCCTTTCCCATAGTAACTTCCAATATGGCTCTTATTATTATGACTCCATCATGGCAAATATTGGAAGATCAGTCCATCAGCAGTAAGGACCCATGAAAGAAAGGAGGTATCCATTGCTCATTAGGGGTTAGGGAACAAAGTGGGAAGTTTTATATATACACATATACATTTGCAGAGATTTTTTTTTCAGTATATGCTGGATCTTGAAGAGATAGGCTCTAACGCTAGTGAGGAATATACTTGCTAACAAGGCAAGAGCAAGCAAGCAAAGAGCAAAATCTTCCTTCTTTCATGTCTTTATATAGTTTTATATGGACCAGGTTGGATCTGGATTAAAGGTATCTCTCTACTTCAAACATCAAGATTAGGAGTAGATCTTCTCACTTTGACTTACACAAATCATTCACAGGCTTGTCCTCTAATGTGGAGTTTTAGTTAACTCTAGACATAGTCAAGTTGACAACCAATAGCCATCAAAATGAGTACAGTAGAATGTCGTTAAGAGTGATTTTACTGATAGATTCATTTAACAGAACAGTAGTTTTTGGTTTTCCCCTAGATTCCTGACCTATGTGACCTCAGGTTCTGGCTACTTGAGCAATGTCAGGGATAAGTTCAATTTCATGGAGTGGGTTTTAAATTCAATCCCATATGAGCCGATATTAGTGGTACAAGTTTGAAGCCACTATTGCACCAGTCCATCTTACATGAATTAGGTGAAATGTTCAGTTGCTATTTGTGTTTCCAATCATTGGTTATGGTTAAGTACACAGTATGCTTTAACATTTGCAGAGGCCCAAATGCATGTGTTGAAAGCCTGGTCACTCTACTGATCCTATTCAGAGGCCAGGACTTTAGAAGATTAGTAAAGGTGGAGCCTGCATGAGATTAGTATCTTGAAAAAGACTCCCCCCCCCCAAAAAAGATCCCTCCCTTGACTCCTTGTACTCTATAAAGATACAGGAGATACATGAAAGAGATATCTATGATCCAGGAAAGAGATCAGCAGCAGAGAATGTCTGCCTAGCATTTTGATCTTGGACTTCTTAGACTCAAAACTGTAAGAAATTTATGTCTATTATTATAAGTCACCTACAATATCCTATATTTTACAGTAATATCCAAAGGCTAAAATACCTTGAGAAGAACAGACCTTTACTTTTTACGTGATATTCTTCTATATTTTAAGAATATACTACAAAGGAAAAAAAAAGGCTTGTTGTTTACCTTTCAAAAAATGATATCAAATGCATACAACACCCAAATATAAAGGCGCAAAGGAGGGTTAAATGTTGGAGGCAGCTAGGCAGTAATTGCCCCTGTATTCACAAAGATGGAGTATCCTAGATAGTTAAACATGGGAGATGCACATGTACAGAAATGGAAAGACTGCACATGAAGCCTATCTTCTCTCTTAATACAATGTAATTCTTATATTAATTTTCAGTTATCATTCATAAATATTAGACTCAATTTTCCTGGCATTTGAATTAACCTCTGCTTTGGTAGAGATATATTTGTTTGTATGTGTATGTGCATATCTATGTATGTACGTATATATGGATAGTATATATGAATTTATATGGGTAGAGATATGTATGTATGCTTGTAGGTATGTGTTTTTGCATGTATATGTATATAAGTATATATGGAATACAGCTAATAATTCTGACCTAAAAGCGATTCCTTTGCTTTTTATTATCATGCTGTGTGTAATATGAAAACAGTCTAGGATGAACTGCATAGCAAATACTCACAATTATCTTGCACAAAATATGAGCACAGAGTGCTCATTAAGCCAGCAATGCCTTATTAAAACTCTAGAAAAATATCATGCAGAAAAAATATTTCACAGCATAAGTTTTATTATGTTTTGAAATAACAAAAGGTAGGTGACATGAATATTATAACAACAATAAAAGTAGCCAGCCGTGAGGGTCCACAGTTAACAGGCCATACACCAAGCCAACCACTCACACATATGTCACATATCTCCCAGACGGAGTTTTTCACAGCTAAAGCTATTTATGTGAAAACAAACTCCTTATTTTTGGAGAATGTCTGCTGCTTACTTACCATCTACAAGGATAAATGTTCAGACAGGAGACACCTCTGTGGCGCCCATTACTATCTATGCAATGGTAAAGTTGGTGGAAGTGTCTTAGTTTGGGACGGAGGGGAAGTTACAACTAAGTTTAATTACAATGGGGACTACAGAAAACAAGTGTAAAGCACCTTCAAAAATACTAACCCAGAACATTTTTATCCACCCAAGAGCTCTGAAGTGATCATCAGAGGACACCCCAGTTTCAACGCATGTCCATATCACGTGTACTAATTCCTGTCCCCAGCCCTAATGCCTAGTAATGAGATGGGAACTCATGAGAATAATAATTTATATAAGCTCAAAAGCATAAAGATAAGGGAAAATGCACTTGGTGACCTTGAAATGCTTTTTGTATTGCTAAGTCATTTAAAGGAATGTGCTTTAGGGTTATCTTGACTACTGTAAGATAGTTTTGACTACTGCAAGGACCAAGAATCCTTAGTAAGATACATATCAGCCATGTCAAAAGCCCATTTACTACTAACCAGTATGTGACTTTAAGTGTGCAGTTGAGAAAGAGGCAGCCTGAGGTTCGGAGAAGACTGCCAAGAGGGAACAACAGAGGCTGCTCAAAGCTGGAGGCATCGTGGTCTCTGCCGTGAGTCATCAGTCTCTCAACTTTTATTTTCTTCTCCCACCCGTACCTGTTAAGTAAGATGATAGGAAATGGCCCAGCAATCCTTGGACCTACTTGCTGTCCATGTCAGAACTGTACTCAGGTTTAAATGACAGAGCTTAGGAAGTCCTCACCAATACAGTCTAGGGCATTTGATGCTCATTCTAACACTGATGACTTTGATACCATGGAGCAGTGGGGAAGAAATAGGAAAACTTTGAGCATTTATAATCAGATAATATTGAACAGATTTTTTTCTCTTGAAGTAGAGTGTGTGTGTGTGTGTGTGTGTGTGTGTGTGTCTGTGTGTGTGTGTGTGTGTGTGTGTGTGTGTGCTGAGCACATAAAAGGTATACATATTAAAAAAAAAAAACTAAACACTGAAAGCAGAAAGAGAATGCATCTTTTGTAGTAACCAGTGTATAATCTCCAATTCAGTCAAATACAGTCAAAAGGTAACAAAATGGGGTTTTGTTTGTTTATTTGTTTTGTTTTGTTTTGTTTTTGAGATAGAGTCTTAGCTGGCCTAGAAATCTCTGTGTAGATCAGGCTGGCCAGAACTCATAGAAATCCTCCTGCCTCTGTTTCCTGAGTGCTGAGATCAAAGACCTGCAGTAGCACTTAGACACTCAGCATATTTCTCTTGGGTTTTGGTAACAAACAAAAGTTGCAATGCTTTTCAAGAGCAGACTGTCTGTGATGAGCTGCAGAACATGCTAAGTATGACAGACAAACTTAAGAGCGCATTATCGGCTGTCATTTTGGGTTTTGTTAAAACAAGTAAAACTTTTATTTTGATTAAGTGCACTCAAGACAATATTATAAAGGCCAAAGGCATAGCATAAAAGTGTAATTACCGTAGATGTTATTCATAAATCTACTATGCTAATGGTTTTAAGAAGAAAGGCCGTAGATGCATTAACCACACAAATCACGGCATAGAGACATAAGGAAATAAATCACAATGTGGAGTTGCTTTGGTTGAAGAACCAGGATGTACAGTGAGGCTTTGCCTCTCCAGCCCACTACTTTAAGGAGGACACATGAACACATGATCACTTCTGCCTTTCTGCGGAGCAGAATGTGAGAGGCACGGTCACAGAGTAGCTATTCATCTTACCCTTACACGGCCCTTTCTCATTCTGCTGCGGACTTTGATACAGTTTGAATCTTGGTCAGAAATAATTAAACATGCTCCATCCCTTATATATCTCTTTCAATAATCAAGACAAAGTGCTTATTCATAATTTTGATATTGTTTGCTAGAAATGATAGTGCATGTACACAATCTTAGGACTTGGTGGGCGCCAGCAGGAGAATCAGGAATTCAGGGTCCTCTTCTACTACATAGTGAGTTTAAGGCCAGGGTGAATTATATGAAATTCTATCTCCAAAATTGAAAAGTAGAAATTCTGTCATTTCTAACAAATAGAACAGTTTCAATCATTGATGGACTGCTGAGAAAGAACTACGTAAATCAATCTTGTCATTAATTGATTTAAGGTATCAATAATTTTGTTGAGTTTTGAGCACCTAGAATGCCCCAGGCATTTAGATAAATGTGGAACATTTCACAGGAAAAAAAGAACCAGTGTAAACAATGCAAAGGAGTACCTAAACATGAA
>CM052705.1:46589539-46634034 GCA_028551405.1 Uromys caudimaculatus | reverse complement strand
GAATACCTAAACATGAACAACCACAGGAACACCTAAACATGAACAATCACGGGAACACCTAAACATGAACAATCACAGGAATACCTAAACATGAACAACCACAGGAACACCTAAACATGAACAATCACGGGAATACCTAAACATGAACAATCACAGGAACACCTAAACATGCACAATCACAGGAATACCTAAACATGAACAATCACGGAAACACCTAAACATGAACAATCACGGGAATACCTAAACATGAACAATCACAGGAATACCTAAACATGAACAATCACGGGAATACCTAAACGTGGACACTGGGGCTGGTGTTAATACCAAGCATATTGGCACAGGCTTCACATTTGGGTGCCTGAGGCATCTGGATGCCATGTTCCAGTCCAACCTGGGCTACGCTGCCAGACTGCATATCAACAAAACAAAACAAATGCAAAAGCAAAGCAAGGCAAATGTCCTTCCCTTGCTGTTCCTTCCTGGCATCTAACTAGGTCCTTTTTCCTATATCTTTTCATGGAATTCCTACTTTGGTCCAGAGATGAATAAACTGCTACCCTCATGACAAATCTTCACCACCTAATTCTGTAAAGAAATTGTCTCTTGAAACAGGGCCACATATTTATGATGTTCTCAGCTGCTTCTGCATTGCTTCAGCAAAGGCAAGATCCAAAGCCCTGTACCTTCTCCCTCTCCTCATGAGGAAAACAAAACCACTGCTCAGTCATCAATAACTTTCGGTGTTAGACAAGACATTTCTTAATATTTAATCAGCATTTAAATCAAATTCTTTATAAGTCACTAAGAACTAAATTTTCCACACTTTCTTCACTGATTCGTATACATCCAAATTGAGCTAACAATGGTACAGCAATTTTAGTATAGTAAAGAATGAAGACCAACAAATCAAAAATATTAAACACAAGAGGGTTAAGTGAGTTACATAAATGTGAATATTAAAGTGACATATTTTAAAAGGCACAAAAATGGTAGAGCTAGTCTACCATGAACGATGATTTTATCCTTATCAGGCTAATTGTCAGTGCGGTAGGTTATTTCAAAACAATAGAAATTGCATTAGAAAACTTCCAAGGTTGGCCTGGAGGTAGTAGCCTATATAATGTCCCAGCGACTTCAAGACTGAGTGCATATGCGACTGCATGGGCTCAGCAGCTTTACACTATGTCTGAAAGTCACAGATGACAAAAGGAGATGACAAGGCACCTCGACAATAGAGTGAGTTCAAATCTATCTTAGACAACACAATGGGTTCTTGTCTCAAAATGTAAAAAGTACAAAAAGGACTAGAATATAGTTCAGAAGCAGAACACTTAACATTCAGGAGACTCTATGTTTGAATCAAACACTTTAAAAAAAACATTTACATCATTGATTTGTATACAAATCAGGCTAGTTCATGAACAAAATATTCATTTTTATGTCTTCCAAGTTAAATTATTCAAGTATATGGTAATTTTCATAAAGAATCATATTTATGTGTATAAAAAGTCAAAGAATTCCAATGTTTTGTATTCCTAGTAATTTCAATGTAAAAGGACCATATTTTATATGAAAAAGTTACTTCTTTTAAAATTAAAAGTTCTATGTTGTATTAAAGATATTATTTATGAAAAGACTTTTGAAATATATGGTATTCTGAATATAAATATTAATAAGCCTTTTATATTTTAATCTACTTTTGGTCAGACAACTGCCCTATAATATTTCCTACATCTTAATGAGAAGGGAAAATCTTTAATGTGTTTCTTCCTATGTTTTATATTTACTTACTAATATTTTTAACTTCCTTCCAGATCCTCACAGATTATTCAAATACAATGTCTATAAATTAAGTATAAAGGTCTAATAAATCTCTGAAGAATAATGTATAGCTGAAATTCTATCCTGTGTTAAATTTTAATGAGGTCTCAACTACTTTTAGATTTGTGGTACATTTATGCATTATCAAGTCACCAGAACAATGAATCTCCACACTCACTCCACTACAGCTCAGTTTCCTCTTGCCCACAAAAGTGTAATACCATTTCACTATAGTAATTTAAAGGTGGACATTAAATCCCTCTACTATTTCAAGAACAAAATAATTGTAGTACATTTTATAACTGAATGAGCTTAGTGTTTCACATTTGAAGATCACAGATGACAAATGCTCTTGGGTAAAGGAATATAATTATTTCTTGTGATTGGCTAAGTTAATATTATATTCCAAAGAACTGAAAATAATTCCTGGCACTGAAGAAACAGCTTCTAGAATCTGCATCATGGTTATAATATTCACATATGTTCAAAACCAAAGGAAAACTTCATCTATAAAAAACAATTCTTTCTACAAGTGGAACTCTTGAAGCTACTATAGACAGAAATTCCTAACTTCTTTATAGGTGATATAAACTCCACCATTGAGATAGGAAAACAAAACACCTAACTGAAAGAGTCTCTTGTTTTGTGACAATTTCAGGACCATCAGAAACTTGATAGAAATTCAACACTGGGAAAGCATAGCAGTGACATATATGGACCCTGGGACAGAGCCATTTAATCCAAGGCTTTATAAATGCTGTTTGTCCAAAGCTACCAGATGATGGTCACCTACAGGAAAGAACTAAGATGGTCATTGAGGATAAAATTTCTACTCAGTCTCCACAGGACAAGGCACATTAATATTATGGAAACTATGTGCTAGTTAGTTTTAGTTAGCATGAAACAAGTCCAGATCTGCAAGGAAGAGGGAATTGTCTCTATCAAATATATCTGTGTGGCTTTTTATTTATTGCTAATTGATGTGTAAGGCCCCAGACCACTGTGAGCAGTCTCACACATGGGCAGGTGGTCTTAGGATATATAGATATAAATAGATAAATAGATATACAGACAGATATTAATGGAAAGTTTAAACACAGTTATGCCAAATGAAATGATAATGATAAACCCAAGAGACATCGACTGTCTAAAAAACTGCAATACTGAGCATAGGAAATCTCCCTTCAAGATGTTGGCTAGTGCAGACTCCAAAAGACATTCAAAACAATATGGGATATTGCCATCTCCCCGGTTTGCCTCCTGAACTGGAAAGTAAGATCCTACTGCAGAAGACATGATATACTTCAAGCACAGGACTTGGTAGAAATGAACTGGAACTGACCTGGAAGGCTCCTCCCTGAAGACTAGCTCTCATAGTAACCGAAGGTGTTCTGCAAGCTGACAAGGGACAAAATCAATCAGTAGTCCTACTTAGTTGTAAAGCCCATGAACCACATCACGGAACAACCCAGCCAGACATCCCCAGTGGTACAACACTTACACTTTTATCTTAAGGATAGCTAACGGCTGTCTAACTGGATTTAAGTACTCCTCAGTGTATGTAAACCTAGCAAACTACACGTGGTTTGTGAGGGCACAGATCTTAAAGGTGAAACCACTGCTTAGTTCTTCTAAACTAGCATCATTTGTAACTGTACTCTACATTCTCAGTCTTACCCTCACAGACACGTGTAGTGCTCACTCCTCACTGAGGACTCTTCTTTTTACAAGACGTGAAAACAGAAATTGACACCTGGTTAAAATACACACAGTAAGTGATAATAGGGTACACAGCTACAGTTAGTATTTCTACAGTGCAGCCTCTATACCTAAGGCTCAGGGAACATCATGGAAGAGAAGGTACAAAAATTGTAGGAGCCAGAGGATCAGGACACCTGCTTAGCTAGTGTCTTCTAGATATGATGGGAAAGCTATATTCATAAAGTCTCAACACTATCATTGACTAAATAAGACTAGCAAATGACATCACCAGTTGACATACCGATATGTATAGGAAATATTTCACCAGACCCCAGCCTTAGACAAAGAACTATAGGCAATCAATGATTATGGAGAGAGAGTGAATCAGAATCAGGAACAATTATCATGATAGGTTAATCAATCCCAAGAGGTCAGCTATATACATATATACATATGAGCAACAGCAGAAAGGGAGGTTATGAATCTGAGAACATATACAGAGTACATAATAGGAGTTGGAGGAGGAAAAAGATGAGTGGAAATGATATAAACGTAGTATTTCTGTAATGAACTTCTAAAAAATATGACAATTTAAATTAAATAATTCACAGTAATCTTCATGAAGAATAATAAAGCATAAGAGAACATGGACAAACAGTGAAATAAATCAAGAATATAGGAACTAAAATAAATAAACAATATAGGAACTAAATGAGATATTTCATAAATGAATAACAACCATTAAAAAGAGCAAATTGAGAGAAAACCATATTCAAAAACCATACACTATTAGGTGGGATTTATCCCTGAAGTGCAAACATGTTTTAGCACATGCAAATCAAGAAATATATTATGTTTAAAGCATGAAAGACTACTCCCAATAGGATCTTCTGAGTAGAGGAAAAGTCAATTGACAGAAATGAAACTACTCCCTCATGAAATTTGTTACAAAAGTAGGTACAAAATAAAGGCGCTGTAACTTAATAAAAGCCAGACACCCACTGAAGTCTACAACTGTCACCCAGCAGAGTGAAGGCCTGAAAGATTTTATATTCAACATAGAAGTGGGCATTCTGGCCAGACAGATGAGGAAGGAGAAAGAAAACAAAAGTATTCAAGTAGAAAACAAAGAAGCAAATGATGTATTTTGAAATGACAAAACTTTACAAACAACAATAGTCTTAAAGACCTCATCAAAACTGTTGGAAAAATAAGTTCAATAATAAGTTGATTCAGTTGTGGGTAACAAAATATACAAAATCACTTTTATTTCTGCAAACTACAAAAGAACACAAAAGCGATATTAAGACAGCAACTCTAGTGACATTAGTATTAGAAATAAAAGATAGTAGCCAGGTGTGATGGGGCACATCTTTAATTATAGCAGTGGAGAGGAAGAGACAGGTGGATGTCTGTTCAAGGTCAACCTGGACTACATAGTGAGTTCTAGATAGCCAGGGATTCATAATGAGACAATATCTCAAAAACAAACAAACAACAACAAAAGATAGTAATAAATATAACCAAGAAGAAGAAATATTTGTACATTAAGCTGTATAAAACACTGATGAAATAATTTAAGATAGTATAAATGAAAGGAATCCCATTCCATGGGATGAAAGAGTAGTTTTCAAGTGTCTAAACTACCCACAATTATGTAAAGATTTAACATGACACCAACAAAATTCAAATGACAGCTTTCAATGAAAAAGAAAATCTTAAAATTCATATAAAGCCACAAAATTCCCTTAGTGACCAGAGTGGCCTTGAGCAAAAGCAATAACTCCAGAGGCACCACTCATTTCAATCATTACAAATCTGCAGTAATTAAAACAATAGAGCAATTGACAGTTGGAATACAGATTGGTGAGATCAAATAAATCACACAGAAGTAATGTGTATTCGCAATCATTTGGTCTTCCACAAGAATGCCAAGAACACATAGTTCCTTCATTCTACAGTATCAGGAAAATAATACATACTCATGTGTAAGAATGATAAGTGGATATTAGCCAAAATATTTAGAATACTCATGGTATAACTCAGCTCATATGAAGCTTAACAAGAAGGAAGGCCCAAGTGTGCATGCTTCAATCCCACTTAGAAGGGGGAACGAAATAATCATGGGAGGCAGAGGGTGGGAGAGGGGAGGGGGAGGGAAAAAGGGGCAGGATTAGGTATGGGGGGAGACAAGAGAGAAGCCCAAAGGGCCAGGAGAATAACAGAAATATGCAGTAGTGTGGGGTGGGGGATGGGCGGAACCTCTAGAAAGTCCCAGACACCAGGGATATGAGAGGCTTCTAGGACCCAATGGGGATAGCCTTAGTCAAAATGCCCAATAGTGAAGAGATGGAACCTAAAGAGACAACCTCTAGCAGATAGACATGGCCCCCAGCTGGGGGATGGGGTCACCCCACCGATCTCAAAATTGTCGGCCCAGAATTGTTCCTGTCAAAAGGAAATGCTGGGACAAAGATGGAGCAGAGACTGTAGAAAAGGCTCAAAATGCTCACCTATAAAATTTGAAGAGAAACTATTTCTTGACTAGACCATAGTGACTAAAAAGAAAACTCCTGGGGACTGAGGATATAGCTAAACTAGTAGAGTGTTTGTTTAGCGTGCACTAACCCCTGGGTTTGGTCCCCAGAACTGCATAAACCCCAAACATGGTGGCATATGTATGTAATCCTAGAATTTTGAGGTAGAAGCAAGAAGCTCAGAAGTTCCCAGCATCTTTGTTTCATAGAAAGTTTGAGTTTATATTGAAATATTTGAGACCTTATCTAGGAGAAGGAAGAGAACAAGGAGGAGGAAGAGAAGGAGGAGAAGGAGGAGAAGGAGGGGGAAGCCAACAATAACAATCGGGATGGGGAAAATTGAGAAAGCAGGGCAGGGAAAGAGACAGGGAAGAGAGAAGGGGTGTAGGTGAACCCTTGGGCATCTGTAATTAGGGCTTGGAAGTGTGGCCTCTCCTGTCCAATGAAACAAACATTATTGTAAAACAAGAGTTTGCTACAAAATACAACCATGTCAAAAAAGACTCAAGTATCTGACTCAGAGTCTGATATCGTAAACTCAACATAGAATTTGCATAATATTTACATATGCTTCAAAATAATCCAGCTAATAGTCAAATAAGATAATGATAGACAACAAAAGCTATAAGGTTATGAAGTTAAAAGTATAAATAATTACATCTAAAACACCCAGAAATGTATAAAACTTTATCAATGCTTTCTGAAATGTTGAGTCAGACATAAAGGAAATGGTTAGAAATTTTGGTAAGAATTAGGTTATTAGTGGTCTCCCACTCTATCACTGAGCCAGAAGTTCTAAGCCTCAGTTCACTCTTGTGTATTTATTTTGTTTGTGCTTTAGATAAAGGTTTTTCAATGTCATCAGGGTTAAGTAGACTTCTTTATGCCTAATTGCCTGAAATCTTTAATGTTAAAGGCAACATACATTTTGTCTCCCAGTGTGGAATACAGTATGCATAAATTTAACAAATATATCTAACCATATTATCATTTATTTGGGAAAATGAAGTCAATAATTCAGTACCTGTGATAGGTTATTTAGGTTATTTCAATGTTTCCAATATTTAAACCCCTTACCTTAAAACCAAATGGTAGGAGACAGTGTAAGCTAAGATAAAACTGCATTACATGTCTAAATGAGGGAAATGTAACAGTCACCTTTTTAAATAATAAAATTTAATTGTTAGAGAATTTTAGAGAAATTTTCCATATAACAGTATAAATTAATACAGTACTTCTAATGAACAGTTTATCAACAAGTACCAAAGTATAAGTTATGCATAAAATTTCATCTAGTAAACTTATTTCTAGGAATTTATGTTGGCAAAAATATGTATGTACTGTGGGATATCTATCACAGTATTATATACAATGGTGAATTATGAGAAACATGTCAAAATTAAATACAGAATTAATAAATTATGAAATTACTTGTAGACATTTCCATAATAATTAAAATGCTATTTTTGGCTAAAACTTTAGAAGCTAATATTATCATCATCTTATACTTTCACATTATACATATGATTAAAATAAATTAAATTACTTTGTATAAATATTATGCAATCGGAAATTATTTCTGACAGATCAACTCTTAAAGTTTTATAGGCCATTCATTTTTTCTCCTTTGAAATGACAAAGGAAAGTTGACTAAAGTCAAAATACTGCACAATCTAATCTCATAAATCACACATTTAATGTTACTTGTTTTCAGTAGGCTTTGAAAACCTTACCACTGTCACGCTCAGCTAGAAATAAGTTGACAACTCCTGATTAAATTCAGAGAAAATAAATACTAGTCTTCTAAAATATACAGGACCCACCTCCCCAATCTGAACATAAAATTCAAATACCAGCAATGTTCTCCTTTGAAGATATGTTAGCTTCACTCTGAGCAAAGAGCAACATTCTTTTGCATTTCCCAAGGCCATTACACTGAGATTCATCAGATACCTATAACACTTGCTGAAATTACCCCTTAAATATTTCTATTTGACAAGTATGAAGTGTCCTTTCTTATCCTTTTTGATAACTTTTGGTTGAAAGCTGATTTTATTCAATATTAGAATGGCTACTCCAGCTCGTTTCTTGGGACCATTTGCTTGGAAAATGGTTTTCCAACCTTTTACTCTGAGGTGGTGTCTCTCTTTGTCACTGAGGTGCGTTCCCTTTATGCAGTAAAATGCTGGTTCCCGTTTATACATCCAGTCTGTTAATGTATGGCTTTTTATTGGGGAATTGAGTCCATTGATGTTAAGAGATATTAAGAAAAAGTGATTGTTACGTCCTGTTATTTTTGTTGTTAGAGGTATATTGTGTGGCTATTTTCTTTTGGTTTTGTTGAAAGATTACTTTCTTGCTTTGTTTAGGGTGTAGTTTCCCTCCTTGTGTTGGTGTTTTCCATCTATTATCCTTTGTAGGGCTGGATTTGTAGAAAGATATTGTGTAAATTTGGTTTTGTCATGGAATATCTTGTTTTCTTTGTCTATGATAATTGAGAGTTTTGCTGGATATAGTAGCCTGGGCTGGCATTTGTGTTCTCTTTGGGTCTGTATGACATCTGTCCAGGATCTTCTAGCTTTCATAGTCTCTGGTGAGATGTCTGGTGTAATTCTGATAGGTCTGCCTTTACATATTATTTGACACTTTTCCCTTACTGCTTTTAATATTCTTTCATGTTTAGAACATTTGGTGTTTTGATTATTATGTGATGGGATGAATTTCTTTTCTGGTCCAATCTATTTGGAGTTCTGTAGACTTCTTGTATGTTCATGGGCATCTCTTTCTTTAGGTCAGGAAAGTTTTCTTCTATAACTTTGTTGAAGATATTTACTGGCCCTTTAAGTTAGGAATCTTTGCTCTCTACTAAACCTACTATCCTTAGGTTTGGTCTTCTCATTGTGTCTGGATTTCCTGGATGTTTTGTGTTAGGAGCTTTTTGCATTTTGCATTTTTTCTCACTGTTGTTTCAGTGTTTTCTATGGTATCTTCTGCACCGGAGATTCTCTCTTCTATCTCTTGTATTCTGTTGGTGATGCTTGCATCTATGATTCCTCATCTCTTTCCTAGGTTTTCTATCTCCAGGGTTGTCTCCCTTTGTGATTTCTTTATTGTTTCTGTTTCCATTTTTAGATCCTGGATGGTTTTATTCAATTCCTTCACCTGTTTGGTTGTTTTTTTCCTGTAATTCTTTAAGGGATTTTTGTGTTTCCTCTTTAAGGGCTTCTAGCTGTTTACCTATGTTCTCTTGTATTTCTTTAAGGGAGTTATTTATGCCTCTTTTAAAGTCCTCTATCATCATCATGGGAAGTGATTTTTAGATCTAAATCTTGCTTTTCTGGTGTGATGGTGTATACAGGATTTGTTATAGTGGGGGAATTGGGTTCTGATGATGCCAGGTAACCTTAGTTTCTGTTGCTTTTGTTCTTTTGCTTGCCTCCTGCCATCTGGTTATCTCTAGTGCTACCTGCCCTCCCTTTATTTGACTGGACCCTGTCCTTCCTGTGATACTGGTTGTGTCAGAACTCCTCAGAGACCAGCTGTCTCTGGGATCCTGTGATTCTGGGATCCTGTGATCTTGAGATTCTGGGTGTATCAGAGCTCCTGGGAGTCAAACTGCCTCTGGGACCCTGAGATCCTGGTGTGATCAAGCTCCTAGGATCCTAGGATCTTGTGATCCTAGGCATGTTAGAGTGCCTGGGAGTTGAACTTCCTCTGGGTGTTGTGGGACTGGCTGAGGGGTTTGCACCCAAGGTCTGCTCAAAGCAACAGCCCAGACTGCAAGGAACCCATGCCACTGTTCCATCTGGGTTCCTGGGTCTCTGGATCCCACTGGTTCCAGTTACTCCTGGTGTTGGGACAGATGTTGTGTCCTCCTCACCTCTGATCCTATGATCCTGGGCGTATTAGAGCGCCTAGGAGTAGAGCTTCCTCTGGGTTATGTGGGACTGGCTGAGCAACAATCCCCTTTTATTAACTTTGCCCCTTCTACACATATAGCATTTGTCTGATGCTAAGTGCATTAAAACGGGAGTCTCAGCAAACTAGAAATTGTCACATGAAAGACTTTACTCATCAAAATCTATTCAGTTACTTCAAGAGAGAAGTGTTTGAAAAATGATTAATTTAAAATTAGAAACAAAACTGAAATAAAGAACATCATAAAAGTACATGAGCTGTGGTGATGTGCTTTTTAAAGTAATAATAACTTTTAAACAGATGTCACTCTGCTCATGGGGTAGAAATGCTATCTTGCCTGTGTTCTCTCAAAATTAGCAGGCACTTTGGTTATATCAGTTTCAGGGTGCACACATGTATTTTCATTATAAAAATATTTTAATTGTAAAGAATTCAATAATTATCCTTTATCTGCCTAAACATTTTGAAGTATATTCGAGGATCTCTCTATGAATATATGATCTACATTCATATGGATACATATGTTACAAATTAAGTACTGTGCATCCTCCATGAACTTTAGTTTAAAATATATTGGATTGTTTTGTGGCGAACGAAAGCATTCATCTCTAAAAGGATAGAACACAAACACTAAAATATTTTACAGAGCAATTTTTTCTTGGAAAATTCTAGGAAAAATTTTAGGTAATTGCAACAAATATATTAGGCCTTTAAAGTGGCCAGAGTTTAGTTTAAATTACAGGTATTACATAATGCTCAAATGAGAAAGCAATGAACTAACCCAAAAGCTACATTCCAAAATTTCTTGGAATACAACATTAACAAAGCTCAAAAACAAATTCTTAATAGCATTCAAAATTCGGAAGAAAGTCAAACCCATCACAGATGATGCTGCATTCCTTCTGTCTACCAACACCTTTAATATTACCACAAACAGGGAGTGACTCTATTGGGCTAATAAATTAACTAATGAAAAAGATGGTGTGCTCTTATAACAAGCAGAAAACATCAGAGAAGTGCAAGATGACTTAGTGTAACAGTTTATGAATAAATAAGTAGAGAAATTACCAATTAAAATATTGTGAAATAATATGAATAAGTAACATTATGTGATGCAGGTTAAATGTTTATATTGATGATGCTGAATATTTATAGGAGACTTTAAAATTATATATTATAAAAAAAATTTAATGGGAAACCCACACTTTTTATACAAATTTTAAAAAGCCTCAAGTTATCCATAATTACTCTTTAGTGAGAGTCTACAAATGTTAAATGGGGTATTTGAGACAACACCACTACCTTCCTTATTGTGAATTAGAAACATCAACAGCATTGTTCAAAAGAAGTTATACTCATTATTTTTACAATTTCAATAAATGCTTATATGTTGGCAATATTAGAATTGAAATATGATCAAAATAAAGATAGCACACAATACAAAATAATTTATCTTTAAAGATTAAAACAAAGAAATCATACTATAATTTTTTCTTTAGTTAAAATAAAAAGAGTAGTCTCAGTTTAAAGTTATAAACACACTTTTAAAATCATTTCCAATGCATTGGGTGTTCTACACATTGGCGAAAAATGTGTGTGAAATATGAATAAACTATAAAGAAAACAAAACAGAACAAAGCTCATGTGAACTTTCAACACAATTCAATCAGACTATAGTGAAACACATGAAAAATAAGACATGTCTTCACCTCTGAATGTGATTTATCTGCAGGAGATAGCGTAACTGGTAACTCTTTAAAACTCTGTGGTATATAAAATTTTTTCTATGCCTGAAAACACTGTAGACTGGGTTCAATTAGACAGCTGTAGGTTGCTGGGGTGGCCAACTTTGTGCTCCACAGGCTTGTGCTGGGTAGAACTGCTGATTGCATTTTGCTTAGCAGTTTACCTAGCACCTTATGCTGTGGGAGGTACTCCTTAGGGAAGACGCTTCCAGGTCAGATCCAAGTGTCCACAAGAGAGATTTTTCTGCTAGTTGTGGAGGCAACAAAAGGTCAATGACAATTGTATCTACTGTTTTCGGAGTCTCCTTGACTCCAATAAGCAACAACTTGAAGGGGAGGTTTCCCATGCTCAGCACTGGCTTTTTTTTTTTTTTTTTTTTTTTTTTTTTTTATAATCTATGGCTCTGAATGGGAAGCATTATCAACCTGTGTGGCATAACTTAATCTCTCTTTCTCTCATCTGTCTCTGTCTGTCTCTCGCTGTCTATGTCTCTCTGACTGTGTGTCTCTGTGTGTCTCTCAGTCTGTCTGTCTGCCTGTTTCTGTCACACACACACACACACACACACACACACACACACACACACACACACACACGTTATATGTATTTTTAAGTCAGCTTATAAAATAGTATGTTACCCTGTGGCTTTTTGAGTCATTTATGGTGTTTTCTACCTTTTCTTTCTCCCTCTAACTCTGTATTATCATCCCTACCCTTCCACATTTAAAGTCCACCCCAGTTTTTTATTTCCCTCTTCATGGAACCTGTGGCCCATCCACCTTTCTAGTGCACTTTCTCTCTGCTCCCTCTCCCTCCCTTCGTGGAACCTTTTTCTTCTCCTGGCTTCTGTAGTTACTTCTAGCAAATCTAAAGATTTGGAGCTAGGCTTCACAAATAAGCAACAACATGTGTTTGCCCCTTTGTATCTGTGTTGCCTCACTCAGTAAAATAGTTCCCAGTCTTATTCACTTACCTAAAAACAGATTTCATTTCCCCTTAAGGCAGACCACAATTCTAGGGGGTATGTGTAACACATTGCCATTATCCATTTATCAAATGAAGATCACCTAGTTTACTTTTACTTCCTAACTCAGAGATCAGAAATGGATGAGCAAGAATTTCTCCAGTATGATATGGAGTCTTGGGTATTTGGAGTCCTGCAGACTAGTCTCCACAGTGAGCAAAGCACATCAGTTTGCAATCCTACCAACTGTGAATGAGGGTGCCCTTTACTCCTCAGATTCAGCGCCATTGGTTTTCAGGATCTCAGTCATCCTGACTAGCGTAAGATGAAATATCAAAGTCATTTAAATTTACATCTTTCTATTTGCTAAGGATTTTAAATACTTTAAAAGTTGTTTCTTAGCAATTTATTATTTCTTCCTTTGAGAAATCTGTTTAGAAACACCCCATTTCTTAAAAGGGGTAATGTCCTGCTCAATAGGAAGTAATCTGGTACTGTAAAACTAGCCATTCCCCACTACTGGAGGATCACAGACCTAGAGAAGAACCTCCTACTTCCATTTTCCTAAGCCAACATAATTTCTAACTGCATCTTTTTACCCACAAATAAAAATAGCTCTCACCCCTTCGTTTCATTTCACAACAGATGAAGATACTGGAGAGCTCCCAACTCATCAGAATGTAGTGAATGACTGTTGGGTGCTCAGCTCCAGCTGATATATCTACCTACAATTAATGATCAGAGCTCCTGATAGCAGAGGAAGTGGAAAGATCCAAAGAGCCAGAAGACCAGAAAGCCTGCTATCTCTTCTAGGCTTGAGGAAAAAGTTGCTTGAAATCTCAATGTTTGTCTAGAAAAGGCCTGCATAATGAGCACACCAGTGATGTGCCATCATATGTGGATGGGGGGACTTCACAAGGCCCACCCCTATACAGAGAGGCACAGGCTTTAATGGTTTCAGTGAAAGGGAGAATCCGTTTTCCTAAAAGCAGCTCTCTGAGAGGTCATCCAATCCAAGGTATTCTGCCTAAAGATATGGACATGCAAGCAACACTAAGTGGACTCAGTATCCTATGTGTGGTTGGAATGTGAGCCAGATGAACGGAAATGATAAGATCTATAAACCTATCAGGAAAACTCACCGTCAAGGTCTTTTCACAATTTGTTGATTTGGAAATTATCAATAAGGTATGAAATTATTTGTAATATTGAAACAATCAAACACTTCCAGGGGAACAATTTTCACTGGTGGTCCATTTTTGTTCAGCCTATACACTAAGAATTAAACTATATTTTTAAAGAGGAAAAGAAGAATAAAAGAAAGAGTGGGGAGGGAGGAAAAGAAAGAAAGAGGGAAAAGTGAAGAGAAAATGGGATTATGTAACAGAGACTGTAGAAAGTTTAAAGTTCCCTGGTATAACACACTATTTTTTCTTTTAATTAAAAATTTTAATTTAGCAAACTTTTATAGTATAATGCATATAATATAAAAATAATGTAATATATGTATAAATCAAAGCTTACCACAAGTAACCAAAACTCAGCCACATGAACATTCACCAAGGCCAGGTTCATGTGCAGTTCTTTCTGATACACACACACACACACACACACACATTCACACACATGTATATCCACACAGACTCATATACTCACACACACATATGTGCACACATGCACATGCTCACATATCTGCATACACAGACAAGCACACCACACACACACACACACACACACACACACACACACACACACACACACAAAATCTCTTTAATAAAATCTGAGTAGCAGGAAAGATTACACAAGATGCTTCAGTGATTCCATCTCAAATTGTTCCATGTGATTGACTTTATGGCGCCCATCTCACAGAGTGAGCCAGAAGCTCTGGAAGACTAACTAGCTTTCCTTACAGAGATACATTATCCCACTGGAGAGTAATTGAGAATTGTACTCTAAATAGCAGCATTATGCCCTTATTCTCCCTCTAAGATAAACCTTTGACAAAGAATAATAGCGTGACAAGCACTGGAATTAAATGTCAAGTCACATAGGGGCTGGGTGTGCTGCCCCATTTGCCTGTAATCCTAGCTCATAAGAGGCAGAACTAGTTAAAGCAGGAGGCTCAGAAACTGAGGGCTATTTTTGACTACATCGTAAGTCAGTCTAGGCTACATTGAGACTGGATATGCATGTGCTGCATGTGTGAGTGTGTTTGCGTTGTACTTTCATATTTATATTAAAACAATGCTCACTGACTTATGTCTACTGCAACAGAAGACAGAATTTAGCCCATAAACCCAAAATTACAATTATAACATTCTGTTGAGACAACTCTATGCACAAAGCTTGAGTAAGATCATGATGCAAGCAAAAGAGATCACTGAGTAGCTAATGTTAGCAGGGCAGTGCCCTGCCATTCACACACTGGAATGAACCAAAGGAATATAAAATAAAACAGAATGTTTTAATTTCAAGAATATTTACTATACACACAATTTTTGAATTTTGATTAAATTGTATGCTGTTTATTTCACATACAAATTACATGTTGAATGTGAATCAAGCATATATCTTATCTAATGACACATAATGCATTTAAACTTATATGTGTATTTTAATAAAACTCATTGATAAATGAATGTAGTCTTTTCAGCTAGATTAAAATCAAAGATTTGATTTGAGGTTTTTTTGTTGTTGTTGTTCTTGATTTTGTACCAAAACATGCATACACTGTCTACATTTCTTTTGATTAATGTGTTAGCATATTATTATTTTACCACTGATTCTGGTTTGAACATTTGTAAAATAATGTCATTATTCATAATGAATCTGTATTACATTGGAACATAAAGCAGCATAGCCTTGTGTATACTTTTTAGATTGTTTCCCAAAGCTATGAGCTTGCTGCTACTACCATAAATATTCTACATAGATCAACCCCCTTCTAATTTCAATGGTACAAAAAACTTCTGGACACCACATCCTTGCTAAACCTACACTAGTTTTAAGTTGACTGACATAGGACAGGCAGCAAAGCTCAGATGCCAAACTCACAGGATTAGTCACTGATATGCACTGTCTCCTAAGCAAGTACAATAGAAGCACAGAGAAATGACCAAGTTAAATAGATCAATTAAATAGTCTTCTGTCTCAGTTAGTGTGGGAAGCTCTGCTCCCTGCGGTCTGATTGGATGGGTAGCAGGAACAATTCAGGTGGCACAGGAATATACTTTGAGCTAACTCATATTTTTAAGTAAATAAACACCAGCAAAGCTAAATTCTGTATGATTTTACTGTGTTCCTTTCTAAAATGCTATGGAGTTATATTTTCTAGAGCCTGAGAAGAAACATGCTTGGTTTAATAGATGAGACTATTGGCCCAGGTTCGGACTAAAAATCAGCTGTAGGATCAACACTCACTGTTGCTGCATTTCAATTCTTCCGTGTAGGTAATCGTCACTGCTATGTCAGGCAGACAAGACTTTGGCTAACTTTATCCACCCGTGCACTTTGCAGCTAATTTGTATGCTCATACAGACACTGGCAGCTTTTCCAAAGGGCTGTGCCAAGGAGGCCATTTCCATTTTTGTGACTTGTATGAGTAGAGGAAGAAAAGTCTAAATATGTTCCTAGACTTGAGAACAAGGGGACAGAAGTTTTGGTCACACACAGCATCTACCCTCTAGAGACCACTGTAGTTTTGACTCTCTGAGGAGCCAGGTGCTGGACTTTCATTAAGGTTACCTTAGAAGGTCACAAAGACACTAACAGACACAGCCTGTACATGAATGAATCAATAAGATGACATTTCTGCTTCTACAAACATCCCCTTCTAGGTCACTCAGAATGGTTTTTTTTTTTTTCCACCAGACCATGAAGTTTTTATAGCAAGAAATCACTCTTCATGTCAAATGATCAAAATATAAGAAAAGACAATAGGGGAGTGGGGGAGTCTCTAACTATGAAAACATGAGGGAAGACTAGAATGTAGAATGGCTAGCTCTCCAGTCAAGAGTGTGCACTGCTTTTACAAAGGACCTGCGTTCAATTTCCAGCACCAACAACAGGCAGCTCAACAATAGCCTGTAAGGACAGATTCAGATTCAGGGAAGCTGATACCTCTGGTCTTCCCAGGTAGCTGTAGTCATGTGTTTGCACACACACACACACATACACACACACACACACACACACACACACACGTGCAGTTACAGAAACACAATTTAAAATAAGTAAATCTTTGAAATAGACATAGAATTTTCATTCAATATGAAGAAGCTGATACCATCACCTCATATATGCCAAACCTTTCAATTTAAGACCAAATAATATATTTTCTTGATTTCGCAAGTGGCAAAATGAATAAAATGATAGCCCAATGCCGCATAGCAAATTATCAGCAAGTGTTCTTTCCTTTGTATCACTCTTCTTCTTATGACTGTTCTTAAATTAATTACTGTGGTAATAGTGCATTGTAAGGAGCTCCTCAGAGAGGGAAGAGACTGATGGCTATGATGGATGATGTCTCCTCCATTTCAGAGAGGAGCATCAGCTCGTCCTAGTTTCCTTCAAGAGAAACAAGTGACAATCTTTTGGCTGCCCTGGAGGTTACTATATAGAACAGAGTGGTGGGGAACTCGTGATGGCACTCCTGCCTCTGCCCCCCCTTCCCAGTACAAAGACCACAGGCCTGCGCCACCACTCCTCACCAGAAGTGCATGTCTTAAGCTTACTCTGGTTATTTTAACATGCAGCAACAAAGTTAAAACAGAAAAGAAAAGAAATAAAAGTAGAGTTATACAGAGTACCTAGAAGGACATCTGAGAGTGGTAAGACTATTCTCTTATGCAGACAATTTGATTCTGAAACAAGGGATTCAGCTAAAAGTGAATCATCCAGAACACTAGTGTAACTATATGACTAATATACTAGTTAAATTCTAAATGAAAACACATGCGTCAGCTCCCTCACTTAGCTGCTTCCTGTCTGTGAGACACTCCTCTGCTTGACACCACCACTGTGCAGACAGTAAGCAATCGAGAAGCAGGAGAACTATTCTAGACAACTCCACCCTCTCCTTTGGCCTGTGGCTCTCCAACACTCATCAGTTCTGCGCCCATGTGTTTTGAACCTACCTTGGACTCTCCATCCTCACTGGAAACCTCAAGTTTCAGCCAACTGCCAAAGTGTTTACATCATTTTCACTTATACCCAATCCTACTCCTCAGTCTAACAGATGCAGAAAGCTCTTCTGGAAGAGACCTTTCCAGACAACAACTCAAATCATGCTGTGCTGTTCTGCCCACCTTCTGTTACCTACAACTTTACTTACAAATTGAATTGGAACTCTGAAATAATTATAAAATGCCATAAGAATTATTTTGTCCTTTGACATGGTTAAGATAAGGAGGGATGCTCGTTTCAGATTGCTTGGAATTATTTGAAATTCAGTGACAAATGTTTAGCCACCATTGAAATCATCAATAAACTAATTTAATAACAAAACAAGATTTTGGTTTTATTGACAAAGAAAAAGGTGCTATTTGTATGGCTTTCTATATGTTATATAGATGAAAACATGTAGACTAGTTTCTAGAAGATGTAGACTAAAATTTATGGTATAAATTAATTAAGAACATATCATTCTTTGTTACATGGAATTACAACAATATAAAGAGAGTAGTATAATTTGAAATATGAATTTTCTAACTTTAAAGCCTAAGAAAGATTGGGAAAGATTTTATAGCAGAGTGAATTCAAGAAGTATCTTTGTTTACTTCTGCAGTTTTAGGGTCACTGGATAGGACCTGCTGACTACCATCTCCACAGCGGAAGTCCGCCTGCATCATTTTCCTCATCTCATTCCATGTCTGCACTGGCAGAGCTCCTCATGCCCTTGACCCCTCAAGTCTGCCACCTTATTTTCTTCTTTGTAAATGTAGGTACAGCTACCCAGTCTTTAGAAGCTGGTGTAGAAACATTGCCTGAGTTCTTCTGTGACAAGAGTATTCCTTTCTGCAGCCTGCCAGGTCCTGTATTGTGCTCATACAGAGTTCCCTTTTTGAATCCTAAATTTCTATTTAGTAAGAAAACAAATCTTGAACATGGTAATAAACATCTATAAATAAATTTCTAAATACAACAATACCTTAGGAAAATAATCTATTAGAGAACAGAAAATCTCTAACATTGCTTTATATATTTTATACCATTGTCTCTCTTCTTTCTTTGAGACAAGTTCTTGCAATATAGCCCTGACTGGTCTAGATCTTGCTATATAGAACAGTCTTACATCTAACTCAAAGGGATCCATCTGTCTCTGCTTTCTGAGTGTGTATATAAAACACATAAGACACAATGGTGCATTATTCTCTCTTAAAATTATTCTCTATTTTGCTCATACTTTGGGCATATAAAATATGTTGTATGTGCATCATATGCAGTGGCCAAATTTATAATGTCATTAAATAATCTGACATAAAATTTGATAACAAGTTTTACCTTTAAAAAATCACTTAATGGAAGTTGAACAATTACTACATGAGATTTCATGAAACTAAAATTCTGTACAATAAAGGATATCATCATTCAAGTAAGTAGACAGCCTATATAGAAAAATATGTTCATCTGGTGGAGGTTTAGTGTCTGGTTTAGTCATCTGGTTTAGTGTCTAAACAATATAAAGAACTCAAAAAATTAAACATCAAAATGATAAACAACCCAACTGAAGAATAAGGGATAGAACTGAACAGAGATCTCACATGATGGACTACATCTGGAAAAAAAAAAAAACCACCTAGTATAATGTTCAATACAATTGGTCATCATGGAAACACAAATTAAAATATTTTGTAATCTTATACTCCCCTGTCAGAATGACTAAGAGCAGAAAGATCAATGATAACAAATGCTAGCACATGGAAAGAAGAACACTTATTCATGAATGGGAGTGCAAACCATTATAGAAATTATGAGGGTGTTCCACAAAAAAAATCTAAAATAGGTATCATATGACCAGTTACACTTTCTTGGTTATAAACCTAAAGGGTTCTATACACTCTACTAGATATACATTTCCATCCATGGTTAGTGGTTTTCCAGCCAGGGAATGGAAATGACCTAGATATCCATCATTTAATTAATGAGTAGCAAAAATGTGGCATATTTTCACAATAAAATATTGTTCAATTGTTAAAACTCAAATTAGAAAATGCACAAGTAAATGGATGGATCTAGAAATAATCATTTTGAGTGAGGTAACCCAGACCCAGAAAATCAAACAACACACTTTTTTATAAGTTGATGTTACTCTTGAATCTTCATTTAGAATACCCATAGAGGTAACAAAATGTCTAAGAGACCATGGGGAGGGACATCCAAAGGAAGGGAGATGGAATACCCTAGTACAAGTGATTACAAAGGAATGATGAGATAGGAAAGGGTTAAATGAGAGTGGAGGACCAAATGGAGAGCAGGGTATAGGGAGGAGTATGGGAAAGGATCAATAACACTAAACCCTTTCAAAAAAGACATATGAAAATTATGGTAGAACACACACATACACATACACAATTTCAAATGGCATTATCCTGTAACAGGACAATAATTACCCTAGTACACACCAGAAATGAAAATCACAATGCCAGATATGGATTATCCTTTTGGAATTGTTGGCTGGTGAGGCCTCACAGAACTTCCCAAACATTGCCAGCTATGGTCATTGCTCTTGGTCATCATCCAGAACATGAATGTAAGACCCTACTGCTTGCCATTACATTACAGCTAGTACAGAAGTTTTATACTCATTGGTTAGCTTTCATAGCATGAGAAGGTGCTGTGCAAGCTACCACAGGAGAAAAGGAACACTCATTCATACCTGCCTGTGAATCCTTGAACTTAAAATATGATTAGCCAAGTAATACATGTCTACTTGTGCAATGGTGATACAAACATCAAGTCAATAAGCAACTACTTTCTGATTGGATTTAAGTCATGATCCACAACATGAAACCAGTAACTTGTACCATTACCTGATGAAGAAGCTATGGAGACAGAATATAGAGGTTTGGGGATAACCCACCACTTTTATGGATCTAAATGGACACAAAATTAAATCAACTATCAATAACTTATCATTATGCAGATCAATGAGTTACTCACTCCTCCTCTGAGAAGCATATATGTGCACTAGATGAACTAGATGGCCATTAACACAGAGTCTCACTCACTACTTCCCAAGGTGAAACTATGAAACATTCACACACACACATCATTTAGCATGCTCCTTATTCTCAAGGATCAGTGCAGAGGCAGGTCTAGAGTGCATAAGAGGCTGAAATGGATGAATTTGTAAAGAAAGCATTTGGACACAGCAGAAAGCTCACATATGAACTGACAACAGTTGTGATAATGTGTACAAAACCTCTCCAAGCCAAAACTCAGCCAAATCCCAGCATAAAGAGGGAATTCAAGGCAAACAAGTCTACTTCTGCTTATGCAATGAATGGCCATTGTTAGCTGCTAGGAGAGGGAAAGAGGGTGTTCTCTAAGACTGCATTTGCCGCTAAGTTGGCTACTATACAGTGGAGAGCCACATATCCAAGAATATTTAGGCAGCATAAATTGGTCTTGAAGCATTTACCAAAAACAAGAACACAAAGTTGTGTGGGTAGGGAAGGCAATGTGGATCTGGGGATCCATTTGTAGCGGGATGAGAAGGAGAATGAAAAGGATTAAAACACATTGCATAAAACTTGAAAGTCTCAAAGAATAAAACGATTTTTAATGGGTAAAGGGGTACAATTATCATATAAATCCACCAGTGTGTACAGGTTAAAAGTGCTGTTCCCAGTCTTTCATGCACATATTTGATTTGTGATGAAGCTGTCATTGCTAGAATTATGTTAGTAACCCCTATTGACTTGCTAGAGAGGAAGTCTTTGACTCAAAGCCCTGTTCTGTTATTGTTGGAGTTGTTTTTGTTATTATTATTTAAATTAGCTGTAAATAACAAACTTTGCAGAAATGGCAGAGCTGTCTGAAAAACATCTAGGAGCAGACCTGGATGGTCTCTTTAGATGTTACCCAGAGGAGAAAGGTTTATCTTGATTCAGTTATTGTTTCTTGGGATCTTTTTGTTAGAACAAATGGATGCCTTCCCTAATTGTTACAGGTATCAGAGAATGTCAAGCTGGGTACTACTCCTTTACAAATTTTACCCAATTTCCATAAATCCATCAATCAGACTTTTAAAACTAGTAAACATAATATTTACAATGAGCTTATATTTTTACTTATAAAAGTCTTTGAATGCAAAACTCCATAAAGCCAGATATGAAAGGATGATGTTATTTCTATACTTTTTTTTTGGTTTATATTGATATATATAAGACAATTGTTTTACGAAATGGACATGATAGAATTTCCTCTGGGAAGGCCCTATGGAAAAGAGATGTGAAATATAATAAAGAAGCATCTGGTATAAACTCACCAGGTTGATGTTTTCCAGAAATGCTTGTGTTATATTACAATGCTTTGAAGTACAATGTCTGAATTATTAAACATAACTAAGAGCAATCCAAGTTTCTTTTGTTCCATGTAGGGTAATTGCTGAAAGAGATCCTGGCCCCCTACAAGACAGAACTGAGCACACACACAATGCAAAATCACTAGTTTAATATCTAGTTTCTACTAATTTTTAAATCAACCTCATTCAGAGTAGAAAGTAGAAGTTTGAATCATCTACATTTTGCTATATAAATGACACAATAAAAAACTCAAAGTGTTGTGCAAAAGTAAAAGCTATTGAAAAGAAGCGGTTTTTCTTTGAAGGAGTATTCAAAAGAGTCCTTTGAAAAGACAGGAACTTGTGAATATGTTTCTCTAGCATTTAAAATTATTTTAAAATCAATTAGAAAACATATAGGCCAGGCATAGTGTAGTATTTCCAGAAGTGTGGAGGTGGATCCAGGGGACCACAAGTTCACAGCAAGTTCCAGCTACACTATACATTTGAGACCCTGCCACAAACCAAAGCAAACCAACCAACCAAACAACCAAACAAAAAACTAAACACCTGCTGCCAGTTCTCCAACACCCTCTGGCTGTTATTTAGATTTCTAATCTGGCCTCCTTCAGTTCCCTTTGCTGAATCATTCCTGCAGCCAACCCTGGGTAATTCTTGTCTCTCTTCCAACACTGAGGCAGGATATTTGTAAATCAGGATTTGTTAATGAATGCCTGAAGAGCATCTCTATTCCTGGCAAACTTTAAAATATCTATTGAAACAATGAACACTGCTTGAAGAATAGTTTTGTGTTGTATTCATCTTAAAATTTATATGGATTTCTAATAGTGGCACCAGTGTAAGTGGCATCCGTATGTTCTGGTTGGATTTTAGTCCGACTCCACAAGATGAAGCCCATACCAGTACCAGTATTACGCCAAGAACCTGTGGCTAGACAGGAAAAAGACCTCAGTGGAGAATCAACTACTAATTTTCTCCTAAGTAGATAAAGTATTGAAACAACTTCTAATGACTTTCTATTCTATCTATACATTAATTCATCTCTCAGCCCTCATTAGAGAAGCTTCTGTTTGTATTAGAAGCTACTTAACAGAGAGACTCACAACTGGTTAAAGTGCTGAGAATAAGAATCTGTGGACTACTCAATCCTAAATGTGACATCTATATCCCAGCCCTCTCCTACCGAGGCTCCGGGTTCATTGTGGAAGAGGAGACAGAAAGAGTATAGATCCAGAGGGAACAGAAGGATACAAGGCAACAGTGTCTTCCAGACAAAGAGGGGCAGCTGAACATATGGACGCCGTGGTTATGAAGCTCAAGCCAGACCAAAGCCCACCATGAAAAAGGAAAGTTGTCACAAAGTCTTGCCAAGGAGCTATTGGCAAATGATAACTATAGGAGAGAGAAAGTCAATTTTCTATAAGACTATGGCCCTTGGGAAACTGATCCTAATCTAGTGGAATGCTAAGAATATATATGGAGCATAAATTTAACTAGATTCTGAGGAGACAAAAAAGAAGATACAAAGTTGAGTGGGTGGTCATAGATCAGGGAAGAATTGGGAAGGGACTGAATATAATCAAAATATATTGTATGAAGCTCTCAGAGAACTAATAAAAATAACATTGAAACATAAAAAAAATATAAGGAACTCACTCTTTTCTTCTAGAATGCTCTTACAAACCGTCTCTGTCTGCTCCTGTCCTTCAGCCCTCCCTGTACTCTGTGCCCTCTACTTTGGTGGCCTAGTAAGAGTCCTTTGTCAACATCTTCATGTCTTAACATAAGCATTTTCTGTCTTAACACAACTCTGTTACCCTTTTCCCAGGTCTTATACTTTAAGTTAAAATCACTGATTTACAATTATACCATAACAACTCATGGTACAGTCACTAACATCTATGTTAGCAAACTTTTGCCTTTACTTATCTTACTTGGCATTTTGTGATAATATGATAATCCTCTATTCCTTAATCTATATGGACAGCAGTATCACTTTGCAATACAGGACGTCTGGAAAAGTCTGTGTTTATGCAGATTACAGCTGCAAGCTCTCACTTATGAAATATAGTGAAATATGTGTATGGTTACTTCTCAGCTAGTCTCTGTCTTAGGCTTACTATTGCTGTGATGAAACACAGTGACCAAAGCAAATGAGAGGAAAGGGTTCATTTGGCTTGCGCTTCCACATTATACTCCATCACTGAAGGAAGTCAGGACAGGAGCTCAAACAGGGCAGGAACCTGGAAGAAGGAACTGATGCAGAGGTCACAGTGGGGTGCTGCTTACTGGCTTGTTCATCATGACTTGCTCAGCCTGCATTTTTATTAGAAACCAGGTACACCAGCCAAGCATGGCACTACCCACAATGCACTGGTCCCTCCCCCATTGATTACTAATTGAGAAAATATCCTATATCCAGATCTTATGGAGGCATTTCCTCAATTGTGGTTTCTTCCTTTTAGATGTTCTAGCTTGTTAGGTTGACTAGCTAGCGTAGTCCTCAGTCCTCTACTCATTCCTTTGGACATCATCTTCTTTAGAATATATCTATCTCAGGACTCTACTTGGTGTGCCTGTGGCATTCTATCTAAGCTATGTATTTTTTCAACATAATATTTATGTTGCTTGTTTGGGAACTTCATACAACACATCCTGATCACATTCCCATTCCTTCCAGGTCTACCTTCTCACACTTGTGCCCCTCCTCAACAAAAATAAACTAAGTATAGTTTGTGTTGCCCATATACTCACCAGAGTATGATCAAACTCCAGTGGCCAACCTCTTAATGACAACTGAGTCTTCCCATTTCCCGACCAGAAAACAACAACTGTGAAGAGCTACAATGCAGTGTCTTTATCACAATTTTTAAGGACTCTCTTCAATGGCTCCCTGCTTAAACTGTTTCTTTTCACTTTTTATAGGGGGTGGGTATGAGGTGAGGAGTGTTGTAGCAGAAGCCTTCAATGTCTTTCATTCTCAATTATGAGTCTGGATTCATTGATATCACTGTAACAGATGCTTTCTTGCCAAAACAGCCAGCAGCAGAACAGATCATGTACTTCCACATAGTTTCCCATGGCTGAATGGACCATGAAAATGCACATGGTCTCCAGTGGCATCATGGATCAACAAGGTCCCAGATCTCAGAGTGGATCATGGACATCAACAGGGCATCTGGTGACATTAGAGACCACAGATATTAACATAGCCTCCTGGGGCAGCCCTGATTATGAAAAACAAAATGGCCCCCTGTGACAGGGTGGACCACAGATATTGACATGGCCTCAGGCATCAGCACAAACCACAAGCATAAACATGACTTCAGTAGGCTATGTATTAAATATCCCCCACAATGATACACTTTTATTCTAATAGCACCTATATTATAACTAATATTTTATAAGATGCTTTGATATTTAATACAATTGTCATAACAATGCCATGCAAAAGTTTTTTCCCATTTCTTTTTCAAATAAATGTAAATGAGAAAGGTAAAGTTAAGAGGATTTTTAGTCATTGTTCATTGTCAAATTGCTAGTTGGTCACAGAGCTAAGAGCTGGCCTAGGCAATCTGGCCTCTATATTTCCCTGGAAGGTTTAATTTTCCTATGCTATAGTCCTGCTATGCATAGTCCAAATCCAAAAGCCTAAGACTTATCTTCCCAATTACTCAGCTCATCAGTTTCACTAAAAGTAAAACAGTCTCTTCTCATTGGGGAGGAAATATCTGAAATGTGGTTTTTCTTTTTTAATTTCAAATAATAATTTTAACAATTCAAAACGAACAATTCAAAGATTATCTACCTTCTTGGTTTTGCTGAGTCTGTTATGATTAATATGTCACTGACTTAGAAATGTATATTGCATCTGAAGCTTAAAATTAAAGGCGATTTTTAAAGGCAGTACTGGAGTTTTGATTTTAGAAAATAGCAGAAGGGTGAAGAGACTGACCTGTTAGTAAAGTGCTCACTGAGCAAGCGTGATGACAGAGTTCAAAGCCAAACCCCACATAAAGCCAAACACAATATTTTGTGGCTAAAACCTTAGTACTCCTATGGAGAGATAGGGTGTAAAGACTAGAGAATCCCCAGAAGCTCAAGGACCAGCCTGGGATGTGTGTGTGTGTGTGGGGGGGGGGTGTCTCAAAGAAGGTAAAGGGCAAGGACGCAGCACCTGAAGTTCTACTCTGACCTCTGCAGGCGCACCAGGGTTCACACACATGAACATTGCCATCGCTAAACTCACAAACACAACAATTAAAAAAAGAAAGATAAAATCGGGGCTGGAGAAATGGTTCAGTGGTTAAAACAATGTCCAGGACTCAAGTTTGGATAGTTCTCAATCACCTACAACTCTAGCTACCAGGGATGCAATGTCCTTTCCTGAGCTCTGTAGGTACCTGCACAGACTTGGCACACACACACACACACACACACACACACACATAAACATAAATAAAAATGAAATCTTGAAGAAACCGAACAAAACAGCAGAACATACAGAAAACCTAACAAAACAGACTATAGAAGGTATCTTTCTTTAGGGAATTTTAATAAGCTTATTTTCTTACATGTTTTCTGCTATACCTAAATTTATTCTTTTCTACCAACTCTCAAAAAAAAAATCCAACTCTTCTAGGTGCTTTATGTCAATCATCTCTGAACTTGTGTTTATGGTTACATGTCATCCAGGAGAACCAGGGAACTGGGTCATCTCTTAGATCATAAAAATCAACTAACACTAGTGCCACAAGCTCAGTGTATTTAAATTTGTCTTATAGACTAAACCCAGAGACAGAAATTCTTACATCTGGAAAAAAGCAGCCAGATTTCTAAAATATGTTCAGTCATCATCAGTTCCAGGAACCAGATCAATGCCATAAACATGTTCCTGCTATGGAGGAACACATCAGAGACTATATATGTTCTATCAGCAATTCATGTGTGGATGAGACACATAAGAGCCAGTCACCAATTAACTGACTGCCGTATGCTCACTGTCACATGGTACCCACATGTAAATGCAAATTCAAAAATAGCCTTTTCCTTAGGAAATACTTAAAATAAGCTTTTGAAATGCCACAGTTGGTTTTTTTCCCCACCACTTTCCTTTCTGGCCTCTCCATTCCCTGTTAGACTACTATACAAAGTCTTGAGCATCGAGTCACTGAAAGAAAGCACAGCTTACGGAATAAGACTTTTACACTTAGCCCGAGGCACTGCCAGGTGTGCTTGCATAGATAGCATCATTACTTTTCCTTCCATTGTAAAGTCTTCAGTTTGACCAAGACCTAAAGGTTCTAACATTTGTATTCAATCTTTTTATTTATTAATAAATAATTTCAAAGTCCTACATTGAATTTTCTTTCCGAAAGAATGGGTAGACTTCATTAGTAACATTCTGTCTAACCATACAGATTTATACCTACCTCCTTATTCATTACTTCTGAAGTGTTAGAGCACACTTGGTTGTACAAATGGTAAATTCTGTCTCCTAGCCTTTATTAATTACTCTAGTTCTATCCATTCATTTGCAGAGTCTTAGAAAAATGGATAGATAACTAATAACCACTTAATGGTTCATTAAGAACACTTGTACAGCCTAAACTATGTTCACCAGATCACAGAACAATAGATTCTATATATTCCACTGGTTATCAGTTTTTGGCCAACCAAGAACTACCATTGACTCCAGGTCAACTATCAAGCCATAGTCTACATCCTGAACTATGGCCTTGTTGGCCATCTTTGTTCCTTAGTATGAATTCAGCCCCATTCTCCAACCAGCAGCTCTTTCCTCCCTCTTTCTTTATTCTCAACAATTCTTTGCTTTACTTCTTTCAGTCTAAGATGGGAATCTGAGGTTGTATAAAACTCCGAGAGACTGTTCCCCATCATGATGGACAATTTTCATCACTGACATCCCCAAATTCATAAAAAAGTGTTAAAGCAGAACACAAATTGATATATACTTTCCAAATGATTGTGCTACATTATTTTGGTCTAGTTTTGTCATCTAATTTACAAACTGTGAGAAATATCATACTTTCTTGGATATGTGCTGAGAGATAACCCACATAAAAGGATCAATGCATGAAATGCCTTTAGAGATTAAGCTGTTGTCCTCTGTAGATTTCCCAGGTGAACTACCCAGGCTTTAAGAAGGCACAGGGTCTTTCTATATTTCCAGGTAATTCAATGACCAGTGAGTTTTCATTTTCTTGAACAGAGAAGAGAATAGAATTTCAGCTTACTACTTATGTCTTATTTAAGGAAGCACATAGATCCCTACCCCTGACAATTTCATGTAAGACCAAAAATAAAAAATATTTACTGCTGATTTATTTGATTTCTTTAACTTTGGGGCTTTTTCTTGACCCCATTGGTTACCTAGTTATTTTTCTATTTCTCTTTATGTATTAATTTTTTAAGAAAACTTCCCATATGTCTATAGCTTCTTTGATTGATACTCCATCTTTCCTATTAGAAATTGTAGCCTTCTAGAATGAAGAGATCACACTGTGTTATCCCATGGGGTATATATGACATACTGAGTAAATATCCAAAAATTAATTATTAAATATTTTCCCTTTTAAATCCTCTAAGTGACTCTTTATATTTGGTGATATATTTCTTAGCTGTTTGTCATGGGCATCAACCATCAAGTACTTATTTAATGTCAAACAGAACAATACAGAACAAATCACATGCAGATAATCACACAGGTTAACAAAAAATAGCATGCAATTATGAACTGGCTCAACAGATAACATATGTTCATTGCTATCCTAGTTTTATTTTTTTGTTGTTGTGAGAAAATACTCTGGTGACAGCAACTTAGGATCCTAAGTAAAAGATTTATTTTAGCTCAAAATCCAGGTTACTGTCCATCATTGCAGGGTAGTCAACAAGGCAAGAACCTGCAGCAGCTAATCACATCCACAGTCAAGAGCAGAAAGTAAATAGATGTGTGTATAATTGCACTCAGATCAGTTTCTCTGTTCTTACAGTGCCTGCATAGGGAATGGTGCCACCCACAACAGGTGGGTTTAAGAAAAACCCTCATAGTTATGTCCCCATGCCAATTTAATCTAGACAGTCCTTCATTGAGACTCTCTTCCCATTGCAATCACCTTCATAGCTGCTCACTCTGATACCAGTAAACAATAAAGTAGCTATTTTCTCTGGACATCACATAACCATTACCATCCTACAGCAGAGCTACTGTGGTGACCTAAAGAAAACTTAGGCTCACAGTTACTTGAGGAAATAAGCAGAACAATAAAGCTGATAATTAGGGGTATAGTAATAAGCTGTTAACATTTCTTACCCCAGATACCTGTGATCTCAGAAGGTGCTGATATACCTAGGAGGTAGAAGGGTGACTTGGGGTGGAACACTTAAGCTGTGTTCATTAGTTCACCAAGCTGAACTTGGACAGAATCCTTTCTTTAGTCTGTTGGTGCCCTCTATGTTGAACTGACATTTCTTTGTATCTCAGGAAAAGTCATGAAATAAAATACTTCTGATAATTTGGTTTAGACACCATGGTTCTTGATTGCTTTGGTTTCATATTTTTTGCTGTGGACACGTGCATGTTTGTTTCTGTATATGTCTATGGGGATACACTTGCATATGCATGCACATGAAGTCAAATGTCAATGTCAAATATCTCCTCAATCTCTCTTTACCTTAGTTTTTGAGACAAGGTCTTTCATTGAACCTGGTTGTCACCAATTCAGATAGCCTAGCTGGCTAGTAAAGACCAGGGCTCCCCTGTGTTTAGCTATTTCAGAGATTATAGGTGTGCATTGCTATATCTGTTTTGTTTTGTTTTTTTTTTCCACATGATGCTGGAGATCTTGAACTAAGATGCCCAAACTTGTATTGCAAGCACTTTCCTGACTGAGCCATCTCCCTAACCCTGCTTTTGTTTTGCTTTACTGGAAGAAGTGAAAAAAAAAAAAAAAAAAAAAAAAAAAAACTAGTCATGGTTCTGTGTAAAAATTAACTGTAAGATGAAGTCAATGAGAAAATATTACCTCATGAAACCAAACCCTAAACTTTTCTGTTTTCTGAAATTTTTCTGTGTATGCAAATCATCGATAACATACATTAGACTGAAATAAGTTTTATGACAGACACACAAAAATATGACTAATTTTCATTGCATTTATACTCAGTATTAGTGCTTCAGTCTAATAAAATCTTCACAAGTAAGAATCCAGACTGGTAGAGTTTAAAGTGAAATAAAGTAAGTATACACACCGCTCACAGAACTGTCACAGAAGTGACAGTTGACACTGGCGTGTCCTAGAGGCAAGAATTCATTTGTTATCAAAAAATAAAAAATAAAAGCACTAATTCCAGTTAGTTTGTGGTATCGAGGTGTCTATGAGAACATCTGAAAAATCTAAAAGGCAATCCAAATAAATTCTCCCTCTTAATTTTAGGCTAAAGGTCAGGGTTAACCAGCACACACTGGAAAAAGGAAAAAAGAATGTATACACTACATGGCTTTATTTACACAAGTGTTAATGAAAGTAAAGTTTCTCAACAAATGAGGTGATGATAGCAACTCAAGCAGTTACAGGGAAATTTGGCTGACAGTTTCTGGCAATGCAAAGATCCCTGAGGGGGATTCTCAAATAAAATCACACAGTTAAAAACTTGGAGTCACTGTCAGTCCATATGGTAAATTCTGTAAGAGAAGGTTCAGGCACGTAGGACTTAAGAAGCTGAAATCCTACACCCAGAAACATGACTTTTCATTGCCCTTAGCTGCCAGAATCACATAAATCCTGTCTCACATAAATAAAGAAGACCACGGAAATTACAACTTATTTCCATGATAATACCTAGCTTATATCACCCATAACTTACAAAATGCAAGACATCATGCAAATGGAGGAAGCTCCAGGGAAGAGTAAGAACTAATAAACAGGAAAGTAAGACTGGAAATCATATGAAGTAGAAAGATACAATCCAGTCATATCTGAAGAAATAAATATAATATAAAGATAAAATAAGCATTTTCATATATACCTTCTGGTTCTAGATGTTTTGTAATGTAAGTTCTTAATTCAACATTTAAAATAAATATAAACCTGAGTGTTAGAAGAGCAAAAGGACTATCTCATGAACTAGTCATGTGTATATAATTATATAATATAATAATAATTCACAGTGTAGCATTCTTAGACAAAAGAATGTAGGGAACTTAAGGATAAAACACTATGGCTTTAACAGTCAATACTGAAAAGTGGATTTAACATAGTGCCATCCAGCTAATTCACTATATGACTCAGGGGACATATATTTTGCCATCATTTTATATTTGGAACATCTCTCAAGGACTATATGAAGTTGGAATTTCTGAGAGTTGGAAAGATGGCTCAGCAGTTAAGAGCATTGGCTGACCTTCCAGAGGTCCTGAGTTCAACTCCCAGCAACCACAAGGTGGCTCACAAACAACTGTAATTGGATCTGATGTCTTCTTCTGTCATGCAGGCATACATGAAAATAGAATACTCATACCCATAAAGAAGTAGGAATTTCTGGTTTCCTTGGAGACTCAGTTGTGTTATGTGATGTTTTCCTGGAAAATCCTCTTTGAGAGGATGTTTTGCTAAAGCAGATATGTGAGGGGATGTTTTACTGAAGGAGACACATAAGAGGATGTGTTGCTGAGAAGAGACCTGAGCTGATTTTCTGGAAGCTGCCTGGTAAAGGGCATGTGATGTTTTGCTGGAGTCGACACTTGAGAGGACACATGATGTTTGGAAAGAGTATAAGTATAACTCACAAGACAGTGGACAGTGCTCTTGCATTGGTTCACCTTGCTTTTTTTTACTGATCTTCACCTGTTGTAACTTCGTAGAAATGCACCAAAGAACTTCTGGTGGTGTTCCAGCTGCTTCTTGCCACTTCCACGGACTCCTGCCAATCAGTGGAGGCTTGAGATTTCTTCTGTATGGAGCCACTGCTACTGATTCGTGTTTGGTGTTTTGCTAGTAAACTGGACTGCTGACAACAAAGATTGGAATTGCCCCCAAAAACTATTTCTAAACAGGGCCACAACCCTCATTTCCTACTAATCTTTCTTTTCCCCTACCTCTGGTGGGTGGCAGGCTAGAAGGAAGGTTGAAGTGTTAAAGAACCATAGTTAAAATAGGTTTTAAAAAAAAAATCTAAGCCTCCAACTATATTAAAATATTGTAAAACTGCTATATTGCATTTGAATTCCTGGCTTTAAAGAATTAAGTTACTCCCCAAAATACTCATCTTGTGTACTCAGACAACAGAAAAGCAAGCAAACCAAGGGGCACTGTACTAGGGGATGAGAACACCAGTGAGACTTTGCTGCTATACAGTATGGCACATAGAGTTTTAGGAGTGTAAACTACCCTCTGAAACTTATTAGTCCATATGTTAAGAGGGCAGTAATTACACTGACTAACTTCTAAAATTGTCCCATAAACAAATGAAATATGAAAGTACAAATAAGTAAGCCATAAACATATGAAATGATTACTTTGTGGACTTTCAGAATCAGCTCTGTCTTGGCTCCTTGAGAGTATTACTTGTCCAGACATCTTGTGTCTTCAAGGGAAGAAAGTGAGTGCAGAAAACTATATAACCAATAACCAGAGGATAAGTACTGAGTCCTGATGCCTTTAGGACATTTATATAGACCAGACATTGAGCTGAAACATATTCTCAAATCTGTTCCCAATGCACATTGTAAGAGTCCGCCAAGGCTTAGCTACCAGGACCCCACCCCACCCCACCCCACCCCAATGAACCATGCAGAGCCGGGATCCATGCAAAAGCAAGAGGTGTATATTGTTCCAGCGCAGGGGTCATCCCACACACAATGGAGAGGCAGCGACCCCAGGCAGCTTGTTGAGAGAGTTTTTGTACAAAGCAACAGTCATTGGGCACAGTGTGATTGGCAGAACTTGTGAGTTTTAAACTGATTGGTCCTTAGGGAATGAGGTAGCAAGGGGTGGTCCTCTCAGTGGTTTTCCTGAGGAATGTAATCAGCCTTTCTCTTCCAAGAGGGAAGAGGCTCCCTGACCTGTCTCTTCTAGGAGGGGAGGGGTGCCTACGTGCTGGGGGTGGGGGTAGGGGGGTTGTGGTGAAATTTTCCAACGGTTCTAAGCTAACTTCTTCAATATCAGGAGTCATCGAAGCAACAGCTACAAAGCCACACAGTGCTCCTGGGACAGGTCACATAACTCAGCATTGACAGCTAAGTTCTCAGTAAATTAAACCTCAACTTTGTTTTAAGGCATGTGCAGTAACGCCCTTTTACATAATTTTGAATGTTTTTCTGATTCTGAATTTCAAACTTTCTCTCCAACCTTGCTAACAGAATCTGTAAGTATTAGCCAAGAAAACGTGTTTTAAAATTGCTGTGGTCTGGATCTTAAATATTCTCCAAAGGCCCAAATTATGAAGGCTTGGTTGACAGCAAGTACTGCAAGGAGAAGCTAGCTTGGTAGACTCATTAGATGTAAAGTGTGGGGAAGAACTCTGGACATCAGTAGGATGACCCTCAAGGTAGGTACTGGGGCCTTCTTTGTGCTTCCTGTTTCCTGACCTCCAGAGCTGAGCAGCTTTGTACTCCATGTACTCCACCCCTTAATGTTCAAGTCTAGAAACTATGTAGTAAGTGACCATGAGCTGAAACCTCAGAAATCATGAGCCAAAATAAACATATATTGTCAGGTCCAGCATGGCCTTTGTAGGGACAGAATGACATGGTTCCTGTTCCTGGGACAGGACCAGCAAACATAGACCTCCAAAAGTGTCAACAGCTGCTGTGGGCAAAAGACTTGTTTGCATAATATTGTACATATTTTCACATTCCTTCTTTAAGGAATGTCTTCCCTGTTACCGTGATAATCAGAGACAATGTAAGTCCTGGAGGCAAAGGTGTGGCTAATGTAAATTTACCTAGCAAAATGG
Organism: Uromys caudimaculatus; assembly: GCA_028551405.1. NCBI lineage: Eukaryota > Metazoa > Chordata > Mammalia > Rodentia > Muridae > Uromys > Uromys caudimaculatus. The sequence continues at coordinate 46,599,845 of CM052705.1, read as the reverse complement.
TAAATGCTGGGACATCCAGGACAGCCCCTAAGGGTGTGAAAAAGAACTCTAAATACAGGGGTTCAAAGATATATAATTTCTCAACTATGCAAAAGTATAAGGATGTAATATGAAGTGTACAAGGGGCTTGAAATTAACTGAGGCAGGCAGATCTTGGAATTCTTTTGCAGTGTTAAAAGAAAAATGTATGCTTGCTGTCTTCTAAGGGGTTGGGGTACCAGGATGCTGATTCATAGGGTAATCAAAAAGAATCCAGAAGTAAATGACTGGATTGATATGTAAAATAAAAGTCTGGGCTTATGATCTGCAGGAGATGAGCTATCCAGAGGAATTTTTACACTGCTGTGACAAAACACCACAAACAGAAGCAAGTTGGTGAAGAAAGACTTATTTCGGCTTTCAGCTCTCAGGTCACCCTTTATCCCTGACACAAGTCAGGCAGGTACTAGAAGCAGGAGCCATGAAGGAATGGGGCTTACTGCCTTCTTGCTTTGGCCTACTCAGTTTGTATTCTAAGACACCCAGGACCACCTCCCCAGCCTATGTTATCAGCCATTAATCAAGAAAATGGACTACAGACTTGCCTCCAGGCCGTCTGAGCTAGACATTTTCTTATCTGAGGTTCCTCTGCCCAGATGACTCCAGGTTGGGCCAAGTTGACATAATACTAATGTATATTCACAATGATCTTCCATGCTACTGAATGGAATGGTTTAATTGTCAATAGCTGTCATGTACAAGATACTACACACTACCTGAAAGCTCAGTTCTATTCCTGAACACTGATTTCAACACGCCATTGAAACAACTACCCACTACAATGAGAAAATAATCCAGGTGTTCATCGGTCAAGACTGGGTTTGCTTTCTGTCACGGAAAGAAGTGTTGTCAATACATTTTTTTTTTGTAAAAAGCAGATAATATTTTAGGTGAGTGGTTCATACGATCTCTGCATACCTCCTGGAGTCTTTTCCTGGAGCATGAACAGAGGTAGAGACAACATGAGCAAATGAGGGTGGCAACTACTACCATAGTTACAGCAAGCCAACAGCAGTCTTGATAATTTTTATCAACCTGAGTTTCAAAAAATCCATTAACAATTAAAATGCAAAGAAATGCATCAATCTTTATTCATATTCAGAAGAAAAAATGTGCTACATAGTTAGAAAAACTAAGGTTTCAAGAGTAATAAAATTATAAAAATAAATAATGCTGTTTTATGTACATATACAAGGTACATGTGTATGCTGTGTTTTTTTTTTTTTTTAAATGGGAAGTATCCAATCAACCATAACCCACTTAAATGGCAGAATTTCATCATTTTTGAAATCGAGGAAATGGATTTTTTAGGGAAATTTTTTGAAAAGTCAATTGATTCTAAGTTATTAAATGAAATATTTAATAAATTCCGAGCAGATCTTCAAAGTATCCCTTGCATTATTCAGTAAAAAGCTCAAATTAGTATCAAAATAATCTATAATTTCCACTCAACTCTTTGGGGGATAAAACAACTAAAGTGTAAACACTTCCACACATTCTTTAACCAATTAGGTGATAGACCACTGGTCTCCAACTGAGAGAATAGGAGACAACTTTGTTGCTGTTTTTCAAGTAACATCTGGAATGTTTTCACAGCTCTGTGTTCATGTGGCTCTGTGGAAATGCCCTGCATTTTTAGGGAGTTCTTGAAAACCAGTGAAAATGGTTCTCAGAGGCAAGGGCTTAACAGAGTTCAGAAGCTTGAGAATCTACATGAAGCAGGGTTAGCGAAGTAGGGAAGCTGAAAGTCTGCTCTTCATGAGTCTTCAATGGACAGCTTAAACATGTATACACAAATCACAGCTTCTCTGAAGTATTTCAACTTCAAATAAGCAAATCCTGATAGTGAATTAAAGGTAATCATCTGAACTGATCATGGTGATAAATGCCTGCAGCCCCATGCATAAAAGGGGGAGCAGGAAGACTTCAAGTTTGGAGTCAGCTTGGGGTCCACACCAATAAGCAAGCCAGAGTTCTATAGCAAGACCTATCTCAAAAAACATATAACAGCTAGATCTTTAATTATAGTTATTTATCTTTTACTTATATTTAAATGTACCTTATTTATTTTAAATAAAATGGTCTTCAAAAGTAATGAACATCTACCTATTCTAAGAACATCTCCTAATCTCACATTCAGTAAAAATATAATACAGCATTGGAATATTCATACAGTTCTAATTTATTATAGGACTGATTGATCCCTCAATCTTCCATCGTTTTATTTTACAATGACTCATCAGAAGGAAGATAATGTTGTAGGCTAAATTGATTCTGTAGATATTAGGATCTCTGTTCCATCTTTACAGAAGTCTAGACACTGAGAGCCTCCTTGTATTAAGACAATAGAAATTCTGTCTTAGAAAATAAAATATGCTCATTAAAATAAAATGTAATAGAATATTGATGGTTCCAGTTAGGGACTGAGAAAAAAAATTGGTTTAGATTTATGTTAGACTTATGATTTGTTAAATGCTTTCTTATCGGTGACAGTGTCTCTTTGACTCTGACATCTGGTAAAGCAACAGTGGGTCTTAAATCCATAATTAAGTACAAACCAGAAAATTTTTAATACAAGTACTATTACCACTGTCCATTATCCTTGTTACTGGAAAATGAGCTTAGTAATTAAGGCAGCCTGTTTTTCTAATAATAAAAATGTAAAAATTCCATGTAGACTTTACCCAAAAGAAAAATCATTATTTGTTTTACAAAATACAAAACCTTCATATGGCTACTTCTTATAATCTTTCTTTATGCAATATTCAGCAATATTATCAATCACCAGTTGTTTATTTGGAAGTGACATAAATTCATGTAAAAAGTCCCTGGGAGCCAGAGTTTACAGAAGAAATAACAAAAATGATATAGTAGGATAAAATAAATTTTAAATCTGTGTTTGAATCTATGATCAACGTTAAAGTATACTGGTGAAAAATTCAGCTTACAATTAATACTATGAATTACTTGCATATGATTATCACGTAGCCCACTGCCCAGATCCCAGACATTCCTTTTGAGACATATACTACGACATATGTAGTGACATAATATGGAAGTGGCTTAAGTAAACTAAAAGGAGGCTGGTGACATGGCTCACCAAGTAAAGGCCCTTGTCTACAAGCCTGAGAACCGGAGTTCAACACCCAGTGCCCACAGGCTAGAAGTGACTAAACAGACTCCCCAAATTGTTCCTTCACCCCTACATGTTCACCATGCATACATAAACACCACACACCGGGCATATACACACTGAATGAATGAATGAATGAATGAATGAATGAATGAATGAAATGTGAAAATGAATTAACAAAAGAAAACTAAACTAATAATGAAGTCCCATCCTCAGCATATTACACTGTATTATGTGAAACAAGCAACTGTGTGAATTTCGAGTTGAAATGAAGCACTTAGTACTAGTCATGCAATTTTAACAGTATTAATACCTTTATAGTATTCTAAATTCACAGGTTAAGTAGAAAAATACTCAACACACACACACACACACACACACACACACACACACATACACACACACACACAAGACATTCTAGTAGAAATAATCAGGTCTCATGATAAATATGGCTAGATGTGATAGATACACACAGAAAGAAAAATAAAGCAATACAACAATGAGAAAAGAACACAATACCCTGAGCATGACTGAGCTCATCAGACATTGGAAGCTAAGCAGGTTGAGCGTAGGTAAGCACTTGATTGGAAGAAAAAGACACATAATTTTCAAAAGTAGATCTATAATTGGTCAATAATCATATGAAAAGATTTTCACATCATGTATTCATTAAGAAAATACAAGCCACAACCAACATAAGATACCACTTCCTGTATATGACTGTTATTATTATTTAAAATCCCCAAAGCAGAAACAGAAAAAACTTCCTGTTAACATAGATATTGCAACCATTTTTGCCTTGATGAGTAATAGCAGGAAATGGGCAGCATTCAGAAAGATGTGAGAGCCACTCAGTAAATTAAGAGCAGTGGGAATTCTTTTGGATATTGAGCTCAAATATTTGAAAGCAGAATCTCCAAGACGCATTTAATGTTATGTGCTAGTGTGTCTTCCCAGAGTGTCATGGAATTGTAATAGCCACTACAAAATAGAAAGCACAATGTAGGAAACATAGCCACATGAGCCCAAAGAAGAAGCACTAGACTAGCAGAAGTGATTTCGGGGGTAAGGAAGATGCCACAGAGTAAGACATCATCTGACCCAGACTCTACTGTTCTATCCTATGACCTAGTCACAGGTCAATCTGATATGAATGTAGGGAAAGCTGATAGAACAAAATGAAGCTAGAAAACTTATACAAATACTTAGAAACTAAAAAACAAAACTATTAATAAACTCATGGAACATGAAGACATAATCACCATGGAGATGATGCTCTGAAAGAAAAATCACACTCAACCAACATCAATAGTCTCCATGACAACAGTGAAACAGATGGTTTCCCGGGTGTGTAATGACAGAGTTGTATGCTATAAACAAATGTCAAAGATTTGAAAGCATACACGTTTATTCTTCAACTATAATAGAATTATATACAAGTCTAAAACCAGTGCCATCATGCAGGTTTCCAAATTAAGTCCGTATTAACAAATATTAAGATATTATAAGTCTACATATTCATGACAGCAGAAGACTGGAAAACAGAAGAACACAGCTCACAAGGCCAGGAGGAGCTCGGACTCACACAAAGGAATATAATCGGTCACTGTTCTAAAGGGTGCCACAGGGAAAAGATGGTCTTTTCAATACACAGTGGGAGAATTTGGTATTTGTTCATAAAGATAAAACTTGTACCTATATTTTACATTAAAATTTACTCAAAGGGGACTATAATCCCAAGTGTACACAAAACAAAACTGCTTATGAAAATGTTATGTTTGGTTAAGAAAGGATGTCTCAGAGAAGATGCCAAAAATAGATTCTATCAAACAAACAACAGCAAATGTCCAGTCAACTGTCTGCATGTGCATGTTCTGCACTCCTGGCTCCCACAGCAAACGGACAACATAAGAAAGTCTGTACCTGTGTTAGACAGCACGCCGGCCTTCTTACTGTGTTGCTGCTTGCCCCTAAAACAATACGGCCTAGCAACTGTCCATGCAGAAAGTGTGCTGTACCCTCCAGGGACTCCGCAGGAAGGACTTTAGTTTTGCACAAATGCCACACCATCTTACATAAGCAACATGAACACACAGGCAACTTCTCATCCAGGAGGGCCAGAGAACCAGTTCTTCCTGGATATTTTATATGAATTTTATAAAAAATGTTGACATTACAAATAGAAACATACACTGAAAACAGGGACAGAATTTTAAAAATTACACAAATGACTGGTAGGAGTTACTTTAAGAAAAAAACCTCTTAAAACACTAATAAAAATCTGCTAAGAATGGACATAAGAGATACACAGATAATTCAATAAAGTAATCAAATGAGAACCCTACCTGAGAGTATCAGCATCTTTAGTCATTAAAGAAATGTAAATTAAAATCACATTAAGTACCACTGCAGACCTACTAGAATGCTAGAAACAACACTGAACAGACAAAGCCAAATGCAGTGTAGAGAATGGAACGTGTGACATTCACTACGGTATATGAGATTGTCGAGTTACTTAGAGAAACAGAAGGATTTTTATAAAACTAAACCTGCATCTTATATACATCTTAGCAATCACACTTGTATTTATTATAGTTAAATGAAAACCAGTCAAATAAAATATGGCCTCAGTGGGAGAAGATGTGCCTAATCCTCAAGAGACTTGAGGCCTCAGGGAAGGGAGAGGTTGGGGGAGGGGGAAGCACCCTCTTGGAGGCAAGGGGGAGAAGGACTGGGCTGAGGAACTGTGGGAGGGGGACCAGGAGGATAGCAGCAGGAATGTAAATACATAAAATAGCTTTAAATTTGGGGAAATATGCACAAATCTGTATTTATACCAGCAACATTTATAAACATCAAAATCTTACATATGTGTGCATATATAAGTGAATACACGCTCATGAATGTACATGTTTATGCATGTGCAAAAATGTGCACACATGCTCACACTTGAGGAGACCAGAGGATGACCTCGTGTTGATCCTTTCTTTCCTTTTTTCCGCCCTCCTTCCCGTTTGCTTTTGGTTTCTGGGATAAAACACTGTCCACAACCAATTTGGGAATGAAAGGGTGTGTTCCAGTTTACAGATTACAGTCCGTTGTCTAGGGAGGATAGAACAGGAACTTAGGACAGGAACTCGGAGGCAGCAACTAAAACAAACCCGTGGCAACACTCCTCAGTGGCTCTTCAGCTTGCTTTGTGATGCAACCCTGACTACTGGCTCAGGTGTGGTACTGCCCAGAGTGGCCTGGGCCCTACCAGGTCAATGTTCAGTCAAGAAAACTGCCCCACAGGCCAATCAAAAGGAGGCAACCAAAGCTCACCCTTTTTAAGTGACTCTGGTTTGTGTCGACTTGATAAAACTAACAAGGACAATCACCAAAATCTTTAAAAACAAACAAACAAACAAACAAAAATCCAAACAAGTTCATGTTACTTAGCATTCTTTAAAATAACAACATCAGATACCTACAACAGTGTGCACTGAGCTCAGAGGCAAGAAGTTAAAGAAAAGAAGTAAGATGCAACGTGCTACACATTCTCTAATGCCACTGATAGGGCCATTGTGGGGCAGCCAAAATAGAGCATCAGAAAAGACATCCCTAGCTGGTCTGATGGTAGAATTAGAAAATTAACGAAGTGCACAGGAGGACAGAATGTTTGTTTGTAACTGATGCATTTATAAAAATGAACGGAAGGAATACCACAGACAGACTAGTACATGCAAGTTGTAAAATGAGGGTGTCAAGGCAAAGTATCAGAAAAGGGGTCACTCACCATTTAAGAAAGCATATTTGTCATCAAATCTTTACAATAAACAGAATCAGAATGCTGAAAAACATTGTAATTACAGTTCCAGAGGCCAGTCAATAAATATATATACTCACTTGGAAAGTCATATCTATATCAAGGAAATACATGTAAATTCCCCAGAAAAAAGAATATGTGAATATATTTTTACCAAAAAATATTCAAACAAAAATTCAAAGGCTAATTACTTAAAAGCCTGTAGCAATTAATTATGAAAATAAGAGACAGTAAACCCAAACATTCCCATTACATTTCTCCTCACAATTCAGTGATCATTCTTTATGAAAAGAAATAAAGGGAGCTACATATCAATAATAGACAAACGCTATTTGCAGTTTGGCAAAGTATGCCCAATATCAAGTGGAGCCTGAGCCTTTTATCACAATGGTGCTTCATCCAAGCCTTGGAACTACTAGGTAGCTCTGTCCACACATTTTTACCAGCAGTTTAAATATAATCAAAACAAATGACAGATAATAAACTACTAATAGCAGAGAAGACAGTGGAGGCTTCGTAGAAGCAGAGCGGAGAATGAAAGGACGTTTGGCTAGACCTTGGTTAGGACAGTGGATGTCTTACCGAGGAGCTCTGAGTCTTATCTTGGGCTATCGTATCTGAGGAAAACACGTTTGTAACAAAGCTTGCTCCTAGCTAAGCAGGATGCATACACAGACAGGGACAGATGGATGGGGCATGCAAAGAGCATAGAACAGCACTTCTCTGTGATCTGTCTGGTGGCATCTGGGGTGGGTAAGAAGGGTTCCTAGTGACTCCAAAACCATATGAAGTACAGTTGTTAGGAGAACTTCTGAGGATTCATAATTAGGTCTGTAACACTTTAGAATTTAAAATAAAGTAATTGGTAGAATATGAAGACCAAAGAAAAATACTTACACAGAAAGTCTTTCATGAATGACAGGGAAAACATGTGATAAACCATTTTGTTTCAGTTTCAAGAAACAAACGTAGCATGGAAATAATATTATAAAAAATTCTAACCCCTAAATAAAATCATTTTTTACACTTATATTTTATTTGTGTGTGTGTGTGTGTGTGTGTGTGTGTATTTATAGGTATACACAGATGCAGTTGCCCATGAAGGTTGAGGGAGTCAGAGTCCTCTGGAGTAAGAGTTACGGGAGGCTGTGACCCTCCAGATGTGACTGCTTGGAAATGAACCTGAGTTTTCTGCAAGACCCAAAAGTGTCTTTAACCTCTGACTCATCTGGTCAGCCACGGAAATCCTTTCCTTTGATATTTCTCTTACTTCTAAATTTCTTTCCTTTATAGCATATTGTACATCCAGTTAAGGATGGAACATCAATGACTTATTGTTATATCCTTACACCTACCACTGGCTCCCAATTAGACTATGAACATTAAAAGAATGGGCTCTGGAGAAGCATTTAACATCCAAGTAATAGAACACTGGATCCTAATTAGACCTTTAAACCATGCATACTCTCCAAATGAGCTTAAAATACAGTGTTGTCTGTAAAGAATATCATTCAAAAACTGTCACAGGATATTAGAAAGCGCAGATAGGGTCATAGAGTCAATATCATTCAGTGCTTGCAGCCCAAATTATCTGGTTAGAACATGCACACTTAAAAGCACATTCTCTGTAGAAATAGGGGAGCACTTCCTTAATTAAACAAATCAGCAGGCACGTGAGCAATATCCCAGTCAGCGAAGTGCTTCTACCACAGGCATGAGGTCCTAGGTTCAAGCTATGTGTAGTGTTGCATATAGGAGAGGCAAGAAGAGACAAATGTATCTCTGGAGCTCCCTGGACAGCCAGTGTAACTCATTTGGTGAGTTTCAGGCTTATAAAAGATCCTGCCTCAGAGAAACAAAGTAGACAGTGTATGATGTCCAATACCATAGACTGACCTCTGATCTCCATTGAAACATACACACATACACATATGTATAAGATAGGATGGGTTATTCAATTAATTCTACAGATTCTTCCATTTATATATATATATATATGATATACATATCATATATATATGATATTCTTATTCTAAGAAATAAAAACATGAAAATATTAAATTCTGACTATTAGAAAAATAACATAACAAATATCAACTGCAAACAACTTTCAGATTTTGAAATTTCACCATATGAAATTCATATACACACATAAACTGTTCAGTTAAACCTAATGGCAAACAGAACTGGTATAACTTTGATTATAATCAATATTTATTTTTCAATCTGTAAACCTAATGTTCAGTTGCTGTAGAGGGGGGTAAACCTCATCACTGAATAAATAAAACACAAATAAAATAAAAACATACCTAACCCATACTCTACATTTGTTTTAAAAATTTGGTTACCATCTGCTGAAGTAAGTTGCTTAAGGTTTTGCTATGCTTAGCAAACTAATTGGTGTTACATAAAATTATTGCAATCAACTTGGAAAATATTTGTCCGAGATAAGCTAAACATAATAAATATGCTTAAAATGCATTTTATTAGAAAAGTTTATGAGCTACAAAAATTTCATTTCAGAGGTCAAGGAAGCTAGTCAACCACCATAGTAGAAGCTCTGTTTAAGAGAAAATGATTTTAAAAAAAAAAATCACAATATAGATTTTCACATAATTCCTGTAGCATAACAATAAGTGAACCTACTGGGAGCAAAGCTATTTTGTAACGATGGTTTTTTTTTTTTTTTTTTTTTTGATACTTTATTTACATTTCCAATGTTTCCCCCTTTCTAGGTCTCCTCTTTGGAAACCACCAACCCCTTCCCCTCCACCACCTCTATGAGGGAATTCCACTTCCCACCCACCCACCACGCACTCCCATATTCCCACCTTGACATTCCCCTTTACTGGGTCCTCTCCTCCCCCTGGTGGCCAACAAGGCCCTCCTCTGCCACATATGTGGTCCGAACCCTGGGTCCCTCCATGTATATTCTTTGGTTGGTTGTCCAGCCTCCAGGAGGACTGGGGGGAGAGGGGGGGCTCAGGCCAGTTGACACTGTTGCTCCCTCCATGGGTCTGCAGACTCCCTCAGCTCCTTCAGTCCCTTCTCCAATTCCTCCATCTGGGACCTCACTCTCAGTCCAGCAGTTACTGTAAAGTGAAACTTGGGTATTCCAAACTTTTCAGCTAATATCCACTTATCAGTGAGTACATACCATGTTCGTTCTTTTGTGACTGAGTTACCTCGCTCAGGATGATATTTTCAAGTTCCATCCATTTGCCTGCAAATTTCATTAAGTCATTGTTTTTAATAGCTGAGTAGTACTCCATTGTGTAGATGTACCACATTTTCTGTATCCATTCCTCTGCTGAGGGACATCTGGG
>CM052705.1:46547606-46589039 GCA_028551405.1 Uromys caudimaculatus | reverse complement strand
TGGGGGAAAGCCTCGAACACATGGGTACAGGGGAAAATTCCTGAATAGAACACCAATGGGTTATGCTCTAAGATCAAGAATAGACAAATGGGACTTCATGAAATTGCAAAGCTTCTGTAAGGCAAAGGACACTGTCAATAGGACAAAATGGCAACCAACAGATTGGGAAAAGATCTTTACCAATCCTAAGTCTGATAGAGGGCTAATGTCCAACATGAACAAAGAACTCAAGAAGTTAGACTCCAGAAAACCAAATAACCCTGTCAAAAAATGGGGAACAGAGCTAAACAGAGAATTCTCAACTGAGGAAATTCGCAGGGCTGAGAAGCACCTAAAGAAATGCTCAACATCCTTAGTCATCAGAGAAGTGCAAATCAAAACAATCCTGAGATTCCACCTCACACCAGTCAGAATGGCTAAGATCAAAAACTCAGGAGACAGCAGATGCTAGCAAGGATGTGGAGAAAGAGGAACACTCCTCCATTGTTGGTGGGATTGCAAGCTGTAACAATGTTTTAAAAACTGAAGCATTTCTTAAATTATCCAAAGCAAACCTCCAATCTCTTTGTTAATTGGTCAAGTCACCTAAGAACCCTAAGGATATTGGCACTACGCCATCTTAGAAGTATCCAAAACAAGCCACTAACTTTAACAAAAGGAAATCAGAGCCAAGGAATTGCATTTATTTTTCAAAGGCAATTTTGTTAATAAAAAATTATCAGACCCAGTGCCCTAATTCCTAATTCAGGGTTTTACCTAGCCACATGATTGAAAGCCTGTGACTTGTGCCAAGTTTTTCTTTATTCCCTTCTGTATTTCTTTGTGTGTGTGTGTGTGTGTGTGTGTGTGTGTGTGTGTGTGTGTGACTGTGTGTCTCTGTGTATATCTGTGTGTGGAACACTCTGCTCTTTTGCCACACCGTCCCTACATCAAGTTAAAGAAACCCTGAGCCTCATTTTTAGTGCTGCACATATACTTCTGTACTATGCCAATGACATGGAGCTGGGTGAAATGGCTAAAGCTGCCTTGGGGTTTAAACCACTTTCTGTAAACACCAGAAGAAACACTTTCTGGTAAGGTTTCTGTGTTTCAACTAGCATCAAATTATAAAACATATGGGCTTAGTCATACAATAAAGAAAGTCATATGTTATTCCAGGCTGTAGGTTCATCACAGCTTGTCATTGAGGATTCAGGGGCTCTCCACCATTTTTACTATTTTCTATGTTTTATTTCTCATTAACATCACAGTGGGTTATGAAGCTCAATCCAATGTTTCAATACACATAAATATTGTGTAATGACCAAGTTGGGGTAATTATTATGTCCATCATTACTTCAAACATTTTTGTAACAAAATCTTCTATGCCTCTGTTTCATTTTGAAAACAATAAATTACTAACTGCTGTCTCCTTTCACTATTGCATACAAACAGGATAACAGAAATTATTCCAACTTTGTAGCTGTAGCTTTGTACCCATTGGCCAATTTTCCACATTCACTGTTCTTCTTGTTGTCTTTATTCTTGTTTGTCCTCCTCCTCCTCCTCTTCTTCTTTTCTTCTTTTTCTGTTTTTTCCTTTCTCCTCTTCTGCTTCTTCTTCTTATCCAGGTGACTCTGCGTGTGTCTGTCCTCTCTCTCTGTCTCTCTCTCTCTCTCTGTACGTGTGTATATATGTGTGTGTGTGTGTGTGTGTGCGCATGCATTTGCATGTGTGTGTGTCTGTCTGTCTGTCTCTGCCTCTCTCTGACTCCATCTTTGTCTACATCTCTGTCTCTATCTTTCTCTCTCTCTCTGTCTCTCTCTCTGTCTCTCTATCTCTGCCTCTCTCTGACTCCATCTCTGTCTATATCTCTGTCTCTCTCTGTCTATGTCTTTCCCTGTCTTCCTCTCTCTCTCTCTCTCTCTCTCTCTCTCTCTCTCTCTCTCTCTCTCACACACACACACACACACACACACACACACACACAGATATACAAATCAGGCTCTGGTAACCATTAGTTTATTCTACACTACCATTATCTCAACTTTTTAGAACTTCTATTTTCCATGTCTCTCTGTACCTGATTTATTTTATGTAGTATCTTCTCCATTCATCTTAGCTATCCTCAGTGAGATTCCATTCTGTTTATGACTGAACAGCAGTACACTGTACATATATACCATATGTCCTTCATTCCCTTATGCATACATCAACACTAGGTTGATCACACATAGACTAAAGTTAACAGCACTTCAAGAAGCCTAGTAAGTACAGGCATTTCTCCCACATAAACAGCCAGTAACAGGTTTGCTAAGTCAGAGGATGTTTCTGGTTTTAACTCTTAAAGGAAACTCCAAACTACTTAACAGAGTCTACCAGTTTACATTCCTACAAGAGTATACAAAGGCTCCCTTTCCTCCGAGTCCTCGACAGTGCTTCTATCTTTTATCCTTTTGATAACAGTCATTTCTATTAGAGTGAGATATTATTTCATAGTAGGTTTTATTTGCTTTCCCCTGGTACTAGTGGTGATAAGTATTTTATATGACTCTTTGGAATATGCATCTCCAAAATTTTTATGGATCTTTCAACAATTTCAGCTTCATTGTGATATTAGATTTTATTGATGATGTAGAAAGAATGGAGGTTTTTCTCTATTTACCTCATGAAGACAATGGTTTCCCATAGGCTTAAGAGTTAAAAAAAAATCTCAGAAGCCTCCAAGTTAAGACTCTGTGTATGCTCATGTCCAAATGCAGTCATAAAGCAACCATCTACAAGGAAAGGAAATGATTCTCAAGGAAGCCAAGTCAAATCTAGGGCAAAAGAACAGCATATTGAGAAGCCTAGAAACTGCCTTAAGGATTTAAGAGTCACTTGGGATATTGTCAGGGCCAGTATTACTTTGGTAGAGATTTATCATAAATATTCAGGATGACCCCAGTATATCTGAATACATTTTAACTAATTAGATATTCAGCTACCACCAGTGAGTTTTAGACATATTCCACATGTCTATATATGCTCATTTTGAGAAGCAGAAGACTCTATATCCAATGCTTATAAACATTGCCAGCACTAATTCTAACTTAATGAACATAATGCACTTTATAACCCTAAAGTGATCAATATTAGTTCATGTTAGATTTCGGTCACTAGTAGGCAGGACTTCCCACAGTAGAGCTACAGTCTTTCTCTCCATTTTCAATGAGCCAGTCTTAGCTCAGGTTTATTTGTTCTCTACTGCACACATAGTTAAACACAGTATTAGCCTCTGTCATTGTTCCCTGTGATGCTGTGGCACCTACATGTATATGGTCACTTTCCAAGTAAACAGGTTTGGTTACATTCCAGCTCTTATACCTACTTCTAGGCAGTTGCCTAAACTTCCCAATTCAGAGTTTCCTGTCACCTAAGCAGGAATCCGGATTCAATCCTGTCTAAAGCTCTCTCATTGGCAATAATACATCTGGGAAGCTTATGCAGCCCCTCAGCTGTTATATAATGACTTTCTGCCCCTTTCCCATCTCTGCATGCTTCTCTTCTCTACCTAGATGAGGAGTTATCACCTTATACATGAACTCAGATTCCAAAAACATACGAGGGTATCTCTCCAGTAGGCTGGGGCCTTATTATTTTAACATCCACTAATGATTCTGTTGCCTAAAGCACCTTATTAAAGTACATCTTCAAAGAAGGAATATAAAGCCACAGAGATTTTTAAGGTACGTATGGGTTGTTTTGTTTTGTTTTTTAACATTATAGTGAGTCATATGAGAAAGAGATAAGAAAAGTAAAGTTTTTAATCTCTGCAGTAAAATATTATAAAAACCATATTAGGTAGACCCAATTACCAATATAAAAACTTGCATCATTGTGTAGTCTAATGAATACTAACAGTTGATTATGGCAAAATCAAATCAAAATTTCCCCCACACAACATTATCCACTACTTATTTGTTAAAGTTGATTTTTTAACATTAATAAAAAGAAACATTAATAAAAATAACATTAATAAAAAGTAACAGAGGTAAGTGTATCCAGGGAGATGTCACCAGCATGTTAGCAATCATTTCCCTGCACCATTCTGAAAATACAGTGCTGCAATGTGTGTATACCTCTGAAGCTCCTGGTTCTAGCTTAAACCTTCTTTATTTGTAACAGTCTCAGCACATGGCAAAAGTACTGAGAGTAGCAATGAAAAGGAAAGTTTAATGCTTCTGCGCCGGGCATCTGGATGTGCAGGGCTTACATCTTAGATGGCCATTTATTAAGTCTTGTTTCAAGGTCAACTGATAATTGTGACAGTAATATCAAGTACCTCAGGAGAAATACTTGGAATACATTACTATGTTATGTGTTGTGATTGAAATCTCAGATAAAAATAAACCTTTCAGATGAGAAACACTCATGGTTAGTGTCGGTAGGGATAATCTCTAGTGTGCTCTGTGGAAGCATCACCTGTCAATAAAAATCTGGTGGCCAATAAGCTGAGGCAGGATTAAAAGAGACCTCTGGCAGAGAGGGGGTGGGATACTCTGGAAGAGTCAGGTGTGAGCAGATTTCCCCCTCCTGAGCTTGGAGGAAGTCTGAAATATGAAACCAAGGAGAGGTTACTAGTAATGTAGCAAAGAATAGTATGAATGGGTTAAATGAGTTACAAGCTAATGGGAGCAAGCCTAACTTAGGGCCTAGGCATTTTAAAATAAATAATAAGTCTCAGCGTTGTTTTTCAGTGTGGAGATTTGAATATGCTTGGCCTTGGGCGTGGCACTATTAGGAGGTGTGGCATTGTTGGAGTGAGGTGTAGCCTTGTTGGGGCAAGTGCATCACCTTAGGGTGGACTTTGAGAGTCTATTCCTAACTGCCTGGAAGACAGTAGTCTGCACCTGGCTTCCTTTTGATGAAGATGTAGAACTCTGGGTTCCTCCAGAACAAAGTCTGCTTGGAGGCTGCCATGCTCCTTCCTTGATGATAATGGACTGGACCTCTGAACTTGTAAGCCAGCCCCACTTAAATGTTGTCCTTTATAAGAGTTGCCTTGGTCATGGTGTCTCTTCACAACACGGGAAACCCTAACTAAGACATTCAAGAACTGGGCCACAAGTGGAAAAGCCAGAGGTTACCGGTGCCACAGCCAGAAGACATTAGCAAAGTGAGTGGGCAGAAGCAGCAACATAGTAATGGGCTGTGTCTACTGAAACAACGGGTAAGAGAGCAGCCACAAAAGGAAACGTGGATTTTAAGTAAAATCTTAGAGTCCACATCTATGAGCTAATCATCTGGTTTTTATAGACATAAAATACACATGAACTTGATAGCAAATACATACACACACACACACACACACACACACACCCCTTAATGTTCACTACCACATCAATAAACCATAGAATAACTTACAGCTATATTTAAGTTGAATTTAAATATGTTAACATGGAAAATCCTCAAGGATGGAAAAAATCAGTACGTGCCTCCAAATACAAAGTTAAGTCCAATCTAATAATGGAGATAAATGTATCTAGGAAGATATTCACTAAAATATTAGCAGAAAATTTCTTTGTAGGGTCTTATGAGCTGAATATTTGTTTTTCTCTCCCCAAATTCTTATGTGAAAACTTATGCTTTCCAATTTTCTTAACATCACAGATTTCCGGTTCCCTCTTTAGTTTTAGATTGTGCCATACAAGTGCCATACAGTCTGTGGACGGACAGTTAACAGAGGTTTTCTCTTCTGTGTGAGAACTCCAGGAGCTCGGCTCATTCAGGAACCCAAATGTGTTCCACCCTTATCTGTTTATAACTTAATCTATGGGAGTTTGTTAGGATATCCTGCACCAAGACAGAGGAGGGAGACTTAAAGATCATTAGTTAATGGATTAGTTTTCAACAAAAATATTAAAAATAAAACCTACTCAAATCAGTCTGACAGTGGACTATGAAACAGCCTCAGCTTAAAGGATGCACTACAACAAAATTCAAGTTTAATAAAGCCTTGGCTGGTTGTCTAACCGCAAGGGCAAGAACTGGACGTGGACCCACAGTTCCCAAGTGTATAAGCAGTGTAGGGTTTACAGACTTCAGTGAACAGAAATGTCTGAAAGACCCATCGCCAGGAGAGGAGGTGCACACAGCAGCAGTAGTTACCTACATAAGAAATTTGCAGAAAGACCCTATCTGACAAGACTTATGAAAGATCTGTAATGTAACTATTTCAACATATACTTTGCACAATATACATAAACGAAGGCAAAACATTTGCATTAAAGAAATCTCTGGTCTGATTTTTGACTTTTAGAACGCTTAACTTTCCGAAGTCTTTAGGGTCATCATTTAAAGAGAGTATCATCAGTCAATAAAAAACCTTACACTTTTTAAAGGCAAAATATGAGGTAATTCAATTTTCAACTATCAAGTTGCGATTTATAGACTAAAGCGGTGGCTGTAATGCTTTTCTTTCATCCAGTGTTAAGTACCTTAGCCCATTACACAGATATGCCCTGGAGTTTCCTTTCTGTTCCATTTGCATGCGTAAATTAGCCACAGTACAATAGAAACATATGTAGGCAAATTTCTAAGGGATTTTCTCAAACTTACAACTCATAATATTTCCCAATTATGGTCCAACAAATACATTAATAGTTTTCTGTTTAGATAGAAAGATATTTTGTTAGCATTTCGAGAATTCATATTAGCATAAATATCCAACAGAGAAACTAGAAATGGGATATTTTCCTGAATCCTCTTCAAGCTGAAATTCTGCTGGTCAGTTTTAAGAATGTATTCTTGTTATTTCATTTTTCTGCTAACCTTAAAAGAACTAGAGCAGTTCACTCAGCAAACAGCACATGCCAATAAGTTTTCAGCACAATTAGATATACAGTGAAGAACATAAAAACAATGTTTCACATAAAGAGAAATGGCTGGTCGGACAGACAGCTGAGTGAGTTTAAGAGAAGAGAGAACGCAGGGGGACTGAAACGGATACTTTGTCTCTATGAGAAGATGGAAAGGAAACCATCTTTACAGAGCCTAGGGCAGGGACAGCAGACCCTGCTGTAGTGTTACATGGTTAAGGCAGACCAGTATAGATATTGAGCCACCATTCACAATTAGAAAGTTCCACATCCTGAATGATGCTTCCAGGTTGCAATGTGGACTAGTTAGTTCCGTTAGATAAATGAGGAGGTGACCACTTGCTAGGATGACATGTTTAACGTTGGATGCTCATCGCTTCATGAATTGAAGCAGCATGAATAAGGGTCTGGAACCAATAACGGTGTTTCTTTGTACAAGTTTATATTTGGAACAAATAGCATAATTTTTGAAAGAAGCAACAAGATAAAGTTGGTTGCTTCAGTAAATGCCATAAATTAGAAATCCCATATTAATACTGTTTTAAAACTGTACTACTGATTCAAACTGTTACATTATTATTTTAATAAACATTCAGAAAAATTCATTACACATTATTATCACTTTTAATATTAAAGGCTTAGATTTCTAATTGGATTGAAAATTCAATTTGAGAAATGCCTTATTTGCAAAACAATCTAAGATCTAACAGTGGTGTTTTTCCATTTCTCCAAATATATTAAATGGTATATGACAATATATATTTGATTTTCTAGGTTTTTTGAAGATCTTTTTCATAAATTGTAAAAATATAAAAGATTATGATATCAGTTTTTTTAAATCATAACTAAAAATAATTTGAGGAGACATAACTTAATTGCAGACTGAATGAGTGACAAGAGACCCACATGTGAACATTTTTGTATGAGGCATGAGTCAGCATCTCCTGAGGCTGATGGATAGAAACGTGTTTCTAAAACTCTCACATATATTTCAACATAGCCAGATTTTTCTGGATAATATTTGATATCAGAACCAGAAAAAATCATGCCACGAGTTTATTTCACTAGCAACAGACGTGTCCACAGACACTGGCTGTAACCACAAGTGTAGGAACCTAAGAAATCATAGAACTAAGTTAAGGGCAGAGAGTCACTGCATTGTGATCTGTTCTTATTCAGCATTCACAGAGATAAGAACTAACTATGTGGGTTACAGGGAAAATAGCCAAAGAGATGTTTTGATCTAAGTTTAAGCACCAAAATTCTAGTTTAAAAAAAAAACTGGGCTGGAGAGATGGTCCAGTGGTTAAAAACACTGAATACTCTTCCAAAGGATCCAGGTTCAAATCCCAGCACCCACATGGCAGTTAACAACTGCCTGTAGCTCCTATTCCAGGGGATCAAACACCCCCACACAGATATACGTGGAGGCAGAACACTAACATAATTGAAATTAAAACAAATCAATCCAGGTATGGTGACACATTCTTATAATCTTAGCCTGTGGTAGCAGAGATAGGTGGATCACTAGGGTCCTCTGATCTGTTAGTATTGGCTAGATCCCTGCCAATGAAAGAAACTGTCAAAAAAAAAAATTTTATGACTACTGAGGAACAGCATCCAAGTTTGCTCCCTGGCTTCAACATGCGTGTGAACTCAGATGTACTTGTACACTGTATGCCTATGCACATTCATGAAAACAGATACAAACACACACAACCGGGGAAATGTCCATGACACATTTAATAGCTTATACTGATTTCTACTAGGCTAGCACTATCTTCTACAGAATTGCAGCTGCATGTTTCTTACTTGACTAGTTTGGAAACAACTCAGCAAATGAGCATCGAGTTGTTTAAGGATGAGCTACTAGACACATATGCAGGACAAACCTGAATCAACAACACAGCCAAAGGCATAGTCCTGCCCCAAGTGAATATTGACATTGCCAGTACCACACAGGTTGAATTAAATACAAATGTAACAATTTCATATTGATAGCCTGCCTGACAGCAATATCACAAGATCAAAATCCAACATAATACAGAACAAATCATCAAGAGCATGTACTTAGTTAGTGCGTGGAAATAAAACAAAGACTAGTACACTAAGCTGTACTAGCTTTGGTACAGCATAGTGTATCAACTATGATTAAGATGTACAAAGGCAGGAAGCAGATCGATGGCTCAGCAGTTACTAAGGATACTAAGCTGCTCTTTAAGGAGGCCTGGATTCAGTTCCAGTACCCACAAGGTATGGTGGCGCACAATTATCTGTAACAACACTTCCGAGGGACTCGATGCTCTCTTCTGGCCACCGCAGGAACCAGAAATGTATGTGACATACATACATACATACATACAGGCATACACTCAGACACAGAAAAGTACATAAATACTCAAAAAACACAGCCACATTAGAGGATATTTTCCAATACTAGGGTACTGAAAAATTCCTCCCAAACAAATAAATGTCAAGCTAGCTTGTAAATGCACAAGCCAGACTTCTCACTGCTATCATGTGTATGCACTTTCACACGTTTCTGTTGCAGTTGTTCTTCATAATTCACGTGAAGCCGTCAAGGCAAAACTACACTAAAACTCTACCTTCAGTTGCTGATCCTAGTAGGAAACACCTCTGATTTGGGAGCAATGCTTTCCATAACTGTGCAGAAAAACCTGAAGTTGAAACTGTGTGAAGGAATAGGAACAAAGGAATTATTTTCATCACTGCTTAGATCACTGTGTTACAAAATGAAACATAACCATAATTAAACAATAAGCATTTCTCAATAGGTTTATTCTCTTTGGCTTCTGCAAAACAACTGGCAATGAAAAGCAACCTTCCCCAAACCCACAGGTCTCGCAGGTCTCGTCATGTTATTCATCCAGTTAGATGTTCAAAGGTTTCCCTTGTCTTTTAGAAATGCCAAAGATTTGACTGTGGTTAGTAGAAATAGCCCCGATCTATAATCTCATCTTTACTAGATGCTCAAGGAAGAAGAACCTTTCCAACTTCAAAATCCTAGGCTCTGCTACAGAGCCATACTTTTAGTATTAATTATTTAAAAAGCAAATAATTTGAAACACTGTTAAAACTATGTTCATCAATTAACAGCTACTTATAGAAGAAAACAATTTAGTATCATCAAAAAAATTATCTGACACTGCTTGGAATATAGCTACAGTTCTTTAAGAATATCATTTTATACCTAGAATTTTTAACATTCCTTCATCCTTCCTAGACAATTTTCATGGAAAACACAGAAGACTGTTTCTCTTCCAAATCCCTTTGTGGTGTATTCCCTCAATTGAACTTGGATTCAGCGTGACATATTAAAGCCAAGGGACATGTGAAGAACACAAAACTGCTATGATTTTGAAAAGGAATTAACCTAGATGGAACTGGGGGACATTCTCGAAATTCCATGAACAATGACAATCGCTTAGTTTTAAGTAAAGCAAATTATTTTGGTAATTTAGATGACCCACATTCCAATTATAGATAAAAACCTTTACATTTAGGGAAACAGTAATCCCTCAAAGAGAGTTAATATGAGACTTTCCATAAAGTACACATCAGAACCTTGTAGAACATTCTACATGACACAGTAGTAGAAAGGCACTTCTAAAATCAGTTTGCTCCATAAACCTGTTGTATTTAACAAAGCTTGTGATACACACATGTTCTCATCCAGTCTCTTATAAATTAAGTATAGGCTAACAATTCTACTGTATTTAAATTTATTGGCCATATAAGCTTGGGAATGCACAGAATAGACATTCAGGTATAAGTACCATAATAAAGGAAGAAGCTGTGAGCTGATGAAGTAAGAAAAAAAATTAAAACACCATAAAGCCCAGTCCTGGGGAGATGGCTCAGTGGTTAAGAGTGCCGACTGCTCTTTTGAAGGTCGCGAGTTCAAATCCCAGCAACCACATGATGGCTCACAACCATCCATAATGAGATCTGATGCCCTCTTCTGGGGTGTCTTAAGACAGCTACAGTGTACTTACATATAATAAATCTTAAAACAAAAGCCCAGTCCTGTGGGTATCTATCCTTTTAAGATAGTCAGTTTTGCTTTCTTCCTTACATAGGTTTCTTCCCACCATCTCTCTTCAAGACTCATATCTTTTCTAACATCTTGTTCCCATTCCCATGGCAGCCAGGAAGCAGACAGAAGAGACCAGGGCCCTTCAAAGCCACAATCCTAACAGCCCACCTTCCTTGATTAGGCACTGTTTCTGTGCAGGAGTGACATAAGCTGTCCATTAATCATTTGGTATATGGGCCTTTGGGAAATATTTACAAACCAAAACCATTACAAGTTCAAAACATATATCAGAAGAGATTAAAACTTTTTTCTAGCCAGAAGAATCTGAGTACTAAGAAAAAGCATGTTTGCATTTATTCATGTATCATGTTCTATTTTACTGTATTTCATGAGCAACATTTTTCTAAGACAAATCAAATGGGATTCAAGAGCATAAGGAACACTTTCCAGTACATGTCAAAATCATACTTATGAGCAAGATGGGGTGATCGGATGGTCAATAGTCTGATTGACCTTAATGTTCTGAAACTTGAGAAACCTTTTGAAATTGTTGGTTAATTTAAAACACCTCCTTTTTGGTTCTTGGGATTTTTATTATTCAGTACCTGTTTTCTAATCCACCTGCAAACAAACCATTTTGTAGGGATGCCACTGGGGATGGAACATCTTAGAGAAGTGGGGTAAAAGGATGAAGTAGAGAATTTTGCAACTTAAAATAATTTCTCTTATCACACTGACAAGTTTTTGCAATACCATTATCATCATGCTTTCTCAAACCTCAGAGATAACTTTAAAAAAAACAAAACATGAAAACTACTGTTTACAAGGTCGTTAGCAGCATACTATTTATTAGGTGCCCTACACTAATCAATGCCTTCAGGCAGAGGTAATTAAGATAAGCTGAAAACATGAAGTCCTCACTGGGGAAAGAAATGCTCCTTTCTGCATTTTACCCACCAAGCCAAATTAGGGGGGGGTACCAGAAACAGAGAGAGACTCTAAGCACACTTCCTCTTCAGCTAAGCATTTCCATACAGCTCTTACTTTCTGACCAGAGTTTATTATTAAACTGACCCACTCTTCATTCCGTGCCTTTCTCTTCCTTCCAGCCACTGTGCTGACCATAGCACTCTCAGGAACAGTCCACCTGGCTTTTGGGATGCAGTGGCTCTTGACTCGGTGCTAATCCACCACTGAGATGAGCATTTCCCAGGACTGGGGACGGTCTCAGCCTACTACCTAAAATGATGTAAAATCTTGTGAAATTCACAGATTGTCTTTAACGCAGTTAGAAAAGGTATAGAAATCCTCAGGATGACCAATTATCTTTAACGTCTCCCTCCCTGAGTCCAGGGCCTGGCTGTGAATGCTCCAATATAAGAGGCCTCTTCCCTTTTTGTGACTTTTAAGCTACCTGTGGAGGGTCTACTCCTCAATCCTCTCCAGTCTTCACATCCAGACAGAAATTGACAGCTTGATTTAACTGAATTCCCAGCTCCTAGCTGTGCCCTCAGAATTGGTAAAATGACTGGATAAGACCATCAATACTCACTCCATGAAACTATTCTGAGGTTTCAATGAGTGTGCATCTGAAAGTACCCTGCACACAGTAGTCAATAAACATTTATTTTCTCATATGCCCACAAATACCTTTAACTAGGCTGGGCATGTACAGAAAAAAAAAAGTTAGATACATGCCTTGAGTTAGCAGGACCTTAAGCTTAAACTAGAAAGGAATGCTGTGGACAGTAACACATGCATCCAAGACAAGCCCAACAGCGCTTGCAGTAATGTGCCTGGAGGAACTCAAAACCATAGGCATATCTACAGAAACGTCAGATTTAAATTAAAATCATAGAATTAAGTCACAGTCCAATAAAAAAAAAAAGCTATCTCCAGAGGTCAAATAAGGACTGGTCCTAGCACTTGTCACTTTCGGATCACACAAATGCAGTAACGTGTCCTGATTTTCACTCTCCCTGAGTAGCACATGCAGGAAGTTCACTTAGATCACTCTAAATAAAGCTACTGCTAGGCAATGATACTGCCTTCTCATGGCCTAATGATGTATTACTATCATATACAAAACAAGCAAACCTCATTGGTTGGTTGCTCAAATTACTGAAATGCTAACTATCTTGTCTGATGAAACACAGAAAAGACTGTGTTTACTTGACAATATTGTTGAGGATAAAAAATAAAATCTTAAAAATAAAGAAACAAAAGCAACAACAATAATAACAAAAATCTACCTCCATCTCAGGTCAGCCAGAATAAGGTAAACATGCTATACATGGCACACCTACATCATGAATGCACGATTGTGAGTTTTAAGGATGCTCCAGGGCAAGGAGAACCCAGTTATGGAAGCAAACCACCACCTGAGCACAGGAGCTGCTTTAGGGAGGAGGTGCTAGCATCATCACAGAGGCTTTCCATCCTATGCAGTATTTAATTTTTTTAATCTCTAAATGGAGGCATGCATACAACATATAGCACTGTCTCGCAGGCAAAGCAAGCACAAAACAATAAAATAGCTACAACTCAGGAAAGAATATATCACATATTTCCATGCCAAATTAGTGACATACTCTGTTCAACTGGAAAATTGGCAAACTGCAAATCTAGTTTTATATACCACAATGACATCAGCGAAACCCCAACAGCTATGCCTAACACACAGCAAAACTTCAGAAGACTCTCAGCAATGTAAAGCCACATTGCCAGAATGACTCCAGCCACTCTCAGAGAGCTCAGTTGTTCTAGGCACCAACAGTTGACAATCTTCCTCATCTCCAATCTTTGAGATGATGCATCTACAACTCAGGTGAGTCTTTGAAAACTAATTTATCCAGAAGGACAAGGTCCTGCCCTAATCTCCACAGGAAGGTGGGATTCCAACTTAATTGCCAAATACTTGACACCACTGGTTTAATCACTTACACTAGCCAACCCTTTGTAACTTTTTCAGTAGAGGTCTGTCTCTTCCATCGTATCTCCTTCAGTCGCTCTTTACAATGCTCAATCACCCGCCTGCACAGAAATAGATCCAGAATGGAGCTTTACCCTCCTGTGAAGTAGATGCTCAATAATATATGGTTCACTGCTATATCTGATGTCTGGTTTTATCTTTAATGTAGTGAAGTGCCTTTGCTTCAGTGGGAAAAAATCCAATGGTTTGTCAATTTCTAAAGTCTACATTGACATTATAGCATTAAATTTTCCAATGAAATGTAGAACCCATAAGCCAGCTATGTATATTTATTTAGTGTCCTCTTCTAAAAATTCTATAAAACATAGACATATATGCTATTTACTTGTCTAAAAGTTCAACCTTATAAGATCAGGGTCCCCTGATAATGAAGAAAACATTAATTCTATAAAATTAACTAAGACCTTATTTATTACCATTACAAAAAAATCTCCACCTTCCATCTCTACATAGTATTCACTAGAGATCATTCACCATTGCAGTGATTACAATCCATGCTTCAATGTAACAAGAAATGGTTGACTATTTTACACTGTCTTACCAAAGTTATTGTTAACCTCCCAACATCTCATCTACAGAATATTTCAAAAACCCATTTTTTTACATCAAGAGGGATATTCAGTCATCATGATGACTACATGTAAAGTGAAATCTAAATTGAATATTTTTATAACATTTCCATTCATATAAAGTTAAATGACTTATGATGTTCTATAGCTATTCGATACATAAAAATTCAATCTCCCATCAAAAGTACAAAGTTGGCTTGGGCGTTTTTGTTTGGTTGTTTGTTTGTGATTTGTTTTGTTTGCCTAATCTGCTGTCTTCACAGTGTATAATTAAGCTGCAACAAACCTATGACTTAAGATTTCTGAAAAGTCAATTAACATTTAAAAAAATCACAAGGCTTTTTTAAAAAACTGAGAAATATATACATCTAAATGACTTATTGTGCCATTAATAAATTGGCATATTACCAACTCCCTTGAGCAACAATGCAATCCTGCCAGAGAATGTTCACATGGTGTGTGGAGACAAAGCAAGCAGAAACCTGAAGCAGAGCCTCTTGTGCTCAGATAGCAAGAGCTGGCATTGCTTAACTGTTCACCAGGAAGAAGGTGGTGCTGAACGTGATCAGTCCAACATGACTCCTACATTTGTTCAATTGCAATACTTTATTCTATGAATTTTCTCAATACTTTTGAGCAATGTATAGAAATAAAGATACATAAGCTCCAGTGCCTTATTTAACACATCAATAAATCAAACTCATTGTGAAATAAATGAACATGACACTCATTTTTCTATAAACTTAGAGATCAAGGGAACACATTCATAACAAGACCACTCATTACAACACAGAAAGGCATACATATACCCCAAGAGGATCACTCATCATGACACGCAACGCACACACACACACACACACACACACACACTCACACACACACACACTCACACACACACACACACACACACACGCACACACACACACTCACACACACCCATAACAAGACCACTCATTACAACACAGAAAGGCATACATATACCCCAAGAGGATCACTCATTATGACACGCAACGCACACACACACATACACACACACACACTCACACACACACTCACACACACCCATAACAAGATCACTCATTACAACACAGCAATTGAGGTTTCTAAAAATTTTTAAAACTTATGTTGAAATAAAATTATATAAATATCTTTATTCTGTATGTAAAACCTTTAAGATTCTTAACAATTTTGCCTGTAATTTCCTAAGTTTGCTATTTAATCAGTATTCTTCTCAGACTGCAAGTGAAGATCCAGGGATTGCCCGCCTCCTTCCAGTCCTCTCCGTCTCAGCCTCAACCTTCTGTACTAGATCAGGTACCCAATAAAAGGCTGACTAGAAATGGAAACTGCGCATTCTTTTCTCATGCGTCAGTGCAAAGACAATATCCTAACATTCTCTCCCTTTTTTTTTTTTTTTTTTTTTTTGGTTTTTTCAAGACAGCGTTTCTCTGTGTAGTTCTGGCTGTCCTGGAACTCACTCTGTAGACCAGGCTAGCCTCGAACTCAGAAATCCGCCTGCCTCTGCCTCCAGAGTGCTGGGATTAAAGGCGTGTGCCACCACCGCCCGGCCCTAACATTCTCTTAACATACTAAGTGGGATACATTACTTATATTTTCAGTATTTAACTTCTCATATACAATATAACCATGCCCTAGGATTGCTAGGAATATAGCATGATTGGATGTGAAATTGTGTCACATGTCTCTTCTCTAATTATTGAAATTATATCAACACTTATATTTAACATGGATATATGTTAAATTGCTAATTGGAAGTTTACTTAATAAACTATCTAAATTTCAGAAATAAATAAATTTGTATAAATTCAATCCATTGCAGAATCTACATATGGTATAATCAGAATTCTCTTGATATTTTAAATACTTTCAGGAGTATTCTATGAATAAAGTGAAGAAATACAGTATGATAAGTAAACAAAGACACATCAATTTAGGGCGGTCTCTAAATACTTGTCTTTGTGGTCTTACACATCAATCCATCAAGAAATAGCTACCAAGGGCCTAGCATGCCAGAAACATTCTGAGCACTACAAATAGGGCAGTGAAGCAGAGAACAACTACAAACAACCCCAGAGCCCCCTATCTATTTAGGGTTATACTGAAGATAGCACAGAGGAACCAGCACTGTACTCCACATTATGTTAAAAAAAAAAATGGTAGGAAAAAAATGAGAATTGCTTCGATGAGAAAAGAAGAGTTCATTAGACATTCGCTACAGGCTCCAAAACTTCCAGAATGAACCAAAGCCAAGATTACCAAGAAACCTATGCACTATGGTAAAGCACTATAAATATACAAAAGCCCTGGCTTTTTTTTTTTTTTTTCTTCTTCTTTTTTTTTTTTTTTTGTTTGTTTGTTTGTTTGTTTTTGTAAAAAAAAATTTTTATTGGTTATTTTATTTATTTACATTTCAAGTGTCATCCCCCTTCCTGGTTTCCCTTCCACAAACCCCCTATCCTACCCCCTCCCCCTGCTTCTATGAAGGTGCTCCCCCACCCACCCACCCACTCCTGCCTCACCGCCCCAGCATTTCCTACCCTGGGGCATCCATCGAGCCTTTACAGGACTAAGGGTCTCCCCTCTCATTGATGCCAGATAAGGCCATCTTCTGCTACATATGCAGCTGGAGCCATGGGTTCCTCCATGTAAATTCTTTGGTTGGTAGTTTAGTCCCTGGTAGCTCTGGGGGGTCTGGTTGGTTGATACTGTTGTTCTTCCTATGGGGTTGCAAACTCGTTCAGCTCCTTCAGTCCTTCCCCTAACTCCTTCATTGGGGTCCCCATGCTCAATCTGTTGGTTGGTTGCAAGCATCCACATCTGTATCAGTAAGGCTCTGGCAGAGTCTCTCTGGAGATAGCTATGCAGGCAGCACTAGCTTTTTTTATTGGGCAAAGACAGTTTTTTTCAAGCCTAACAGACATTGTAGAAACAGTAGTTTTTCAAAATCCTACTTGCTTCCAGTATAACAAAAACAAAAATAATATTTATGGCATAAACTATGGTTTTCTTTTTTGCCTAGGGAGAATCCTAGAAAGAAGTGAAGGGAAATGGATATTGCCATCATAATTGGCTTTGGTAAAATTTCCTAAGGTTTGGAACTATTTTAGCAAGATCAAATTTACAGTACATTTCACAAGTACTTTAAAATAACTGTGGCTGGCAATATTTCTAAAATCTGTATAAGATACCCTGAAGATATGATCCTTTATAACATCATAGGAAATTGTTAAGTAAGCACCAAAATTTTATAATATGCGGACATAGATGTTTGCCCTATGTTTTCTCATTTACTTCCCAAATCACAAGTCTGTAATGACCTATTGCTTGAGCATGTCCCATATCCATCTTTTGAGAATGGTACCACAAATGTCTTTGAGGAATGGGTCGTAAATCATACCCTTATGCCCATCTGTGAGCTTGGGGTACTTGGCTTCTAAATTTGGGTTGTTGAGGAGACAGAATTTCACAAAGCTCGTTCAGTTTGTATTTGAGATAACAGTTAAAGCTCATAACACAAATTTCTCTTTTCCTGCCTATGAAGTCAAAGATATGTAACAGTGAAATTAAAATTGGTGAATTCCACAAATAAAAATTACAACCAGGGAAGTTTTTAGTATTTCTATTGATTTTTTAAAATTTTAATTTGTTATTATTTTAAGCGTATGGGTGATTTGCCTGCACCTATGTGTCTTCCCTTGGGGGCCAAAAGAAGGTTCCAGAACTCCTGAACCTGGAGTTACAGACAGTTGTCAGTTCCTGGATGGTTGTGGGGAAACAAACCCTGGTCCTCTGGAAGGGCAGTCAGCTTGTAACCACTGGAGAATTTCTCTGTCCCCATCTACTAATGATTTTACATTTATTTGCTGCTCATTTTAGTTATAAATTGACATAATTCATAAAGATCTAATGAGAAAACTCTCTTCTCTCTTTTCTTAGGACACATGTTGTTTGTTTGTTTCCTCTGAGTTCAAAAAATTTATGAATGACACAGGAAACCTCAAAGTAGTAGCTAGCATCCCAAAAGCCTAGGGCTCCATACACCCAGCCATTCTGCAGAAGGCCCAACTGCTATTTCTGATACCATCCTGTGATGTCCTCAAGATACTTTCTGTCATTGAACTAGCTTAAAATTTTTGTCTTTTCCCCTAATGCCCTAGAAAAGATAGCAAATAGCTTAAAAGAAGTAAAAGACAAATACGGTGAGATACTAGACTTAAAATATTATTTGTTAAAAAAAAAAATCCTCAGGATTTTATTGTCAAACCTAGTGTTCTTAGTTTTTTCAAAACAAACAACTGATATTTCATCATAAAATTGGTCTTTAAAAAATAAGATCAAAGGGTCACAACTAAGGAGGGTTTTCATGCTTGGTTAGACACAGCAGAGGCATCATGGACAGGAGAGAGGAAGAAAGGAACGCAAAGGTACCACCGAGAAAGACAACTGTCAAGGAACAGCATTAAACTATTCGTCCTGAGACTAACTTTCCCTTCCTCAATACTGCTACTTCAAGGATCAAGTTGACCCCAGATAAACCATGAAGAAGAATTTCAAGCTAACTATTGGCCAAGACACCTGTGGGAAGTTATGGAGACCCCCAGCAGCAGTGTTTGTATCACCGCTTCCTCTGATCCTATTAAGGCTAAATGAAATGCTTTCACTGTTGAAAGTGCTAGAGAAGTCCAAAAAGCTGTGTCCCTGCGGGTTTTAATCTTTGCTCTTAAATTACTGTACGTTTGGAGAAAAATTATATAACCATTTCATTTTTCAGGTAAAAGGTGGTTTTAGAGATCATGCTTAATCATTCTTCCACGATTTAGAATTGAACTCATTAATTAAACTTGCAGTAACTCTTTTTTTCAAGGGCTTTAGTTTGTATCTACTCACAGGGTGAGAAAAATATGATTAAGTCTGGCCTGATGCAGGATTTTCTTAAATTAAAAACAAAAAATAGACCACCCTCCCTGGAGAGACAAAATCCTTTAATTGCATCAAAACATCTTAAATATGGAGTCAGAAATTTAATAAAGGGATAAGAGGATTAGAGTGAAGAATACAGTACAATTAGAAGTAAGCCCAAGTTTATTTAGCAAAACTTATTCCTATTTAAAATTCAAAGGTGAATAGTTCTAGTCAGAGCCTATCACCAGTAAGCAAGCAAGAAGTGAATTCTTACTAAAGTGAAGTTGAAAACACAACGCATAATGCAGATGCATTAAAAACCTTTCTATGCATGTGTTCACCCAGATAATTGCTTGGACTTCCTACTTAGTGACACTAGTCTTTTCTCAGCAGTATATTCCCTTCTCTAGAATCAAAATGCATTTTAATAATACATCCATCTATTAATGGACTACCAGGTGAATAATTCCTTGCTAAAGTGGATGAAGAAACAATAAGTGTAGGAGTATAAATATTTCTATAGTAGGGTGTAGAGTTCTCTCGATATATTTCCAGGAGTGAAATAGCTGCAGTGAGTTGTGTCTCCGAGAATGACAGGGAAGTTACATCCACACCAAAACAATATGACTGCCTAAATAAGACATATCTGATAGTATGGTAAGCAGAAATCTCATTGAATCCCACCTCTAGACAAAGAACTACAGGCAAATAATGACTGCTAAGAGAGGGAGAATTAGTTTCTCCCAAGAATGAGCTCTCTGTGTAGCTATCCCATACAAAATGATTAACCACGAAAACATGCACAAAAAAAAACCCAAAAGTTAATTCACCAGGTTGCATTTATATATGTTTGCATTTATATGTGTGTGTGTGTGTGTGTGTATTTCATGTATGCATATATATGTATTTCACGTATGTATATATATATATATATATATATATATATATATATATATATACACACACATACATATGTTATGACAGTAATCAAAGAAGAAGATGCCATCAATTTGAGAGAGAGTAGGGCTGGACATAGGAGGAATTGGAGGGAGAGAGGGAGGGAGGGAAGAAAGGGATGAGGTGAAATAGTTATATTTTAATTAAAAATATATTAATACTCATATATTCAATAATGAAACTATAAAACCAATGTGAAGAGCTACAGCTTCAGAAAAGGCTACTCTAATGGTTCAGAAGTTCAATAAAATATTTAAATTTTGGGTCTGGTTAATTTTGCTGTGCGAATTTTTTATTTGCAACTTTTAAATAATAAAGTTTATTAAATAAAAACAACATAGATTGAACATAAGTCTTAATTTTAGTGTTTCCTTTTGTTTCTTGCTTTCATTTTCAAGATTTTTGTTTTTCATTATGTCTATGAGGCAAGGGGTATGTTCATGTTAGTGCCAGTGACTACACACGCCAAAGGGCTTAGATCCTCCTGGAGCTAGAGTTACCAGCTGTCGTAAGCCACTCAACCTGAGTTCTGGCAAATAAATAAGGGTCTTCTGCCAAAGCTGTGTGTAATGTTCACCTCTGAGCCATCTCTTCAGCTTCCCTTCTAATTTGAATGTTTTCAATAAAAAGTCTTTATGGTAAATAAACAAAATATTAAACATGCCCAACAGACTGTAATTCTTGTGTATCTGAGTATATACATTGAAATATTTATCTGTTAGTCTAAAATTACAAATTCCAAATAATTTTTTTAGAAAAATAGCAAAATGCAAAAGATTATAATACACAGTTTTAACTGAAAAGGTGGCCATTTTTGTAGTACTCTTATTGAACTTACTTCCCTATGTTCTTCCTGACAGAGTCAGAATGATATAGTGACTACCAATTATAAAACATGGCAGAAGTTAACAATCATGAATGGGGTCTTTGTAAAACATCTGTTTTTCCTGCCCATTAAGAACAAGAGTATAAAAGGAGTTACTGTTGATATGTCTGTTATTCAAGCAAATCATAGGCTAATAACATCAGTGTACAGTCATCATTCTCCACTCAGCAAGAGGAAATTGAAGCTTAATTAAAATATATTTCCTCATCACTTGTCAAAGGTGAGTAATTAGATGGACGAAAAACTAATAAACATCACCATTTTCTATACACAAGCTCGCAGCAGTCATTGCTCCTTTCTCTCCGAATCTCTGTGGAGAATGTGCCTCACTGTTTTCATTGTGACCCTATCAGAAATGCCAAGAGGAAGTTTTGGAGAGGACTATCCTCCCAGGCCAAGGAGCCACCATCTTGAGGCACTCAGCTGTGCCCATGTGGAAAAGATCATCTCAATTGGCCTTCTATGGACACTCCCTATCTCCTAATAGAGGATGGAGAGGACCACAAGACAGTCACCATAATATCCAACTATTCCATATCACCTGCTGTTTGCAACTCTGCCCATATTGCAGGTGGCCTCAGGGAGGCGCTAGAATGCATAAACCTGGGAATACTAGAGGAAGGGGTCCCATCTATGCAGCTTTGGGGAAGCTGTCATCCCTGTAGGTAAAAACTTTTGGGGGACCCTTTTGGGGGAACTCCCATTCCCCAGTAAATAGCCATCATTTGTTCTCCAGTGAACGCTGGCTGAATGGTACCTCGTTGATTCATCATTGGGACCCCAGGAGGAGGAGGAGCTAATGCTGACCTTTCTCCATGTAATGAAATCTTAGCAATGGATTCTGAGAGACTGTGAATACATCTGATTATGCAGACCATCCATTTTTGTAAAGTAACCGCTGGGACGGAAAACAAGAAATTCAGGAGGACTAAATGATAATATCTCTCCAAAATCACTCCTGGAAAACTGTCTTTAGACAAACTATTCACTTTTATTTAAATTGATTATTTTGTATCTAAGTTATATGCAGTAAATACGTAACGGTCAGTAGCCCGCCCCTATGTGTTTGCACTTTGACTTAGAATGTCACTCCTCACGCCCGCCTCACCAAGGCTATCAAACCCACGTCTCTGTGATGCGCTGCACTTGATTCATTCAAACGCCATAGCTTTAGAGTTCTGTATACAGATGCTCCTCCAGTTTGAGTGATTAGTGTTCCAAATATTAAAACAAACTGAGAAAGACAGCTCCTTCACTCAACTGGTACCTAAGCAAAGTCTACACAGAACTACGGTCAACAAGTATTTTTCACATAAACATAACACATTTTATTTGCAAGAACAGAAGTAACAGCACGTACTACATTTGGAAGCTCTCTATTTTTTCCATGGACTGCTTACGTAGTTTGTTTTTAGCCTATTATTTATAATATTTCCATTTCAGTATGATAACAGGAATTTGACAAAAGTGGAAATTATATCACACTTTTAACTTTTCATTTACATTAGCAGAGTAGCGGATATATTGGGTAGTTTCTAGGAAGTCAGATCACTCTGAATGAAATGTCTACTTATAGTAACTCCATAAGCAAGTCTTTCCTGATGACCATCAACAGTCAGCCCTAGATTTCCTTATGTGTCTAGTTCTAGAACAACTCTATTTTCTGAACATACTCAGACCTAACACTTTCAGGGGCATATATATTTTTTTTAAAGTAATGGGTCTCAACCTTCTCACATGAGACACTACTATATTACAGGAATTATTTTGTAATAATTCAGACCTCATGAATCTAAATGAAGTATTACAGTTGCCTCTAAATATATGCATTCTAAGTAGATATAATGTTCTAAAAACAGTTCTTAAATGGTGGCTTGCTATGGGAAAATAATGAACATTCTCATATATTGATAAATTGGTCAGTCTATTGAAAGAAGCTCCAACATGTACATGTTTAACACTATTTTAATGATTTTTGTAATATTTTCTTTCTTATACTGAAATTTTTTAACATATTGAGTTGAATGAAACAAGCTATTTATAATCTACCAATCTGAAATAATATATGGAATTATATAACTGCCCCCCATTTTCATCGTATTTCAAGTTATCCTCCCCATCAGTTTCCTAAGTGTGTGGCACTATGGGCCTGTAATACTCCCTGTAAGCTCCTGTGATTTTTATCATAACTTCTAACACAAATTGTGAGTATAGTATTACCATGTGCAAAACTACAGTAGGCCTCTGGTGGATTTCCTCACTTCCTACACAGAGGCTTTCCTGCATCAGGTGAGTTGGCTTGGCAGACAAGTGAACACTACCGTGGTCTTCTTTTCAACACTTCTAACATAGTTTGTCAAATGGTCTACAGCTAAGTCAAATGTTATAAGAGAGAGGGAGAAGGAAGGAAGAAAGAAAGAGAGGGGGAGGGGGAGGGATGGAAGGGGGAGGGGGAGAGGGAAACAGTTTATATAGTACAAATTGGTTGACTATGTTAAATCATATACCCTTGTAATTCCAAATTTTGTTCATCTCCCAGGCTGTGAACTCCAGGAGAACTAAAGGCAACTGAATCTGAAGCTTGACCTCGTGCTCAGCACATGGGGAGTTTGCAGTAGATAATGGTAAGTCAGCCAGCAAGCTGAGTGACTAGACTTGGGAGGGAGGAAAGCATTTGAAAGAAAATTAAAAATGCAAAGCTTGAGGTTGAAGCACAGGAAGCTAGAAGGCTGGAAAATGCCTTTGAAGGCTCTTTGGAATGCATGACTTATACTTAAAATGTTTATTTTTATTAGTATGTTTAATTTAAACTTGGTATCTAAGAGGATATGGCTTTTTATAATTGAGAAAAAATTTAAGTGAGGAAAATTGTCATATGGTTGAACATCAAAAACAAAATGTTGGCTGAATATGCTCTTTTTACTACTCTCTATTTTAAAAAACTCATATACAACTTACCTGTTTCCTCAGTAAGAAGTAAAATTAGGAAATAACGGTGCCACTCTACTGCCTAACATGGATGAATTGAAAGTAATTGTAAACACACTGTAAAATTGTTTCCTTTTATTTTTTATTTTTTGGCTCTCTATATTCTACTGTACCTAACTAGCTGTTACCAATATATTCACATGTCCAGTCAGAGAACACATATATAATTTAAGTATACATATATTTGAAGTATATACACATATATATTAAATAGGCATTTCGTATTTAAACATTTAAAGGTCTATTTCATTTATATATATATATATATATATATATATATATATATATATATATTAATCATTTTCTTTGTTTACATGTCAAATGTTATCTTCCTTCCCGGTCTCCCCTCCACAATTTTCCCACCCCATCCCTCTCCCCTTTGCCTCTAAGAGGGTGCTCCCCCACCCATCCGCCCACTCCCACCTCACCCTTCTAGCATCCTCACTCTCTGAGGCATCAAGCGTCCACAGGACCAAGCGCTTCTCCTCTCACTGATGCCAGATAAGGCCGTCCTCTGCTACATATATAGCGGGAGCTATTTACGGGCTCATGTATACTCTTTGGTTGGTGGTTTAGTCCCTGGGAGTTCTGAGTGGCCTGGTTAATTAATACTGTTGTTCTTCCCATGGGGTTGCAATTCCCTACAGCTCCCCAGTCCATCCCCTAACTCTTCCATTGAGATCCCTGGGCTCAGTCCAATGGTTGGCTGTGAGTATCTGCATCTGTCTTAGTCAAGTACTGGCAGAGACTCTCGGAGGACAACAATACCAGGCTCCTGTCTGCAAGCACATCTTGGCATCAGCAATAGTGTCAGGGTTTGGTGTCTGTAGATGGAATGAATAGCATGGTGGGGCAGTTTCTGGATGGCCACCTATCTAAATAATTTTAACCCAAAATTGTCCCTGTCTAAAGAAAATGCAGGGACAAAAATGGAACAGAGGCTGAAGACCTATTTCATTTTTAAATACTCATATTTACATGAAGACAATCAGCAATAAATTTAGTATACAGTCTATTATATTAGCACTTTACCAGCATTGTGTTTGGCAGAATCTGACTTGATGGCTTCCAACAACTGCCAACACCCAGTATCTGTGCCTGCCTGTAACACCCTCAGTGAGTAAGGGTGGGGCCTGGGAACTTGCCTCTGATCCACAGAATAAAGCAGTGAGAAGTTGTTGTTTGCCTATGAAGTGGAGAGTGGTCTAGTCTTGTCTGGTGTTTCCTTTGCTTGTTCGACTGGTGGAAGACCCTCTCACCAGACCCTCTCTCAGGAAGTTCCTGTGAGAAGGAAGAACTGAGTGCAGCCACCCAAAGTGAATGCAGTGAGCACTGAGTTTGAGAGGGGATCCCTTCTAAGAGGGCCTAGGGTGACTGCAGTCCTGACAGAGATCCGGGACACATGGTCACCGGGATCCATGAGGTAACGCTGCTCTGAGGCTTCAAAACAGTAAATCACAATGAAATTCGTTTTCAGGAGAATTTGTTCAAGAATCGTCCATATTGTACCTTCTGAGAGAATACAGGTTTTCATTTTCAGACATAATTTGTTCCTTTTTACCACAAAGAAAAGAGATATGTAACAAATCATCATGTCTAACACTGCATTTCATTTGAATGTACCCCAATAAGCTGATCTTATTTCTATTTTTAGAGTTTACCAAATGACCCAGACAAACTCTTTAAAAATAATTTTGTTTTCAAACTTAGACAACTTTGAAGATATTATTTTCATGACTTTCATACTTTCCCAAAAGACTAACTCTGAGCAATAAAAAGACAAGTATTATTGACAAGTAAAACCATTTTATCTCATAAACATCCCACATCTAGAAAAGAAAAAAGAGAGACACATACAGAGACGGGGGGGGGGGGGCGAGGAGCCTATTTGGGGTGCAAGATTCAGTGCTATAGAAAGAGTAATGTGTTCCTTCAGTTATGCTAATTAAATTCCACAAAACCACTCACTGATGAAAACCAAGGCTAACCTCCGCCAATCTTGCTTGATGTTTTTATTTGTTTGTTTATTTATTCATTTGCTTCTTTGTTTAATGGTTGGCAGCATACAGACATACCTGTAGCTGGACTTTTGACTACTTCATGGGTTCCCTTCTATGACCCTTCCCTACCTTCCAACCCCCCAAAGCTTGGTAAGAAAAAAAGACTGGAAGGGAATGGGGGCATCCACCTTGTTAGACTGCTTCCTGTTGATCAGGGGTATTGAGTTCCTGAAGGCAAGTTTGATCTTCAATGTCAGTATGTCTCCAACCAGCATGAGCAACCTGCAACCTGTAGCAGCAGGAGCAGCACCAGGGGCAGCAGCTGCCACCACTCTTAGGGCTCTGGCATTTTTATACCCTCTCAAGAGTCCCCAGAATTCTGAACATCATATACCTGTAAAACTAGCAAAATCCCACCTCTGCTAGAGGATGCAGCAGTCAGAGTCAGCTGCTGTGGACAGTCTGAAGCAGTCCCATATCCTACACCTGGGATTAAAGCAAAAACATATTCCTATAACATCTCTGCGTTTAAAGAAACCACCTTTCTCACTACAGTACCCACCTACCCTGTGGAAATACTGTGCTCTTGAAGGATGACGCCGAATAAAACTTCAGGACCAAAAGACAATCAGTCTTTGGACACAAAGATATCTTAGAGATGTTGGACTTGTTTGTGTGTTTCCTAGCACGGACACTTGCAATTACAAAGATTCAGAATCCAAAATGTTACTAGATATCCTTCAGAGTACACATAAGGCCTTCAGAGCAGACAACAAGTCATAATAGCATTTAACCCACCAAATACAGTATATTTGTGATGTAATTTAATTTACTTTAATGTTACTACAAGGCTTCACTTCTTAGTTTCATATCTTATTTGGAGAATTTATATGACTTTCAAAAGTCTTCCACAAATAATGACTAAGCAAAAATGTACAGAGAATGCTTTGTTAACTTCTTTTTTACTGTCTGACTTCCTTATCTGTAGTAACATAAACGTTGGAATTCAGAAGCAGAGTCAATGTGACCAATGTGTCGGAGCCTGAACTCCAGTCTTCACCCTTGCCTTCTGTGACTCTGCCAACTGCCACAGTCCTTTGCGGCCTTCCCAATTATGAAAGTCCTCACAGACTTAAGCATTTCCCCCTATTGCCTCTGATCCAACCCACCAGAAGACTGTTAGCAGGAAAAAATAAAAATGAGAACCTCTGGCGTGGTGGTGGTGGCACACACCTTTAATCCCATCACTCCAGAGGCAAAGGCAGCCAGATCTCTGTGAGTTTGAGGCCAGCCTGGTCTACAGAGTGAGTTCCAGGAAAGCCAGGGCCACACAGAGAAACCCTGTCTCAGAAAAACAAAGCAAAAAACAAAAAGAGGGAGAAAGAAATCTATAGAGTAAATTACACAGGGGCTTGCCCTATTGAGATGTTCCTGTTATTGTTGTTGTTGTTGTTGCTGCTGCTGCTGCTGCTATTATTATTATTATTATTATTATTATTATTATTATTATTATTGCTCTTTCTGGATAAATAAAGCTCTCCTCTGATTGCTTTTTATTTTATTTTTATTAGGATATCTAAGCAAAAATTAACATTGCCTCTCTAATCTAAAGCACACAAACTCTAAGGCATAATTTTTCAGTGAAATAAATAAAAATAATACAGTGAAACTCGTGGTCATACAAAGAAAAGAAGCAAACCCCACCTGATCCAGGCTTCAGGGTTAGCATGTATGGGAGTGAGACCTGCAGCATCACTGGGCGGAGCCAGCACACTCTTCAGCTCTCATCTTGTCTGCATACATGCATTTGGTTCTGTTTGGAGGCTTATTCAGTTGGTTGAGATAGAGTCCCATTATTTAAATCAGGATGGTCTCAAACTCATAATCTTCCTGCCTTGTCTCATGGATACTGGGGGTACAGGCAAGTTCTACCATGGCCTGCTTCACACAATGGTTCTAAATTCTAAATTTTACAAACGCAGCACCTGAGCTTTAAGATCTTTACAGAAATTTACACAAATTGTCAAACACTATCCAGTTGCTTCGTTGGTGCGGAACCAGGCAGACAACGACTCATCCAAACGGCCATGTGTTCGGAAAACTCTTTAACCATGAAACCATATGTTTGTTTCAACCTTGAATACCTGAGGTTTTAAAACACATATACAGAGCAGAAAACTACAGGGCTTTATAAAGTTTACAAATCTTAAAAGTTTTATTATGGTTCATAAATAAAAAGTATAGGGAATGTATACTTGTAAATATTTACAGGAAGAATCACTATAAAATATTTTAGATATCAATAAAATAGTTCTGCAAACTTTGTTACTGGCTTAAAACTTTCATGCCTTAAATATTATATCTTAATAAATTCCTAAATATATCAGACACAGATGTTTTCGATAATTAGAGTACATTCTTCCAATAGAATTTTTTATTTTACAACTCAGTGACTTCTGTAGCAAAGTTGGATTAAAACTAATAAAGAATAAGATTTTCTTTTTTAAGACAATAAAGAATAAGATTTTCTTTTTTAACTGTTGATCCTCATACTGGAGACATTCAAGTGATGGATGGACTTACCCTTGTGCCCCAGTATCACGGATGAGAGTAACCTTTTATGATGGGCGGTGGTGGCACACGCCTTTAATCCCAGCACTTGGGAGGCAGAGGCAGGCAGATTTCTGAGTTCGAGGCCAGCCTGGTCTACAGAGTGAGTTCCAGAACAGCCAGAGCTACACAGAGGAACCCTGTCTCGAAAAAAAAAAAAGAGAGAGAGAGAGGAACCTTTTACTGACCAAGTAACCCTGAGAGACTTTACAGGGCTTTTCTCTATTTCACCTTGGGTAGCTTATGGAGACCTGGCTTTGAAGATCTCCACTCAGAGTCACAGAGATCTGTCTGAGAATAAGCAGTGGACTCCAAATGCCTGTTTACAGGCAAGCACACTTTCCAACCACGGAACTCTTTGTACAGAGTCGCACAAACACCTATTTACACCTACGGCACAGGTACGCAGAGCATGATGGGTATTGGAATGCTATACTAAGGCTTCTTGATTCATCAGGTAAAAGTCACAAGGTATTACGTTAAATTCAAACTGCATAAAAGCAGTTTATACTGCATGTGTGTCCCATGTCATATTTGGGATGCACTTAGTACCAAAACCTACTCATGGTTTAGGAATTATAACTACCCAAGGTACCTGATGTTTTACTTAGCAGATCTACTCTCCTCTAGACAGCTGGCTGCAGTGCATGTGAGCTAGGGAGCTCTGAAGCTTCCAGGGACTGGATATGCTCTTTGTTTCTTCTATTTCGAGCATCACCCTAAATAAATTTGATTTTACATTTGTACCCTGTGGTGTTAGTATTCATCCATGACGCTACACGTTACAAACATGGAAATGGTTTATTTATAATTCCTACCAGATTTAAACACTATAACCAAATATTACAGTATGTTGAGGAGGAAATAGTCCTGACCAAGGACACAGACCTAAGTTCTTACTCTACCAGTTCTCTGTCTTTCAGCAAGAATATGTGTCTCTTTAGGCCTTGGATGGTTTGACTTTCAGAGCCTCTATGGCTTCAACATCTTAGATTTCCAGGATCCCATGTAAACTAAAATGTACCACCTTTTTAAGGACTAAACTGAGGTCATGCTTACATATTTTAGAAGCAAAGCTACATCAAAGTTAAAGAAGACTAAAGTACTGCCTATAAAATGGTCTTTATACTTTCAATTCTCACTAACTTGTACAGAAAAACTAATGTCATTCTCAGCTCAAGTTATCTGCCTACCTCGCACTTCCATGTAGTGTTTCAAATGCCCCAGATGCCTATATTGATAATGATCATAATATTAAATTAAAATTTACCTTTTTAAAACATACACCTGCAGGCTAATGACACAGATGATTTAACAAATTGTAGCTGTATGTAAAAATGCATTCTTTTGCTCATTGCTCACATCTCTATACTTTAAAAGGTTTTATTTATATTTTACATTTGCACACAAATATGTGTGTGTATATGTACACATGTGTGCAGGTATATGCACATACCAGAAAAGGGTTTCAGATCCCTAAAAGCTGGCATTACAAGTGGCTGTAACCTGCTCAACATGGAAGCTGAAAACCAAACTCAGGTCCTCTCCAAGCTTTTTAAACACAGAGCCATCGCTCTATGTTCTACCCATATGTAAGTTTAAATATCTGTGATTACTTGGAAGCTAGTAATGAATTAAATTTATTCCAAACCACTCCAAAAGCAACTGTCAGACTTACCAAACCATCTATATGAGACCTCAAAGATAAAATTCTAAAGTAGTCAGAGGTCTGATAACAACTATGTATGAAAAAAAAAAAAAAAAAAAAGGCAATGCCAACTTCTCTGAGATTTTCCAAATGCCATTTGAAATCCCATTCCTTTTTACAAAGAATGATTAGAAGCAAAGCGTCTAGCCTCCCAGTTACCTACCTTGCTGCTGCTAGCACACGAACAGATGCTTTCCTCTAGTTAAGTGCTGTGCTGCATCGGACTCCAGATGCCAGGCACTCATTTTAAGTGCTTAAATAACATGGACGGGTAGAAAGCACTTGATTACCAATATTATGAAAATGACAGAAAATGAAGCAATTTCAGATTTGCCACAGGGCATGGGACATAATTCTACAGGACTTCCCATAAAATAGAAGAGCTCAGTTAAATCTGAAGTTTAAATTCCAATTTGGAACATAGTTACACATTTATCTGAAGTATTTTTTGTTTACTGAATCTGGCTGTCTTATGTGAACTACCTAATGGTTGGCATTTGCCAGCTTACTGCTTTCTTCTTGTGTTTCATTTCCTTCATTTTCTGGAGGGGGATTTCATACATGAACATCTATTCATATCATTTGCACCCGTCCTTTTCTCCTCTCCAGCTCCTCCTAGACCTCCTACTCCCTCTCAGATTAGTCACTGCTTCTTTAATTATTGTTAGAGAAACATATGTATTTGCACATATATGGAACAAGTACACACAAAATCTACTGAGGACATAACCTATGAGGCCATTCAGTGTTGCTCATATGTAAATATATTTAGGGCTGACTATTTATGATTACATAACCTATCAGTGAGTTCATGCCTGGAGAAAACTGATTTCTCATCCCTTAACAGCCAATAATTACCTATTATAGTTCTTCATCTAAGGGTGGGATCTTGTGAAATTCCCTCCAATGAGGCTGCTATGTCAACTGTTGTTACACTTATGCAGGTCTTGTTCAGGCAGCCATATTATTGAAATGTTGTGGGTACAGCTTTCCTGCCATGTTTGAAAGACACTATCTAGCAACCTTGGTCCTCTGGCTCTTAGAATCTTTCAGGAATTTCCCTGTGCCTTAGGTATAGGAGTTACATTATAGATACATCAATTGTGCTGAATATGCCTGCTGTCTGTTTGGATTTAATGCCTGCTCAATTGGAGAAAGTTTATGTCTGATACTAAATCTAGTCAACACTTTGTAGCTGGAGCAGTCATAGACCCTAGAAGACAACCTACTATTACCATTCTCCTAAACGAATACAATCTCTAACTGTATTGAAAATCAAGTTCTTACAGATATGTGTAGCTCTCACACTCATTAAAGAAGTCTCCATATGTAATTGATGGAATTGTTACAGAGATCCACAATTGGTCAAAATTCAGTGCTTCCATTTTTTCTCTAAAACATTTGTTTTTATTTTTATTTTATTTTATTTATGTAATGTGTGAGGCACATTACAGCACACGAAGAGATAAGTAAATCCATGTATGTGTGTGCATATATGGGAGTGCATGCTTGTTCTCCTGAGTGCAACACACATGTGGAGATCCGAGGACAACTTCAAGTGTTAGTCCTTCCATTTACCTTGTCTGAGACATTGTCTGTTCCATATTGTGTGTGCCAGGCTAGTTGGCATAAACATGGCTGTAGACTCTCCTGTCTCCATGTCCTCTTCCTCTTTAAGAGCATTGTAGTTAATGAGCCGTTCTATAGCATCAGCTCCTACAAAGGTTCTTGTTATTCAAACTCAGCTTCTTAATCTTGTGTGCAAAAGCTTTCCCTCCTGAACCCTCTCCTGAGCCCCAGGTGCATACTTTTCCAGGCAGCATTTTCTGCACCATCAACATTCATTTGCTTTATCAAAATCACTTTCCTACTATTAGAAGGCTGAAAACATGCATTCTGTAAATACTAACAAA
Source organism: Uromys caudimaculatus (assembly GCA_028551405.1). NCBI lineage: Eukaryota > Metazoa > Chordata > Mammalia > Rodentia > Muridae > Uromys > Uromys caudimaculatus. The sequence continues at coordinate 46,556,597 of CM052705.1, read as the reverse complement.
TTACATACCTGTGAGTAATTTAAGAGGAGTCCACTTAATAGAATATTCTTTTCTTTCACTTCCTTTGCTAATTCCCTAATCCACAGCAGGCTTTCCATCTTCTGAGCCAGGGGTTCTGATATGAAGTCAAAGCACTGCACCTGAAAAAGGCAAGCACAATGCTGTTCTCCTCAGCCTTCCTCTTGAGAAAAGTAAAACTCAAAACGTAACACGATATTCTATTAATTTTGTCAATACATGTTAATAATTTCCAATGTCTGTTAGGCAATACACACCTACTAAGTGAATTGCTCCTCCCTTTTAAATATGAGGTAAATACAGCATTGAAAAATATGCTACCATTCTGTTGAAATCATACCAATTATATAAAAACATGATTCCACTAAGTTTAACTCATAATCTATAACAAGGTTCATTATTTCTTAGCCCATAATAACTTAATAAAATTCAAGAGAACCAATATGTACAGTATTTTAGAGTACCTGACATCTCTTATAAATAATTAGCTATGTCTATAATAAACCCAGACCATTTTTCTATGGAATATCGTTTTTAGCAATACCAGTATTTAAGAAAATATGGCATTAAGGGACTGGCCACTGGGAGTTTGACCATGCCCCAGTGAGTGTATGGGTAACACAAATCGGACTTGGTGTATTTTTTTTCTTTTTGTGGTGAGGGTACAAGGGTGGGAGAGTGGACCTGGGAGGAATGGGAAGAAAAAGTGATCAGGGTACATTGTATGGAATTCCCAAATAATCAATAAATCCAAATTAAAACAATTTAATTAAACTTTAAGGAATCTCAGAGTGACCAAGATAATTTGTTGAGTAGAAACATAAATCAGCAGTTCTCAAGCTGTGGATCGTGACTCCTGCAGCTGTTGAAGGTCCCTTTCTCAGGGTGGCCTAAGACCACTGGAAAACAGGACTGCAAGATTACAGTTAGGAAGCAGCAACAAAATAATGTTATTGCTGAGCTCATGACAACATGAAGGGTTGCAACATTAGGAAGGCTGAGAAGCACTGGTATAAATGATACCAAGAACACTAAGAAACGTGTGCTCTTCTGAAATACGTAAAGTATTTTCTCAGTGTTAGAAATTTCTCTATTACATATGCTTACTAAGCAGAAACATTTAAAGTATACGTTCCCCTCATGCTCCTTCTGGCCTGCTCTTCCCTATGGAAGCACATTTCATAGGAAATTCTATTATGTTCCTGTTGTACCATAAAGGAATGAGTTTTTCCATCCTAATGATGCATTTTTCAGATAAAAATATCTATATAAATATCTTTATTTTTCTTTTATTGCTGGAGGTTAATCCTAGGGCCTGACACATGGCTAGAATGCATACAACTTTTGAGTTATGTCCCAAATCCTATAATGCTTATCTTAGAGAGACTTATCCAGTGACTTTTAGTAAGTTTTTGTTCAATAGATGTTCAACAACAATGCTGTAGAATTTGTCGCTAAACATTTGTTAATTGAAAATATGTAAATCTAAATGATATAAGTACACTTATATGCCAAAGAAATAAATAAAATGACATTCCACAAAGAATCTAAAAGAAAAGAAGTCAAATATTTTTGAAAAAAATTAAAAGCAGAAAGCCTTTCCAATGAGCTAACCAGCTGACAGGTAAACAGTGAGAAGATATGACTTAGGAATCTTTGGCTCTTCTCTGCTTCTCTGACAACTCCTAAAGGTAGGATTTCCGCTCTCTTATGAGGCAACACTGCTTGTGATAAAACCAGCTCTAGTATAGTGAGCTATGCCATGGTCAGAAGTGTGAAAGTGCTAGAAATGCTAGACTTTCCACCGGTGTACTGTGGCCTGTAAATGTGTGCTTCGTATGCAGGCCCTCAATGCCCACCACCTATAGCAAGAGATATTGCTTCCCATTTAGAAGTCCTGTAAATCATGGCTCACCAACCATCTTAAAATGGGTGATTTGACGAAATTCTTTTATATCATTGATCAAACTACCTCTACAAAGTCTTCTTCCCATAGGTTTGCAATATTTAAGTGAGCTAGGATTGATGGTGATAGGCTTGCAAAGAAAAAGCAAACTAATTTACCAAACTCCAGACAACTGCAGAAATTTTACTCATGGACAGAAGTTAAAGTCAGAGGGCTGACTAAGGGAGATAAACTCTTCTTCAGTAATGCTGTCACAGACTGCACACCTCGATACTGAACCACTTGCTGAAAGACCACTGCTGTATGATGCTGAAGGCTTCAAAATACATTTTGACTTTTAAATCTACATAAGTACCAGTATCACGCAGACATTGTAAAATTGTGCTGGCTAACATGTCACCCATAATGAATGAGTGAACCAGCAAATGGCTTATGTACTTAACCTTGAACAGCTCCATGGGTGGCAAGGGCCCAGCATCCCAATGTTTGCATAAGCCCATCTGCGCCTCCTGCCTCCTCTACTCAACCCCACACATGCTTTAAATTTCTTGAGTGACCTGCTAATATATCACTGGTCCCAGGTGGATTCAAATTAATTTTTAATAATTTAAAACATGATTTTCATTCATCTCTAAGGATAGGTAAATTTGTTAGAGGAGCAGAACTCTAAGTATTAAGTATAATAAAACTCCAATTGGCCACTCTTAATTCTATTATTCGTGTTTCCAGGAAAGCTAGAGAAAGAAGTCAAGATTTGTGGTATGAGAGGAAAGAGACTGTTTATTTGACTAAGACAAAATTTAATTTCTGGAGCTTAAATGTATCCAAATAACACATTGCTCAAAGCCAACAAATGTGGAAGGAAGGGTGGTCAGGGAAAAAGTACTGGTAATTATCAAATAAATGACTTAGAAGAAAACAGATTCAGACCAGTGATTTTGACACAATAGATACTATAAAATGATCCACATGTGTACAAAAAAGTAAATGGGTAAATTAGGCTCAGCAGAGCCAAAGCATGACTTTTCAAGAGTGCATGGGATCCATCCAACAGCTGGTAGAAGCAGCCAGCTACTAAGCACATCAAACAGGGTATATCTCCAGGATCAGAAGAAATCTTCAAAAACTTTTAACTTGCTTTAACCACTTAAGAATTATATGAAATCTATTAATAAAATTATTTTAATTTAATGAACTTACTTCAAAAAATGAACATAAAAAAACAAAGAACAAGCACCTCACACTGAGCTCGCTCACTTAGAGCGAGTCTCAACATCTTCTTGAAGATCAAGACAGAGTTTTGATAAACAGACACTTTGGGAACAAACCTGGCATGGTGGAAAGAAACCTCACATGTCCATCCCAGGCACTGCAGCTCTGGGTGGGACAGGAGACACATAGGAAGTGGCCGCGTGTCTTCCTACACAGTCCAACATGCAGGTGGGGGCTGTGGGAAGCCTTTGGGGGAGGGGGCCATTCCCAGGGAACGCACAGCAGCTGTCTCTGTGGGTTCTCTAGCCTGGGACACCACAGTTACCACAGGGTGTCGCAGACGGGCTAGCCAGAGTGCAGCTGGGGTTCCCGCCTGGGATAATCGAGGGTTGGATCCCTCAGTACCCATGGCGGGTCCAGATGAAGAGACAGTCCATAATTCTAAGATGTTTATTTTCATTGTGGACAGTGGTGTGGATGGAATTGTACCCCCCAATCTCTGGGATGGGCGAGTCAGATATAGGAAGGGGCATGGCTAAGTCTCCAGGTGTCTCATTAACCTGGGGATGGCTTGGGACTGCATGGCCACGCCTCTACTTTTGGCAGGGCTTGGGGGCGTGACCACGCTTCTACCTGAGGAGAGGCTGGGGACATGACCCTTTTTTTTATGTGACCAAATGTCAAAGACGTATGGAGAGATGTAGCCACATGTTAGGAGCTGTATTCTAGGAGCTTAGGCAAACAGTTGCCATCCCTTGTAGGCTGAGGACAGCCCATTGGGCCTGCAACGTTCAAACCTTAGCTCGACCAGAAACACAGACTTCCAATCACGGCCCGACAGGACACAAATTAAGTTATGAGCTATCAGGGAAACCCAGAACAAATGCTTACCAACTGCTTCTTAAAATCTTTCCAAGCCACCACCAAGCCTAGCAGACGAAAAATAATAGCTTCCAACAAAAGAACAATAAATAAGAAAAACATTTTAATAAAAATGTGAACTACACAGAATTTCAAATTTTCTTTTGATTTAAATATTTTTAAGTATGAGTGTTTTATAAAAGTCTTAATGTTATACTGGAATACACACCGTTTTTAAATGTCTTTATCTGAAAGTTCAAAGTAATAGAACCAAACTTTGTATTTTAAACAGTCAGGAAGAAAAAAATTAAAAGCTTTTACTAAAATTCATAAGTTGGATTTTCCTTTCAATTATTTCAAAAAGTGGTATGCCTTATAAGAATATAACTCTAGGGCTGGAGTTCAGTCCCCAGCACCCACAGTGAAGAGCTTATAGCAGCCTATCACGTTTGTACTAGATGATACAATTCCCTCTCCTCATCTCAACAGGCAGTTGTATGTGCATGTTCACAAGCAAGCATGCGTGCTCACACACACACACACACACACACACACACACACACACCACATACACACGGGGAGATATTTTGAATTAGATTTTGAATTTTTTTAAATCAGTATTGTGTACTGGTGTTTTCCCTGCATGCATGTCTGTGCACCATGCGCTGGCAGTGTCCACGGAGGCCAGCGTGGCCATCAGATCCTCTACAACTGGAATTACATATGGGTAAATGGCATCGTGTGGGTGCTAGGAACAAAACCTGGGTCTTCTCAAAAAAGCAGCCAGTGGTTTTAGTCACTGAGTCATCTCTCCCACACACAATCATTTTTTTATGAATATAACTTTGCCATTGATTCTACAATAAAACAATCTTAGGCATTATACACAACTATAGTAATTATCAACACAGCTGGAACATCTGGAATAAACATTAGAAATGAAAGTTAAAAGCAATACTAGTGATTGATATGAAGCATTTTATATATACATAGCATTAACATTTATTTTTTTCTCTAGAGAAAATTATCAGAGACTATAAAATGCCAAAGTAAGAAGTTACAAGATTTTGAGTCTTCAAGAGTTTCCTATACTATGTATATTCAAATGTTCCTCCTCTTTCAGAGGGTTAGGCCTTGGAAACTTTCTGTAGAAAATGAAAATATCATTAAGTGAAAATGTATTTACTATAGCTCCACCAGACATTACAGCTTAGCATCAGTCATTTGTCCTTATGCAGATATATGTCTGGCGAGAAGCATGCAGCCACACTTAGAGCATGGCACTGCAGTATCAGTGACACAGCACAAAAAAAAAAGCAAAACACAAAATCCAAAACTCAATGAATGGTTTCTACTGGGTCAATAGCAATTCTCTATAGTCATAGAATGTTTAAAACTCTCATGTCAAATATCTTAAGTTGGAGCAATATGCATATTTTTGTGACTTGCCAAAATTTTGTCTTATAGCATTAAACTTAAAAGTTGTCTGTCGGTGATCTAGATAAGCATTATGAATTTGTAAGCAGATTGACTTTTTAACTTTATTCATCAATCAAAGAGGCTGTATATATTTATCCTATCAACTAAAATGTCCACTATACACTACCTTGAACTTGTAGGAAAAGATTCATGCATGTCTATACTTGCAAGTATTTTTAACTTATTTGCTGAATTGATATAATTCGAAATGGAAAACAGCATTAAATGTGCTTTTCAGAAGATAAGGTATCTGGATTAAAGTGAGAAAAGACAATATGTTCAAAGACCCACAAACCCCAAATGTAGGTACATGGTATATACAAGCAATACTATGAAAGCCTCTGCAAGCATTCTGAGCCTTTATCTGAGGTGCTTGTAGACTTATCAAATAACCTCAATCAGTATAATTGTTTAATCTTTTAAGTTAACAATCACTGTTTAAAACTTCAATAATTTTAAAGACGTTCTGTAGATTTTCGTGATCTATAATGGAAACACCCTATAAGCAGTTGAGAAGAACACGTGCTCTTTAACAGTCGGAGAGCTTACTCAGTATGTCTGTTCATTTGATTTAAGACTGGTGTTTCCACATGATCCATCTACTGCTTGACACACAGAAGGTATTAAATTCCCTAATACTGCATTGCACTTCCTCTTTTCTGTCAGATCCATTCATACTTATTTTATAAACTCCAATGCTCTAATGCAGACTATAAATGTATTCAAAAGTACATACTTTTGCTAAAATGCCTCCTTCATTGTGATTGATACCATGTTCATTGACAAATATTTAATTCAAGGCTACAACGGTTTAAGTTGAGTTACTACTGTCATCTTGTGTCTTTTTTTTTTTTTTTTTTTTTTGCTCAAATGCTTCTTAATTCAAGCTGTCCCTCCCCACATAGCATTCCTCAACTATATGAGCCTATGCATCCCACCAGATTCTCTCATTCCTGTCCCCACATAGCCCCAACCCACACATAAAATCAATTCTATTTCCCCCTCCCAGAGAGATCCATGTCATTTTCCCCCCATCCCTTCCTCTATACCCAACCTCTATGGGTCTATGAAATGTAGGTTGGTATTATTCATGTAATAACTCGTTCCACACATAACTGAATACATAACATATTTATCTTCTGGGTCTGGGTTATCTCACTCAGGATGGTTTTTTTTTTTCTAATCCCATCCATTTGCCTGCATATTTTATGATGTAATATTTAAAGGCTGAGTAATCTCCACTGTGTAAATGTATTACATTCTATTTATCCATTCTTTTGTTGAGAGACATCTAGTTTGCTTCCAGCTTCTGCTATTATGAATGGAACAGCAGGGCACATAGCTGAGCAAGCTATGTCCTTGTGGTAGGATGAGAGAGAACAACCTGGACTTGTTCCTAATTTTAGTGGAATTGCTTTGCATTTCTATTTAAATTCATGTTGGCTATGGACTTGCTGCAAGTTGCCTTTATTGTGTTTAGGAATGTCTATTGTATCCCTAATCTCTCCAAGACTTTTATCATGAAGAAGCGTTAGGTTTTTTCAAAGGCTTTTCCTGTATCTAATGTGATGATCATATAGTTTTTGTCTTCCAGTTTGATTTTATGTTGTTTCATATGTTGAACCACAGGGACAGCTCTGAAATGAAGTCTACTTCATGATGGTGGAGGATATTTTGATGTGTTCATGGATTCAGTTTGCAAATATTTTATTATTTTTAAATGTATGTTCCTAAAAAGAATTGGTCTGCACTTCTCTTTATTTAGTCTTTATGTGCTTCAACTATCAGGATCATTGTGGAGTCATAAAATGAACTGGATAATGTTCATTCTGTTTCTATTTCATGAAATAATTTGAGGAATATTGGTTTTAGCTCTTCTTTGAAAGTCAGATAGAATTCTGCACTAAAACCATCTGGCCCTGGCCTTGACTGCTTCACTTTACTAAGAGATAATAAGTCTATTTAATTGTTTTTCTGATCTTGACTTAACTTTGGTAAGTGCTACCTATTGAGAAAATTACCATTTCTTTTAGATTTTTCAATTTGCTAGATTACTGGTTTTTAAAGTATGTCCTGATGATTCTCTGGATTTCTTCAGTGTCTGTTGTTATATTTTTCTTTTCCTTTCTGATTTTGTTCATTTCTATCTTCCTTCTCTGTCACTTTGTTAGTTTGGACAAGGGTTTCCTTATCTTGTTGATTTTACTCAAAGAACCAAATAGAAATAAAGAGAACAAATACAAAGAATAAAAGCAAGTTAGTTTCCATTGCTGGGAAAAGGAAGTATTACCAAGGAAATTTTATAAAGGCAAACATTTAACTGAACCTTACATGTCAGAGGCTCAGTCCATTATGGTGGGAAGCATGGCAAATGAACATTGTGCTGTAGGAGCTGAGAGTTCTACATCTTGATCTGAAGGCAGCCAGGAGGAGACAGAATACCTTACTGGGCAGAGCTTGAGTATAGGAGACCTCAAAGCCCACCCCCACAGAGACATATTTCCTCCAACAAGGTCACACTAATAACGTCACCACCTATGCCTAAGCATTCAAACCCATTAATCTATCAGAGTCATACTTATTTAAACAGCCATACCCATGTTTCCTGGCTGTTTGTGTCAGTAAATCTCACATTTTCTCTGACCTATATATCCATTTCTTCTATCATGTATCTTCAGTGGAATCAATGGAATACTCTCTCTTCCATCTCCTGTATTTTGCTGATGAAGCTTGCCCCTATAGTTCCTGTTCAAATTCCAATATTCTTCATTTCCAGCGTTCTCTCAGGTTATGTTTTCTTTATTGATTCTATTTCCATTTTCAGGTCTTGAACTGTTTTGTTCATTCTCTTCCACTGTTCGTATGTGTTCTCCTGGATTTCTTTAAAAGATTTATTCATTTCCTCTGTAATCTTTCTTCATACAGGTAGTTTTAATATCTTTTTCTTGTTCTTCAGCTTTGTTCAAATATTTAGGGTCTGCTCTGGTAGGATAGTTGGGCTCTAATAGAGACATATTGCACTGGCTCTTTTGATTGTCTTTTACACTGGCATCTAGACATCTGCGATTGGGATGATTACAGGTCTAGGTGCTAATTTCTGCATTTGTCTTTATTGGGTAGATGTTTTGTTCCTAGGTTTCAGTTCCTCTCTCAATTTTCAGAGAGTGTGATGGCTGTGTGTTTTCTGGTAGGAAATTTTCTTTGGACCTGATAGTTTTAGCCTCTGGAGGGTTCCAGGTAAAAGGTGTTTCTGGATATTGGGAACACTTAAGAATGGGGATAGACTCTCTGAAGGGGTTCACAGGAGGGAGGAGAACTGTAAGGAGCGGTTAGAGTATTCGCCATTACCAGATGGCGCTGTTACTTTAAGAAAACTTGTGGATAGCGCGGGGTGGCTCACCCGAAGCGCCTGCGCATTAAGGGTGTACGTGACTAATCACCGCCCACTCCCGGGGCGCGCCAATCAGTGGAGGACACGCTGCCTCAGGGCTATATAAGCAGCGCCATTCTGGGGC
>CM052705.1:46483608-46547506 GCA_028551405.1 Uromys caudimaculatus | reverse complement strand
GCGGGACAGAGAACAAATTGTTCCACCATGGCCTGCTCATTTCATCTCCTTGGAATGTAGGGGGACAGTGAAGAGAGACCACTATAGCACTAGGGATGAAACTGCGGAATTGGATTTAGGGGAAGAGGGAGCAAGGAATATCTACGGACAGCCTGTCTGCTTCTCAGGTAGCAGTGGTCTGTGGATTAAGAGAGAATGCCTGCTGGAGTTGGAGCAAGTAGAGACAGGGATGTTAGGGATCATGGAAGATCTGTGGGATTCACAAGGGATGTTGCGCAGGGGGGGAAGAAAGGCTGCTGCCGGTGTTCTGTCGCAGAGATAGGGATGAGACTGGATGGGTTGACAGAGGAAAAAGAGACAGTAGCAAGTTTTCAGCTACAGAGGTGGGGACTAGACTGGGGTGATTGGACCTGGAGATTTAGAAAAAGTTCTGGGCCCACAGTTAGCCTACATATTGCCCTTACAGGAGCGGCCCCTCCATTGTTTGTTTAATAGGCCCTTTGCTTCTCTAGCTGTGGTGCTTTAACTGCAAGGTTTCTAGAGTGCTTTGTTTCCATTACTTGGTTTTATCACTTGTATACCCATCAAAGCTTTTGCTTTGTTCCTCTATGAACATCAGGCAAATATATGGTATAGAGATTTGAGTTCAGACAAAATACATATTGTAGTGCTTTGAATAGGTTTGGCCCCCCACAGACTCACATGTTTGAATAGGCTTGGCCCAGGGTGTGGCACTATAAGTAGGTGTGGCCTTCTTGGAGGGACTGTATCACTGTGGGGACTTTTAGACCCTTCTCCTAGCTGCCTGGAGACAGTCTTCCCTTGACTGCCTTCACAGCAAGATGTACAACTGTTAGCCTCTTCTCAGCACCTTGTCTGCCTTGATGCTGCCATGTTTCCTGCCATGATGATAATCTGAACTGGTAAGCCAGCCCCAATTAAATGGTTGTACCGGCTAGTTTTGTGTGTCAACTTGACACAAGCTGGAGTTATCACAGAGAAAGGAGTTTCAGTTGAGAAATGTCTCCCTCTCAATTAGTGATCGGGGGGGAGGGCCCCTTGTGGATGATGCCATCTGTGGGCTGGTAGACTTGGCCTCTATAAAAAAGCCAGGGAAGCAAGCCAGTAAGAAACATCCCTCCATGGCCTCTGCATGAGCTCCTGCTTCCTGCCCTGCTTGAGTTCCAGTCCTGACTTCCTTAGGTGATGAACAGCAGCATGGAAGTGTAAGCTCAATAGACCCTTTCCTCCCCAACTTGCTTCTTGGTCATGATGTCTGTGCAGGAATAGAAACCCTGACTAAGATAATGATGTCCCTTATAAGAGTTTTCTTGGTCATGGTGTCTCTTCTCAGCAATGGAAACCCTAAGACCCTATTCACATTAAAAACATATTTTAGGGATGGAAAGAGAGTCCATTTGTTGGAGAGAGAGCACTTGACATTCTTGCAGAAGATCTAGGTTGTGTTCCCAGCAACCACACTGTGACTTACAACCATCTGTAACTGTATTTCCAGGAAATCCAGTGACCTCTTCTGACTTCCATGGACACAAAGCATAAATGTGGTGTATATACATATATACATGCAAAACACTCACATAAATGAAATAAATAATAAATCTAACATTTTATGTTTTTGATTTGTCATTATCAGGAAGAGTACCGAAAAGATAACAGGTATTGCCAAATTAAACCACAAGGAAGAATTCAAATTTAAGTTTGAGTTTTTGATGCTATAATTTGTCTTTTTATATTGTGCATTTGCTTAAACAATTGTAGATATCACTTCTGTCATAAGCTAAATGCCACAATAAGCGATCAAGGTCCTTGTGTTGGGTGTTTATCCCATCCATTTACAACTCAGCCACACACAAAGTCTCAATGCACAGGGCATGGGCAGAAATGCATTCTCATCCCTTATTGATGTGGAACAAGACTGGTCTCCAGTTTCATTCCCAATTGAGTCCATCTTCCCATCTCATACATTTTGAGCACTGCCTGTAGGGCACTCATTGCTGCCACACTTTGGCCCTCACAGGAATGGCCTACTAAACAATACTCACAAATTCTAAGCTCTCTTTAATCCATGATTTCAAACTTTTCCAAACCCCCATGAAACCTTTCCAAAAGTTTCTGAATGACCTCACTGGATGCAATAGCTACACATACACACACACACACACACACACACACACACACACACACACACACACACACCACATACACACACACAAACACACACTCCACTCCATAGTACCAATTGTTAGCATTATTTTTCAATCATATTCTAAGTAAAAACCCAATAAAAGGACCTCGCTTATAAGGAGAAGATGCTTCTGGCATTTTGGTTTAGAAAATTTAGTGCAAAAGTAGCTGACTCCAGCCTTTTGGGTCTGAGTACAGGCAGGATACCAGGGTACACACCAATAACCTAACTTCTTGCAACTGAGCCAAACAAGTCCATGATAAGTTGACCAGCCTCAATCACATGAGCCTTTGAAAGCCATTCCAATAGAAACTGCAGTGCACACTGGGTACAGCTGCCCTGCTCTATAGGAGCAAAAGCTCCTATGGCTTGCAGAGCCCAAGATATTCTCATCCTGGACAGGGATGACCTGCCAACTCCCCATATAAAGAAGTTAATAGCAGACAAAGGATTTAAGTTTCTTCTTGTTTGGAAATGTACTAGAATGAGAATCTTCTATTAAATTATTTTTAAGTCCATTTTCTTCTAATGATATATGTTTCAATTACTCAAAAAGAACAAGTATTGACATTACTTAGGCATCTTTATGTGGTAAGGCAGATTGAGTATGAGGCTTACAGCTGAACTGGGGATAATGGTATTTAGGACAATCAACTCTCACAACTGCTGTGAGGATTAAAGGGAATCATTGATTTTTAAAAGAGAATGGTGACATTTCTTCAGCCGCCAATAAGTGTCTGCTGTGACTAATGTTGACATAATTACACTAATAATATGCATTAGCAGGTAACATTTATTACGAGGCTTCTGACAGTTACAAATGGAGTGGTAATTCCATCCTCCAAATTTGAAGAGCAAGAAATGCAAGATCCCCATTAGACTGTATTGTTTCACCACGCTGGGAACTCAGTCCTGATCTGAGAAGGTAGCCAGTGGTGCTCTTCAGGGCCCTCTCAGCAGATTCTAGACAATTATTCTGTTTGGAGAACTCGGTGATGTGTATGTATTAGGTGCTGCCATTCACAAAGGTCTTCAGTAAGGAAGCGTGGGTGGAGGATGGGGGGTTACATCATGATAAAACTTGCTGTGCTTCACCTCAGCAATGACTCAAAAATAAGCCTTAGTTTCAGAATCCTATAAAATAAAACCTCTGGTGCCTGGAAAATTGAATTACATTCTGCTTTTCCAAGGGATCACACAGGAAATTGTTGCAAACAGCAGTCCAGTCTAAGCATGCTCACATACAGCAGTTCTTTGCATTACCTCCAACATCTTCCCAAACATGCAATAAAAGCATCTCAGAGTCTGAGGAAACTGCAAAAGTGATCTATTTTTAGGTCACTTCATATTCTTATCTTGAGTGAGCAGCACTTGAGTTTGGTAATGTTCTGACCATTTTCTTGTCTTTGCTAGATAGTCAGTCCAAAGTCCATGGCTGCTTTGGGTTTTTGTTTCATTGGCTAGTCTTCTCCTGTTTGAGTTTTCAAAATATAAAATATTGCAAAAGAAGTGGTTCAAAAGCATAGCCTATAACTCAGACTTCATAAAGATATTGACATATTAAATAATAATATATTTATATGTAAGTAATGCATGTATATACTAAATGTAGTGCCATTATATGAAATGTAAGATTTAGATAGGATCAGAGGTGAGGAGGACTCAACCGGACATCAAATGGAGGGATGGGGTTGCCACCCAACAGTCAAAAACTCTGACCCAGAATTGTTCCTGTCTAAAAGAACTGCAGGGACAAAAATGGAGACGAGACTGAGGGAAAGGAGGTTCAGTGACAGACCCAAATTGGAATCCAGCTCAAGGGGAGGCTCCAAGGCCTGGCACTATTACTGATGCCATGGTGTGCTTACAGACAGGAGCCTAGCATGGCTGCCCCCTGAGAGGTCCAACAAGCAGCTGAAAGAGTCAGATGCAGATACTTACACCCAACCAATGGACAGAAGCCATGGACCCCTGTGGTTGAATTAGGGAAAGGCTGGAATAAGCTGAAGAGGAGGGCAACCCCAGAGGAAGACCAGCAGTCTCAACTAACCTGCCCCCCCCCCAGATCTTTCAGACACTAAGCCACCAACCAGACAGCATATACCAGTCGATATGAGGCCCCCAACACTTATACAGCAGAGGACTGCCTGGTCTGGCTTCAGTGAGAGAAGATGCACCTAACCCTTGAGAGACTTGAGGCCCCAGGGAGTGGGGATGTCTGATAGGGTGGGGTGGAGGTGGGGGCATCCTCTTGGAGACAGGGGTAGGGGTAGGGGTAGAGGGGAGGAGAAATGGAATGAGGAACATTTGGAGGGCAGACCTGAAGGGGGATAATGGCTAGACTGTAAAAATGGATTAAAGAATAAAAAAAATAGATGGGGGTCTCACTGTGTAACCCTGGCTGGCCTAGAACTCTGTATGTAGACCAGGTTGGCCTCAAACTCACAGAGATCCACCTGTGTCTGCTTCCCAAATGCTAGAACTAAGAAGGTGTACACCTCCCACACATAAATACTTTGTGATTCATTATCTGCCCAATACCATGAAACCTGAGCTGCTATGGCAGATAAACCACCATCATAATTTCTTGGACCACTATTAAGCAGTTTCTTCTAAATAAACTAAATCCATCAAGGCAATGGTTCTCAACCTGTGGGTCATGACCCTCCCCCCCCCAGTCACATATCAGATATGCTGCATATCAGATATTTACATTACAGTTCATAAAGTATCAAAATTACAGTTATGAAGTAGAAAATAACTTTATAAATTTATGATTGGGGGTCACCACAACATGAGGAACTGTATCAAAGGGTCACGCATCAGGAAGGCTGAAAACCACTGCATTAAGGGACCTTCCTGCTAAGTTTAATCCATTCTTTATGCTGCATTCAGAGTATCAAATGTACGTGTGGTCACCTCAGTTTTCACTGAACAGAACTGTGGTACAGAGCTTCAAGTTAGAAGTCCAACCTTGACTCTTCACCGCATTCGCAAGCGTTCCTTATTTATATGTAGTCCTTCCACCACAGATCCATCCACCAGTTCTTTCCAGCTCTAGCCACTCTCTGTTACCCAATCATGAAGTAATGATGTTCCTCTGACACCTCAGAGCTGGACCCTACTCTATCCCCAGTCTCTACAACCTTAACAGACCTCGATAGGATAAACAATTTATCATATACACCTCACTAGATAGGCTAAACATTAGAAGTTATATTTGCTGTCACGTTGCCTAGCATCTATTATGTTTTTTCTCAAATATTTATTGATTCCCTATCTACCACTTATTTGGAGAGGACAGAAACCAGCAATTCTTGAGCTGTTAGCAACTAGAGCATTTCCCTAGTTACTATAGTAACTACATTAAGTATTTACTTTAAAATCCTCATTTAAAAATTTTTAAAATATAAATACAATTATATCTGTACTTCACTGAAGTAAAATAACAGAAAACTTACCTAGTATAAAATACTCCTTTAAATAGGATGGCTTTTAAAAGGAATAACTTTATAAAGCAAAATATAAGCACTTTAAAATGTTTATCACACAGATGTTTGTTAAATACTATATGAATCTATAGCATTAAAAAGCTAATTATGTAATAGAACAGTTCACTGGAAGTGACTACTAGATTTTATCTATAATTTACACATAATTGCAAGGCATTCTCAAAAATGAGGCACAAGACAGGCATACAAGAATAGCCTGGGAGGAAGAAATGATTAATTTTACAACTGTTTTCAGTAGAGAGGCAGAGGAAGGTAATGAAAAGTCCAAAGGAAAGACCTATGATCAGCTGATTAAACCACAGTGTGAAAATGAGAGAATAAGAATGTCAAACACAGAAGGAGAATGACTAAGAAGAAGGCTTCTTGATCTCAAAATTGGCTTGAAATTTGCAAGTCAAGTAGACATGGAGGTGCACACCTTTAAACCCAGCACTGGGATGGCAGAGGTGTTCGAGGCCAACCTGGTCTATAGGGTGAGTTCCTGGACAGCCAGGGCTACACAGAGAAACCCTGGCTTGAAATACAAGAAAAAAGGAGGAAAAAGAAAAGAAGGGAAAAAGGAGAGGGAAAGAAAAAGGAAAAGAAAAGGAAAAGAAGAGGAAACTAAAGAAACAGCCATGCCATTGCACCTGATTCACGCTTTAACAAAGCTGGTACACTCCCGAACTACTTTACTTTTGAAATATACACACTGGAGAGCATTAAAATGTGACATGGTTTTACGACATGCTGCTATTTAGAAATATGAAATGTTTTAAAAAGAAACCCCCTCAGATGCGTAAAGGGCATAATAGTTTATTATGGATAAAGGTCTGAAGCGAAGGTCACCGACACTAGCCAACATGGACTGGTTAAAGTGTGCCTAAGCTGGTACTGATACCTAGAACCTTAGCTCCAGATCCAGAGTCCTTACCAGGTTAGTCACCTGAGAATACGATTAACTTTCTCAACTAATCAAAAATTAATTCAAGTAATACATGAGATTAAATAATGCATCCAAATTCAGGTTCCATAATTTTATATTTTTAAATTATATTTACTTATTATTATATAAGTATAATACATAACTTTAGTATTTAAATGATATAGTAGTTTTGCAAAAAAAAAACAAAAAAAAAACCAAAAAAACAAAAAAACACTAAGGTAGGGTTTTATTGAACCTCATCTCATTATTTAAATAGAAGATAGTAGCACAAAAATATCAAGGTAGAGAAACTCTCAAGCATATTTTTATGTCATATATCCATTTATTAAAAGTGAAAAAGCATTTAGTCAAAGTGAGTGTTACAGAGAACTGAGTGCCTCTACAGTCTGGGAACTCATAACCACAGCAATGTCTCTACCCACTAGGGAATAGTTATTAGGGAAAACATACTACATACACTATCTGTCCTCGGTCCCTTGGTAGTTTTAAGCTAAATTATCTACTAAATTATGAAAGCAGAAATCTAGAGAGCAGCTATAAGTCAAATAAGCATGTTTGATAAGCTTCATAAGTAGCATGGTAATAGTTAACATGTTAAGAACGATTCTTCCACTGAACCAAGCATATTTTTTTTTAATGAATAAGAAAGTCAGTCATCCAGTTCTTCCTAGGGCTAACATCAATATAAGCTCCTTAACACAGTCCAATTTGATTACCTTGGCCTCATGTGTTTCAAACTGATTAGCTAGGATCACACTGGCAAAAGAAAAAAAAATTCAAATTATTTTGATCACTGAACCAAACTGAGTAGCCTATTGAAAGTGGGGAAGTAATTAGCATGTTCTAAATCCATGCTTAATTAGGAAAAATATATTTGGAAAGATTAGAAAATGTCCTCTAGATTCCATTCTATTTGCAGATTCTATTAGAGCACCATTGTATCTGAAAACAAACAACTCTATCCTTTAACGGGATTAACAAGAGGAAGGTGTTTCTATAAGAATCATTTCTCTGTACTTCATCAGTTATATATACATCACAGTTAATCTTTGCCAGTTTCTACTACATAACACGAGCTTTCCGTTCACCATTTAGCCATAAGCAAAGATCTAAAATTATAGCTACACAGCCAGTTCTCTCTATTCAACACCCCTCACAGGAATGATGTCAGTCTTCCTCATCTTTGTGTTAGAAATTAATTCCTTTATTACCACAGTTGTAAAAGGCTCCAAAGGTATTCTTTAACCAGTATTTATCTTAGTTTTATTATTGACTTAGGCAGGAAATACCTGAGACTTATTGTATTAGTACAAGACAAGAATTCGTAAAACTTGCACATGTAATTCCATTTCTGCTGAGATGGTATGTAGGCAGGAAAGAGAAAGGCAATAAATTGAAGTAAAAAGCATGCTTAACATATAATACAAAGGAAATATTTCAGAAGAAAACTCAGAGTATTCATGGGGCTACAAAGGCAATATAACTGAGACTGTAGTGGAACCAGGACTAGTAGGCTACCCTGAGGCCAGCCAGTGCCTGACTTCCAAGCTGCAACAAACACTGCAAACAAGAACAAGTAATCTAGAGACCTGAAGCAAATGAACAAACAAACAGCAGGATAGAGACACTGAGAGGTAAAGCATCCTTCTTTGCTTGCTGGGTAAGAACTTGTACCTTGAAAATGCATTTCTTTGGACTAGGAATGACAGTGTTAACAGCAGAAAATGCCCTAAATAAGCAGGTGAGTAAACGGTGAAAAGTAAAAACAGAAAAAAGTGAAGGATCCACTGATCTGCTGGGATTTTACAACTTAAATCCGGTAAAGGTCTCAAGACTCTGAAGCTAAAATAAGAAACCATTATACTTAAAAAAAAAAAAAAAAAAAAAAAAGCCCCTGCACCATTTTCCAGTTGACATTTGCTCTCTATTAGTCAGGAACATTGGATACATGTATGTGTATATATGTATATTTTTACTCTTTTTCCATTATTTAACACGTTCATGAAAGCATCAAAGATACAAGTGTATATTAAACAGCACACTGGATTGATTCTGCTCCTGGTGCTGCCACTGTGGGCTTTGGAACCTTCTGGAAACAATTTACTTCTCTGTGACAGTTTCCTCACATGTAAAGTATCAAGTGTCAATGGCTGATGGTTTTCCGGACTTTTAAAACTTACTTTATTTGCTGACATGTTCAAATACTAAACATTCTGAACTATTTTAAAGACCACAGATTCTGGTCTTGTATGTCTAGAAGCAACTTCCTACTAGCAAAAACTAGACTAGGTTTAATGCCTTTGAAGCTATAATTATGTTCTTAGAACACTAAAATTCCACTTGATACTTTATATTTTTTGTAAGAGTAAATTTACAAAGTTTCCCATTTCTCATAACACCAATAAAACTGTGGATACTGTCAGAGGAAAGTGGAGATGTTGTGTGACAGATAGCTAGAGTAAAATTAGTTTTCTCTCAAAGAAACAAAAACATGATTTTACTAAGGAATATTTAAGAATTTGCTCTAACTCTCAAATTTAAACTTCCATTTATAAATGTGTTTTTTATTTTCCCACAATTTTAACAGCTAGACATTTACTTGGTGCTTAGGTGATGCATCCCTACGTACTGCAGAACTGAGCTTTAAATCACATGCTGCCAATACTCTCATGGATGTTCTGTGGAAATACAGCCAACTATGATAGAGTACCTACTAAGCTTTTTAGACATATTATATGAATTGTCGGGGTTTTACAAGATCATTTTTATATA
Source organism: Uromys caudimaculatus (assembly GCA_028551405.1). Classification (NCBI taxonomy): domain Eukaryota; kingdom Metazoa; phylum Chordata; class Mammalia; order Rodentia; family Muridae; genus Uromys; species Uromys caudimaculatus. Next base: position 46,538,091 of record CM052705.1, on the reverse strand, counting down.
ATCTAGTCTAGAAGACAGATATTAGTAGTTCTGCATCTTTGTCTTAAAATCTCTTTTCCCCATTGCCCAGGAAAAATCAATAGCTCTTGATCATAAGTCACTATGCACATGACCTCAGGTCACAGTCTTAGACCCTTTGAGTCTTGTTTCATTTAAATAGATGCCAATTATTTCCTGAGTAATTTTAATATCTGATTTACATTTATGAACTTATTTTTTATATTTTCCAGTGATAATATTTGTAAACATATGTCACTATTGAAATCGTGAACACAAACAAAAGAAAAGAAAAAGAAAATGGGGTGTGTCCCATGTTCATAGCTTTTGAAATAAGGACACTGAAAGAACTTTCAGAAAATCCTCCAGCAAGAAACAATCTGACAAAGAAAGCCAAATACACATGATCCCGACCTAGGCTATTCACTTTGAATATTTCTTTTCCACAATGGTGTGGCAGCAATCTGCATTCGATAGAAATCAAACATTGAATTTTGATCTTCTCCATGACGAATGCTAGGATAGTCTCTATGATACTACACAATATAGTGAGTGTCAGTGTCCACTCAGCCACACTCTCGTGAGGGAAAACAACCCGCATACTCCACAATATAGGTTGCTAAGCTACAGTGCTGTGCAGGTTATGGAATGCTAAATATATTTTCATCATAATATGGCCTTCTCAGAATGTATAATAAACCCACTGTAAGCTGTGTTGCATTTATGTCATATAGTCTAAGAAGGCACAAAGAACAACCTTAAATACCTTATAGGCTAGACTAAGCAGTAGCAGCCAATGTTAAAAAAAAATGACCTTATTCATGAATGAGATAATAACCAAAAGTAAGGGAATATACCAAGTTAGCTCCTCACCAAAAAGGAAGGAGGAGCCACAAACCACCACCACCACCACCACCAGGGCATTGTTCTGCGCATTCCCCAACATCAGTGCTGAAGGACGAGATGCAACAGGAACTGAACACATCATGGGTCATGGGCATAGAAGCAGGAGCATCCCAGGCTCCATAGAGAAAGCACCCTATGAAGGAATTATACAAACCTTCCTGGGTAAATAACAACATGGGATTAAGAGCTATACTGCCGATCCAGGTAAGTGGCTTGCCAGGACCACGTAATTACCACCTTGTGATGATTTCAAAGAAAATGGCCCCATAGGATCATAGGGAGTAGCACTATTGGGAAGTGTAGCCCTGTTGGAATAGGTGTGGCTTTGTTAGAGATAGTTTGCCACTGGTTGCAGGCTATGGGGTCTCAGAAGCTCAAGCCAGGCCTAGTGGCTCACTGTCACTTGCTGCTGCCCAGGAATCCAGATGTAGAACTCTCACCTACTTCTCCAACACCATGTCTGCCTGCATGCCACCATGCTTCGACCGAGGCAATATTAGACTAAACCCCTGAATTTTGAGCCAGCTCCAATTAAATGATTTCCTTTATAAGAGCTGTTGTGGTCTGCTGGGCAGTGGTGGTGCACACCTTTAATCCCAACACTGGGAGACAGATCTCTGTGAGTTCAAGGGTAGCCTAGTCTACAGAGTGAGTTCCAGGACAGTCAGTGCTACACAGAGAAACCCTGCTTCAAACAAACAACAAACAGAGTTGCTGCAGTCATGGTGTCTCTTCCCAGATATGCAAATCAGAAATAAATATTTAACATTAAAAAAAATCACCAAGTAACAGGAAAACACTACATTCAGTGATAACTCTTGAATGCTACTGGTCTCAATTTGCTAATGAATAGACACAAACCAGAAGATTGGCTTAAAAAACAATGTCTACTTACTCATTATCTAGAAGAAATATGTCTGACTATCAATGATACTTTTTATGGTAAAGAATGCAAATGGCTTTCCTATACAAATAGGTGTATAGAGTGAGCAGGTGTCACCGTTTTAATATCTAACAAAATGGCAATCTTAGAAAACAACAAATGTTACTTCATAAAATTAAGTGAATGGGGCTGGAGAGATGGCTCAGCAGTTACAAGCACTCAGAGGTGCTGTGTTCAATTCCTGGCAACCAAATGGTGACTCATAACCATCAATAATATCATCTGATGTCCTTGTATGGCATTCAGGCATACATGCAGATAGAATACTTACATACATAAAAATACATAAATAAATCAATCTTTTTAAAAAGACTAAGGGAACAATCTATCAAGAAAGGATTAACTAAATAAATAAATATATATATATATATATATATATATATGTATATATGTATATATACACACACATAGAGAGAGAGAGAGAGATACACCTTTCATGAAACAAACAATTATAGACATGAAGACAAAAATTAACCACAGCACAATAATGGTGAGTGATTTTAGTAGCCCACTCTCATGAACAGAGGGGTCATTCCAAAAATGCAAGTATAAAAGCATCCTTGCTAAATGACATCTAGATCAAGTGGATCTAATGGATATCAATAGAACATTTTATTCAAATATTACAGAATATATAATTTTGTCAAGAGTTCATGTAATGTTCACTAAAAGAGAATATATAATAGGACACTATGCAAGTCATAGGAAACTCAAAATAAATTTATATATTCTCTACCTGTTCACAATGAAATAAAATTAAAAATCAACGGTGAGAGAAATCAACAACAGAAACATTGCAAACTCATGGGAACCAAACAACATAGTGCTGAGTGATGAGTGGTCATCAAAAGAGTCAAGAAGGAAAATTTCAAATGCCTCAAAGCAGATGAAAGTAACAACACTACGTATCAAATCCTGTTGTATACAGTGAACGCAGTCATGAAAGGGCTGAAAAGTACCTGTGTTAAAAAATAAGAGACAGGCTTAGGATTTTAGACTGACAAAACTGCAATCTAGAATAGATAACAAGCCAAATTCTCAATGGGCACATGAAAGAAGTAATAAACATGGGGTAAATTAACAAGTTTGGAAATGAAAAAAATATAAATACTCAATGAACTAGGATCTTTGAAACGTTCAACAGACCCTTAGCCAAACTGCACAGAGAAAGAGAAGACCCAAATTAATAAAATTAGAGATGAAAGAGTAAACATGACAACAGATACCAATGAAATTCAGAAAATCAATAGCATACACTTCAAAACTGAAATGCCATTCAACTGGGAAATTGACAAAAATTTAATGAATTTCTATACCACACAGTTTACCAAAATTAAACAGAGAAGGTATAAACAATTTAAAAAGATCAATAACAAACAATGGAATAAAAACATCAAAAAATCTTCAAAAAAAAAAAAAAAAACAGTACAGAGTCACTTGTATTCACTGCGGAATTCTGGCAGATGTGTAAAGAACTAACCCCATACATCTCTAATCACTTCATACAGTAGAAAGGAGAGCAACACAACCACAGGTTTAATAAAGCCAGTATTATAGCTATCAAAATCCGGTAAGAAAATGCAACAAAAACAAAATTGTATGACAATTTCCCTGATGAACACAGATGCAAAATTCTCAAGTATTCCTTGCAAATCAAATTGAAGAACATATCTAAAAGATCATTCCAGTCTCTGAAATTAATTTCAACCCAGTGATATAAGACACTTCAATACATACAAATTAATAATCACATAAACTGACTTAGGGATAGAAATCACATGAGCATGGTTTTGACAAAGTCCAACATCCTTTTATTGTAAAATCTCCTAAGAAATGAGGAATAGAATGAATGCACCTTAGCATGATAAAATGCTATAAACAATAACAAACTTACAGTCAACATTATGATAAATGAGAGAAACTCAAAGAATTCTTACTATAAAATTCAGAACCAGACAAGAGTGTTGGCTTTCTCTATTCTTACTCAAGAGAATGTTCAAGGTTTTAGGCAAGGAATTAAGACTAGAAAGAAATAAAAGGAATACAAATAAGCAAGACAGCATGATCTGGTAGAGGAGACGGTGAAGGTTCTAACAGGTAACTCTTAGAACTAATGAACATTTTCAGCAGTAGCAGGACACATCAATAGCATGCAAATTTCAGTAGCCTTCTTGTATAGCAATAATAAACATGCTGAGAAAGAAATTAGGAAAGCAATTCTGATCATAAGGGCATCAGAAACAATACCTTGGAATAAACCTAACTAAGGAAGTGTAAGACTTCTACAATAAAAAATTTAAATACAGAAAAAAAGAAAGCTGAAGAAGACACTACAAGATTTAGAACAATCTCCCAACGTTAAGCATTGGCAGAAATAAGAATGTAAAAATATTTACATTTCTGCAAGTATTCTACAATAACAATGACATTCTTTATGGAACTGAAAAAAATCCTAAAATTTGTAAGAATGCATAAAATAACAAATAGCTACAACCTTTCTAAGCAGAAAGAACCATGCTGTATATAATTACCATTCCTGGCTTAGAGACACATTTGTGTCATAATGAAAGCAACATAGACAGACACAGAGATCAGTGGGTTTAAAAGGAGAACCCAGAAGTAAATCCACATACTCCCAGCCAAATATTCTTAATTTTTGACAAAGATAAAAAAAAAACCAACCATAGAAAAAAGATTTATGAATAATGATTCTGGAAATATGGATATGCACACAGAAAGAATGAACCTAAATCTCCATCTCTCACCATGAACAAAGTCCAATTCCAGATCCATCAAAGACCTTTATATGAGATGTGAAGTTCTGTAACAGTCAGAGGGGAAGCCATGGAAGTGCTTCAAATATAGACAAAGGCATGGACTTGCACTGTATCCCAAAAGACTAAATCAGGCTCAGAAAGGGAAGTCTCAGAAAGGGGTCCTAGATGTTGTACAGACATATAAAATTATGGAGGTATTTAGAAAATGAGAGCAGTAGCACAAGCTCCTGAGAGACAAAGGTAACTGATAGGACAGGGGAGGTGTGGGGGGAAAGAGAAGGCTCGGAGTGGAAACGGGGTGAGATTGGGCCACATTATATCGTTATCTGAAAACATCGTAAGAAATATGCTGCTGTGTACAATGCATATACAAAGAAACAAAAATCACACCTCAAAAGGGTATTCAAATATATTCTTATATAATGTTTTGAGAAAGAAAGCACTAATTTTAACCTGTATTTATGACCTTTCTTGAGGAATATCATAAGCAACCTAAATGGCAAATCCTTTTGTATGTACTAATGTATAATAAAGTATTTTCTTCCAAATAGGGAATATTGTCCTTGTGAGAGACATGCTTAGTAGTAGTAGTAGTATGAGACAATGTCTCTCTAAAGATCATGAAAAAGGACTGTATGGAACAACAAATATCATCCAAAGTACCCACAAATTCATTAAAACACATTTCTGTGAATTATTTTCAGTAACCTCTTTCTACCTTTACTATAAATATCTGTTTTAATCAGCTAGCCAATATTAGCAACAATATCTGGCTTGTGGTAGAAATACATAGTTAAATATACTAAAATGAAGATTTTTAGGTTGATCAAAGTAATGCTTGCTTCCAGCACAGTAGGGTGGGGTGATGGGACATTGATCCTACTGCTGGCTAAAAAGCTATTAACATTTGATAATGACTACACAAGGGAGAGTCAGTTGCTTTAATGGTCTGACACATGTATTGACCACACAGCAGAGCTGGCCCCAGTCCTGAGACTAGTTGGGCAACAGGAATTGGACTTGGTGGAGAAAGAAGAAAAAGATTGATCTTAAATTTGAGTAGGAAGGGATGAGACGATGAGAGGGTGGTCAAATCCTGCAAATGAAGTTCTTAAAGAATAAAAATATAATAATCTAATGCAAGCTAATTCCCTAAATCTTGTCATTATCAACACAAGAATTTGTCAAAGTAAGCCAATATAAAAACAAATAAAAGGGAAAAATGATGACTGAATAGATGATCTTGAACAGTATTTTGAACATCAAAGGTTTAATAAAAGACTTTTTAGAGAACTAAACTTACACATTTAGAAAAGTGACCACTTGAAATGAAGCCTGTCATAATGTATTATTACACAATATCCACAAGATTACATAAAAAGATTATGGAAAATCTTTTAAAAGGAAAACAACAAATTTATTTTCCTAAGTTTCTTAATTTTTTCCAAAATACTTTATTTTTTTCCCTGTCTTTATGTGGAAATTTTGTCCCGTCCTTCAATTGAATCTTAAAGTAGAGACTGCTTACCCACACCAGTTTATCCTAAATAATAAAAATCTCCAGCATTAAAGATATCCTACCTTTTCTGAGTTTTTAATTAAGTAATTACATAATAAAGACCTGCGCAAAATCTAAAATAAAATCCAATAGACTCTACCAAGAGCTCAGGAACATGTTCTTTGTTCCTTTCAGTCCGTAATTTCCTAAATGTTATCAACTCAAAAGCTGATTGTTCCTTTGATGACAGAAACCAAGAAATTTCAAGGGATTTTTCTGTATCTAGTTGGCAATATGAGAAAATGTGAGCTGCATCATTACTAATACCAACAATTACCTCTTCAAACTGAGATGGCTCAGTAGAGAAAGGCACTGAGCCTAAGGCCAGGAGCCCAAGAACATGGGGGTGGAGATAATCCACTTCCATAAGTTATCCTCTGACCTCCATGAACACGTGCATGTACATTTGTACATGTGCACCCACACACTGACATATCATACTCACACACTCAACACTTACTTATTTGATTCATGGAAATATATTTTAAAAATTCATCCACTAATGCTTGTGTCAAATGCCCTAGCTTAGTTGACTTCCTGCCTCCTTTTTCTGTATTTGACCTCAACAGCATGCAAATGGCAACCTTCTCAAGTAGAATCAAATTGGAAGTTGACAGTCCTTTTATGTCTCATCTAGCACTAAACAGTCCTGTAAACAGTTACAGTTTGATCACAAAGCGATGGAGCCTCTAGCCAGGTCATCAAAGCACTTGGAGGTAAAGAGTTAATAATGGTCTGGTCTTTCCTGATAGCACAGTACTGTAAGGTAAGTCTGAGCTTCATGAAACCTTGTTATTTTTATCAATTGAATCACATTATTTCCAAGGAAAAAATACATATTCCTCTATAACTTATAATTTTAGAACGTATTTGTGATGAGTAAAGAATATCTATGTACAGAAATGGCCAGATGCCTTTTGGTCGAGTCTCAGAGTTTATAGTCCTTTAACTTAAAGTCTCATTAAAAATCAAAAGAAAAGCATATTTTTGTATTGGTTCCCCAGCAAGTTAACTTAGAAGGAAGCGAAGTGAAAGAATGGCTTCTAAGGCCTTTAATCCATACGTCTTTCCTGTTAAACAAAATGTGTATATGCTTATATAAATATTCTTGTTTACATTATAAATGACCACACTAAATGTATACATACTCTTCCTTTAAAGTTTGAAAGTATAGCCTATCTAGATTTAAAATCATTTTATTGAATTTTACAATCATATTATCTCTATACTTCTACTTACTTGGAGAATAATTAGCTAAACTTTCATTTATAGGGCAACAACTCTGGGTGCCTGTGGCTTAAAGTGACTGTGGTGGCATGAAAATTATTAGCTTAGACATAACATGATAGAACTGAGATATTGAATTTGAAAAGAGAGGCACTCCAACGGACGTACCAGGACAAAGGTGGAAAATATGACCAAAGCTTGGAAACAGGTAAAAGTGATGGAAGTGAACTTTGAATCATCCTATCCCGAGTGGAAAGAGGAGCCAGACAAGTACCACAGGACAAGCCAGCACTGCAGGCTTGCTAAGGGCCCAATGCAGGGTGGGAGTTAGTTTCTGCATTTATTCATGCTAATCTATACAACCTGGCTATTAATTGCTTCAGTTCTACACTCAGGAAAATGGAGCTCAAGGTTAAGCATCTTAAGAAAGGAACCAAAGCATTGGTCTCTTCTTACGAGACTGAATGGCCCCTTTGGCATCTCACCTGTGAACATCAAATGACGATCTCTGTACAAAGAATATGGAATGGAGAGCTCAACACAGGACTTCAAATATGTCCTTCCACCCTCAAAGCCTTGCGGCCTTCCACCACTGAGTTGATTCCACAACCTTCCTAACACTCAATGACCCTGTTGCTCTGGAAACCACTCACATGTGATGGGCTTCCACACTAGCTGCACCCCGACAACCTATCTTTAGGGTGCATAATCAAATACACTTCGTGGTGAATGAACTAATCCCACTCTACCCAACTTGTATCTTCTGTCATCAGTCACATTAGAGTTTTGTTTAATACAATGTTTTGTCTTTGTTTTGTATTAATATCTTACCTGTGTTACCAATTACCTAACAAGAACTAAGCTCCCATACTACACAATAGGCTTGAGCTTCAGGAATAGGGTAGTCACTAGGTATTTCTGAGAATGTTTGGAAGCCCTCTCCACAGAAGAAAAAGTGTTACAGACTTCAGGCCCCATTTCTTAGCTGGTTAGGCCAGCATAGATTCTGATCTTTCTCCTCAGTGAATTCTTAAGTCAACATATTCTTTCAGTCATTGGCAAATGTGTGTGTGTGTGTGTGTGTGTGTGTGTGTGTGTGTGTGTGTGTGTGTGTGTGTGTATGTGTGTGTGTGTAGCACATGTGTTTGTGTGTGAGAGAGTGTGTGTGAGTGTGTGGGCGTGCGTGCATGTGTGTGTGCATGTGTGTGTTTGTGGTGTCTCCAAAAATGCCCAGACCATTCTACATACTCTCTTCAACTGTTCCTTCATTCCACTTATGCTTAGACCAACAAGAATTTTCCTGTTATTTCTTCCTTACATTCTTTAAGCCTTTGGATTTCTTCTGCTTTTGATTCTGTTGTGCTGATAGAACACACTAAATATAGCTCTTAGACATTAGCTTAACAATAAGTCATCTTAGCCACATGTTTTTCTAATTTGGTTAGGATAAATAAATCGATTGCTAGTGAAATCAACTAGTTTTCCAATATCATTGAGCCACATGACCAGAGCCACAAAGGCACAAGTCAGCAGAAAAGTCAATGTAATCTCCCCGAAGTCTTCGGAATCTTGGTGAACACTCTCAATTGAATCCAGTCTTTTTCAGAGAGAGACATTAGGTTATAAAGAAGGAAACAGAGGATCAATGAGAGAAGAGACATATTTACTCACTTACCAAAATAACAACTACAGGATACAGAAGAGGAAGGCTGCTCTCTTCAAGTATACTCAGTAACTTCCTGGTTTCTTGACTATCAGAGGACACAACCTTGAAGACAAGAAAATAGGAGAAAGTGAAAGGAAGTTTTTAGAGAATAGAATTTGACTCACGGGGAGATGAACTTTACATGATATTCAATGTATTCATCAAAATTAACATTAAACCACTATAAAAGATACCCATAATTTATGCATATTAGGATTTGAACTATATCCTGGGTTGAACTTATGTATCTACTGATGGAAAATTAAAATTACTGTCAATGGAAGCAATACTTGCATCTCATAGAAATTAGGTTCATAAAATAATGCTTTCCTATTTGAAATGGTAAAAAATACAATTGTAAATCATATAGTGAATAGCACAACTAATCTGTCAAAATCTTCTGTTGCACAAGGGTCAAGAAGGGTCCATTCTCTGACATTGTTTGCTCGGGTCTCAAATGCCTCCAACCAGTTCTGCTTACTACTTACATTCACACAGATGAAACTGTAGCATTGGCCTATGAAGTTCTTAATATCTCTGCCTGTGTGATCCAGGACTGTGGATGTGACTTTAATACCCTAGGAGAAAAGGCACACCGGAAGATATTTACAATCTAAACAGACCAACATGAACATAAATAACTTATTTTATGACAAAGCAGCAGATTTGCTATAAACTCGTGGAACCTTGCAGCATATACTCTAAAAAACGCAGGCTGAAGTTTATCAGACCACCACAAGAAAGATAATTGGAATTAATCCATGAATAATGTATATTATTTTGAAATAAAAAATATAGGAAACTATTTCAAATAGGCAAATAGTTTTGGGGAAAGAGAAAACACTAAGGAACAAGAAGGAGCATGGTTTATGTTTTATGAAGAATTTATTACAGGGGACTTTCAGGGACCAGAACAGAAAGGCTGAGTAGGCGGTCGTGGTGGGATTGCAGAAGCTCGTTAAATATCGTAGTTTAAACAGTAAAATTCACTCCACCTAGAGTGACTAAAGGTAAGGAAAGCAGGAAGTAATTATTATTACAATGGTGTCTGTTAAAGATAAATAAGAACTGTACTTGGACAGTAATAACAAAAACAAAGACAATGCCAAAAACCACCTTCTAAGAGGTAGCTCATCTGGGTGTGGTGGCACACACCTTTGATCCCAGCACTCAGGCACAGAGGCCGGTAGATGTGTGTGAGTTCTATGCCAACCTTGCCATCAGAGTGAGACTCTGTCTCAACAAACATACAAAAAGTGGTAACTTTAGACAAGACTTGGAAGGGACAGTGTATCTATCATAAAAAGAACTTTCCCAATAAAGTATTTCTTATAATCTGGCATTCTCTTGCTCCACGTTTTTTTCTTTAATTATGAACACAAACTTAAAAATTATTGTAGAGGATTCTTTTATAAAAACTAACTATGCAATAACGTCCTGGTTCATCCCATGGTACATACCTTTGTGGCATATACCTCACTTTCCAATCTATACGTCTAAAATGCAATGCTGTCCCTAACACATGGAACTGTAGTCCCAAAATGCCCTACTCAATAGCTTAAGTCCACATACTGCTATAACCTACTGGAGGATGCAGAGGGCAGGTTTTAAAACCTAACTCTGACACAGAAATTAGTTCACTGATAAACCTTAAGATTTTATTTCAATTTAAAATTTGTACTGAGCCCCAAGTTCAAAAAGAACCTTGGATTTTACAAAGCAAACACAGCCTTCTTTGTCAGCATATATACATTAACACTATAATAGATACCAATTCCCATTAAGAATCAAGTTTACCCCAAGAAATCACATCTTCTAGATATTACAAGGAGATACTAAAGTGTTCATGGGCCTCTAAAATTTGAAAGGGTTTAACAGCTAATTTGCTCCAAACTCTTCCATGATGTTTGTATAGTAGGCTACTTGCAATGACAATTCTACCTTTCCTCCTGCAGACCTGCATATCTTTTAGAAAGTTAGAATAGAGATGTCAGTCTCCCTGGAACACATTTCCAAACCATTCCCAGGTCATAATGATATGTGTCCCATGTAACTTACAGATGAGCTGGTTTGTCAGCATCCCTTGCTTAGAGTTAGACTTTCCTAATATCAGGATGCTTATAAAGGGCCCCACTGGCAGACAACAACTAACCTAACCTCATCTCTCTTGTGGGAGATGCATTTCAGAGAGCAAGCTCTGTCCTTCTGTTCTTGCTACCTACTGCAATGGCTTTAAGGAACAAATTATCTTTCTCAGGGCCTGAGGTCTTAGGTCTTCAACAGGATCTATGGTACTGCACCAGGATAAGCTGATTCATTTCTCATTTCTTAGCTAGAAATTACAGCAACCACAGAAAGAGATCTTACCATGTAAAACTCTAAATTCAGAAGAACTGTCTTAGTTTAAAAATTCCCTTTTGTTTACATATAAATGAGATCTATGTTGAAAACACGAGCTGTATCTCATGATACAGCTCCTAAGCTCCTCAGTGCCTAGCTGGGACTCCTAGCAATCTGGGTATGGAGAATGAAGTGGCCACTTCCTGTAGCCAGACAGGCTCCCAGTGGAGGGACAAGAACAGCAACTCACCCACAAAACCTTCAATCTAAAATGTGTCCTGCCTACAAGATGTGCAGGGACAAAGATAGAGCAGAGACAGAGGGAATGGCCAACCAATGCCAGGCCCAAATTGAGACCTATACCATGGGCAAGCACCAACCCCTGGCATTCTTAATGATACGCTCTTACACTTGCAGACAAGGACCTAGCATAACTGTCCTGAGAGGCTCCACCCAGCGGCTGATGGAAACAAATGCAGAATCCCACAGCCAAACATTAGATGGAGCTTGGGAATTCTTGTCAAAGAGTTAGGTGAAGGATTGAGGAACCTGGAAGGACTAGGGACTCCACAAGAAGACCAACTGAGTCAATTAACCTGCACCTATTGGAGCTCCCAGAGACTGAACCACCAACCAAAGAGGAAGCATGGGCTAGACCTAGACCCCCTGCACATATACAGCAGATATGCTACTTGGTCTTCATGTAGGTCCCTCAATAACTGGAGCAGAAACTGTCCCTGAATCTGTCTGTGGATCCCATTCCCCTAACGGCTCTATCTTGTCTGGCCTCAGTGGGAGAGGATGTGCCTAGTCTTGCAGGGGCTTGATGTGACAGAGTAGGGTGATACCCAGAGGGGGTCTTCCTCTTCTCAGAGGAGAAAGGGAGGCAGACTGGGGGAAGGGGCTGTAGGAGGGGAAATTTGGAGGGGGGGGCTGCAACTGGAATGTAAAATAAATAAATAAATACAATAAAAATTTAAAAATATAAGTGAATTTCTTGAGTACTTTTATGTGCTTAGTAATGCCTTAAACAAGTGTGTAATGGTAGGTATATTATTTTAACTGTTATTAAAATACATTTGCTCAACTATTTGAGCAAATGATAAATTTAATACTTCAATTAAAATATAGCATAATTCACCAAACAAGATCCATATGTGCAAAGAGTATTTTATAAAGGCTATTAAATATAAGTGCTACATATCCAAACATATACACACACCAACTATACTATACTATAAGTATACTATAAACCAACTATACTATAAATCTTTTCTTCTTAAAACCAAGACTCTTGATAATTTTTTCCAGTTAAGTGTAATTATTTTTGGTCTTACATATTTCTTTTTGGCTAGAAATAATCAATATTCTTAATGCTTGAGTAAAAAAAACATAACTTAACCTAAATATGGCATTGGTGTCTTTGACATCCTAAGGAAACAAGGAATATGGTAGCCAGCACGACAAGGCTCTATAGGAACACTGCTGTGGCATCACTCAGGGCTGCCATTCTTAACATTTCCACTCTCAGACACAGCACATGAAATAATCTGTGGTTAGAAGAACTTTCTTTCTCTAAATATTTTGATTCAAAAATACATTTAAATATTAAAAGCAATTTTCCATGATATCCACTAAAATTAAGGAATTAAATGGTTCCTTATAGCGTAATGGCCATTCAATAAAGATTTACCACGAACTAAATGCGAACATCTGCACAGGGGAAATACTGGTAAAGTACTGATATGAGGAAGGAAGGTGGGTTGTCAGAGAACTTCCTTCCAAGAAGAATAAAGTAACTAAGCCTGAAAGAAGTCAAATCCCGGGAGTCAAAGATTCAAAAATGTGTTTCTGAGAAGCCAACTCACTTTTTACAGAATATGTTGGTTGAGTTGTCCAGAATCAGAATCTGTCAATATTCCACTTCCCTCCTATTTGCCCTGCAGCCCTAGTGTGGGTATAAACAAGTGGTGGAGAGATGCACTTTCTTTCCAGTCTGAGGAAATATTAATAATTACTATAAAAGCTTTGTTTTCTTTGTTTGGTCCACTTAGCTTTGAGTCTTCACTATGGTCTTCCTTTGTTTGAGTTAGCCTTTGAGCTAGTCTAATTAAGAGCTTAGACTCCCGAGCTCAGTTTCCTAGCTTTCAATTTATCTCTGAAACATTCTTTCTCTGTGACTTTGTTAAGAATTTACTGTGTCCTATGGCTCAATTTATTTATTGATAAAATAATAGTTGATAGAATTCATAGGATCTGCTAATAAGTGAGAGATAAGGATTGCTGATTCTAATGTCCTTCTCAAATGCTGAGAAAAAAAGCACATGGTAGACAATCCCAGTATTTTAAGGTGACAGATGTATTGGATTGCCACTCTGATGTTTGCTATTCTATATAAACTGAAGACCACAACCACAAATGCTGACTTGCTACATGATATCAGTGTCCCTTAGCAAGACCCAGACCCTTGGGAGCTGATCACACCCAAAGATTTACTCTTCACTAAATGCAAAAATCTGCATAGTTTAAATACTATTGAAAGGATGGATACCAGGAAGGAAGATGAATTATCAGGGGGAAAAAGTCCTTTTAAATAGAAATACATAAACAGAAAACAAAAGAACACCGAGACCAAGGGTCTGTCATGCCATGGGGTCACTGAACCCCAATCCCATATGAACTCAGAATGGGCAATGCTTCTGTAAACATGTAGACTACAAGTGATTGGCATTTCCCAGGAATCCGTCCACTAGATCCAGGAAAAGTACCCTGACCCTCATTCAGACTTTTTTCAGAGACAACACATAAACTCATATCTCCTTGCACATAGAAAAATATTAAACATGTACTGCTATTAATTTCACTCACTTATTTCAAGTCTTCCTCTTTCAAATTACACCTTTAACACATCATTCTATCTCCATAACTCTTCCATATTTAGTATCCTACATTACTAAGATTTTCTCATTTTCTGGAAGTTATGTCGAATGTTTAAAACATATGTATGCTGAAATCATACTGCATACCTAGACATAAGCAAGTGTTATCATTTATATATTTCATTATGAATAAAGAGGCTAGAGCATAAGTAGCCGATTTATGATCATTAAAAAGAAAGAAAGAAAGAAAGAAAGAAAGAAAGAAAGAAAGAAAGAAAGAAAGAAAGAAAGAAAGAAAGGTAGATTCAAGGCTCAATAGAAAATATTACTGAATGTTCTGAATACTTTGCATGCTGAATTCGAATCTACTTTTTCACCCCAATGCTGGTTGACTATCTAGAGCTCATTTCTCCATCAAAGCCTCTCTTGTGATTACAGAAGGCTGACCATCAGCAATTCCATCTCTATGGCTGACTTACTTCAGCTACTTTCTGCATCATCTACAACCCTGCCTTCTCTTGTATTCTCTCCTCTTGTGAACATAGCCCTTTCTCTGGTTATGAAACAAGTTAGAACTTCTTGAGTGTGCTTAGCATTTTAAACTCGTTGCAATTCTTCAGATGATTGATGGACACCCAGCAGCTACCTATTTATCTACAGAAATGTATCTGGCTGATGTCCAGGCAAAGAGATATTACAGAAGTTTGCTTCAACATAGTTCTATCATCATTAACCACATTGATTTATACACATATACAAACACATATACATATACATACACAAAGCTGTGTGAGGGATCTGTGAAAAGAGGTGGTGAAGGCACTATGCTTAATTGCACTACAAAGCAGGCTATACAGAATGACACCACAGTCAGTGGGTCCATGCAGAGGTCTGAGGAATAGAAAACCGAAGTCAAATACGTGAGGAATACCAAGCCTTCAAACATAAAATCAAGTACACTGGGACCAAGGAAAAGTGAGAACTACCTAATGTCAAGGTACAAATAAGACAACATACTGAAACATGAAAGCAATATATCTGTGAGAGAGAGGTTCAGTACAGATTGTGGGGGGCTTTGGCTCACAAATACTAGGTAGTCAACACAGTTGCAGAGTGTCGTTGTAACAAAGAAAAAGCAGATGGGCAAGTTCTAGTTTGGGGGCTCTGAACCAAGTTTTCAGGTATCAAAACTCCATAAATAATTCATTCGTACACTCAAAGGGGTGTTTTGCTTCAGTTACCATAGAATCACCATACCCTAGAAAGATAACTTAGCTAGAGCCCTGGAACAATGGAATAACCTACCATTGGATATAGTATGAGAACAATCAATGGCAACTTGAGTTGCTTATGATACACTATATAACTGGACTTTCTTTCTCCTCTAGTACACAGCAGAAACTCTGGTTAATGTCCAACTAAACCTAATGTAATTTAGCAGAATGACCTTCAGGCAGTTTCTAACCTTGTACACACACACACACACACACACACACACACACACACACACGACAAACACATGGAATCACTCACCCTGACAACCTGAATGAGTTCTTGTCTCTTTTCAGAGTAGACTCCAAAAACACCCAACTAGCTTTAGAGTGTCATTCACTATTTAGTACCCCAAAACAAATGTCTATTATCTTCAGATCAAAATGCTATTATGCATATCAAAATATGTGTATTTAATTTTTGTTTTTAAGTCTGAAGACATTACTAAGGCTACAATTGCTCTGATTCATTTCTGCCTTTCTTTTGGCTTTTGCTAATCTTGAAGTTTTGTTTTTCTACTGTCATACATTAAGTTTGATAAAGACTGTAAGAAAAGGCACAGATCTACACACTGTTACCAAGGGCTCAGTTCTACACACTAACAAAACACACAGTTCTGTACACTGTAACAAAAGGCACAGAACTACACAGTAGACTCAACCTTCAGGCCATCAGGAAAAATAAATCAGGCATTAGAACAACTCTAACAAAACCAGATCCTGCCTTATACCCAGAAAATGAATGATTTCCAGTTAAACACAGCTTGTCATTTGTGGTTATAGAAAACAATAATTAAATTCTGTTCTCCAGGAAACAGGGAGTGTTGGATGAGCCAAATACATAAAAAGCTTGTACGGTGTAGGTCAGCATTCCTTGCGGCATTCACCCCTTTTGCTACAGGAATGCGAACTGAACTGAATGTACTTAAGTGTTTTTAGGACTAATGTGAAATCTAAAATAAAAATTTAACCACTGCAGATTTTCCTGTGTGTAGCAAGTCAGCAGCAGCCAACATGAACACTCTTTAAAGACAACCGGACAGTCGTTAGCTCAATTCCTCTTTACATTATATTGCAGTGAAGCAGAGCATAATACAGGCAAAACATAATTGTGCACAGAGTATAAGGCAGTCTCTGGCTCTGTTCCTACCTCCACCCTTACCTTCCCCGGATCCATCTCCCCTTTAACCATTCAGCCTTGTTTCACTCTCCTTGCATGAGGCTCCTCATGGATCTTCCACAGCATGGTTCCTTTGAGTTTGCCCTTAACTAAGTAACTGCTGATTCCCTTGTAGGCTTAACTAAATGACATGGCTGTTGAGAGAGTTCATTCAGTGACTTTCTGTCCCCAAATCTGTTTTCTGTAATTCTCTTATCTAAGCATAGGTTATTTTTCTTTCTATATAGGTTTTTTTCTTCCTCTGGTCCATGTATGAGAGTTTACAAAACATTAACCAGTGTGTGTACAAAAACTAGCAAGTGCAGCTTACTCCTCTGGATGACTTCAATTTGAGACTGCTTACTACTGAGCCTCCCTAACTTCTACTTCTGGCATTGTACATAATAAACACACCAAGGTTCCAACTTGTACATATTTGGTGCTGCTCCATCAGAGAGAGCAGAGCACGTCCCACCCAATCCCAGATTTTCTGTACACATGTTGGTTCCTGCTTTATCCCCTCATCACCCCATACAGGTTTCCAGAACCAAACCATTCAGGATATGGTTGCATCCATTAGGGTATTATTGTGTAATGTATTATTATATAATTTGAGAGAAAGCTCCTCAAGTGGAGCACCCACTTAGTTCAACTCTCTGTAGCCAGTGGTTGCGTTATAACGGGGATTGACTATCTTGTAAGTGAACAAATTAACTAATGAAAAGTTAATTTTCTTCTACCTACACACCCCTCACTACTTTTAAAGCAATATAGATATTTTCCACATTTTCAGAGCTAAATGAAGTAACTGAAGACTTGTATTAGTAAATTTTCTTCTGACAGTGAGGGGATACCTGAGAAAAAACCTTAAGGGAATAGGATTTATTCTGCCCTTAACTTCCATAAGGAAATGATACAAAGAAAACACCTCCATTCCTAAAGCGAATAACATAGGCATATCAGGGATAGACTAGGTCAAAGCGAGCCTGAAACTCAGAAGGGCAAAGAGCAAACCTTCAACAACATGTCTGAAATCAAAAACTCATGTTAAAATCATCTGGGCTACAGATGAATGGGTATCCCTGCCTCTCCCACCCTGGGGACAGCACCATGCATATTCATTCTCTCTCTCTCTCTCTCTCTCTCTCTCTCTCTCTCTCTCTCTCTCTCTCTCTCTCTCTCTCTCTCTCTCTCTCCCTCTCCCTCTCCCTCTCTCCACTCATTGAAGCAGTTCCTCAATAATCTTGCCATCTCCAGCAACATGGTGCCTTCACTGTGCCTTTGCCTTAAATTTACAGCTCCAAGTTTGACCCACCAAGAAGTTCATCTGTACGGGGACAGATTATCACAGGAGCTTTCTAGAACCTTGGTGCAAGCCTCCATACCTCCTGCATGCTAGTAAAACAAGCATCCTGTGGACAATACCAAACCCTGCTACAAGCTCTAGATATAGATGAGCCACAAGAGGGACTTTCTATCATGACTGCAACCTTCTATGTCAATGTTGAGGAACCAAAAGAATGCTTGTTTCTTTGGCCACTGTTCATGCTGCCACTGCAGAGTATAGTGCATGGGTTCCCTTTATGCCAGTCTTTGTAATGGGAACTCCCTTTTGCCCAAACCTACTTTGTGCGTATGTCCCTTTCCTTGCTAGCACGCATGTTTTTCACATCTTTCTACTCCACTTTCTCTTATCTCAAACTAAAAATCTGGCTATAACCAGTGGTAGAGACTGAATGTTACATTGTCTTGAAATTTCCTTTACCAATTAACCCATTACTTCTGAATTCCACCTCCCAAAACCTTTCAGGACACAGGAATGATGTTACCAATTCTTTCCCACAGTATAATATGAATGGCTTCCAGCAAAGTTCTCAGTAGAACTTTTGTTCCCCTCTGAATCTTTCGAAGAGTGTCACTGCCCACACTCTCCCTTCGTTCTCCTGCACTTGAAGAACTGCCCTTACACTCTGCTTACAGGATTCCGGGCCTCAAAGGTCACAGCTTGAAATTCCTTCATGCTCCTCCTGCAACCCAGGAAAAGCCTACCAGCTACGTGGGGCAGCTCCCAGCACAGCGACAACCCCACATCTTACTTTTCTTGTTGTGTGGCAGAGTACTGGACATAGACCACCTAAGGCAGGATGGACTGATCTGATTGATCCCCTAGTCTGAGCTCTCACAGCTCATCAGTGGTGAAGGCCTGGCAGAGTTTACCACAGCTCCTGTGGTAGTAGCAGAAGCAGAAAGCAGAAACCAGAGTGGGAACAGGCTATACCTTGCAAAGCCTGTGACCAGTGACCTACTTGCTACCAGACCTCGCCTATTACAAGTCCCAAAACTTTTAAAACAGAACAACTATCTGGGTATACCACTGAAGAGCTCTTTCTCAAAAGTTCAAGGCTTAGAAAAGTAAGTCAAAAGATGACAAGACCAATGCTGAGGTCCTACAATTTAAATGTCAATGACATGTGCATGAATGTGAGTATGAGGCAGAAAATGTGTCTATCAAAATGTAGGCTTCCCCATTTAACTTATAGCCATCTCATCCATGAATTTGGGATTTTCCATTATGTTACAGTTAGACATTTGGGTCACCCAAAGTGTATGTTGCAAATTTTTTCCCAGGCAATTACCATAAGCATACCCAATCTCTTCCTTCAGTTTCAGTGGGAAACATTTCTCCTATTCATATCAATAAAACAATTCCCCCATTGTGTGAGGCACGGCTCCACACCCACACTGATCTCCCTGCAGATTTCAGCAGCGGTGACTTCATCATTTTTATGTGCTCTTTTCAAAGGCAGACAAAAGCTCTCGGGTGTAAAAAGTTATAATATCCACCATTTTGTGCTTTTCTGTAAATTATGGGCTGAAAAATATAAGGCCACAAGATAAACCCTGTTTTATAATGGGAGAGGAATCTACAGAAAAGCAGATAAACCCCTATCTGCCACTTTTCAGACTTAACTATAATTCTGTCAAATTTTAAAACATCATACTGATTTTTCTTTCATCTACCCTTGAGAGATATTAATTAACAAAAAGCATATCGCATTAACTAACACTAATTGATGCATTGATTAAATGACCTTGTACAAATTAAAAGCTGTAAGATTTTTTTATTGCAAAGTAAAGCAGGAAATGATGGGGCAGCTTTGAAGATAAGTACATATAGCACTGTGCTATGTACAGAAAGCTACAAAAAAGTGTTAGGTCACAACAGTGAAAGAGGAAAAGCATCCTGATGGGGATCTGTAGACTGACAGTTAGCAAAGCTAGAAGCCAGAGAGTGCTAAGCAGGAATGACAACTCATTCCAACATCCACCAAGACTCTTAAAGCACACCCGAACTTCAGTTTTAGAAAACCTGGGGTGACATGAAGAAACACAAAAGTTCTTCCTTTGCTAGGGATGTTGGGGTCCTGGAGACACAGAACACTCAAAACTGTAGATTAAAATACTCTTGTGGGGCAGAGCATCAGCAGAGAGGTCTAGATGGATTAAAAAAATAACTAGACCATGAATAAATAAAAGGTCCATGAATTAAAGAGAAGGGCGGCAAAGGTGGAGGTCTCAGAGAGAGCAGGGCTGCAAATGGCCCCTTCCCTGGAAAACAACTTCAGAAGTAGCGTTCTGCCATTGAGCGAGAAATTATGGGACAAGCTTGAACTTCCCCTTAAAAGGAAGTGAAACTGTCTTTCTTTAAAAAGAATACTAGTGGGATCTAGAGGAAGCATGAGAAATGAAGGAATAAAAATAAAAATGATGTTCTCATAAGTAGTGATGTACCCCAGGCAGACATATCTACAAAACTGATTCAAACTAGCCTAGCATTTAACACACTAAATGAAGTTGTAAACAATCAGCCTTGGAAAACTTAGAAACAACAGAAAAAAAAAGTTCCTCTCATTGCAGAAAGGAAGAGTTTGTAGTTGCGACAAACGAAGTATTGCAGAAATGAAGAGTTGCTACAAAGACTGTAGCAGCCATTAAATGTGTACTTATTTCTACAACAAAGAATGTGCGCCATCAATCTCTTTCATTGAACCCTTTCAACTTTGTAATGTAAATGTTCTTGATATAGTGCAGAAACTGATGAACTTAGGCAGCAAAACTGACCTCTAGATGCCAACTGCCGTGTATCATTGCTGCTTCTCTGCTGTCCAAATTCTAACCCTAACTCCAAAGGACTTTTGGGATCATACCATATGCGTTAAAAATTCATCACGGTAGTTATAAATTCATCTTGGAAGCAAAATACTTCAATGAAAATACAAAATGATGCTGTTTACATTAGGCTTTGCCCTGAATGGTCTTGATTTCTCCAGCCATGGTGATTATGAGCATAGGTTTTGCTGGGTATAGTAGTCTAGGTTGGCATCTGTGGTTTCTCAAAGGCTGTAAGACATCTGTCCAGGCACTTCTACTATTTAGAGTCTCTGTTGAGAAGTCAGTTTTAATTCTAATAGGTCTGCCTTTGTTTGTTATTTGGTCTTTTTCCCTTGCAGCTTTTAATATTCGTTCTTTGTTCTACAAATTTAGTGTTTTGATTATTATGTGGTGGGCAGATTTTCTTTTCTGACCCAATCTAATTGGTATTCTGTAAACTTCATGTACGTTTATAGGCATTTCTCTCTTTAGGTTGGGGAAATTTTCTTGAAAATATTTTCTGGTTTTTGTAACTGAGACTCTTTACCTTCTTCTACTCTTATAATTCTTAGGACAGGTCTTTTCTTCGTATCCCACGGTATTTCTGAATGTTTTGTGTCAGGAATTTTTTAGATTGATCTTTGACTGATGCTCCAATTTCTTCTATCATAGCCTTTCCAGCTGAGATTCTTCCATCTCTAATATACTATTGGTGAAGCTTGTGTTTGTTATTTCTGTTTTCTTCCCTAGGTTTTCCATCTCCATGATTCTTTGAGTTTGTGTTGCTGTAGTAGGACAGCTGTGCTCTGAAGGGGTCACATTGCCTTGGCTTTTAGTCATGTGGTTGTCCCTGGATGTTCCTGATGTAGCAAGTATCAGGAAGATAGGCCTAACCTGGATGTTTCTGGTGCAGCAAGCCTCCAGTTGGCAGCCTTGTACTTCCAATGGAGGAATGGGACATCAACCCACCCACAAAACCTTCAACCCAAAATCTATCCTGTGTATGAGATATGCAGGCATAAAGAGGGAACAGAGATTGAGGGGATGGATGACCAATGACTGGACCAACTTGAGAGCCATCCCATGGGAGAGAGCCAACCCCAGACACTATTAATGATGCTCTGCTATGCTTACAGACAGGAGTCTAGCATAACTGTCTCCTGAGATGCTTCCTTGAGCAGCAGATAGAAACACAGTCAAAGACCCACTGCCAAACCTCAGATAGAGCTCAAGGAAGTCTTATAGAAGAGTGGGAGATAGAAATGAGCAAGAAGGAAGGATCAAGGACAACACAAAAAGACTACGGGGTCAGCTAACCTGGGGATCACAGAGACTGAACTACCAACCAACGAGCATGCAGGGGCTGGACCTAGGCTCCCTACACATTTGTAGCAGATGTGCAGCTTGATCTTTATGTAGATACTCTAACAAATTGGGGTGCGAGCTGTCTCCGATTCTGTTGCCTGGCAATCAATCCCCTTGCCTTAACTGGACTGCCTGGTTGGGCCTCAAGGCAAGAGGATGTACTCAGTTGTGCAGGGACTAGATGTCCCAGGATTGGGTGGTACCCAAGGGGGTTTCCCCTTCTCTGAGGAGAAGGCAAAGCATAATGAGGGGAGGGATTTGTGAGGGACAGACTGGGAGAAGAGGGGCTGTGATCAGGCTGTAAAGTGAATAAATAAATTGATTAATGGAAAAAAGGCCAAAGCAAGCACACAAAATGAATTAAACGGTAATAAAATCAATTAGGCAAGCAAAAACATTTCAAAACATAAAGCTGTCATTAAAATGGTGGTAGAAGTCGTCGTCAGTGGTGAAAGACATAAACAGTTCCTGTATCTATCACACAGCTTCTTCTGTTTTCCCAGCCTTAATAATAGAAGATTAACTAGGAAGCTGATTGATTTATAATTGATACAAATACATCAATTTTCTTAGCATCATGATTATCTCATTTATGGTCACAATTGTTTTTCTTTTCTCCCTTCATCTTCATCTGTGATACTTAAAAGAAACATAATTTACAAGCCTCTAGTATGTGCTGGGCATTGGGCCTCCAGCTGTATCTGAGTCATACCATGGCACACAGCAACAAGCAGGGCTTTTAGAACATGTCACATATGAAGATTAGGACCATGGGAAACACCCAAAAGCAGTGGTTCTCAATCTGTGAGTCACAAACCTCACAGGGATCATGTTGGGGGATAGTTTTGTGTGCTACGTAAAGGTTGTCTTTGTATTATTCAAATGTTTATTTCTGTACCAGAAGAGAGTTGAATACAGGCTAGAGTTTGGTATTGTTATTTTTATGAAGCATCACCAGTGTTTTTATAAACATCCTTTTCTATCACCTCTGATTGCCTAATAAGGAGCTGATCAGCCAGTTAACTGGGCAGAAGAGAATAGGGAAGGACTTCCAACCTAAGTCAGGGGATCCCCAAAAAGAGACCAAAGGGAGAAATAGAGGATAACAAGAGGTGTGGAGGGACCTGGAGGATTTGCCATAACAGCACAATGAGGAGCAGCCATGAGGACACACATGGACCAGAGCAAGTCAGAGCAAGACCAAATGGCAAGCAATGAGGCATATGTCTGGGTATTAATGGCCTAGTTGGGTTAGAATAGCTCAGAACATGCCCAACTTAGGCTTGCAGCTTGTTAATAAAAATACCAGGTCTTTGTGTCTTTATTTGGGAGCTAAAACAGGATAGAAGGGGCATAGAAATGCCTGTCAGTTATTTGAGAACCAGAAGGCATAGATAACCCCCTAAATAATTACTTTAACAGTGTCATATATCAGATATCCTGCATATCAGATATTTACATTACAATCATAACAGTAGCAAAATTATAGTTATGAAGTAGCACCAAAATAACCTTATGGCTAGGGATCACCACAACATGAGGAACTGAACCAAAGTCTTGCAGCATTCGGGAGGTTAAGAGCCACTGCCCAGAGGAATGGACAGGGATGCAATATCCTTCAATCCCAGGAGAATGGAGGATCTTGGGGGAGGAGGAAGTAGCAACATTTGGTTTGAGTGATTTGTGTGCTTTTTCAATGATGCTGCCTTTAAACCACAAAAATATGTGACAGTTGATCCAGCTCACTCTTTGAATGCTTACATTGAGTTCATTTCTTAGCACTTCCTCAAGAAGATGTCCTACAGATTCTTCATCTTTTGTGTTCATGACCACACAAATCTCTTGTGAAATTTTCTCTGCAATTAGAAATAGAAAAGTTTTAAAATTTTATCATTCAAAGAAAGCACAGAACAAAGTCCTATTATCCTGAAACTTACGCTTGCTTGATTTTCATCTCCCTTGAGTAAGATGAGGGAGATTCTAGCTCCAAGCTAGGTACAGCTACCAAGCTAGACCAAAGCTACCTACTAAAACATCCTGATTCAATTTACCAGACAGGCCAATGCATTCGTAAATTAAGTGCTATATAATAACCATCCATTATGCACAGAGATGAGAAGTCAGAGATCTCAGTCTATATTTTAAAGGGAATGAGTAGAAGTGACAATCATTTGTGTGGTGACTGTCATCCGTCTTTGTTCATAAGTAGTCTCCCAGATTCTCCGACTCTCACCTATAGGTAGACATGTCCTTCTGGTCATGGCCAGATTTTCCCTGGCATGCATCTACAGTGTCAATTCAAGACAGCACAGTTCCTGTTTGGACTCTTACACAGAAAATGAAATTTTTCCTCAGTCTTGCAAGGCTTATTTGAGATAGCTTCAAAGTTAAAATATGAACCATGTGACACAGAGGCATTCACCTCTGAACTTTCTGTTCACTTTCCCAAAAGGTAGGAAGTCCTCCTCTGGAGAATCCTGAGATACTAAGGAATATTGCTACAGCTGTCAAGTGCTGAGTCTTGAACTAAGACAACAAAACCTAATTCAAAATAGTATTTCCCAATCAAACATTGGCTGGATCACTATTAACCCTGCTGCTTCATACATAGGCTATTGATGTAATATGCTTTCTACATGAATTTATCAATTAATAATTGTTTCTAGAAAAGCTTGAAAAGACAGTTAAAATGACATCACCACCTAATAATACTCCTGTTACTAATTCCCATTTTACAAAGTATTCTGTTTATTCACAAAGCCATAGTAACACAAAAACCATGGTGACCATAGAGGAAAGAATTATTATGACTATGTATCCTGAAGTCAGAAGCCTTCGTTAAAGATAAGTGACTGACTTTCATAAGATCCCAGGGATTTCGGTGGTAGAAAAGGTACACAAATCCAAATATTTTACATTTATAGGCCTATAAGTACCTTACAGGACCAAAATGTAGGTAGAGGGAAACATGGAACACTTAGTGAATCTTCAAACATCTCCAGAATCTTTTATTGCCACCGTCCCAATTAATGGCTCAAAATAAGAATGTATATATTATCTAAGTGTTATAAATTCTGTTTTCACACCAGGATATTTTAATACAGGTCTGCCCAAAGACCACACCTTCCTACAGTGATACTCAACTTGTAATAGTTTCTATAAAACGCTGTTCACATGCTCTTTGCTCAGACCCTTCACACGCGAAAAGTAAGTATACATAAACAAAGTAATTCCAATGGATTGAGATTGACAGAATCCCTCTATTCTGAATATGGATCTACTATACTAAGCTATACTGCCTTTTCATTACCTAATCTCTTTGGGGTTCTATTTCCATATTTGATAATATTCTTCTAATTTCCGAAACTCTGCAGATACATAACCCTGACAAAATCTAAGTTTGATGATGACTGGAGATGAATGAGGCAGACTGTGTTATAAAACATGACCAAGTTAAGGAACACAGACTGCTGACAAAAATCAGATAATTTTAATAATTAAATGAGATTAGAGCTTACTCTAGAAAGGTGAGTGGCCTTTGCACAGGAGTGGAAGCAAGGAATTTGAAAAGAATTCAGAGAGATAAAAATGGAAATTCAATAAAACAGGTTGAGGTTAAAAAAAAAAATCCATAAAAATAGTGTGATCAATAGGAAGCAAAATTACTTGGAGGCAATGAAATGACTTAACAGGAAATACTAAGGATACTTGGGGAAGCCAAGGTCATGGAGGCCCCTCTTATAGACTCTGATTATAAGGTAACCATCCTTCAACCAGAGTCTTTTGAAATGAAGTCAACACAACCAATAGATCATATATTTAAGTACTTTGAAAGAAATGTGGCTCTACAGCGCCCTTATGTATGGCTGGAAACATTTTGAAATGTTTCTAATGCACAAAAAGTTGAATGACTACAATGTTATCTGCCAACTCAGTATGTAATGTGTCAGTGCCACAATCATTTGTGAAAAATTGATAAACTACAAATAATTAAGAATTTTTCAAGTTAAAAAAAAGCAACACATAGATTGCCCTTCCTTGTTTAACCATATATTCCTTATGTAATTATACTCTTTCTGTTCAATGTAAACTAATAGTAACAAAACTAAAGCTAGAAGCCTTCTATCACCCAAAAAACTATACTGAAAATGAATTTCAACTATATTTTGCATTTATCTTAGACTGTATTTCGGCTATCCTAAATACAGAACTTTTGTAGGTTTTTTACTCAGCTGTTTATTTACTTATCACCCCTTCTCTCCTCCCATTGTCTCCCTCACCTCTCCCTGTCCCCATCCACTCCTCCCTGCATTCTCCTCAGAAAAGGGGAGTCTTCCCATGGATATCAAGGAGCCTTGGCATATCAAGATACAGTAAGACTAGGGGTGTTTTCTTCTGTAGAGGCTAGACATGCAGCCCAGCTAGGAGAAAGGGATCCAAAGGCCGCCCTTCCCTCAAATTCTCCTCCATCTTTTACCCCTAGACATTTTGTAGGCAGGACAAATTGTGCTAAGGTTTTGTAGCTGGGTTGTAAATGTCCAGTTCCTCATTAGACATTTTGCTGGGTTACAGGAGATGACCTGTTCAGGTTCCATATCCCCCATTGCCAGGAGGCTTAGCTAAGGACACCCTCATAGATTCCTAGGAGTTTCCACTGCCCTAGCTTGTCCTAGAGATAACGTCCAATTCAGTTGTCTCTCCCAGTACTCTCTCCCTCAGTTTCTCCTGTCCCCATCACTGCTGTTCCTATCCCCTCCCCCTCTCCTTCCCTGTCCCCCTCCATCCACCCCAAGTCTATTACTCTTTCTCAGTGAGCTAAATACAGAACTTTCACTAATGAATCATTCATTGCCAAGAAAATTTTCCAATTAGTTTCCATAATTCTGAATTTTAAAAGAAATAACAAGCTTAAAATACCAACTCTTTCAGTGATCATGATTCATCCCCAATTTCTTGGTATCTTCCTTCATTATTCTTAAGTAACAGTAGTTTACAGCATCAAGCACAAAGTCATTTTAGTTTGTTTTCAATTGTTCACTGGTAACACTTCAGTTGATTTTCTAATTTTACATTCTATTTCAAAATTATGCAAAATAATGTAAAATTATTTTATGCAGATCTTATAGTAATTTTGCTAAGCTTATTTATAAGCTCTAGTCTTTATCATATATACACACATATAAACATAGGATGATTAAAGTCTTTTCTCCTTTCAAATTCATAATAGTGTCTGATTATTTTAAATAAGGTTTTAAATACTGACTAACTCCTGTCATATTCATAATAAATAGCTAAACTATTTGAAGGTGAAAACTGTTTTTGTCTACTTTCTAGAAAACTGCGTAAGACTGCTGTCATTCTGAAATTTTCAGAGTCCATAAGTAGAGTCACTGTTTCAATTTATTAGAGTTCATAAGCTCAATTCTGTATCAGTTTAATGCATTACATTTGTCTTAAAATGTGTCCATATAAATTCATATGACTGTGAGCAAAGAGTGTCTGTAATGGCTTCAATGTCCTCAGGAACTTAATGTTCTTTTCTCATTTGGTGATAATTACTTAAGCCTTTAGTCCTTGTTCTGATTGACTCTGCCAATGTACTAATCATTATATTAGCATTTTCCCTGAAAAGTATTTGTTACTAAAGTGCTATGTAACAATATATATGTATAGGCCTAATCCATCACCCACTTAGCACACAGTTATGTGGATGGGAGGAGAAGAACTCATATGGAAATAATAAAGTAAATGCAGCAAAAAAATATCATGTTGTAGATATGTGTGACCAGGTAAAAGCATGGAAGTGACCTGTGAGGGTCTTGCACCCTGTAATCTTGAAAACATTTTAGAATAGAAAGTATTCTCCCTTTACAAAACAAATAAGATACCAAGAAAAATATATCAAAATAAATTAAT
Source organism: Uromys caudimaculatus (assembly GCA_028551405.1). NCBI lineage: Eukaryota > Metazoa > Chordata > Mammalia > Rodentia > Muridae > Uromys > Uromys caudimaculatus. The sequence goes on along the minus strand of CM052705.1, from coordinate 46,509,896 downwards.
AGTGAAATAAATTAAAATTTCCATCCTTATACATTAAAGATCATTAGAGCAAAGCCTAAGTGAGGATGATCTCGATTCAAAGCCAAGAAATAATGATAAATGGTTGTGCTTTCTGGGTGGTCAGCTCATATAATAAAATTTTCCACCATTTGTATATCATATCATACAGTGGTCTGAGATAGAACAGCTGCATTCTTATGCTTTCTTTGGACCATATGTATATATCATGTTTTACCATTGGCTATTTCTCAATCTGTTCTACTCCAAGACCAGACATTCAAAATCTCCAAGCAGTTCTTCTAACTCAATGCCTCTGCCTGGATGAGTACTCATTTCTACTCCATTGTCTTCAAACACACAGACTTATAGTACTCAACAAGTTTCTAGTGTACATTCTGTGAAGTTCTAAAAGTGATCTGATGCATAGCCAAATTAGAATCTCTGCTTAGCTGACACTAACTTTGTATAATTTGAGAGTCATAAAAGCTTCCCATCTTTAAAAAAATGCTAATTGCCTACCATAGCTGATTAGCTCCCCTCAAGCACTGTAACTCTTTTGAGGTAGCATTTCACTTTTCTTTAATCTTTTCCCATAGTGTGGCAACTGGAGGATTGTGAGTTTAGAAACACATGGTGAGCCACCCATGCACAGAGTCTTTCTACTTCTGATTTAAAACCATTTAAAAAAAAAAGAACTAACCCCAACCAACCAGTAGTTTTATCTGCATGTCTCACCAAGGTTTACAGTTCAACAATACTCTAAATAATCTCCCAATAGTCTAAAGATGACATAGGAAAATAAATAATACATTTAACAATTATAGGTAATGGGAACTTGACAAGCATTCAATAACCAAGTTTTATACAAATTCAGTTCTGTATTTGATATGCTTCTGGAAGTCTTAGGTCATACTCTAGTAAAATGTTACAAAAATGAATTGAAATGAAACACTAATGATCAATTTGAAAGAAAATGCAAACAAACATTCTTCTACTGAGCTATCCCACTTAATACTGTCTACATTAATACAGTCTGAAAGAAAAATGATGATCACAAATGGGAATATATATACATATATATATATATATATATATATATATATATATATATATATATATCTTTGTCTCATTACTGCAATGATATTATTAGCATTTACTTACTGAGATACTAGAGTATGTATCATTGAATAAAACCATTGAATAATTGTGGGCCATTCTGGTTTTATTATCCCACTACATCAGAACCAGGGATCACAATGCCATGGGGAGATGACTCAGTGAGTAAGGCCACACACTGTAAAAACATGAGAGCCTGAATTTGAGTTCCCAGCACTCACAAAAACATTCCAGGCATAGAGTGGCAGAAACAGAAGAATCATTGAGACTTGCCTGACTCCATGGCTAATGAGAGATCCTAGCTCAAACCTACATCAAAGAAATAAAACAAAGCATGAAAACCAGGACATTGTAGGACTTCTGGCCTGTATGCACACAATGGGCACAGACATACACACACACACCCATACACATGCACACATATGCATAAATACATGCACACACACATATATGCACGCATACACAAACACAGTTTTAAAATTCTATATTAATGTTTCTAATACATTTAAACTGATTAATACAATTAAAATATCATGATACATATCCTTTCCAGAACAAGGACAAAGCCAGTCAGTAAATGTCAGAGACCGTGATTATGCAGTCCCTTTAATCTTAGGGAAAATATAAATCTGAATCTGATCAAGTTTCACGATCTAGTTATATTATCGAAGAAAAAGAACCGAAACCACGCAGGGCTAAACAGACATCAATATTCAGATCACCTGTAGGCCAAAACAAAAGGAAAATCATTTTTTAAAAACTGATAAGGATACATTAAGTAAATTTAAAATGTTTTTTGTTTAAGAAAAAACACAGAGATATAAGAAAACTGGGCAATAAACAAACATGATTATAATTCTAGCTCTTAGAAAGCAGAGGTGCAAAGACTTCCATGAATTCAAAAATGCCTTGGCTACATAGATCAGTCAGGGCTACATGGCAAGAAGCCGTCTAAAAAAAAAAAAAAAGTCATAAAAAAAAAGGCAGGAATAGTGGCACACATGCCTGTATTCACAGCACTTGGCTCTTGGGAGTCTAAAACAGAAGGATTACATACTCAAGGTCCCAGATGGAGGAGTTGGAGAAGGGACTGAAGGAGCTGAGGGAGTCTGCAGCCCCATGGAGAGAGCAACAGTGTCAACTGGCCAGACCCCCCCCCCCCCCGGTCCTCCTGGAGACTGGACTACCAACCAAAGAATACACATGGAGGGACCCATGGTTCAGACCACATATGTGGCAGAGGAGGGCCTTGTTGGCCATCAGGGGAAGGAGAGTCCTCAGTAAAGGGGAATGTCAAGGTGGAAATATGGGAGTGGGTAGGTGGGTGGGTGGGAGGTGGAATACCCTCATAGAGGTGGGGGAGGGGGAGGGGATAGGTGGTTTCCAAAGAGGAGACCTAGAAAGGGGGAAACATTCTAAATGTAAATAAAGTATCAAAAAAAAAAAAAAAAAAAAAAAAAGAGAACATTCACCCAAATAAGGATATAGCCGGAGGGGCACTGAGGAAACCATTATAAATTTGAATGACTTCTACTTTTGAATACGATATGGGTCTGGACTGTGTAAAGGTTTGGAGAAAACAATAACGTGAATATGTATCGGTCCTTTTACCTACTCTATCTCTACTCAGAGAAAGTATCTTGGGCTGGGGAGATGGCAGAGTCAGCAAAGCGTTTATCACACGAGCCTAGACTTTTAGAACCCCTCTATCCTCCCAACACACACACACAGTCCTGGGGAGGGAGGAAAAGGAGAAGAGACAGAGACAGGTAGATCCCTGGACTTTGCTCACAAGCCAGTCTTATCAATTAGTGAGCTACATGTTCAGTGAGAGACCCTACCTGAAAAAATACAGTGGAGAGCAATTGAGGAAAACCTAAGTATTAACTTCTGACCTATACAATAAGCTATTTATCAATTTGAATATTTTTTCAGTTATGAATTATTATTTGATTTTTTATATTTCTACTATCCTTGAGATTGTTTCCATATTTCAAGAAGATCGATTAGTGTAGCACTTCCTTAATTGGTGCTTTAAAATATTTGTCAGATAATTAAGGGAGAGAATAAATTACACAGGTCTTTTCTTTGTTCATTCTTGAACACTTTTTCCTCTAACCAATCACGTGTCAGTGGTGGCCACGCCAAGAACAGCAACTGTGTAGAAACAGGAGACACCGAATTATCTCAGAAAGGCACATTTCCCATTGATCAGGAGTTTGCAGTGGCTTTGAAATATGGGCAAGCACTGTTACTGTTCGTCTTCCTCTCCTGTTGAATGTTCTGGGCATAAGCGGAGTCATTGGAAATGTGACGAGTGTAGCACGGTCTTATTTTTCCTGAAGAATGTTGAAAAGGGAGAAGGGAAGGAGGGGTATGGTGGGACAATAGTACATACTCGGTCCCCAGGTGCGCCCTTTGTGCTGTCCACAAATTAATGAGACCCAAAATTCCACGCTGGGGAGTCTTACAGTGGGTCTCAGTGATAAACACCACACTTGTCAGGCCACTGAGCAACACCACTGAACACGGATCTACACAAAACCACAGAAGCTCTGAGAAATGCAATGGATGCTGGAAACAACACAAGGAGGTTAAAGAGGGCTATGAGGAACTGTGAATTTACTACTGAAACACTAATAAATTTGAACAGGACCCAAAGTATTACAACAGACTATATTAGATGGTATCTTATATTCAGAATATTTAATATAAACAAGGTTGTTTGGTATCCAAGGAACTGGGAAAGTTTCAACCCCATCAGTAAAGACAGTCAGTATAGATAATTTTGCTGAGCTCACACATATATGTTGGAATTATCTGACAAATATTTTAGAGCATAAATTAAGGAAGTGCTACACTAATCAATGGTCAAGAAATATGATTGTCACGTGTTATGTTCTTTTAGGAAGGTTTAACCCAGGTGCTATTGTAACAAAAATCTTTCATGAGCAAAAAGAGGTATGAGCAATAATTCTGAAAGTTTCTGAAGGACTAAATTTAATTTGTGATACTCATCTTATTTTTCTTCAGATAAATAAGTCAAACACTAACATCACTCAGTGCCACAGACAGGAGAACCCAGGGCTACAGGTCACTTTTCTGTGACACTTCAAGTTTATTCTACCAGGCCTCCGTTTCCCCTGGATGGGTCTCTCATATCAACACTTTGGAGTTCATCGATAGATAACTGTTTAATCCACAGGTAGTTATTTCTAGAAGCTGTTTGGCACCTGAAGCTCTAGCCCATCGAAAGTAAGGGCAGTATCTTTCGTGCACTGTTGAGGTCTGTGACTCAGAGTCCAATTTGAGGATCTACTTTCCTTCCCTCAAAGATGAAGAGTAGTATTAAGCAGACTCAACAGTGAGGAACAGTGAGAATGCCTATAGTCCCAGCACAAGGGGTCAAAGCCAGCCTGGGTTCCATGAGAAAACCTTGTATGGAAAGAGAAAAGGAGAAAAGAAAGAGTGACCCTACTGAGCCTGGGTACCCTTCTTAGTTGCCCCTGAAAGTTCTTCTTCATCAGACCAGGGAAGGCTATTGTAGATGAAGGGAGAAGGCAGATGGCAAACAAAGGAAAAATAACCAACAAGCCATGACTACAAGAAAGCAGGCAATACAGTCTTGCAAGAACACTAAATACACAGCAGGGCCTTCTGTGGAGAAAGCTATGCTGACCTGTGAACATCGCAACTGAAAGATAATCACATGAAGGCATATTTTTAAAAAGGTATCACATCTAATCAGATCTCACCACTTTTGACAATGAATCACAAGATATCAGGATGAAATTTCCTACCTTAGAACTGAGCACAAGCAGTGGGCATGTGGTATCTTGTCTTGGCACAGATTAATGTGGAAGTCACATACATGTTCTACTATGCTCTCATAGCATATATAAGCCACATACTTGTCCTACTATGCTCTCATAGCATATATAAGCCTCATACTTGTCCTACTATGCTCTCATAGCATATATAAGCCACATACTTGTCCTACTATGCTCTCACAGCATATATAAGCCACATATATGTTCTACTATCTTCTCATAGCATATATTTTCCCTTTTAAGGATATGTTCATTCCCAAATCAGAAAAATAAGTTTGAAAAAATATTCTCTTCTAAAATTCAAGAAATGTCAGGGCAGTTATAAAATGTCATTACTTTGAGCAAAAATGATATAGCTGGGATTGGGACTTTCTGTAACACGTACCCTAGAGAGAAGCATAGTTGACTGACTTCTATCTGTTACCACCTTACTTACTTGATGCTTAGTAGCTCGCTGTGACCTTTGACACTTTGAAAATGACAGACTTCCTTGCCTGAACTTGAACTGACATTTCACTGATGACAAATTAAGACAATTATAAGACTAAACAAACAAGCAAACTATACTTTCTCTAATCTTGACCCAAATGTTTAACTTTCTAATTTACATCTTTCTTAACAATAAAATGCCTGGGAAAACAAAGCTCCTTTTAAATTACGTTACAGCCTTCCTATTCTTACTAATGAAAGCTTGACGCAAATGTTCTTGACGCAAATGTTCTCACATATTCACACAAGATACCATCACAGCACTATTTTCAAGAGGGTAAAGAACAAAAACTATTATGTACAAAGAAGTCTTGGTATTTAATGGGGGAAAATGTGGAAAATTAAGTATCAGTCAAAAGCCAGAAACATCAAAAAGCAAGGTTTCAGAGTAAATCTTAGCTGTCACTTTGCATTGTCCAAAGAAACATGTTTAATACCGATGGCACCATCACCAAGAATTTAACAAGAGAGCCCTGACAAGGACACGCCATAGACGCAGAGGGGCCCGGCCGCACCCGCTGCGAACCTGACCTCCCCTGGCTCATCTTTTCAGCTACGTTCAGAAGTTTCAAAAGAATTTTGCACTTAAAAAATCACAATGCTAAGCAAATGTTAAAAGATCCTTATGAAATTAAACCATCCGTTTTCCATGTAAGACACCAAAGCCAACACAGTAAGTTCTGTTTCCATAAAGCTGAACTAACCTTGTTCGTGTGCAATTTATCTTAGTCTTTCCAGTCAGAGCCTATTTAAAAGCATCACTACGCCCTTTCATGCATGTGCACAAAGGAATTCAAACGCTGTCCTGTCAGCAGAGTTTTTAAACAATGTGAGGAAGAAACAGATTTAGTCTTCTTAATTTTGTGAAGGAAATGGACCTGTATATTGATGTTTAAAAATTGGCAGTGGAGATTTTCAAATAAAATATAGATTTATTAGCCAGTAAAATATCAGACAAATCAATTGCTCTTTAAGTAAAACAAAGGGAAAACAATAAACAATGACCAGGAAAAAGACACAGATCTTTATATGAATTAGTATTAACTAATTCTAACTAAAAGCAGCTTAAAATCATTTTCAATTTTAACTTCTTTTTTCACTTTTTACATAAAGCATCAAGTAAAAAGAGGCACCATTAGCCATTTTTATGGCATAAGTTTACTCAAGTTTGTACAATTATAACCAAGAAAGAATAAAAATGAATTTTTATAACACCCTTTAATCACAAAACTAATTTATTATAAGGTTTGCTAAAGGGCAATATTGAAAAAATAAATACATTCTTTTAATGAAGAAATTCCATAGGGGCTCTTTTCTTAGGAAACTTCTAGAATATTGACCCTTTTGCCAAGATATGGTCAGCATATTAAATTAAATGTGGTTTGAGACTGTTTGTATGGCTTGAGTACCTCTAAATAAAGTATGCTATGACTGGAGTCTGTTACCACTTTAACATCTTTGGGGGTTGTCTGAACTTGCAGAACAGGCTTGGGTGGGCTCAACCAGTTTGTGGAAGGGCTGGGAAATACAGTCCTCCTTTGTTCAGTGGATGTTTACAAACATATCAGTCAGCCTAGGGTTCTGTTGTTCTAATTAATCACAAGACTCTGAAAAGATTGTTTTCATTTTCATTCAGAATGAAAGCTGGAAAGAGTTAAACATTAAATAACATGGACAAAATTTAACATGCTACCTTTGGAAAAAGAAATGTTGGGGTTGCATTGTTTTATGTAAGAATAACAGTAATTTGTAATTAACTGCATTTTAGCACAGACTATGTGAAAGACAGCCATAAGGATACCACTCTCCATACAGCTTTCCTACTGACCATGGCACACTGTAAGTAGGAACCCATGTAGGCAATTATGCTTAATTAAATCAAGTTAAACATTAGCAGAAGATGAGAATTAGATCAAGAATTCTATTTCTATTTGGAGATCCAAGTCATACATAATCTTGCCTGAAATTAACGACCGAAGTCAAATATTAATGAAATAAGATTTTATTTTCCTGGCAATGAGATTTCCATACTAAACCAAAGACTTGATTATAAATTAATATGGACCAAATATTTTATTTATATAACCAAATCTATTATTCCAGTAAGTAGTAAATTTGCCAGTATAAAATGTTCTTACATCTGACATAAAACTGTTTTATTTATCCTGGAAAAGTTTTATAGTGTGAAAAATACTAAATGAACAAGAAAATAGTCACATCAAACCACTTGCTGCCCATTCAAGGAAAGAACAGTTGAAATATTCCAAATTACAGAATTTGCAGCATACATATTGTACCATGTAAAAAGTTACAAATTTTACCCTAAAATATGCTGCTTACAAAAATGCTGTTTACAAAGCCAGATTTATAAAAATAAAAAATAGAGACCCTTAACAGTACATAACCATTTTTAAACAATTCCTCTGTCATTCCATTTTTATGTTTATTCTATCCCTGGGCATGTCTAAAAATTTATTCATTGGATATCAGCCATTTTTTAGAGCATGTGCGATGCTAGCAGCAGGTACTTTCTAGAAAAAATACTAGAAATCAAGACCTTTATTCTCCAGAGGGTCAGCTAAAGACAGAGTACTGAACAAAAGGAAGGAAGGCTAGACAGGTGGAATGTAGAAGTTGCCAGGGTGCCCACTGAGAGAGCTTTTGGATCCAAGATTGGTATCACTCTAGTTGGCAGCATGAACTTGGGAGGGTAGAGTCTAAAACTGAGAGACTAAAGGCTAATGCAATAGTCATTTTTATTCAGGGCCTCAAACAATATATATTCTAAGGGCACTCTGAGGGTTAAGCAAGGTCATGTGAGCAAAGTTCACTTGGGTTCAAGTCATAAGGGTAAGGTCACATGAGCTTAGGCTGCATACAGTCAGTAAAGTAGTAGTCTGAAGTAAACCCACTTCTATTAGTACACCTAAGGAGGGCTCAGAAAGCACATCCCACAAACAAACCTATGTTATGGAAGAACAGAGGTCATAAGACTTTTGCCTTTTTTACTTGGAGTTTGCTCACAAGCTCAGAACTCTCCTCAGACAGCTTGACTCATGGACCATGTTCTGACACAAGATCCACTCTCATGCTCAGAAAATAGGTCTGCATGGTTGGAGTAAAAAGAAGACATGACCCTAAAAACAAGTTGGCATATTGATAATGCATATCTGTATTTCAATTATGGATCATGTTCTTTCTATTTTTGAGACCCAGAAGAATGTGCCTCTACCGCATTTCCCTACCCTGGAAATTGGAGCAATACTATCTACCCTATATTAATATTATTTTAAAGAATAAATGAGTTAAGATGCCTGGAGTGAGTGCTATATGCCCTCAAACAACATAGTTCTATATTACAGCAGTATTTAATGACATAGGGATGGATGGACAGACAGATCGAATGAAGATAGGTGTCTTTCACAAGCAGAAAGGCAGTATTGTGGGAAGGGAAAGTCATACATTCCTAAAGTATAAACCTTCAAGGAAAAGGAAACATGCCTGTATATGTTGCATCAAATTATTAAACCCAAAGCAATATCAGCAGATAGACAGGAAACAAAACAGGAGATAGTCCTTCCATGTTTATTGATCCATGACCCTGAAGTGAGAAGTCAGCTCAGGAACTTTGAGATATTCCACCAGGGTCCCCTCTCCCCCCTCCGAGCACATGGGCACCCCTTCCCTCCTGGAAGAAACAGGTTCAGGCAGGCTGGAAGAGAGGGACTGATTAAGCCCCTGCTACCACATTCCCTAAAGACCAATCAGTTTAAAAGTCACACTGTTCTGCCAATCACATTGTGCCTAATGGCAGCTGCTCTAAAATCTGTATATAAGGTCCCTGAACCTTATATACATGCTCCGCGTGGTCACTCTCCCGTCTTGGTATGCAGAGCAACCTCAGCATGCTGAATTAATAAATTCCTCTTGCATTTTGCATCAATCCCTGACTCCATGTGTTCTCTCGGAGGGTCTCAGGTAAGTTAAGACTCGCTAGAGTCTTACAGAAGCAGGTTCCAATCATGTTGACTTTGTGAGAAACACTGAATCCACTAAGTTCTTAAAATAAAGACTTAATTTGTTATATAATTTCATGATAAAATGAGCGCTGAACATAAACCAACTAGAAACCTTGTGGTTTATCACATTGAACATAAACATTTATGAGTGATAAGTATCATTTTGTGTTGAATTAAATTCCACTGTTGACGTATCATAATAAATGATATCTTTTTAGGTACCCTGGACAAAGCGTAGAAAACACTTTTCCAAGAAGACATGGGTACTTAAATGAAAATCTCAGTTCCTAGCACAGGATATCTCCCTATGACTTAGTACTCTGGGAGTCATAACACTACTTAAGTCATTGATTGGGGGAGATAAAGAGCTATAGACAAAATGCTCCAAACAGTGCTCAAAAAAAAGCTAGAGTCCAATATATGCTGGGAATTAGTGCTTACAAGCATATTGTACAGCCAGCCTTTGGTCCCATCTACCCAGGAGGCTAAAGCAGGAGGAAGATCACAAGCTAAAGGACAGCCTTGACAACTTAGACCCAATGTCAGAATGAGAAAGATAAAAGGGGGGTTGGGAATGTAAGTGTGTGGTAAACCACTTGCCTAGCATTTTCAAGGCCAAAGTTGCTTGGATTCAATCCCAAGTACAAAATAAATTAAATAAACCACAAAAGAACATTGACCATTTATTAAAAGTGATTGTTAATTTAACGAAACTGTTTGACAGAGAAAGGGCTCTGATTGTATCTGTGAGGGAACTGGAATTCTGGGAGAAGTCAGTATTTTAATGTGCATACAAAACAAAGAAATGGTCCTCATCAACATGGAAAGAGTAGCATTCAGTCTGCCCAGAGTCTTGCTAGAACAGGAAAACAGAAGAGACAGAAGGGAGAATTCTCCTCCCTCTTTGAAGTTGAAACACCCATATTCTACATTTGGTCTCAGTTTTAGTCCAAACAATAATGGATATTCTGGTTCTCTGATCTTTGGGGTTTGATGGAAACAATACCACAGACTTTCTTGGGCCTTAAGCTTGCAGATGGTCATGGACCAACCGGATAGAAAAACAGGGAAGAATAAAAGACATGAAAAGGGAGAAGAGTACCTCACTCAGGAGTCTGCACGAAGACTCAAGTTGATGGGAATCAAACATTCTAGCACAATTAATGACATGTACTATGAAGGTTGTTAATGTGGAGATAACATTCATTTATATACAGATGCTTAAGAATATTAAAATAGTAATGAAACATGCTTCAGGCACAAATATATATACCTCTGAATATTGCCTTATTCCTCTCCCAGATATTATCTGGGATTCTCATACGCAAGACCATTAACTTTTGTTGACAAAGGAAACATCTTAACTTCCCATGCAGTTCATGTGATCTCGGGTTTTATGGTACCAAATGAAATTTGTTCTCTATCCTTTTGTCTTCACATCTCAGGAGCCACCCAATGATCTCATTTAGATTCTTAGCAACCCTGGGAAGATGGAACTTCAGAACCCATTGACATCGAATACGTGAGAAGTCCACACCCACACTTGGCTTGTGTACTCTTTCCCTGAGTACTTTTTTTTTAACCTGTTACTGAATAAAACACTTACTAAACTCAAATTGTGCTTCATACTGACTTTTTCTAAATTTTTTGCAGCAAAAACAAGAATCTCAACTTCACCTTAATGGAAAACTTAGAAAGGAACACTTGGGGTAACAGCAGGGAGTTTCATTGATCTGTGTCTCTGGCTCATCTTCCTACCATTGCTAAGATGAATCTCATCCTGTATATCTCTACCTCTATGTGTAGTATTTCCCTTGGATAACCCTAACTTATATAGTTGGAAAAGGCAAGCTTGCAAATAAATAATTTTAATAGGCTTCTGATAACCACATTGCATTTAACAATGTGTGTGCATGTGTGTGGCAAGAATGTATGTTAATGTATAGATATGTACAGGCCAGACACTGGCTGTCATAATCAGCTGCTTTCCACGTGACATTTTGATATAGGGTCCCTTAGAAAACCTGAGTCCACTGATTCACCTAGGCTGGCTGACCACTGGACTTCAAGGATCGATCCTCCCCTCTGTCTCGCCAACACTGGGATTACAGGTATACACTACCATACACTCCTGTGTCTCACAACTTCAAAAATTCAAAACTCCAAGTTTTCTTCCTGTTTCCAAAGGTACTTCAATTATCAGTGTTAGTATATAGTAAAAGTCATGAAGAAGGTACAAAAATACACATTTGGAATTGGAAGACTATAGCAAGACTCTAAACTTGAATTGTAGTAGAAATACCTTAGATTATTGTGACCTATAGGAGATTATAAGGAGCAGCCTTAACCAATGTTTCTCAAATATGAATTACAATGCAGTTACCTAGGGTTCTTAGCAAAACAGATTCTGATTCACATGGGATTGGGACTGAAGACTATAATCTCAGGGTGTCTAAAAATCACAGGACTGCTTATCTGGCTGCCTAGAGAGTATGAAGGCCCCAGAGATGTGGCCCAGTAACATCAGAATCTTCTCAAAAGGCCTAGAAATACATGCCTTAAAGAATAAGGAAACAACTTATTTAGTTTCTAACAAAATCAATTGCTTACACTTGGCCATGTCAGATCACTCTCTCAGAATAAAATAAAACACCTTAAAAATACCATGTTAGAAACTGTTACCTAAACAAGAAAACAATTAGCTTAAAATATTTGTTTTGCAAGTCTGCTGGCTCTGAGAATATGTGGGAAAGTATTACAACATGGAAAATCAGCGGTTAAGACAGTAATCTCCTGACTGCTCACACTGCCCCTCTACCTAAGCAATTCACAACTTACTTAGAAATACAATCAAACTGCGTTTTCTATGTCTTTGTGTTAAGAACATAAACAACCACAGCGTGACTTCACCAGCCACTCACAAAGAAATATTTAGACATTGCCTGGCTGATACGTAAATATGTGCCAACTTTTTGATTTATGATTATAGAATATTTACAAGCACAGAAACACAAATTATCTGACATTAATGGTTTGAAACAAAATATTCTTGAAGGGAAACACATCTGAGAGTAACTAAACCACTGTGTCACAGTTAGAGAAGAGCTCAGCTTCCCACATGTGAGGCCAGCTGCTTCCCTACAAATCTAAAATGAAGCTATGCATCTAGGGCAAGGGCTACTCACCCCTGCAAAAGACTGAACTTAACACTTTACTTCTTTGCCAAAACTTGAGCATATCATTTTGCCCATAGTCTAATTTGGAAAAAAAAAATAATCAGTTTCCTGTTGTCTTGAGGTCAGAAGGAACACCTCTGGTCTTACTACTAAAATTGGATGCTTAAAATGGGAGTTCTCAGTCAGAGACAACCTTATCCCTTGTGACATTTGACAACTTTGAGAGATACTTTTCATATTCACAGACATGGTGCAAAGGAGAGGGGGCAGTGTTGCTGGCACCTCAGTGGCATAGCTTTTGAACTACTAAACAAAGCATCAAACCCTCCTGAGATCCAAGGATCTTCTGACCTACACATCCAGGATGGTGCTGAGCTTGAGAACTCTGACTGGAACCACAGAGCCTGCAGAACAGAGAGAATTCCTTTTCTGTGTGCTAATTCACTCCCAGCAGCGTAGTAAGTACTGGGTGGTTGTTAAATACACTATGTGGGATCTTAAGAGTTAAAGAGTGATGAAAAGCAGGTGTTGCCCCCATATACATGATCACTCTCCTTTTAAAAATATATAATGCAGGCATGGTCAGAAAAAATAAGTTTGTTTTGGATTTTCTGTTTGTGTTAAAAGTCATAACTGTCATTTGGAAGGCACTCCTCGATGCTCTGACAGGATGGGACAGAGGGACAGGGACAACCTTCTATGCATTAAACAGGAGGCACCTTCACAGGTTTATTGAAATATCAGTTTCTACACTTGCCTTTCTGATAGGATTGATGCTCCATACATAATAGGTTGAAGTCTTTCTTTTATAAAAATTAAAATCAATGTGGTATAATAAGTGGTATTTCACAAGCAAGAAACAAAATAAAATGCAATTTTCAAAACCGAATCAGAGAGCTCCGTGGCCTCCAGGCATCTGTCCTCCCAAAATGTCTGGGATATAACTGTCCTGAGAAATTCTCAGTGGCCTCACATCTGAAGCTCAGGAGCTGACAGTCACAAAGACAGTCACATACCCTTAATCATGGCTTCAGCTGCACACAGATCTTGTTTGTAGGTCACCTAAAGGACAGATAAACCTCATTAGACTCAACAGAGCAGGCAGGAATGTGAGTGCAATAAAACCAAGCCCCAAGGAAATTCTTCCCTCCGGAGAAAGGGCACACACAACACAAGCAGTTTCCAAATGAAAGAGGCATTAGTCGTTCACATTAAATCAAATTCAATTTCAACAAATTATGAAGATCCGAGTCTCATATCTTTGAATAAGTTATGATAGCATGTAGCAGTGGTTACTGAAACATGATTACTTTAACTGGCGTTTTATAGTCAAAGGAAACTCGTAAGTGTTCAAACAGAAGTATGCACACCACTGTTTTATAAGGTTTTACACTGGAAAAGAAAGAGGTGAGAAAGAAAGGGGGAAGGGGAGGAAAGGAGGGATGGGGCTGAGGGAGGAAGAGAGTGTCCATATACCAAAAGCTGACCAGCTCCATTCTAAGCTGAAATTCTCAAAGACCAATTTACATTTAAATAGACTTCTGAATTGGGAAGGTCTTTGTGAAACAGGTTAGTTGCACCTCCTGGAACTTTTCTTAAAACACAGCCCCTATAAAAAGAATCTATAGGGTATCACAGTGTGCCTAAGACCAATGATGCACTTTCCTTAATAGCACACAGTTTGCTCATAATTGCACTCTGCTTGTTGTAAAGTAGCCTGCCATGATATGCATATCTGGTCTACGGCAGATCCTTCCCAAAGGCCATCCAGTAAGTTCATATACAGAACACCTGCAAATTACCATCTTGTGCCATGGAACAATAAAACAGTATCAAGTCACTACAATAAGGTTCCATGGGCTCATCATTCAAATGCCCAGTTGATTAGCAGTGTCAATGGCCTCAATCTTGTCATGTAGAATGCTCACCTAACTTGTCCCTTTCCAGACTGTCATGTTGGCTTTTCCTTTTTTTTTTCCTCTAAATGATCTCCATGGATTTGTACAGATGTCTTGTTTAGCTCAGGTAGACCAGTAGACCAGGGCACTTCTATAAATTACAATCCTCTGCTAGGTCTTTATCCTAGCAGCTAAGTTTGATGACGCCATACTCTTTTGAGCTGCAGTAAAAGCAAACCCATAAAGACAGATGGAAGTCTACTGAACCAATTAACTAACCTATTAAATCAAAGGTGACATTACTATGCCGTCTCTACAGAAAGTACTACTCATTGCTCTCTGCAACTCTCAGTACCGCTGTTACTGTCCACAGTACATTTCTGCAGTCTACAAAACAAGAAGAAGCTCAGTCTAGGGATTTGCCAACTGTGATGTATCTGATTCCAGTAAGTGTTTACAAAAAGTGTTGTACAGTGTTCTAGATGTCCTTCGGACTGCTAGGAGCAGAGCAGTGGCAGGAGCCAGTGGAACCTTTGACCTCTAGGGATGCCGCCTTAGTCAAGGAATTCCTGTGAAATGGAATAAACCTAGTTTTGAACTATTTCTTAATTTCAGGTTAACTGAATATCTGAATATCAAACTAACTTATACTTGCAATTTAAATAAGAAAATAATTTGTATAGCCGTTGTCTGTTGTATAAATTAAACTCCAGCCAGAAATCAAGAGAATACCTAGCTAACTATTCACTTTCTATTTTCTCTTGCTTTGAATGGTAAACTACATTCTAAGTTCAAATTAATATTGATACTGGACATTTAAACCCATGTATATTTATCACCAAATACTAAATTAGCTTTCAGAATTCTTAAAACTTCAAACACTGTAATTACTTATGAATAAAGTACATGTTTTTTCACTTAATAGTAATAGCCACAAACTAGATTTTAAAAGTCTGTTAAGTTTATGTCTACTGTCTCCAACATAGAGGTTATAGATGCCAACACAAAGATGAATGAGTTTTTACTTAGATTAGCATCTACTATGTGTTTAGGGACAGCTTTAAAGCCAGGCATAGTGACACTCACCTATATCCCCAGCAATTGGAGACTGAAGCAGGAGGATGATGAATTAAGTCCAAATGGGTCTACATGGTGATTTGAGGATTGTCTGAGCTATGAGCTACATAGCCTGATACTAGCTATGGGGAATAATCTGCTTTTTCCTAAATAAAACAGCGAATGGATTTCAAAGGAAATATTACTGGAAACTGTCATAATTTTTAAATGATGCACTATTCCCTTCTCTAAGCTTTTGAAAAATGAGTTGTCCTTTCCTGATTTTTAATTTACAGAAGCGTTGTAACAATCAGTTCTGAAGTTGCTTCTCAGCACTTCTCAGCCTTGTGGGTAAGATCAGGGTTGACAGAGTTTCTTCAGTCAGCACGATCTGTACTTTTCCTTTGACTTTGCACAACACCCAACTATTGAAAATAATTACTCTTAAAAACCCTTGGAGTGATGGATTACTATTAATATGTTGATGTTTTCTCACTGACTGGTTTTCAACCTATGCTCAGTGGAGCACCTGGAGCCCAGTGGAGATCAGTGAGGGCAGTCAGCACAGAGAGATTGTGGCGAGGCTACTGCTACTCACCAGCACAGCTTAGTCATGTCTCCTTTACATGTTCTGTCTGTGCAGTGATTCCCAAGTCACATGTTTAGCTGAGGAATTATCAACAGAAGAGAAACCTGACATTTATACAAAATTATTCTCACAGGCGCAGGCCAAATTGCCCTCAGGTACCAACATGAACTTCACCTGGGAATACTACACTTACATTTTGCTCATTTTATAGATTAAGGCACAAGACACCTTTCTGAACCCAACCAAGGCACAGTGGCCCCAACTGTCCCTGAGTTAACAGTACACTACACTTGAAGCTCCCACAAAGCAACCTCATAGGATAATGAAGACATTGACCCAACAGTTGGCCTAAAAGCCTATTAATTAAAAGATACAGAATATTAGACACAGATGTCAAGTCCAATGTGAATCCCAAAATGACATATCTGGCTTAGCTCTACCTAAAGTACAGAGGGACTGCTGCCGCTCACTCTCGGCACTTCTCACGTTTCTATCTGCCAGGAAGAGCCACTTTCCTGTTGGCAGGTGCCTATGGTGCATAAGCCTGCAGACTGGCCCCCTACTCTGCAGCGTCAGGATTTTCTTTATAAGCCAGAAAGCTTCCACTCTTCCCTACTTTCACTCTTCCCCTGCTTCCACTCTTCTCTACTCTTAGAGAGATGTCCCAGACCATGACCGGTCTGCCTCTCTCCTCTCTGCCCCAGAAAGGCAGCCATGGCTGTGTGAACCAAAGGCGTCTGGCTATTGATCGATAATAAAAGCCTTCCCAACCATGGATTGATCATGTTGATGAATTCTCTGCACCCTTGCTTACAGTGGATATTTCTGAACTTCATTTCCATTTTGTCAGTTGAGAACACAGAAAAATATTCTTTTTCCTGGGAATCCAATGTGAATTTACTTGAAGCCAAGAAACAGAAACATCCTCACCCACTGCTGCTCACAAGCACCAGAGAGGCTCTCTGCCTTTCAGGGTCCTTTCTCTTACAACTGTAAGGACACACAGACACTCACAGGCAGCAGAAGAACCCCCATATGATGACTCTCTTACCTTCCAGAGGTCAGGGGATCCTTCTACAAGTTTTGCTTTCCTGTGACAGTATTTTAGGGCCAACTGCAAGCACTCTGTTCCAAATTCCAAGTCAAAATCACTACACTGGTGACAAAGGAAAAAAGAAACAGACATAGAAGAATTAACAAACTGTAATACAATTGGTGAAAAAATAAAGCCAAACAAAACAAAAAGCCTTTTATTTTACAAACAAGTAAAATATAAAGGAATCGGTCTGAGAATGAGCAAACTGGTTAATGATCTTTGATTGTACTGTAGAATAATCCTTCCTGTACCCTAAAAATGAAATAAAACAACAAGCTACTAGGAAAGTTATAACATCCCAAGAGATCTGGGCTCCCTGGGGTGTTTCAGGAGCCTGATCATAACAGTATTTATTTCTGTTGTTCATACTTGAAAGTAGAATTATGACATCCAAATTTTTCATTTAACAAACACATCTGTAAGATTCAGATACCCTTCTAAGTATAACAACACATGAAAACATCATAGCTATTATTCACTTTAATATTTAGAATATCTATATATCATTCTTAAAACATTTATATCTTTATGAACACAAAGACAGTTCTGTTTTTCATTGCATAGAAAAACATAAACTTGTCATATTCGGTAAAACATAAATAACTGTATTTTAAGTGGAACCATCAAAATCGCTAAGCAATAATATAATTCGGCTGAAGCTCTGAATTATGTACCAGCTCCATAAAGGTAAATAATACATGAGTCATGTCCTCGGGAACTTCAGCCTAGAGGGGGAAGCCTGACCTCAGAAACTGGCCATGTCTGCAGGAAACACACTGGGGAAAATGACCTGAGTTTATGTGAGGTTAGCAGGAAAGCTCTATCAGAGGCAGTGGTCTCTGGTCTCCAGCTTAAGGCACACCTGGAGGATGAGGAACACTATGTAATAAGAATGAAGTGTTGTAAAGGTGAGAGAAACAAAACCTTCTTATTGTACAAGTGTGTGTGTGTGTGTGTGTGTGTGTGTGTGTGTGTGTGTGTGTGTGTGTGTACCTATGTGTGAGGATGCTTAGGATTACAGCTATAGAAGTGGATGCTACATATGTGATCTCAGGTACTTATATGTGTGTTGCGAGTACTTTACCCACCGAGTCACCATATAAGGGGAACAGCAAGGAGACACAATAAAGAATACAGTATTCAGCACAACTTCCAACAGTATTTTAATCTTCTGGAAGACTACAAAGTCCTAACTGTAGTAGCTTCTGAAATTAATGAAGTGAATATAACCAAATATGCAGAGTCTCTATTTCACCTGAAGAGCCACAGCTCAGATCTTCTATTTTTATGTGCTATATGGTAGGAATGTGTAATGCAGTAACATCAAGCATGACATTTGATAAGTTAAGATGGAGTTTGGCCGACTTCTGCTTTGCACTTGCAGTGTCTTTACAGGATTGTCTGGTGGTACAGGAAATGTCTATACAGGGAAGAGCCATCCACTAATTAAATCCCAGTAATGACAACCTTGATTTCTCCCTGACTCATCCCACAAGAACATGAACGCTCTTCAGCTAGCCTTGCAGGTGCTCACAAATGCATAATGAGAAAAGCCATAGGATGAGTTACTTCCTGCCTCCAGTCATGATGTGAAGCACCCAGATGCTAGTTCCTGGCTATGCCATAGCTAAGTCTGTGGAAAACAGAAAAATATAATGCAAATATATATGAAATTTATTCAGGAAACACAGGTTGAGCTAGCTTAGAGACAAGTCTGTAGTGACAATTTTGGAATTTTGGTTTCTTTAAAAACACAGAAATATAAGAGTGTGCTTTTGTTTTAATCCCAGGTGTGGAAATACGGGGCTGCTTCAGACTGTCCACAGCAGCTGACCTACAAGAGGCATGGTTTGCCACCTACAAGTAGTTCCTGCAATTGTGTAATGTTTAGAATTCTGGGAACTTTTCAGAGTATATATAAATGCTAGAGTTCTGATAGGTGGGGTGGGTGATTGTTGGTCGATTAGGGATTTGGTTGCACTTTGTCAGTAGCCATGGTCAAAGAAAAAAAGAAAAGAAATTAGATTCAGGGATTCATTCTCTCTCTCTCTCTCTCTCTCTCTCTCTCTCTCTCTCTCTCTCTCTCTCTCTCTCTTTCTATCATTGCTCCTTTCTCCCCTATCTAGTGTTAGGGTATAAAGCATGGAGGATAAAGGACAAGGAAAAGAAGAAGAACGCACAACGTAGCAAAGACAGGCTATACAGGTCTGGACTTATCATCATGTAGATTAATATTATAATAGTAATGGGGAGGTTCAGAGATTTTATAATAACATCTTTCTTTTAAAGTGAGTTCAGAATTCTTCATTCAATGAAAAAATCTGAATTTCTGTTTTTCCAACTATTAATGAACAGATTCTTTTTACTAAAACATGAAAAATTTCAAGATATGAGACACATATTTGAGTGAGCAAAGTAGAGACAAATGAAGAACCAAAGGGAAGCTGTGTTCTTCATTTTGCCAGAGCTGAGGCAGACTTTGAGGAACTTTCAAATGGTTTGCAGTAATGACCGCTTTGGGTCACGTTCACGACTGAAGTCCAATAGCTCCCCTTTCCCCATCCCACCACACTACTCCCCTCTTGGCTGTTTGATAATGGCTATCCTAGCACTTGGGAACTCGCTTGTCTTCATATGGACAACTAATTTCTGTTATAAAGCTGCAAACTTCACTTATACCTATAGCTCCTTTGCTATGTTCATGTCTAATAGCAATCTCTACCTTGAACCTCTAATTAATTAGCCCTCTTACTCCCTCACCCCAACACTAAATCCTCCTGTTTACCTCACTGAGGCTTGAAGTCCTGTGAAAACTCCATTTATTTTTTATTAGAAAAAAAATCACATTTTCTTAGACTTTCCTCCTCAACCAGAAGACCATGGTTAAAGGCCTGCAGAGATTTATTACCAGGCATCCAGATTCTTTATTATCCAAATGTTAGATGCTCTTTATAAATTCAGTGCACAAATTAACCGTTTCCATCAGTGTTTTTGTTAGTAGTCTATACGTTTATCATGTGTATGTACACATATTACTAAGAGCCAAAAAAATCTTCCAGGCGTGATGGTACATATCTTTAATCACAGGACTTAGGAAGCAGAGGCAGACAAATATCTAAGTTTGAGGCCAACCTAATCTACATAGGATACATTGGCCAGCCAGGGATATATTGTGAGATTCTGTTTAAAAAAAAAAAAAAAAATCTCTGCAATGTTTGATGTAATAACAATCCACCCATTCCCTTAAACCTTACTTTGTCTCCCACGTTTCCAAGCAGGCAATCATCACTGGCTGTAAACATTAATGTCATACTATTTCTCTATGTAACAGTCAACATTTGCCCACTAAAAACTATGCAGGAAATCTGTGATCAGTTGCAATACACTTACTCATCACACAGTTGTAGGGTGGCAGAGATGCCGCCCTTCTAGCTGTAGAGCTATGGGGTCTGACTCATCTGTTTACTCCAGTGACTTAGACTGGAGGAACGGCATGTGTAGACAGCAAGTGTAGACTGTCTTCTTACTGGTAACAGCAGCACAAGAAGACAAACCCGAGAGCGTTGGCGTGTTGTCAGCCTCCACCTGCTACATCCAGCAACATCCCTTTGCCCAATGCAAATCAGACAGACAAACACAAAATTGAGAATGAGACACTTTGCCCAGAAGGGTTCATGGCAATGGTACAAAAGTGAGGAACTATTTCTAATTAATATACCTGTGATGTGGCCCTTAGTTTTTTCTGTTTTATTTACTATCTTCTGGGAAAAAAAAAAGGCTGTATGTCCTTTCCCACCACAACATATGCCGCCCACTCTTCCCACTTCCCATCATTTCAAAATCGTAGTTTTGATATCACCAATACTGAGCATTTACATCATTGACTATGCAAACTTTTCTCACAGATAAAACACATAATGCTAAAATCACGCTCCTAAGTTTGTTTTCCCTGTAACTAAGGCTTGCCTTTGTTTTATGTGGTTAACTTTCTGTATGCGTATAACTCTTTTACCACTGCACACTTGGCTACTTACCCACTACTATTCTCAAGATACGCTAAGACTCAAGAAAGAGTCACCCTTGGAATCTTCCAGTCATTACAACAAGGACCATTGTGCTTTCTGCCAATTCCATGGGTATTATTCTCAGAACACTATGTGCCATTTTAGGGATGTTCATGATCTCTCTATCGTTCACCCCAGCTCATATAAGCCTGGAAATCTTTCGTAATTGACCCATCTTCCCAAAATAAATTCTCCAAGAACTCCTTTGGAGAGATGTTTGTGAAGACATCTGAGATGAGTATATTCAGGACTTCCGACATAAACTGGACAGATTGCCCAAACAAAACCATTCCAAAGACAAAATGAGAAGCCACTAAGAGGGTATCTACTAGAGGGGGAGCAGAGGCTTCCTCAGTCAGTAGTCAGTATGCAGGTTCTCTCTGTCACTGTTTGGAAAGCACCTCAGCCCTGCACTGCAACCATGGTCTCCTCATCACACTCCTCCTAGAGCTGACTTCTTTATAAACTCCTTTCAATAAACATGTACTTTTGTCTCTATCCTCAGCTCTCAAACCTAAAGAGTTCTTTGTTTACCACCTTTTGCTGGGAATTTTGTTCTTTTATAGTGACTGAGAACCTGCTACTAATTCACCTGCTTTCTAGCTAACTTTCTTTTGTTATTGGCACTCTTCTTATTCTTGATTTTAAGGACTTATGGCAGGCTGTATTCATCTATGTTCTCTTAAATGATGTTTAAGTAGTGAGCAAAATGAGATGAATGTCCAGTCTGCTATCAGTCCCTATAAACAGAAAGTAAATGCACGTTAGTTGCATACATACTCCAAATTGTCATCTATAAAGATGGCTTCCACTCATATTAATAAAACTGGAATGCAATTGTAGCAGGGTTTTTAACATAAAGTAAAGGAATATGACTAACATGGACTCAAAACCTTGGTAAAATATACTGTGCATAATGCAATTATTTTTCTGGGAAAGGAAGGATTCCTTAATTTTCAGAGGTTTTATAGCCCCCAAAAGGTTAGAAACTATTGTTTTATGGTAACAATGTAATGGTTCATGACTACAAATAATCTGATTATAAATGTTTCTCTCCTTCCATCCATGACAACATTCAAATTAGTATTGCAGTAGGGTAGCCAGGGAAGTTTGCCCAACAGGGAACAATATATACATTAAAGTAAAGCTAAATCAAAAGCATGCACGCACAGGTTTCTCACTCTCTCATTGGAGAAGCATGCTAACAATATTCAAGTATTAACCAAATAGACCGGTTTACAATTAGGTAAACAATGAACACCTGCATTCAATTTATCATCGCAAAATCAAACCTGAAGCATTTTGCATACATTAACATCGCGTGAATTATGCAATGTTCCTTCTAGTTGCATGAGACAGTTATCCAAGAAGCTTTGTTCTTACATTATATCAGATCTTCTTCTGAGTAAACAACCTCAGACTGTGTCCATATGAGGCTGATACAGAAACACCCCCCATTCTATAAGAAAGAAAAGCACAAATGATGTGGATAAATAAGCACAAGATTTCTTTTGGGGTAGGAATTTTTAAATGGGTTTACACAGAATGCATTTGCAAAGGCCTTCAAATATCTATCATAAAAAAAAAAAAAAACCAAATAAACCTTTCAGATTATTCCAAACCTTGACAAGCCTGCACAGCCAACATACATTGTGAGTGGCAATTCCATCCCTAGCTGTTACTTCAGCAATGTAGAGATTTTTAAATTTTTAATGTGTGGATACAGATAATCATACAAAGTAGTAGTATAGGAAAGAACTTTACTGGTAATACTGAAGTTGCACTTTTAGCCATTACTGTTGACTTTCATAAATATTGTGAAAACCTATATAAAGTAAAAATGTCACTAGAATGTTTAACTCTCATTTATCTTCTCGGGTAAACTACTCAAACATTAGACAATAAAAGCAGAAATAGTGGCCTAAACTGCAAGTCATTACCCTTTGTGGCATGGAACTACCTGCTGTATGGAAACAACTGAAGGAAAACAAAACCTGCATCATCATCCGACCACAAAGATAAGAAAGATTTCAGTCCTTCTAAGAACTGTCAGGGTTGAATCTCTATGAGTATGAGGCTGGTTAGGTCTGCACAGTGAATTCCAGAACAGTCAGGGCTATACAGAAAGACATTGTCTCTGCCTGGAAAGTGCTGGGATTAAAGGTGTGAGCCACCATGTCCAGGCCTCATATGGCATTTTAGAGTAGCGAAACTGCAGAAACAGAAAATAGATCAGTGGTGTCCAGGGTCAAAGGGTGGTAAAAGGGAATCATCCAGAAAGAGTCACAAGGGGCACGGAGGGAAGGGGGAAGCATGGGGAGCACAAGGGGCACCAGGGGGTACAGAGGGCACAAGGGTCACGGGGAGCATGGGGCTATTTCCCAGGTGACAAACTTAAGGTAGTTAAGTTAGGTAGTTAGGTAGTTTGTTGTGAAGTGCTCAGGGCTGTATGCTTTGTGAATACTTACTGAGCAATTTTGACTTTCATATAAAGTATATCCCAGTAAATCTTAAATATAAAATAGCATCATTTATAATAGTAATAAAAACAACAAGCTACTTAGTAAATTTAACAAAAGAATTTTAAGACTGCTAAAGAGAAAGCTTTAAAATTTGGTGTAAATGTATTTTTAATTGAAGATTTGATTATTTGGCATAGATGCTATATAAGAAGTATAACAGTTCATCCTCAAATAACCATCAGAAAAATTACAAATAAAAATAAGATAATGTATTTTTAAAAATTATAAAATCTAACCATAATATTTATACTAAAAATTCAGTCCTAAAATCCCATTATACTATTAAACAAGAAAAATCAGTCAATATGACTTCCTAAATGTTTATTGTCAATAAATTATAAATTATAATAAATATCATATTCTTGCCTTACCCCTATTCCTGTAATAGTATCATGTTATAACAACTAAGTTAGTTTAGGAAAAACAAATATCCCAGGGAACTTGATAGCAGAAAAGGATACATGTAGCTATAAACACCTGACAGTTGGGTTTACAAGGAAGTGGAAATTTTATAAGGAATTATTTTGAAAACTGTGCTCATTAAATTGATTATCACTCTACAACATTTTTCCATACTGAAATAAAAGATGAAAGTTTAGAAAAATATATAGAAGAATATTTTTGTGCTTTCAAAACAGAATCTCTCAAAATCCAGACTCTCAAAAAACAGACTCTCAAAAATCTACAAAGTTAAAAAGCCAAAGGGAGGGAAGATATTTGTGCCACCAATAAAAAATGATTTCTTCAGAATATAAAAAAGACTCTAATGGGTCAGTGAAGAATAAATCAGTATAAAACTATCAGAGGGGGCAGAGACAGCTCAGCAAGTAAAGTCTCTTACCATAAAACCTGATTACCTGAGTTTGCTCCTAGGACCCACTGAAGAAGAGAACTGACTACCACACACTGTCTCTTGATCACCACACACATGCCCATGGTCATATGTGCCCACACACATGCATAAACATACATACATACATACATACATACATGCATACATGCATACGTGCAGTTGTTTTGAATGAGTACAGAGGCACATGCCTTTAAAATCCCAACACTTGGTAGGCAGATACAAAGAGTATCCATGAGTTTGAGCCCGTACTGGTCTATAGAATAAGTTACAGGTTAGACGAAGCTACACAGTGATACCCTGTCTAAATAATAAACAAACCAAAAGAAAACCACAAATTGCCCACATATATCTAAATCTACAGTAATGATCAAAAATGAAACAAAAAAGAAACTCATACAGGAAGTGCTGTTTAACTTGCACTAGAATAGAAAAGTTAAAGACCACATTGACATTGGCATCACTACTCTCTAATAAATTTAAATGTGTGTGCATTCTAGACAAAATCCTCTCATGGATGTCTCCAGTATATTCCATAAAAACCCAGGTGGCAGGTGGAATGTATACAGTCTATGACTGTTGTAGTTAATAGAACGATTATCCAAGGTTTCTGTTTCCCACCTACTCATATCAATGACATTGCTATGTGACTATAATTCTATTAAGTGGGGGTGGTTTTTTAAAACTTTTTATTGATTCTCTGTGAATTTCACATCATGCATCCCAACCTTTTGTGCCCCCTCTGCCTTTGCAATGTGTACCCCCCAAAGAAAATAAAAAATAAGTAAAACAAAACAAAACAAACAAACAAACAAACAAAACAGAAAAAATTTCATCGTGGGAGCGGTGTCTCAGTGTGTCCCACAGCACACCCTTTTGTCTATATATATCTTTACTTGCAAATGTTCGTGGCAATGAGTCACTGGTGTGCTTCAAGGCCTCTGGCTTCTGTTACACTATCACTACTGGATCCTCACTGGGACTTCTCTCAGATATCCTGTCATTGACCTGTGTCATGGAGATCCTACAGCTTTGGATCAGCAAAACTAGCCCCTTCATGTGCTCCAGCAGTCCACAGATGGGGAACATGTCCAGGTAAGTCAACTCATAGCACTAGATCTGGGCCTAGGTGATTACTGAGTTGGTTAGCCCACCAGCTCTCCTATGCCTCCGCCACCAAGACAAACTTTCCAGCACTGTCTCAGATAGCTCACCCAATACTGCAGCAAGCACAGGGCAGGGCCATCTGTCCTGCTCTCATGTCCTCAGTGGCACACCCACACCTCCTGAGCCAGATCTACTGTGCTGCCCAAGTGGCATGCACGGCCCCACTCTGCTTTCCCAAGTGCTGCAGCCAGTGATGGGCAGGGCCAACTTTAGATATAAACATGGTCCCAGGAAGCAGCCCAGACCTGGGACATTTGCGTAGCCTTTGGTTTTATTCATTTGGAACAACAAAAAACCCAGGATAGCAAAAGCTATCCTTAACAACAAAAGAACATCTGGGGGAATCAGCATCCCTGATCTCAAGCTGTACTACAGAGCAGTAGTGATAAAAACTGCATGGTATTGGTACAGTGACA
>CM052705.1:46461953-46483108 GCA_028551405.1 Uromys caudimaculatus | reverse complement strand
GGTGGGAGGAGGAATTCCCTCACAGAGGCGGGGAGGAGGAGGGGATAGGGGGTTTCCAAAGAGGAAACCCAGAAAAGGGGAAACATCAGAAATGTAAATAAAGTATCAAAAATAAAAAAAATAAAAAAAATATGGGATACAGACACCTATACAGACCCAGTAGGAGTTCTTTTACTGAGTTTTGGGTTTGGTCAAAGACTTCACCGTCTAAAAGAATAAAAAAAATGAACACCTATACTTACCTGTTCAAACCCTAACACTTAAGGGTCCTATCTCAGCTTTATACCTGCCTTCTTGTATCTCTACTAGTCTTCATCACATCACATTCTCTCTAGAAAGACATGCACTAGGATAACCTCCCATTTGCAGACAGTAGCACAACTACAACTTTTAGACCATTGAATTTAGTGGTTTTATATGACATTAGCAAACTGATGTGAACATCAGTACCTAGAAATCCTTTGAACACTGAACATAACAATGGTCCACTATGTACTGAGCTGTATCTGCTCTGTTTGGAAAGTCTCACCTCTGGTACCCTGAAAACCCTAGTTCTTTTCTTGGCAACAATGATTATACAATGGCAATCAAGTTAACATGAAGTCACTAGAGTGGTCCCATCACTGTGTCCTTTTAAAATAGCAAATTTTAGACAAAGACAAACATGCAAAGGAGAAATGCACACACTAGATGACAGCGATGCCCTTTCCATCTGCCAGAAAAAGGTGAGACTGCTGGCAAAGGCTGAGAGCTAGTAGAGACAAGTAAGGCTTCCAGCCTGCTGTCATCAGGGAGAGCAGGCCTGTACCAGCACCAAGAGGTTAGACTGTCAGGCTCCAGAAATGAAGACAGGAACTTTCTGGTGTTACTAATCTACTAGAAGGACTTTTTGAAACCTAAGAAAGTAATATATGCACTGAAAAGGAAAACAAAACAGTAATGAAAACACTAAAATTCTGTCTGAGAATCTGGCATCATGAGGTTAAAAAAAAAAAAAAAGAAAGGGAAGGGAAGGGAAGGGAAGGGAAGGGAAGGGAAGGGAAGGGAAGGGAAGGGAAGGGAAGGGAAGGGAAGGGAAGGGAAGGGAACCAAGCTGGTCATAAAGTGCTACAATTTAAAAACGCTCCACAGTTACATGGCCGGTAGCGAACACTTCTAATACATGCATAGCTTTGGACATGGTGGCTTCCAGGTGTACCCTCTAGGTGTCCCTTAGTCACAAAACTTTACATCTCTCCCCACCAAGGGAAGCACAAAAGCTATGTCCCCATGTACCAATGATGATGTGGGCAGTGGATAAAAGCAGACACAACAGTGTTTTGACATTAGGTTTAGGAGAGCTTGCACATCTCTCCTGTCCACACCTGCACAAGAACAAGCCTAGAGAGCCTACCGCTTAAAGAAAGAATATGTGAGGGCAGAGTTGTCTAGAGTTTTAACACAAAGCAGAGATGCCAGCCAAGTCCATTCTAAATGAGTGGAGTCCCAGCTAGGAGCTGACACTGGTTGTCACTAGCCTGCTGTCTTTCCTTATTACACTTTACAATGCACTGATTTACTGTGGGAAGGCAGCATGAGGATAATGAGACTGGAGACTGTGTATCTAGAATATGCGTAGTGTCTTGGTCTTGTTCATATTGATGCATGACTTTCCTGCACTTTATTTTACTTTTTTATTTTTTTGTTTGTTTATTTTTATGTTGTTTAAGACAGGGTTTCTCTATGAAGCTCTGGCTAGCTGGCCTCAAATTCAGAGATCTGCCTGCCTCTGCCTCCCAGGTAATGGGATTAAATGCATGTATCACCACCACGCAGCAATTTCCTTGCATTTTATAAAAGTTAACTGTGCAAATGGACAATGGCCTTCAAAGAGGCAAGGAGCAAAGTAGCTAACAACCACTTGCTTAACAAAAGAAGCTGGTATTCTACTTCTTAGAAAAGTGTTTGAAATTAGGCTAAACTATATAGAATTGAATAAATAATCACATATTAAACCAAACAAAAGTAATAACCTACAAATGTATTCAATAGAAATGTCAAAAGTACGATAATAGCAAGCCATCAAAAAAGAGTCCTAGTATGATCCTATTCATAAAAATATCAAAAATTAGGAATTCTTCAAACAATTAAAAGATGACAAGGAAATTAAGAAAAAGGAAAAGCCACACAAGGAAAGAAGAGATTGCAAACCGGAAGAATACAAATAGGCAAGAGGACACAGCATGCTGCATGAACATGAACTCAAAATGTGTGTGCTTTATCTCTAGAACAATTTACCAAATGCATAAAGTACTGGCTAAGAAATATATCATGCACATTCATGTATACAAGTCCTCCTGGCTGGAACTGGCAAGGCCTTCATGTCCATCCCTCACATAGCACAGGAAGGCACAAACTGGTGTAGGAATAGTCAACACTTTCAGGTCAGGGTTGCCTTGACAACACTGGAAGGTTAGGCAGAAGCATGATGCTTCTTCATGTAATACTTCTCTATTGTTTACCAAAGCATATTTAATATCATTTAATATTATTTAATGAATATTAATACTTTAATAAATTGTATTTAAAGAATATTCTGAATTACTCACCTACGATTTAATATGTATCCTTTCTTAGTGTTTACTGAGAGAGTTCCTAAGTCTGTTTAGTGTGAGTTGAGGTCATTGAATTTACTCAGTTGTGATGAAGTGATAAAAGCATGTAGAGTCATAGGCAGGTGGTTTTACCCTAACTTCTCTGCATATTGGATGTATTCCAGGATGTAAAGGAAGAACGCACCAATGACTAGCCATTATACTTGACTCTAGGCACTAGCCTTAGTATAATGACTTCAAAAAACCCCTCAAGCGCAAGACACTATTTTAGGCCTTTTCCTTTTGAATGCAGTTGCACATTGATACAATTAACTTTTATAAACTGCAAGGAAATCGTGCATCAATGTGAGCAAGACCAAGAAACTAAACATTCTAGATTCACAGTCTCCAATCTCATTATCCTTATACAGTCTGCCCATGATTGAACAGCGCAATAGAAAATAAAACTATTCCAATGAAGTTTACTATTTCTAATTTCAATGAATGTGCTTGAAACAAGAGGCTTTTAACCTTTGCCTGAACTTACCTGTTTTCTTTTGCTGAAACGTAGGTTATTAAATAAGATATCATACTTAATATATTGGATATATTGGGCATCCTTCCTTCTCTAATTCTAGGAGAAAAGATGAAGTCATAGTTTTGTTTTAAGTGTCAATCTTTCTTTCTTATTTATTTATTTATTTATTTATTTATTTATTTATTTATTCATTGTAATATTCTTCAAGTTCTCCCTCTGGAGCTTGCTCTGAGTGACACACCGCTGAGAGCCTAGACTCCCAGCAGCCTGCTGATGGTTACTGAGTTGTAATCTTGATGAATTGGCTGGCAAAGTGAGTCATTATCCATGTTCCAGCTGCAAAGAACAATACAAGAATTTCCAAGTTGAGAAAGAAAATGAAATAAATGCCACCCACTCCTCAGGGAATGGGAAGGCAGGATACACAGAATAAAATCACAAGAAATGAAGGGTCATGGACTGAGCAGATGGGGAAGGGAAAGCCCAAGTCATAATTCTGCCCTTCACTTGCCATTAACCAAACAATTGAGTTTTTTCAGTGATTAACAACTTTCTTGGAAAATAGTGAGGATATGTTCCTTGGAACCACAACAGTTAGTCAGGGAAACTCCACGGACATTACAAAGTTCCGGGAAAAGTAAGAATTATCAGCAAAGACCTCAAAATTCTCTGAGCATGAAGACTATGTGAGGTGACATGGAAATCTATCAAATTATACAAAAGCCTTTCCCACAGCAAAATGGAAGGAAACTCTACAGAAGCACTGTTTCCATTAACAGGGTATTTGAAATCTTCAGAGTATCAGTTTACTACCCGTGTTGGTGGAAACTTCTACTATATACAAAGGTTTTAAATATACTACAGAGGACAAAAAGTTCTATATTCAACTTAAACTACATTTGTACCAAGAAATCTACAAGGCATTCAATGTCAATAGGAATGATGTATTTTAGAACAATATAGCCAAAATGTGTGTGCATGCATGCATGTATGTGTCTGTGTGTGTGTGTGTGTGTGTGTGTGTGTGTGTGTGTTAGACTTGCCAATATAATATGGCAAGGGATACTTTGCCAAACAACTCTAAAAAACTGTACTATAGTAACAAATATGAGTAGGAAGTATAAGAGCTTTTAGCCACTCAAACCATAAACAAATACTAGCAAATGTGCTTTAACATAAGAACAACAGGGGGTTGGGAAAGTTATGGCGGTTTTAGGCCTAAAGATTCTCTATGCCCAGCTCGAAATGTCTAAATGAACGACATTCCATCTCAGGTTAATGATTACTACTTCCTTCATGATAACATGCATTCCTTGCTATTTGATGTAAGCAGCAGCACATCCTCCTCTCAAAAGATTCTAGAGACATTATAGAGACATCGGACACAAGCCTGGCTTAACTACAAAAGAAAAAGTGAGGAGGAAGGATAGCTTGCTGATTCATTTTCTCTGTGAAGATATCAAGACTAGAAAATAGATGCAGATGCTAAAGAAAAGAATCTTTTAAAACAGATGCCAGGGGATAAGAGTAGATCATTTGTCCTACAGAGCCCATCACAGAGGTCTTCTTTCTTTAGGAAATCCTCATGTGAGCAAAAAAGGTTTATAGCCATCAAGTATTGTAAGCTAAAACTCTTTAGTCTTTATTTGTAGGCTCTAGAATGGCCAAAAAAAAGCTGAAGCAATAGCCCTGAGGAAAGGGGGAATTAATCTGTGTTAGGTGCATTTCATACATTCTTGTGTAGATCATGCTCTAAGCAGAAAAATATTAGTCTCCATGCATACCAACTAGCTATCACCAACTGTCACAGCACTTAAGTGGATGTGTAATTCTTTTCTCCAAAAAGTGTGATAAAAATGAAAGATGGTGGATGTTACACTTGAGAATGAAAGCCATCACTCAGTCATCCAAATAGCAAGTTACTCTGTGAAACTCCATATTGAACCAATTTTGACAGGAGCCTAAACACCATAAAAGAGAAAAGTAGCACTCCAGTGGTGTGGGCCATCACTGTTTGGTTATCTTGCTGTAGTAGGAGTGGGAGTGTAGGGTCTTAATATCGTCTTTATGCCAAAATAATGACAATCAATGACTGGAATCAGATACCCCCATTCATTTTTATCATGTTTTAATTTTTAATTCCTGGAGTCTGAGTGGACAAGTCTTCAAATCTAAGTTCCAGAGATAGCCCAATCTGAGAAGAATGTAGCCTTTGAGAATCTCACTGCATGGGTTTCATCAGCTCCTCACAACAATTACAGAAACTCTGCCATCATCAGCAGGAAATTTCTGCAAGAAAAACTCATTAACCAGCCTCCTAAGTGCTAGAGTTTTCATCAGAGCCTGGCAGAGCCAGGTGATAGAACCATCAGCTCACACATCTCTAGCCTTCCACAGGGAAAAAGGAAATGTCCAGCTTCAGCCCATGGTAGTTATCCTGCTTCACCCAACCAGAAACAAGAACTGTTACAAATTCACAGCCAGACAGACAAAAGGCCCAAGCCCCTCTAATCACAGGAATATGGAACACTTCTCCACAGTGACACTTTACCACTAATTACTAAAGTCCTATTTACTATAAATACCCAGTTTAGCATACCCATTTTTCAATTAAAAAAAATACAAAGCATACTGAAAGGGGGTGAGGGGAGTTGAACAGAATGAACAGAACATAAGTATACAAACAGAACAATAGAATTGCCAGACTGAGAATTTAAGATTTTAAGATTATACACAAAAAGTTCACATGTGTAAACCAGACATCATAAAGCAACAGATGGGCAAATTAAGTGGAGAGAAATCCTTTAAGACTATTAGAAATTGAAAGCAGTGACAGAAACAGGGCGCTCTGGATGGGCCCATGAGTAGAAGGGAAATAACTAAACACTCTCTAGCTTGCAACGAGCTGTACATATGCATCTGAAAGTTAATGTGAGAAGTGGAGAGAGAAAAGGCTGAAAAAAAAATTACTGAAAGAACAAATGCAAGAGATACCAGTGATGAAGAGTTGGCTCAAAGAGTAAAAGCACCTGCTGACAAGCCAGGCATAAGTGCAACCCCCAGAGTCCACACAGTGGATAGAGAGAACCAAATCCCGTAAGTTTTCTCTAACCTTCACTCATGTGTGGCCTTCTCTACAATAAATAGATAAGAAAGAGAGAAAGAGAGAAAGAGAGAAAGGAAGGAAGGAAGGAAGGAAGGAAGGAAGGAAGGAAGGAAGGAAGGAAGGAAGGAAGGAAGGAAGGAAGGAAGGAAGGAAGTTAGTTAAAGCCACACTGGCCCACAGAGTGATACACTTTCCAAAGTGAAGTTTTCCTTCTAGTGTGTTTCTTAGACCTGGATTGGTGCTTAAATTAGCTTTTATCATGAAATGCTTTTTTTTTTTTTTTATCTGTTGATTGTGGTTGATAATTTTGTTGGGTATAATAGTCTGGGCTAGAACCTTTGGTCTCTCATAGCTTGCAGAAGATCTACCCAGGCTTTTCTGGCTTTCAGAGTTCTGACTGAGAAGTTGGGTATTAATCTAATATATATGTAACTTGGTCTTTTACCTTTAAAGTTTTTAATACTTTTCTTTGTTCTATATGTTTAGTGTTTAGTTGTTATGTGTTGTGTGTCATTTGTTTTCGGGTCTTGTCTGTTTTCTTTTTTTAATGGCTTTTCTACCTTTCTTTAAATAGAGAAAGTTTTCTTTTATAATTTTGTCTAAAAAATATTTCTGTGACTTTGACATGGGTTTCTTTTTCCTCTATAACTATTATTCATTAGGTTTGCCTTTTTATAATGTCCCAGGTTTCCTGGATGTTTTGTGACTAATTTTTTTATTATTAGATTTTACATTTTTTTTTGATAACTATATCTTCCACCTTATCTTCAAGACCTGAAACTCACTTTTCCATGTCTTTTAATCTGTTAGTGAGAATTAGTTCTGAGCTTTTTGTTTGACTTCTCAAGTTTTTCATTTTGAGCTTTATTACACTTTGGGTTTTATTTAGTAATTCTACTTCTCTGTTAAATTATACTTTAATGTCTTGAATCATTTTATTATTTCATTCAACTGCTTGTATTTTACAGTATTCATTAATGTATTTTCATGTCCTTTTAATATCCTTGAACATATTCATAATTATTATTTTGAAGTCCTTATCTTGGGCTTCAGTTAAATTGCTTTTCTTGCAACCTATTACTGGCTTCTGAAGGAGGCATATTGTCTTGGTTGTTTTTGTTTATCTTTTTGTGCTTGGGCCTAAGAATCTGGAGTTATGACATTTGGGTTGTTTCTTCGTGTAGATGTTTTATTATTTGGTTGCTGTTGTCCCAATCTGGAACCTAACCAAGGGTGGTGGCTATAAGGTCCCTGGTAGACAGCAGTTCTGGGTCTCTGGGATATGGGTCACTGGTAGAGAATGATTCTGCAGTTGGCAGTGAGTTACAGGGAAAGAAAATAGGTTTGAAGGAAAGACTGAAAGGGATGGTAGAGAAGAACTCCAGGGATCTTTGGTCCATACCAAAAGACTAGGTCCCAAAGGGAGAGAAGAGGCTGAGTTGTCATTTTTTTTTAAGTTAAAAAAAGTAACCAACACATGGGTAGACTAAGAGAAAGACAAAGAAAGAATACACAGGAAAGAGAGAGAAAAAAAAAAAGAAGATGATGATAAAACAAGAAGAGCTTTTTAGCTCAACACAATTTAGACCATACATGGTTAAAAAAAAAAAAAAGTTATTTAATGATAAAAACATGAGGTCTTTTCCTCTGATATAAGAAACCAAGGCAAGGATGCCCACTATTACTACTTCTGTTCAGCATAATCATGTAAGCACTAGCTACAGCAATTAGGCAGAAATAAAAGGTATCCAAATAGGAGTTAAACTATCTGCTTTCTGACTGTAAGACTTTATATATAAAATAAAAATCAACAATCCCTTTTTTCTAACATACTTAGCAATATTGTCACCTAATGGTTTCTCATAGTTCTTCTGTGATGCAAGGCATAAATAATTAAATAAGATACATAAAAGTAGTAGTAAGTATATATACTGATTAAAGATAAATATGAAAGTAGGGCCCATACATCTCATAGTTAAGCACACTATTATCTATGTGCATGAACTATTTCCTGACAGATCAT
The DNA here is from genome assembly GCA_028551405.1 of Uromys caudimaculatus. NCBI lineage: Eukaryota > Metazoa > Chordata > Mammalia > Rodentia > Muridae > Uromys > Uromys caudimaculatus. Next base: position 46,474,868 of record CM052705.1, on the reverse strand, counting down.
TTCAAAGACTGATTAGATGTTGTTGATAAGCAAGCTATAATCTGTAAACTCAGAGACATTAGGGAAAGAGGTGTCTAGGAGAGATGCATGAATATCCCTAGGAGGGTGAAATAATATAAATTTTATGGGTGGACTGAGGGTAGGAGCAGACAGGAACAGGGGAGGATCAGGTGTCATCGTGGAGGGAGAGAATGTGAGGAGAGATGGCTAGAATTAGGAGGAGGTGGGACTGGGGAGATAGTATGGAACCCTTGTGCAGTAGAAACTTCCTGTGATGGAGGAAGGTGATCCTAATGAGGACTCCTTGTAATGGGGGATACAAAGTCTCAGTGACCATCTCTAGTAGTCAGGGGAGGTTTCCTTTGTTGGGACTGGGTTCCATGCAATTGTTGGATGGAAATCCGAAAAAAAAAAAAAAAAAGGGAGGGGGGGTTTTCTCTCCACAAACTGCCAGTGGAGTCCCACTGCTGAGAACAACATCTGTACAACTCAATGAACATGAAAAGTAGAGCTGGTACCCACCTGGACCCTTTTCCTACATTCTAGTCTCTTTGGTGTGGGAATACTCTTGCAGACTCCCAAAATAGAAATGGGGATACCAACACTGCCATAAAACCTTTGACCTACAATCTGACCTGCCTACAAAATATGCTAGGGCAATGGTGGCACAGAACTTGTGGGAATAGCCAACTAATGTCTGAAGTGACTTAAAATACACTCCACAAGAAAACTCCTCCTTCACACTGCTTGGGTAACCAAGAACAAGAGAGTAGGTAGCCCAGAGACCTAGAGTAAAACTAAGCATTATTAATTTTTTTAAAAAAATCAGTATAATAATTCCTAATAATATTCTGCTATACTCATAGATCAATGCCTTGTCCAGTTAACATCAGAAAGGCTTCCTCTGCCAGCAAAAGGAAATAAATGCAGAGGCCTACAGCCAGACATTACGCAGACAGAGTCTAACTTGAAGGTCTCTATCAAATCCTTCTCCCCACTCAGAGCTCAGGGAACCCCACTGTAAGAGGAGGCAAAGCTAAAAGGGATGGAGGAGACCAGGAGAACAAGACCCTCTGAATCAACTGAGCAAGGAGCATAAGAGCTCACAGAGCCTCGAGCAGCAAGCACGGGGCCTACACCAGATCCTCTTCATATATATTATTGCTCCTAGCTTAGTATTTTTATGGGACTCCTCACTAGGAGAATGAGTGGGTCTGACTCTTGTGCCTACCTCTGAAACTCTTTCCCTCCTGTTGGATTGCCATGTCCAACTTTGATAGGATAGTTTTTTACTTCATCTTATTATATTTTATATTGTCAATTTTAGTTATCTCAAAGAAGCCTATCCTTTTTTTTTAATGAGAGATAGAGAGTGAGTGGATCCAGGCAGGGGGATGGTGGGGAGGAACTGAGAGGAAACAAGGGAAGGGGAGCTGTAATCAGAATATATGAGAAAATAATCTACTTTCAATAAAAAAAATAATTCCAAAAGCAACAGATAAAGACACTGATAAAGATGCTGAACAATATAAAACATGAGTGAGGGCTTGGTTCAGCACTGAAGAACATTTATTTTTCTTGCAGAAGGCTCAAATTTATTCCCAACACACTAATGATACCGGTAACAATTCCTGTAACTCCGATTCCAGAATAGTCTACATACTCTTCTGGCCTCCACAGATATGTGTTACCTACACTTGATACATGCACATACACTTAAGTACATACACACACACACACACACACACACACACACACACACACACACACACAAATAAATAAATAAATAAATAAATAAATAAATAAATAAATTTAAACATGGACACAAAAAATTTTAGGTCATACAAGTAAATGGAAAGATATTCATGGATTGGAAAAATATTGTTAAGATGTCCTAAAGAAATATAGGGAGGAAAATCATAAAGTCATATGAATCCATGAAACACACCAGATAGCAAATTTCATCTTAAGTATGAGAACATAAAATTGAAGGTATCAAATTATTGTCTTTCATATTATACCACAAAGTTATAGTAACTCGCTGAATAAACATGGTACTGACATGAAAACAGACACAAAGAATAAGGAGCATAATACAAAACATAAAAATAAATTATGTACTTCCAATGGCTTTCAATATCAATGCCATAAACTCAAAATGTCAACAGTCTTTTCAATAAATAATCCCAGGAAAACTGGCTACCCACATTATAGAAACTTAAAGCAGTGCTTCATACTGCAAGGTTTTTTACAAAACTCCATTTAAAATAGACTGGAAATTTTAGTATAATGACTCAAACTATTGAACCAGTAGAAAACATTAAGAGAAAAACTTCATATCACTGGCATACCACTGATCTTAACCATTTCTTGAACCACAAGCAGCCAAACCACAAACAGATGAGCAGAGCACAGCACACTAAAATGCTTCCACACTACAGAGGAAATCACTACAAAGGAGAACCCCCAGAAATCCCAGAGACAGAAGAGAGCATTTGCAAATCATCAGATAAGGTGCTAAAGCCAAAAGGAGGAGGGGAAAAGGGACTTGATAAATACCTGTACTTAAAAAATAGAAAGGCTGGGTCAGAAACATGGCTCAGCCACTAAAGGCTAGACTCACAACCAAAAATACAAAAATGGAAAGGGGCCTGACTAAACGATTTTCCGAAAAGGAGGGCTTACACACAAATGGTCACGGGGTACAAAATTTGCAAATAAAAACACAGATATAGCTTGACCAGAGTTAGCTCCCCTATCATCAAACATGTAAATGAAGGTAGAAGGCAGAGCGGGAGGAAGGAAGCCATACATTCTCAGATGAGAAGGTAGGGCAGAGATAGTATCTCTTGGTGTTATCTGCACAAGACCAACCAGTCAAAATTCCAGCACCGAGCTTGTTGGAGGCAGTTGGTGGCTTTGAGAAGGAGCTGTCACTCTCTTTGGGGGATGTGGTCACTGCTATGTTGCCACACCTCACTGGATGGCCCCACACCCATACACATATAGGCAATGCCAGTTGGATTCGGCAGGATATTAGTAACAAAAAGAAAAGGAGGGCATGACAGTGGGAGAGAGACAGAATGAGGGCTTCTAGAGAAGCTTGGAGGGAGGTTGTGGTGGATAGATATGATCAAACTCTAATTGTATAAAGGTATGGGATTTTCAAAGAAAAAACATTTTGAAAGATAAATATACATTTAATGCAATGGATATATTAATTAGTCTGATTTGAGTATACCATTGTGTACACATCAATTTTTAGGATAAAACCTAAAAAGTAGTTTTAGAATATAAAACAACTTGATTATATAAAATTTACCAAACTCAACTCAATTTTAACAGAAATGGCTTACCACAAGTATGAACGCATTACATTTGAAGTATGAATAATATAGCGATATTCTACATAATGATAGAGAATAATGATAGCGGTAACTTCTTGGGAAAGGTTGAGGGCAGGCACATTTTATTAGGAAAACCCGCTGATAAAGTCCTTTATCTGTATTAATAAAGGCATGAGTGAAAACTGAAATTTACAATACAAAACTTAATATACAATTCAGCTTTTCCCCCTCCAGGATGTCATAGTGCCTTTGTACACCAGGACATGATGTAACATGGCTTGTACTATGGCTGAAAACAAAGGACATTTGTGCATCAGAACCAGGAATGTGGTAAGGAGACCAGCCTACATTAAACAAGGAGGAAGGTCTAAGTGACTTCCTGGCACTCCTAATTCCATTTAATGTTCCGGTGGTAGGGAATACACAGGCTGCAGGCAATGATGAAACCTATCTTTCTCTGCCCAAGGGGAGTCTAGACATTCACTCTTCTTTTTTAACTTAACAAAGAAATTTGAAATTACCTTGGGAGAAAATAAAAAAATAAAGTGCAGTTTTTAGCTATTCTGAGAAATGGGGGATATGATTTTTTTTCTTTGTAGTTTTTGTTTACCCTAAAAGTCAGTGTGGTTGAGAAAAGGGTGTGTCCCCATGAAAGGAAGCTAATGTCATTAAGCATTAAGCACATTCATTTAATAGATTTCCTGAACCTTGTCACTGAACTGCAGCCATCAGAAAATAATCATATCTATTCCTTCTATTCAAAAAAAATTTATTTTCCCTGAGGTATGCAAATCAGAAATACACTCACCATTAGGACTAAACCATAACATTAAACAGAACAGATGAAAACTAGATAAAAATCAGGACCATGTGTGCATAAACACATGCTGCTGAGGAAATCTTCTAGGACCCGTCACTCTGGGTTACCACGTCTTATCCAATAGATGCGTGCCACAGTAGTTATGCTTCGTGTGCATGTGTTACCACGCCTGTGACTAGAAACAAACATTCTATCATTGTGAGATGTGGTTGGGGAAACGGATCAGGAATGATAACAGAGCTTCAACTGTTATCTTGCTTGGCCTTCTAACAGCCAATCTCTCTGAACAACGGCTGTCGTCTCCTTTTGAGGATGGGACAATCATTTCTCAGTGATTACATCCTCCATAGAGTATGCATTAAGAAAGCCATTTCCCTTACCCCTCATACAAGCAAAGGCAATGGAAATTTGACAAGGATAGGAGATTTTGAGGAAAACGTATGGATACCATTTTGGCTCAGTTTCAATTGGCCCAATAATTCTACAGCACATGTATTGCCACCAATCAATCCTAATCCCTGCTAGGAGCTAGGAGTCTGCTCAAAGTAAGAACATAGACGAAGCAGACCTCCAAACCATAGCTGTAACCATGTGACCAGGGCAAGCTGCTGTAAACAGCAGACACAGACTTCTTCCTTTTATTCAATAACAAATGCATTTAACATGGGAGTTGAGTGGGGCAGATACACAAATCCTTGAATCTCAGAACGAAAGATTGGACAGTATAGAGCAGCAGAAGCTTTCCAATAGAGGAAATGGGTCAGAGTTGAGACAAAGGATAAAAACTCAGTGGCAGGCACTGTACAGACCATGGGACTCAGAGATGTTAGCTTTGAGTCTTCACTAAATGCCAGCTGTTTGTGAGATTCTGTTATTCATGAGCCTTGTCGGGGAGTGGAGAGGATTTGGGCCCCTTTCTCTGTCAACAGGATTTGCCACAGGTTAATTCACAGCATTTGTGTAAATCCTAGATCTTCATCTTATTTCCCTGCTTCATAATTGCTATCTAGAAAAAGAAAAAAGGAAGGAAAGAAACAATATGCTATGTTGTGTAAACTGAAATAATTATTAAGTATGTTTTAGTTTCTTAAGCTAAAAGGTAAATTATTATGAGAGCTTTGCATATAATGATGGGATTGGGCCCAAAAGGGCCCTCCTGCTATGTTTTAATCTCCAAACAGGAAATCTCCTTGGAAGCAATCGTTTCTTCCCCAACAGAATGTAGACAATCCTCACAGTGATTCATCTGGTAAATATCTTTGTCACCCCACTACCTCACACACCTGAACTGATCACTACATCAGTGCAGTCTCCATCAGCTGGATTAATATTTCACACCTATAATACTCAGGTAAGCAGCAAAATGACCTTGCACCAGATGTCCTGATAGTCTCCAACCATGTTGTCTGAATAGTCACAGCCTTGATCTGTTTCTGAAACATGAAGTCGGAACAAAAGAGCTTCGGCAATTCACTCATCCGAACCATTTTTTTATAGGTATGGAAACAAGTCTGTGGCTATAATTCTTTTGAGTCAGTGAGCTAGGAATAGAAGTGGGCACTGTAGACCCACCATCCTCCTTGTTTCAGGTGTCTGACTTCCCTGATGGAATAGGCTAGGGGTATAGGCATTAGGACACCAGAGTGGAAGCCAGGATGACCCAAGAGAGGAAGCACTGGTAAACAGTGCTTATTGTCATACGGGCTCCCGAACTGAGGCTCCAGTTCATTCAGCACTATAGTATGAGGTTCTTTATTTTCTATAATGTAACAATGTATTATTTGGGGGGATTTTGCTTGCATGTATGTCAGTGCACGGCATGCTTCTGGTGCCTGTGGAGGCCAGAAAAGGACATCAACCACCTGAACCTGGAGATACAGCTGTGAGCTGCCATGTAAGTGCTAAGAAACAAACTCGGGTTGTCTAGAAGAGCAGTAGGTGCTGCTAGCTGCTAAGCCATCATCTCTCTATATCATGATGATTTTATTTCAAACTCCTTATCACTTGATGCATAATTGTAAAAGAAAAGTTGATTGGACTACTTAAAGGTATAACAATACCTTCTTAGTAGTTTGGCAGTTTATATCCTAGCCACGCTAAATAGCAAAGTATAACTGAAACCACTAAAGACCAAAACTTCACCAGAAAACAAACATCTTCATTCATTCATAAATCTACTACAGGTCTATGAACTCAGAAGAAGCTTGCTCATAGAGTTGTGTCTCTTTTCTAGAGACAGAAGAAACTAAACCAAAGAAGAAAGAATTACCCCAAAATAAGTTTTATTTTATTTTTTTAACATATATACTTTCTACACTGCATGGTTCCTTCTCAACACTCTGGCAAATGAGACAGCTTCTTTCCTGGCCAGAAGTAGGCTCACTGAAAAGCATACTGAATGACTCCAGCAAATGAGTAACAGGAACTCCAGGAGCTGTGCACCATATTTCTTGCTCTGAAAACATAATAGCTATTTTGAATTAATGATGACCACAAGTTCCTGGGGAATTTTCCTCTTTAAATGCACGCTAGCCCCTGTCTGCTCCAATGGAGGCCACAAGGGAATTACTGCTGCTCCAGGCCTGGGTCCAGGTTGGATGGCAACCAGCAACTTCTGCTGTGGTCTCTTGGAACCAAGGCTGATTTCAAGTTCGCAATCCCACCCTTCAGTTCACTGTTAATCACAGACAATATATTCACGGAACTTGGCCCTGAGGTTCCTATTGTCTTCTTACCGTCTCTGCATTTGTCTTGGAATTCCTTAGCTTATACATTACAGTAACTTCTTTCTTTTTTTGTCAGAAGTATCATTTAAAATCCAGTACTGCCCCGCTGGGCTGAGAGTCAGGTCCCAGATGGAGGAGTTGGAGAAAGGTCTGAAGGAGCTGAGGGAGTTTACAGCCCCATGGAGGGAGCAAGAGCGTCAATGGGCCTGACCCCCTCCCCCGGGTCGTCCTGGAGTTTGGACCACCAACCAAAGAATACACATCTATGGACCCATGGTTCGTACCACATATGTGGCAAAGGATGACCTCGATGGCCATCAGGGAGAGAGGAGAGGCCCTTGGGCCTGAGGGTGTTAGAGGCCCCAGTAAAGGGGAATGTAAAGGTGGGAATATGGGAATGGGTGGGTGGGTGGGTGGGAGGTGGAATTCCTTCATAGAGGCGGGGATGGGGAAGGGATAGGGGGTTTCCAAAGAGGAGACCCAGAAAAGGGGAAACATTGGAAATGTAAATAAAGTATCAAAAAAAAAAATCCAGTACTGCCATAGTACAAGTCATATTTAATATATAATAAATGTATATTACTACATTTATATAATTATGTCCTGAACCCCATAGATGTTTTACAAGCAAAAGTTTGATATTTTTCTCAGAAGGTTGTTCAAGGTGTGGTACATATGGATTCTAAGTGATAAACCCCATCAGTGTTTAATCAAATACCTATTATCACTGCAGGACCTGAACTCCAGGCCAACCTCTGCACCAGTGAAATGTAGAGCCATAGCCTACCAGAAATTGGAAGGGTTTAACACCTTGGTGAGGCCAGAGTTGGCTTACCATCATCAAGCCAAGACTAACATGTCAGATCAACAGACAAGGGACTAACCAAGCTGGGAATTCCACTGGGATGACCAGGGAGAAGAAGACTGATGAGCCTGTGGATGCTGCCAACAACCTCAAAATCTACTGTTGCAACCCCAGCGAGCTGCAGACGGCCAGCCAGCACAGAACTGTAGATGGAAGTGACAAGCAGACATACAACAGGAAGTTAGCAGAGGTGTGAAATCCTGCAGGATAACTAACACCACTGAGCTCTGCACTCACACCAGTGGGAGCTGTGCAGCAGGGAAAAACTTTCCAGAACTGGAAAGAGAAGCCTTTCCACCTGCCCTCTGTACACCATTTTAAATGTCCTGGCAATGGAGGTTAACAGAGCCCATCAAGACAGGGAAGGGTGGACTTAGCATTGTGAGGTAATATATTAAGTGGCATGTCATATAAATTCCAGTCAATTGGAATCCTTCTTACAGGTTCGATATGGCCCCATTTTCATGCTTTTGGCCACATGTCATTGTCTCTATATAAGTTTGTCCACCAGACCTGCCATTGCTCGTCACTATCCTCAGGCACATTGGCAGCTTTATCTATCAGAGAGTTGGCTCTACAGGCTATTATATGTCATTACCAAGAGTCAAATCCTAAGTGGTGATTTGATCCAATCCAAAGGACATGGTACATAGTCTTATGTTTCATATTAATTACAATAAGGCTTATGAAATATATAGCTATTTTGAAATTCAACAATGCACATAAATTTCAAGTAACAAAATCTTATCCACATAACTCAAAATGCAAAAATTACTTATTTATACTATTCATGAAAAATCTTTAAAATTGAGTTTATACAAAATCTTGTGTTAATGAGTAATTATCCAGATACTGACAAAACCCAGAACTATCTCAGAACTGGGAATGCCAATGATTTTCTGGAAATACTAAAGCCTACAGGTATGAATGTCCATAAAACAATGACATCAAACTTAAAATCATGCACATTGAAAATATGAATACTGTATTAGCAGAAGTTTGTGACACTGGTGCTGAGGTTGTGGTTCAGTGACAGTGGTGCTAAGGCCATGGTTCAGTGACAGAACACTTTAAGTGCAGGCAATGGGCCTATGTTCAATCTCCAACACTATAGAGATAAACACAAGATGAACAAACCTGAGGAACAAGAGACAAATATTAATGTAACTCAGGAGAATGTAACTTTGCAGGGTATGGGAACCACAAAATACTTCAAAGCTGAATCACTTCTATAACATGGGTAGATTCACAAACAGGCTAGCTTTAACTTCTGTAGAGAATGATATATTAGAAATAGCAGGAACGTTTCAGTATACTAAGAAGCATACCAATAAACCAAACCCCTGCCAAAACCACTTAAAAGCAAAGCTTTTCCTTGTAGGTCTTTTGGCACTGGCTAGTCCTTTGTGATATACCCAAGAAGCTTATATTACAAACTCAAACAACATTGGCATCAAACATCTCAGAAAACTTTATATGAGACATGGGTATTTTTTTAAGTATATGCATTTTAAAACATGGCAAGAAAATAAGTTAGCATCGGAAATATAGGAAGGTAAGAACTGCTTGCGCACGTGTTACTGGATTAGAGCACAGTCTGCCTCTGTGCTTGAACTGAATCGCAAGCTGCATGGGAAAAAGAACCACCATAAGCATATGCACTAGATCAGGGAGATTAGATTGTAAAACACTGGGAAGCTAGGAAGGGAAAGAACAAAAGGGTAGGTGGGAATACGGCAGGAGGGACCCCTGACTGCTGAGTCTGCCAGGCCATGCTCACCAGTCACTGAAGGGGAGCTAAGAGAACTCACAGAAAAGTCTAAAAAAAAAAATTAGGCCTGTATCTGTCCACTGCTTCTGTGGGTGCCCAGCCCAATGGATGCTCCTAACACTCAATGGTGTAAGCAGGAAGAGACCATACTCTGCGATGAATCTCAATGGCAAACAGCCTGAGAGTCCGAGGACCTTTAAAGTTGGTTGTTCCACCTGGCTGAAAGGAAAGGTCCTTGGAGAGAGCCGTGTCTGCTGCACGTCCGCCTTCTCAGTGCTGCTGCCATGGCCCTACTGATCAGCCCAAACCAAACGTAATCCCCAGTTTGGTCAAACTGACACAGTGACATCTACCACAGAAGAAGAGCATACAATTCGGTAACACATAGAAGAATGCCTTCAGCAGCTTAAAGACAGTGAGGAAGGTTTGAGAAATCCGTGATTTGGTTTTGAAACCTACATTCTTTTGATAAAATATATCTTCAATCTCACCATACTTGTTCTATCATGCTACAACTTTCTAAAACAAAAAAGCCAGAAATTCAAAGTATGGAAGCTCCTAGGCCTGCCTGCCCAAGAAAAAGAGTTTACACAAGCCATAAAGCTCCCAATATAGTAATGTACACACTGTGCAGCTGAGATTTCAAAGGACCAAGTGAGATCCACAGGAGCAAAAGAGAGCCAAGCCTAGGTGACCTCGTAATGCCTACTACCAGGCTTTCGTCTGCTATTAACACCAATCAATGAGTTTTCCTTCTGAACAGTGGATGCTCTTTTTTTTTTTCCTTTCTTTCTTTCTTTGTTTTTTTTCTTTTTTTTTTTTTTTTTTTTTGCATGCACTTTGTGATGGAAACATGGTGCTATCATCCTGGACTGCTTTGTCCCTGATTAGTCTGCCACCCTCTGTCAGATGATAGCCTGGAAACTAGTAACTGTCACTTCTCGCCATACAAAAACAAAGGTATGAGTCTGTCAGTTGTGTTTAACTCTTCAGTGTCTACCTGTGTCAGTTTTCCTTATCATTTCTGGCCCCTCCTGACTGTCCACCAGAAACAAACCCCTAATCTGAGAGGCAGAATCCCATAGCAAAAGATTGGGAAGAGGTGACACTGTGGCTTAAAGTTCACTTTTATCATTTAAAAAGAGGCAGCATTGCTTGCCAAATTCTTAAACAAAGAGGTCAGGATTGTGAAAGGTAAAAGCAAATGCCCTCAGTTGCTGAGAGGCCAGCGTTCCTCCTTACAGAACATGCAGCAGCAGTGCCTGACTCTTCTCACACTGCCATCCTCATGTTAGGAGAGGCCAGCATTCCTCCTCACAGGAGAGCATGGAGCGACATTGCCTGCTTCTTCTAGCACTGCCATCCCCACCTTTAACTTTCTCACGTGAAAAGTCCATGGTATCTCAAATAGTCTACCAAATCAAAACTTGCCATGGGATTCTTTTGTTTTCCTAGTACAATAGCACAAACTCTGAGCAAACCACAGGAAGAAAGAGGTGTGGTTTTGTTAGCCCCTCCCTAGGCTCTGAGTCTATAGCCTCTGTGTGTTTCCTTCTTTGATTTTCTTCTGTTATTTTACACACATTTGAAATTCAACCACATCCAAGCCATAGTTTTTAAATCCGTGTAACCTAATGCAAGAACTATTTTCACGTCTTGTTAACTTGAAGTTTCTAAAGAAGTATAAGCTAGGATAAAAGTCTAAAGGTTTGGTGATGGTGTTTTCTAAGCATTTTACAATAAGTTCTAGTCTCTATTACACAGTAAAAAAAAAAAAAAAGGACAAAAACATGCCTTTAGGGCATGTCATATGTTATGCTAAAAGACATTTTTTTTTAATTTTTAAAATCATACAGTGATACACATTCAACTATCATTAGGCTTAATGTTCTACAAAATTACACTAAGGTCCTAGTCAAAGCAAAGGAAGACGTGACATGCCATCGCCTTACAATTCAAATATAGACTTAACACTAAGTGTTCAATATTTGCCATGTATAAATTCAATACACCAAAGGATAACAAACATACAGCAATGAATATTGTCATGAAATGCAATAGAAAATATCTTAGCAACTTGAGAAATCACTAAGGGAATATATACTATAGGAAGCAATGTCCCTCAAAGTGAAAGTTCTGAGTAAATTGAGTTGGATGTTAAAAACTAAGAATTAAAATATAAGAACATCAATTTAATTCTTCTTTACAGTTCCACTGAATGCCAGTAAAAATATCCAAACATGAGAAATTTATGAGATATATAACTGGTTGAGATATAATGAAGGCCAATGCATGGGATGCCAGTAACAGCATGCCTGCCCTCTGAGTCTATTGGTCTCTCCCAGCCCTATGTACCAAGGGGACAGCATGTGAGCTACAGGTCCTATATCTGCAGATGGAATGCCTGTGGTTCCTCTTTGTAGATGCTATGGTAAAGTTCCATGGCAGCTGCCAAGGTATATGGCTTTTCTACCGTGGCTTAGTGACAGGAGCAAGGTTTGATAGGTCAGAGTTTGACCTTCTGTGAGACTGAAGCTAAGAAAGAGGCAGATGAATCCTGTCTCTTTGGACAGTTGACTCAGAGAGGCATGCAAACCTTCTGCTCAGCCTATCTGGGAGATGAAAAGACAAGCCCTGTGTACTCCTGAGGCTGTGGACAGATTAGTAATATATCTTCTTGTATCAGCATTTAAGTTTTGCCTAAGGCTTACATTCCTGGGGAGCCTCTGCCAAGAAGACATTTTTGAAAGTAATTAAGAAAATTAAAATGAAGTGGCTTCACTGAAATCAACAAATAATGAACCCCGATGTATTCAATATATGTATATAACAGATATTAACCACACAAAGGAGGCACAAATTACTAAAAATGGATGATTAATGAATGATGTCAGAAAAAGTTAAGAAAGAGAAGTAGGAGCCCTGAGTTACAGAATATTTTGAATGATCTCCAAATGCATTGAAGACTTATTTGCAAAGTGAGAAGGTAATACCATGAGAATAAAATACACCACCATATATGATACGCTAGAACTAAACCAGAGAAAGAAACAATTTATGGTTTTTAGACTAATGACCAAGAATTTCTCTAGATAAGGACTTTTGTGCTTAATGATCCCAGCAAAGACCACAGAATCTTGATCTACACTCCAGGATTTTCCCATAAGAGGATCAGAAAAATAGCATCACTAAGTTAGCATACCTGTTGCAATAATTGTTAGAAAAAATTAACATAGAAAAAGAAAATTACAAAGTATGCAAAGTAGAGAACACTTGGATAGTGTTCAGTTTCCAACCTACCAGAGATAGAGTCTGGTCTACACCATGAGGCATCATGAATGCAAGTTCTGTTTACATTCCCAGCTGAGATTTCACCAAGAGCTACT
>CM052705.1:46391896-46461853 GCA_028551405.1 Uromys caudimaculatus | reverse complement strand
ACACACACACACACACACACACACACACACACACACCTTTTCATCCCTTTCCTCACATATATGCTAAGAAACATGTCCTCCTCTTTCTCCTAACTCTGTAGGTCCCCAGGGGATATCATCAGGTTTATTCTTAGACTCCTTTTCCCAACTGAAAATATAAAAAACCTCAACCTCTAATCCAAGCCCCATTACACACTCAGTACTGTCCTAGTTCATGCTAGCTGAATGATTCAAGATGAAAGAAAATGGTACAATAAATAAGACTGTAAAAAAGAAATAAACTACCAATAACTACAATGCTCTGAAGACAAAAGTAAAACACCTTTCATATAATCTCATCTTTGTAAGTGGTTTCCTATTAACTCAGCAGCTGAATCCAAGATAGACTGACTATGTAAGACCCAGACCATGTGAGTCATGGGTAGGATATGTGTTAGGAATAAAATCCCCACTATATTCTTGATTTTCTCATATTTCATACCCAGGGACATAGCAAAAATCAGTGCAAGGACATTGCATTCAAAATTCAGTAGGCAATGTATTGTTAAAAGAAGATTTCCCTCTAAAACTCTGCTTTAGAATAACATGCAAATACTACATATATCCACATGAAAGCATAGAATAGCACGTCAAAAATTTACTCAAATAATTCACATCCCATAGAACACTTCTGACACTAGTAAATCTTGCTATATCTTTTATGTATGTGCATTCTCAAAATTTTAATTAACAAATCAACCATTCTAAACATGGTATTCTTGGAAACATTGTGTAAGAAGTGAGGTAGAGTTTCCTAACAATGAAGGCTGGGATATGATCTGCGACCACCACATCAACTTTCTCAAAAGACAGTCTTGTGCACTTGGAAAACATTTCTGTGTAATACTCTATTGTTTGCCTTAAAACTGTAAGGATACAGGTTAAATATTTTAACAATTAGTAGAAATTTCAGGGTCCACTCGAGGTTTTAGTTCATGCTACTAACTATAAAATTTGTTTGCTGTTCTTTAATTCTTGCTATTTTCTTTAGATACCTTTTCCTTTAGCAACTTCTTACTATACCATTAAAAATTCTCAAAGGGTAGTCTTGTTTTCCAGATGATCTTAAGAGAAAGAAACAAGAGAAAACCAATGAACATCTAATCGCACAGAAGAACCCAGGACCAAAGGGAAACAAATAATTAAATATTTATATTATAATCTTAAGTAACCCAAGTATCAAGCTTGTGGATTTTACTGACTTTTAAATTATCAGCATTCCAGACATACTATTAACATTTCAGTATTCATGGATTCAACCAATCTTCCAGCTTTGTGTGTCTAACTCATGTATACTTCAGAAAACCAGATAACTCATTTTATATATTAGTATAGTGACAAATATGCCACTTACTGCGACATCTCTCTTGAGTATTTATGCAACAATTATGTAAAACAATTTTAATAATTTTTAAATGTCTAATAATGAAATGATACAATCTAACTGATATCAAGATTGATAGCTTGAGTGGAATTTTTCACTTTTATTAAAATACTACAAATTGATAACCTCAAAAACAAATCTCTGCTTATAACTCTTATGTCTTTCTGATAAATGTATTGAAGATTTTATGAAGAACAGATGAGGGCTTGAGGGTATTTTGGTGTTGTTGTTTGGTTTAGTTTCTGTGCTTTCTTTTGCTTTATTTGCTGTGCTCGACAAAGTGAACTAAGAGTCTCACACATGATGATAGTTGATAGATAGATAGATTGATAGATAGATAGATAGATACATAGATAGATAGATAGATAGATAGATAGATAGATAGATAGATAGATAGATAGATAGATAGATGGATAGATACAGAGAGAGACAGAAACGGAGACAGAGACACAGGTTACCCATATAACACAATTCATTCCACTGATACACTGTATCTACATACACATGTATCTCTACATGCAATTCAATTCAACAATGTTTATTAAGTACCACATGTGAACCTTGCAGTCTTGCAGCTGCTAGAGGTAAGGTGGCTAAGACAAAGGTCTTGCATTCATGGAACTGAAATTCTATCACAATAGCAGAGAAAAAAATCACAAAAGGGTAGATGTTAGGGGAAGGTGACATCTAAAAAAGAAAACTAAAAAGGTGCATGACAGAGATTGCCTCATATTGGTACAGGGAAGGCTTCAGAGGGGGTGACATTTGCATAAAGACCTAAACCCCAGTGAGAAGGATCTGAGGAGCATGTATAGAACCTCCCCGCCTACCTTGTATTCTCATGCTCACATACCCTTTCACAGCTATTCTTTAGAACAGATAAGTATGTGATATTAATAAAATATTAGACAGGCTGCAAAGAATAAGACAGATATCATAAGTACTGTGATGAGTAGTTTTATGTCAACGTGACACAGGCTATAGTCATTTTGGCAGAGGAAACCACAGTTGAGAAAATGCCTCACCAGATTGGCCTGTGGGCAAACCTGTGGCACATTTTCTTGGCTGATGATCAATGAAGGTGATCCCATCCCACAGGAGGTGGTGCTACCCTGGGTGGATGGTCCTGGATGGTATAAGAGAGCAAGCTGAACTGGCCAGCACCCCTCCATGGCCTCTTCATCTGTCCCTGCCTCTAGGTACCTGACATGAGTTCCTGTCCTGACTTCCCTGGATGATGCACTACAGCCTGGAAAATGACATAGATTTTGTCTGCTCCAGTTATTTTGGTTTGGTTTGGTTGTATTGTTTTTCTTTTGTTTTGTTCTGTCATGGTGTTTTATCACAGCAGAAGAACCCCTAACTAAGATATCTTTCTACCTTCCTGGGGCTCAAAGTCTATCTGGAGTCAGATGTTTCACAGTTGAATTCCTGAGTCACTGTGGGAAAGAATTAAAAGCACGGAATGGCTTGGCCTAACTCGTCTGCCTAGAATAGGAAAAGCCTCCCAAGTAGCTGCTTCATATCCGAAGAGCAACATAAAACCGGAACTCAAATGCCGGAAGAAGGAAGCATATGTGAAGGAACCAAAAGGAGCTAAAAATGGTCAGAGCACAGAGGAGATAAGCAGGAAGCCACAAGGGAACTAAGAACAGCAGGATGTACAGAGCAGAAGTGTGGCCTCCGGACCCTCCAGAGTCACCTACAATATCCAAAAAAGTCACCTACAATACCCAAGCACATATGCCTCATTACTCAACTTCAAACAACCTTGGCTACAATGAGCATATTTCTACTCAACTATTGGAAAATAGTGAATTTCAGTATGAATTTTTCACAGGAGTTGCACAAAGAGAAATTCTATCCTGAAAAAAAAGTCAATGTAAGTCCATATCTCAAAACCACATAAATGAATGAACCATTCAATAGCTTTGCAGATTTCTCAATGAAAAGTTTTTCTTACAGTTTACTATAAATACCCCCAAAAGAGATCTGTTACTTTTGTAATCAGAAAAGATTGTGTGTGTGCGCGCGAGTGCGTGTGTGTGTGTGTGTGTGTGTGTGTGTGTGTGTGTGTGTGTGTGTGTGTGTGTGTGTGTGTGTGTGTGTTTAGGCTGAATATGAGAAAGAAAGTTGGCGGAGTGCTTGGCTAACATGTACAAGTTCCTGGGTTCAGTCTCTAGCACAAAAAGAAGGTGGGGAGAGAAGAAAAGAATGGAACAGCAGCATTTACTCTCCAAAAGCCTAAAGATGGTGCTCACAACCCCTCCCTATATAAAAGGCCTGTTCCCTAGAGCTAACACCCTTACTATAGGGGTCCATCTCTCACTGCAACATTGTCTGCTAGTGAATCGTTTCCATCAGTGAGCCATTAAGTTATCTATTTTGATCTAAAACTG
The DNA here is from genome assembly GCA_028551405.1 of Uromys caudimaculatus. Lineage (NCBI taxonomy): Eukaryota > Metazoa > Chordata > Mammalia > Rodentia > Muridae > Uromys > Uromys caudimaculatus. The sequence continues at coordinate 46,458,031 of CM052705.1, read as the reverse complement.
CTTGTACCTACTCACTTCTCCTGCTTAAATATGCCAAAGTCCCTTCTCAAACTGGTCCTCTATTCTCCCTAAAATTAACTCAATCCAGGTTTTCATGTACAGCACTACCCTCAGTCTAGTGATTGTGACCTCAGCAATCTGCTAAGATCCATGGGCTCGATTTTCCATAAATCCGTATCCATCCCTCAGCACAATGGTTCCATCATGCTGAGAATTTCCTTCACTGGGATTCTGGGATGTGACCTGCTTGCCTACATGACCAGTCATCATTCCCCTTAGCCAGTTACTCCTCATCACTGTGGTGTGCTGTACAATGTTTTCCTATACAGTGCTACCCATGCCCTAATCCCTATAATCTATTAACAGATGTCGAAGGGCTTTGACAGTGGAATTAAATTAACAATCATGAAACAAGGAAATTATTCTGATTACCCAAGTGGGCCCTAGAAATCACAGGGATCCTCTAAGAGGCAGAAGACCAGAGGGAACCCCAGGGCATGTGGCCATAATGGTGCCAGGAAAGGGCCAGGAGCAAGTAATGCGAGCGATGTGGAGGAAAGGGAAGGACGGGGGCAAGTCCCAGGGAGCTCTCCAGAAGTGGCATAATTTTGTCAACACTTTGATTTAGACTTCCCATCTCCAGGACTGTAAGGGAATAAAAATGGAGCATTAAGGCATGGGGCCTCTGGAATTTTTAGAAACAGCAAACAGTCATATGAAAAATCAATTCCTCTACAGCTTCAAAACCTTGGCTCAGCCTTTTCTTCTTATCCACTCTTTCTACATTCATTCATTTTTTATGATCTTGGACAAATCCAAAGCATTAAATGCTTATATTACAGCAGCTCTATGTCTAGCTAACCATCTGCACTAAAACCTTTCTGTTTCTGAAGTCCTAGGACACATTGGATTCAAATTTTGGGAATTCTAATAAATTATGTCTAGAAGGAAAGAGAAGAGTACTGTTGAAAGAAAGGAAAGAAAATTTTACATATGTATGTGTGTGCTCGAGCTCACAGATAGATGATAGATAGATAGATAGATAGATAGATAGATAGATAGATAGATAATAGATACATACAAAGGTACATAGATACACAAATGATAAGATGGTAGATTATTAATAGATGATAGATAAAAAGAAAGAAAGAAAGAAAGAAAGAAAGAAAGAAAGAAAGAAAGAAAGAAAGAAAGAAAGAAAGAAAGAAAGAAAGAAAGAAAGACCAGGAAAGAAAGAAAGAAAGAAAGAAAGAAAGAAAGAAAGAAAGAAAGAAAGAAAGAAAGAAAGAAAGAAAGAAAGACCAGTTGGCTCATGTCCTAAGTGATGTTTGCAGGGAATTATGGGAGACCCGGTCTAGCTGCCTTGACAGGCATGCATCATAACATTTCTTAGGCCAGAGTCTGTGGCTCCTGAGACACTATGTGCTTTTCAGTTCCTAAGAAACCAAGGCACTCTCTCAGGCAGTAAAGTATTAGGCTACCTGTGTTTCTCTGCATTTGCTACAAGTCAGAGAAGCATGTAGAAGTTTCACAATACCATTAATCTTAGATATTAATCATGTGTACCCTGTATATCTTGCAAATGTTATAGTGTCCTAGCAACTACCACTGTACTGGTTCTGGTAAGGGTATAAAAAGTCTCAGCCTCAGTCTTTCTGAAACCCTCCGACCCATGTCTGATAGATGACATTCCTACTAACCATAATAACCCTGGCCTGGTAAGTAAATGCTGACACTTACAGATGTTAATATAAGTTCTACATTGCATAGACGTTGAGCAGTCTCTGTTAAATTGTGGTCTAAGTGGTCATTATCCCAGCTCTAGTCAATACCATCTTTCCATTGTTGCTTAGGAACTGTCTATGTTAGGAAGTCAATCTGCTTGTTTGCAGGAGACTTGTCTATCAAAAGTGTGGTTAAAAACCAAGTGATGATAACTTGGTTCCCATACTGCTTCTGCTTAAAGTAAAGGAGATCCATTTGCTTCTCTGGTTGCACCTCAACATGAGATGGTCTACCTGAGAGGTTGTCCTGTCCCTGAAAAGCTTGGGGAAATGACTGAAGACTTGTAGAGTTAACTCCAGGATTCTGGAGGAGAACATTGTAAAAGCTGGAAATTAAATATCCATTGAAAATACCTTAGTCCTTCTATTTTGGAGTCTTCAGCCCCAAAAGGGAAGCTTTCTGTGCACAGTCATAGATGACTAATATTTACATGCCCACTTGGGTCAGGATCTGATCCCAAGCTTTGAAGCAATAAAGGAGGGAGAGACAAGATGAAAGAAGAGCTTTCAACTTCATCCTACTATTAATTAACCCATCAGGCATTCCACGAGGAAGTAAAAATTCTGCATTTTTAGCAAAAGCAGTTTACTCTTTATTACACTTTCTTAGCACTCAATCATATTGAATGACTTCCACACTGACATAAATCAAATTGAGTTGAATTTATAGTAAAAAGTCAGGTTTAATGAGGAAGCTCTCAGGCAGGTTCAGTGAAGTGGCAAGGCTAGGCTGAGGTAGGGGATTCTTAAAGAGGAGTAAGGGATGGGAGTTGTGACAGGATGGCGGGGTACTAGGGTTACACGCTTATTTGGTAAGTTTAGAAACTTGAATGTGTCTTAGGCCCAGTAGTCACATTGGAATCCTAAACTAGGAGCTGATGGAGTCCATTGTTTTGGGCTGGCTTTTGCAAACGTGAGCTCCTAGTCAGAAGAGAAGAATGGGGACCTCTTGGCCCAGGCCATCTTGCCTTTTGCCCAAATCCTCCAGCCTAACACATAAGTCTAGAAGTAATCTCATACTTGCAAGATTCTAACTCTAATCTCCCAAAACCCTCACTTCCATCTCAAATGACGATACACACAACCTAGTTTCTCAGAACAAATCTTTGAGCTAATGACTCTTTCTCATCTTTGATATGTGAGATACAATCTACTGGGAGAATTGTCCCAATTTTACCTTCAAATCCATTTGAAACATTAGCATTTCATACTATACTATCTAAATTATCCCAGTTGCCAAAACTATGTTGCATGTCTTGGGCTTTTCATTGCTCTGGCAACAAAATACGTCAGAGAAATGACTTAAGGGAAGAAGGACAAATGTTGTTCATGATTTCAGAGGTTTCAATCTAACATCAAAGAGAGAGCCACTCATAGCATAATGGGAAAGAGGCAGAGAAAGGGATTGAGAATGAGAGTGGGGCAGACATGGAGATTCATGCTAATATCTCCAGCTCAGATGTCCAAGGCCAGCCTGGTCTACATAGACAGTTTGAGGTCAGACTGGGCTATGACAGCCCATCTCAAAACTTAAAATAGAAGAGAACAGGGCAAGGCTTTTCTGTCAAAGGTATGCCACCTGTAGTCCACTTCTTCCAGCCTCCATTATAAAGTTTCTACCACCTAGACAGTTCATATTCAGACCACAACAACATAAAAGGGTATATATTAAAATTAATAAACACTTTCACAAACCTCAGGAATGTGCCAATGGCAGAAGGTAGCTCAGCAACATCCAGTCTACAAAATGGGATATATGAAATCAACTTGGAGAAATTCATAATAGCATAATTAGTATAATTAAAATATAATTCTCAAAGTAATATCCTGCATTCTAAATTATTTTAAAGAAAAGAAAACTGACTGAATTTCTAATTAAAATAAAATTCTATATAATCTTTTTCTAAAACTAACTGGAGGCAAGTATTGATAATTGAATGTATGTATGTGAATAACCACTACCGCTAACCTAATTATATCTGGCATGTTAGGTATAAATGTATTTGTTATCATTATCCTATAACCCTAACTGCCCATCTCTATTAACACATTTACTGATTACCCAACAGCAATCAAGCACAGAGTTACTGCACAGTGTTTCACTGAGAAGTTTCTGATAGAACAATTTATGACACTCAATAATGACTTGTTCAAATATGTAAACAAATAGCAATAAAAGCATATTAGTACAGAAGGTTTCCAAATGAAAGAAAAAACACACATATCCTAGTATCAATTTGTGGGGTGATATTTCTATAGTTATTTAAGTAAAATATTTAGTTAAGCTGTCTAGGTATCTGCCAGAAAATTTACCGTACTGGACCTAAAACTTCTGTCCTTAAGAAGACAAGTTTGTAAGGAGGTGTGTACCAGTGTTTGGGAAGGCTCCGTTATGGCAGGTTCACTGTGCTTGGACTGTCTGAAGGCATAGCACTGTTTACACAGAGATCTGCATTCCATGGAGACTGTGGAATGTCTGTAAGTGCTAGCCAGAGGACATGTATGTGACCAACCCCACCAAAGCCCCTGGGCTCTGAGTCTCTAATGGACTTCCAAACATTACACTCGCATTCCTGCACTTTCATTGCTCCAGGAAGTGTTTTCTGTAACCCATCAAAGGAAGGGGAGAGCTCAAGCAGCTTCCAAAAGGATTCTGCCAGACGCACTGGCTGAGTGTCTGTTCTAAGCCAATAGGATACTCCTACTACTCCGATGTAATACCAACTGCCCTAGAGTACAACTACATGCTGAGTCTCACAGGTTTTCTAGAAATTCAAATGTGGACACAGTTTTAAAAACCATGACAGAAGCAGCAGTTTTTGAATGCCCAGATTCTTACCTGCTGATACGCTTCATAAATCACATCAAAGAGAAAAGCCTGGGGCATCTCGCTTGCCCTGTGCTTGGCACGGTCCAGTGAGTGGTCTAAGCAACCATCAGCAGAGGGACTGATGACAGTGGACACCAGAGGTCGAATTGCTCCTGCTGCCTATAAGCCAAACAAAGGGGAAATGCATATTTACTTTACCTACAGAAGGAAAACTCTAAATTCAACATCTCACTTCCAAAAACAGACTTCACTTTCGACAATCTCTCCCGAGAAAGCATGTAAACAAACGTGTTTACTCAAGCCACAATTCACATCTAAATTTTAAAAGTCAATTTCATAGAATGGCAATTTCATGCATTTCAAGATGGAAATAGTTTTATTGTATATTCAATTTTATTTCTCTCAGGCAGGCGAAGTTGGCTCAGTGAGTAACTAAATGTGCTTGCTATCGAGCCTGATGGCCTGGGTTTGATCCCTAGGACCACATGGCAGAAGGAAACAGACTCCCACAGGTGGTCCTCTGACCTTCATTTGCGTGCTGTGACACAGGCACCCTCACACATCACACACACATAAATAAATGAAATAAAAGCCCTTTCCATCCGAAGTCACTGAGGTCAAACTCTATAAAGGAATGTCACAGGACAATTGGGTTTTCCCTGAAGATGGGAGGGAAAGAAAGAGACTATTGTGAAACAGTTGAAATGGGTTTCAAATTAATGCTTAGAAATAAGTGTGCTTTCAGAAAATCTAATTTACACATTGGATCATTAAAGAGACAAATCCCCAGGATCCCCACTTTGAGACTAAACAACCTGAATAACAAAGAATTTATGTCTTGCTCTAATTCATTTTACAAACATTTCTTTTCAAATATAACATCCGTGCAGCCCTTCCTTGGGCAAGGCATTCACTCATTTCCATTTCTACAATGGAAGCCCTATCTTATTAACCGCTGCAACTGAACTGCACGTTAAGGATGACTCCTTCACAACTGACCATCTGCCATTTACTTTCAGTAGGGTTTCTCTTGCAACAAGTTCTTGACTGCCCTTACCAGACAGCTACCTCAATGAAGTAGCCTCAAAGGAAGCATCCAAAGTGGACAGTCAACTAAACCTTTGTATCTTTACTCCAACATGACATTTCTTCCACAGAATTGTTACGTGAGCATCCTGACTCATGAGCAATAAACCGAAAGTGCTCGTGTGCTCTGAAGAGACCATTGTCTGACCCAGATGATCCGCAGGATAGTTTACAGAAAACAGGGAGTTGATTGAAAACAGAACTAATGCATGAGCCAAGGAGACAGTTTATAACTACTTCACTGTTTCCAGACCATCAAGTCAAATGTTGAGCCTAGACGCAAATGCAAAAGTGACACAGACAGAGGTGAAGGGACTCACACCTATGACCTACAACAAGGGATGGAGGGTAAAATGGGAGAGAGACATGTACTGTCATTTTTAAGGAAAATATTAAATTTCCATACAGCTTCCTATAGGCACTACTAGAATCCCATGCCAGGCCATAATGAAAGGGGGGGAAACAAAGAGAGAATATGGAAGATCCAGTTTGGGAGGGCAAGGAGTGTCACAGACTTCCCCTGGTGAAGCAGGCAGTGAAAGGTATAAAAGGTATTTTTAATGCAACCACTGAACGCCTCTGAGAACTGTCCCAGAGGCCTACAGCAGACTAAAAACTTATCTGAGAAAATCTGAATCTTGGCTGGGAATAAAAAGTGTATGTGGCACTTCTCCATTCTCAGCTCAGTGTAACCGCAGCACCAAGAGAGGTAGACAGGGCTTAAAGGGGGAGGTAGGAGCGTGGACGACAAAAAACAATACAAACAAAAGTGCAGGGCCCTGGTGCCAACTCATAGCGGAGAAAGTAGGGAGGCAGTGGCCCCTCAGCACCTTGTCCAGACACTGAAACCATGCAAATGTGGCCCAGATGGTCTGTGCACAGGCAGAGCAAAGTTTCTATGCTAGGAAAAGACAGACAGGAAGGCAGCCCGACTTCGAGGCTCTCTTTAAGTACCAGGACAATGAAGTAGGTGTCACTCCAAAGGAAACTAGACACTGTGCTCACCCATAGCTCCAGAGTAGCACAAACCTTTTATAGAGGGAAAGAAGGGGTCTAAAATTAAAGGTCTATTAAACTCAGAGAGAGAGAGAGAGAGAGAGATATTCAGACTAAGACCATTCTTAGCAAAAAGAGATTATAAGAATGAGCAAATAAAAAAAAAAAAAAAGAATGAGCAATTAAGAGGATACTGGAATCTATGGAAGATCAAAAAAAAAAAAAAAAAAACCAGCTAAGTCTAAGACTATTTACCAGAAGACATGGGAAGCACAGCTAGCAAAACTCCCACCCACTAGGATCAAAACAAACATCAAACATTGGTCTTAAACCTACTCCTGCAGAAAGACCAGTGGGTCAGAGTACAGAGTAATCGTGCCACAGGCATTATGAAACTAGAGCTGAACAGCTCCTAAAGTATGATGCTGAACAACCAGCAGTGATACCAGTCGACAGCAAGAGGAGAAACCAAAGCAGCCAGAGCCAACCAAGCCAAAGCTATCATCTCAGCCTGAGTCCACAAGCCCAACTTTCTGACCTCTGAGAGAGTGACAGTCCAAGCTTTCTGTGGAAAAGACTCAAGTAGAGTGCCAAGGCATAAAACAAGCACACAACATTTCTTGGAAAGGTAGATGGTAGGAACCAGCCAGTATCTAGAAGTGGAAACATGTATTTGTCAACACATTCCATTTTTAATAAAGCATTGTATCCAAAGATAACAGTCTGACTGGCACATGATGGAACTAGGGAAGCCACAGAAACTGCCCCCAGGTAAACATGTAGGTTCCAAAGCACCTCTTGATACTGTGTTCAGAAAACTAAGGGGATCATGTCTGAAGTGAAGCAAGGTTTTCAGATACTTTCTTTTTCCAATAGGAATCTTAGGATCGAGAGTTGTAAGAATTAACATGACTTTCTACAGCTCAACAGTTATTCCTCAAGAGAAAGGAAGAGAGCCAGAAGACAGTGGGGCAGCAGTCACAGTGAAAGAAAAATAATCATCTAGTCTACAACCATAGAATCAACATCTCAAAGGAAGAAATTAAGAAACAAAAAGAAAAGAAATGCTTTGCTAGTCAGCTCACTTTACAGACTATATATGATATTCTTCAGTCTAAACAAAATGAACTCCCACAGTGATTCTTATGCATTTTGTTCTGAATACACACACACACACACACACACACACACACACACACACACACACACAATCTATCAAAACAAACCTAAAAATCAAAAAAAGAACTGAAAATGGTTTGTGACAAGAAAATTGAATTAACAACCTAAATTCCCATGATGAACAAAGTCAAGACCAGTATGGCTCATTAATTATATAAAAATTGTAATAAAAATACCAATTCCTTCAACAAAGTTTCCAAAAAGAAAAGATTAGGTGAGGGAAGAGGAAGACAAGCCTTCCTCCCTCATTTGGCAATATCCAGTGTTATCTCAATACCCATACAAAGCAAAGCCACCACAGGGACAGTAACTGCAGAACAATAGCCTCATGAACATATATACAAATCCCTAAACACAATCATCCCTCTGTATCCTCAGGGGATTGGTTCCAGAACTACATGTGCACAGTAAAATCCCTTATATAAGTGCCATGGGATTTGCATATAACTACCCACAGCCTCTGAGATACTTTAAATCATTTCTAGATTACTTACACCACATACAAATGTAAATATAATGTAAGCGGTTGCTACAGTACATTATTGGGTGCTGACAAGAAGAAAGTCTCTACATGTTCACTACAGATGCAGTTTGTTCCCAAGTATTTTCCTCCACAGTTGCTTAAATCTGTAATGTGGAACCTGAGGACATGGAGGGATGACTTTGCTTATAAGTATTCACAGCATATAAAATGTATTATCCACCGTGACCAAGGGAATGTATTCCAGGACCAGTAGATTGATTCAGCATACCAAAATGCAATACACCATAATAACAGAACAAGGGCTGAAGCACATGGACATCTCAGTAGATGGAGAAGACACCACAAAGTACAACACTGCCTTCTTGACAAAAAGCATATAAATCAGAAACAGAACAGATCCACTAAAAAGCATCTTGAAAATACTACAGCTAAGATCAGACATAACAGTAAAACCTAAATGTTCTCTTTTTATGATCATGGGAAAAGATACAGAAATCTGCCGCCATACTTTCACTATTAGACATTATGATGGGAATTCTAACTGGGAGAATCTCTTAAGAAAATTTAATGGATGTGATCAGAAAGAAACTAGACTATCTCCATCTGAGGTAGACGACACCATCTTGTTTATAGAGGCCCTTTATGAATTCATTAAAGAATTCTTAGGACAAATAAATCCTGAAAAAATGCAGGGAACAAGCACAACACACAGAAGCCACATAAGAAATGAAAAGTATGAAAATGGAGTTATGAGCATGCCACTTCGCGAGTATTTTTAAAGGAGTAAATTTAGTCAGAGTTTAAAGCATAATCCTGAAAAACATACCAATAGTCCTAGCCCCAAAAGGAACTTCACTTTACATGCTGTTACCTGTTTCCCTCAAGTACACATCAATGGTCATCTTCCTGCATTGCCTCAGTTTCCAGCCTTTATTAAGTATCTTCATTAGTATATAAGTATGCTATGTCAACTGCCACTCTGGATCACAAATTCACCTCAAGCTAAAGTCAAATTGGAGTCTAGATATAAAAGAAGCCCCAACACTCATGTGTTGAAATTTTAGTTCTCAGTGCAAAACTATCCATAAGGGAAGCCTTGAGAAGTAACTTAATCTTCAGGACTCAAACGTTAATCTGTTGATGAGTTCACATCTGAATGGACCACTAGGAAATGCATTCTATTTATGGAAAGTGGTCCCACGAGGGAATGCCCTTGAAGGGCATCTCTCCTTCCTTAGACCCCTGTTCTCTGTCTCCTCATTTAGTTTCCAATTAAGAATCAAATGACTATGCTGCATTTATGAGGTCAGGATACCTAGAGCATTTAGCATATGTCTCTGGGAAGGTAGTGCCTCTAATACTATCAATCCCAGAGGAGACTCTCCTGGCGAATAGGTGGGTTCTTGACTGCCAACTTCCTTGCAATCTTTTAATCTTTCCCTGTATATTCTTCTATAGGATTCACAATAAATTAAATAGAAGTGTGTTATTAAATTTGCTTCTAGGCATTTTAATTATCAGTGAGTATTTGATCTGAAGCATACTTATACATGAAAGTGTCTTATTACTAATTTTAATAGCATTTAATCTGCCACCTTATAAATTAAGCCAATATGTAATTTAGGAAGTCACTCATGAATACCGGAATTCCAAATTGCTTGTTGAGCTTGAATGCATATCTGTTTATTTACTCTCTATTTAAAGTCATTTTCTATTAGAAAGAGGGGCCCTTCCAGGAAGCCAGGAGAGGTTAGGAGGTAGGGAGAGGACTAAGGGTGAATATGATCAAAATAAAACTTAGAAAATTCTCTGAGAATTAATAAAATATCATATCTATTTTTAAATATATTCATATACTTGAGAAAGATTCTCACAACTTAGCCCTGGTTGGATTGGAACTAACTATGTAGAACAGGCTAGCCTAAAACTCATACAGTTTTTTTTTCCAGGGCCTTTTTAACTGGAACAAGAATTCTCTTGGAATTTTAGAGGGGTTCAATGAACTCACTAAGGGAGAATCACACAGCACCATGTTTGGATAGTAAATTAATATTTAGCTCTTTTCAATAAAAAATAGCTTTCAAAACCCATTTAATGTCTCTCAGTTTTTATCTTTCTCTTTTAGTGTTGTTTCTATAGCATCAACGTATACACTTCTATATCTTCTATATTCTATATTCTCTTCCTGACTCTTTCTTGTGCATCCTCTAAACTCCTACCTTACATTCTGGCTGTGATGAGATAATCAATTTTCCTTCATTTTGCCTCTCCATTACAATACTTCCTTCATGCCACACAACTACGAGGAATAGACCCAGATGATTGTGAATGGACGCCTCTAAACCATGAGCCATAACAAAATTTTCCTCCTTTAAACTATTTATTTTTAGGAAGTTGTCAGTGAGATGGGAGAACCTACCTATGATACTAAAGTACCTCTAATGCAACAGTCTCCAGCTTCTGCTTCCTCCCAAGCTGTCCAGAATCCATGTCACTGAGGACATTACTTCCTCAGGGACATTTACCAATCACCGATGAGTCACACATTGACAAATAGACAATTCTTAGGCTCAGAGTTTCCATTTAGTTTTCATAAACTATTTATAAAATATTCCCTTTTGATGTTGCTATATGAAATATATATCTTTATTTTCTCAACTCAAAATATCACAGGCATGAAACTCAAGACTTCTCTACCTACACTCATTCCATAAACTTCTACATCAAATTCCATAACTTTAAATACCATTTAAATAAGAATTTCCAAATGTCTTGGATCTTCTTTGAGAAAATTATCTGCAACTATGAACTAATACATCCAATTGCCTATTTCAAAAACATCTCCATTTACTTTCATTAAGTTCAAAATACATATCAAACTACTGCATTAAAGTCAAACTTTTGGTCTTCTGTGCTATACACCACAAAGTGCTCTTACAGATAGCCCCATGTACATGAATGACAACTGTATTGTTCCAATTCATGATCTGTCCCCCACTCTCATAATGACTGTCTAACTGCTGAGTTAACTCCGAAACAGCAAAATACATCAAATCTGCCTACTTTTCATCCCTTCCACCATAATGGCCTCCATCTCATTGTGTAATACATTTGTTCTTCTCTGAGGCCTTTCCAAGAGTTCCCCTGCTGGTTTTCCCTTTGGCATCTGTAGTAGCAAGGGCTTAAAAAGTAAATCTCATTTGTGAAAAAAAATGAATTGTGATATTATAGTAATGATTATGAATAAAGTATAACTGTACAGATTTACCTTTAAATGTTTCCCTAAACATAATATTCAAAAAAGTCTAGATAGATGCAAAAGAGAATTATCTTCAGCATATGTGTGACATCACTAAATTGAAAAGCCAGAGGATGACAAAGTTCAGATTATGTTCATCCATTGAATGAGTAAAATTGGGGAAGAATTTCCAAATCAATGGTAACCTTGCAACGCTAGATGCTATGGATCAAGTCCATTGCACTCCAAATAGTATCAAAGCATAGAGAACAATTTTAAAATAAGTATTGGGGGCCCTCCTCTCTTGATTATTAAGACTAGCTCCTTAGGAGCAGAATTCATCCACATTTTAAATTCCATTAGAGAAGAATGGATAACTTCAAAGAATTGTCAGGTCTTGTGTGCATGCCTCAAAATTCAGTAAGAATATTAGTGCATGGTGTCAGCAGCTTTAGGGGTCCTCACTAAACAAAACCCTCAAAAGGGGATCCCAAAGGAAGCCTTCTGTGGCCTTTCTGCCATCGCTCACTACTCATCTGACAACAGCCAATGTAGTTCAAAGATGCTAATGCTATAGGCACCTACTCCAGAACTGTGTTAACAGCCTCTGTTCAGAGCCACATGTACAATGAATCTTTGTTTGTGTGGTGTTTCCTGAAATAAAAGTGTCACAAATATGTCACAAGTATGGACAGAGACAGTTCCTGCTAAAACATTAACTCCCTGGGAAGCTTATTACATAGAGCACCATCCCTGTGTTATGAAAATTTCTTAGAAGTTAGCCTGGTGAGCTCAGTACTGTTGTCATGACTTGACTCTCATCTATTAAAGTACTTACATGCTTCCATGCACATATTCAGGATCACCTGTCTGGGGATGGCACTGCCCATAGTCTTCTAGGCCCTCCTACATCTATCATTCATCAAGAAAAGCCCAATAGACGTGCCTACAAAATTAAGTGATAGTGAATATCTAATTTCTGGTGGAGGCCAACTTGATAGAGGCATTTTCTCAATTGAGATTCCCTCTTCTGAGATGACCCGAACTTGTGACAAGTTGACCAAAAACAAAAAACAAAAACAAACAAAAAAAACTAACCAGCAGATGCATTATAGCTAAATAGAAAGCATGCAGCAGATATCCATTATATCTTAATGGATATAAGCCTACTGAGGCTCAGTAAAGTAACACTAGCAAGTGTGAAAATATTTGCATCACGAGCTGCTGCCCTCTGGAATTATAGCACCTGTGGTCTTCAGGCTGAGTGCCTTGACTTATGTCTTGGCATACTACTTAGAAGTTGAGGAGGGTGACAATCATAAGAGGGCATCAAGTACATCCAGAGAGCTACCTCCCCCTTGAAGTGATTGCAATATTCCACAGAAAGAGTAAGTTTTGCTACTACTGATATGATTTTGAGGAAGAAAATGAAGAAAAAGCTCCAGTGAAGAAACATGTATGGGATATTCTGTACAAAATGCGCAAAAATCAAGTTGAAATAGAAAAGCCTTGCAAGCAACAAAAAATACCAAGATCAAAATGTCAAGAATCTTTCAAAAAGCAGGGTGGGAAATCCCAAAACAGGAAAAGAACCTTCTGATGATTCACCTGAATTGTCAACTTGATAGAATTTAGAATCACCATGAAAACATACCTCTATGTATATCTATACGGTGTGTTTCCAGAAAGCTTTAAGAGATGAGGGAATATCCACCCTGAGTGTGTGTGTGTGTGTGTGTGTGTGTGTGTGTGTGTGTGTGTGTGTGTGTGTGTGTGTTTGTGTTTTGGTGAGAGGGGAGCATGTGAGGGGAGAGAGAGAGAGAGAAGAGAGTGGGAGACTCTTACTCTACTACCCTATAAAACATCACTAAACTAAATCCTCAGTGGGAGTCCTAAAAGGAACTCCATGCTATTGGTTAAACTTTAACTCCTGGAAAGAAAATATTTGCTTTAATTCTAATATCACTAAAGGTGTATTTGTGTGTTAATAAACCTTATTTTACTTGATTCACTAGATAGAATCATCCATCCTTGACATACTTCTTCCATCCCCATTTGAAATCAAGTCAGAGCACAGGCATACAATGGTAGTTTAAAATTGAGCCAAACAAAAACTTTTGAAGCAGTAAGTCGCTTCTCCAACATGATCAAACACAGAGTTTCAACTGTTTCCAAGAAGTAGTTCAGTTTTTAAAACTCAGTGTTTTGCAAAAATACCATCATTAGCTCTGGATTTACATCAATTCAAAAGTTATTCTTCGATAACAACATGGAACCCAGTTGTACAGGAAGGATCATTATGTCACCTACATACAAATAACTCAAATTTCTAGCACACTGATGACAATCAAACACAAGTAATTAGTCACGGTTAATTCTGTTTAAAAGTCAATTTTTTAAATGTAGACTAAAACATCTGCCAAATGATTTTCCATCTCTGCTCCAAAATACATGCCCAGAATACATGGCTTGGAAGTATAAAACTTCATGCTGACTTATATTTTCCCTAATGAACCAAAATGAAGTCTAAGAGGATTGCCACAGTACCATTAATCACTGCTAAATATAGCTGTATAGCATAAGCCCAAGATTACATGGATACACTCTTACCAATGTTTCCAGTTATGAAGATGTCGCTGTCTCCAAAGAAACAATATTAGTGACTCATTTTTAAACTAGAAACTAGTTAAAAATCTAGAATGATAAAATATTTCTTCCTATCTAAGAAATGACTTCTATGTAAAACTTTGTGCTGTGTTTCATAATACTCTGAAACTATGTAAGGTTGTTTTCTTAACCTAATCAACAAACAAAATATCTAGAGCCATTTATAAACTCTCATTATAGTCAATCACTCATTAATTTAAGACAATTGGTCTGTTTGTTAAAGGTTATTCATTTTGTTAAACAGTAAAATCAGTTGTTAAAGAATAACAAAATCAGTCATCATGTTGAAGAATACATATAAACACATCATAATACTTTGAATTATTATGTTCTCCCCCCACTCTGTGGCTGCCATATTAGTGATTCTTGATTTAGGGGACAGAAGGAAACAAAGAGGCAGCACGAGGCCACTTTTATAATAAAGAATTATATTAGGTAGAATGTCAGAGTTGAGAACTTCTATACCACAAAATTTAAAGACTAAAAAAACTAAGGTCTAGAGCCTGCTTGCAAGTGAAAAAGCACTGTTTTTAAATTCTTGAAACTCAACCCAATATAAGTGAATGGAGTTTTGCTTTATGGGATTAAGAGATAAGGTATACTTGTGACCCAGTGCTAAAGAAAACCCAGACAGTAAAACCTCTTACATAAATACAGTTTCCATGGCTACATAGGCAAAACTGTAGTGGGAACACACACACACACACACACACACACACACATTATATATATATATATATATATACACATATACATATATATATGCCAGACACCAACAGTAAGGACCAGGACCCTAACACTAATCATCTTGTATCCATTCACAAAGGGCTAGGTGCCATCTATTTAGAAGTGTACAAGACAACAAACCATGAGAGTAGAATACCCTGAGGCCATCTTAGTGCTCTTTCACACTTCTAGTCCCCAGTCTGGATGTCAAGGGCTAACAGACTGAATCTTGCTGCCACATGTTATTCTGATGACCAACTCCTGGCCACCGAAAAACACCTCAGAGGCCCTCACTATAGAGGCCCTAAGAAGCAATCCCCCTCATTGCCTTCAGTCTGACAGTTCCAAGCCAGGCACAGGGATCTCATCAGTCCTTTCCTCCCAAAGTACAAGCTCTTTTGTTTGACCTTCCAAGGAAAGAAGAGTTTAGATTGTTGGGGTGGCTTCAATAAAAATGGCCATAGGGCATGTCATTATTGGGTTGTATGGCCTTGTAGGATTAGGTGTGGCCTTGTTAAAGAAAGTATGTCACTGGGAGTGAGTCTTGAGGTTTCAAATGTTCCAGCTAGGCCCAGTGTCTGTCCCTCTGCCTGCTCCCAGGGTATCGGGATGCAGAACTCCCAGCTACCTCTCCAGCACCACCACGTCTACCCGCATGCTGCCTTGCTTCCCTCCATGAAGACAATGGACTAAACCTCTGAAAATGAAAGCAAACCAAAACCAAATGCTTTCTTTTATAAAAACTGCTGTGGTCATGGTGTCTTTTTAGACCAATAAAACACTGACTAATTGGATATTCCTAGATGCAGAATCAAGTTTTTAACATATACATTTAATGGAGCATCCAATAACAAACAGTCAAAACCAAATCATGATTATACCACAAAAATGGGAAGTTTTATGAAGAAAACTATAATATAGGCATGATTTAGGTTTCTCGGATATCGGTAGTTATTGATAACAAAAATAAAGGAACCCCATAAAAGGTGGGAATATAGTTTGGGATAAACAGACGAAAGGTAAGAGGAAAAGCAATTATAGAAAACAGAGTCATAGATAACAAAAGAGACACTCAAGTATGTCAGTTGGAGTTGTTCATTGTTTCAGCTCCAACTGACATACTATGGTATAATTCTCATAGTTGCTACCATGTTAGCATGGGCACCACAGATTAAAGTGAGCAATCCCTGACAAGATGCCCCTACTTTAGACAACAGTGCCAGGTGGGGTGCTCAGATCACCCATGAGCCACAAGTCCAGAATGTTCCCAGTACTACCGAGGGCCAGCCTCAGCCTGGAGAGGGGGTCCTGAGAGGAAGGGATGTTTGGGAGTGGCAAAAGAAATTGTCTGGCTGTGATTGGAAGTCTGTGTTTCTGGTCGAACTAAGGTTTGAACGTTGCAGGCCCAATGGACTGTCCTCAGCCTACAAGGGATGGCAACTGTTTGCCTAAGCTCCTAGAATACAGCTTGTAACATGTGACTACACCTCTCCATAGGTCTATGACATTTGGTCACATAAAAAAGGGTCACGCCCCCAGTCCCTCCTCAGGTAGAGGCACTGTCAGGCCCCCAAGCCCTGCCAAAGGTAGAGGAGTGGCCACACAGCCCCAAGCAGTCCCCAGGTTAGTGAGACACCTGGAGGCTTAGCCACGCCCCTTCCCAGTTACTATATCTACCTCGCCTCTCCCAGAGGGGCGGGGGTACAATTCCATCCAAGCCACTCTCCACAATGAAAATAATTGTCTTAGAATTATGGACTGTCTCTTCATTGGACCCGCTGTGGGATCCAGCCCTCGATTAAGGAGCCGTGTCTAATCTCTTGCGGAGGGCTTCCTAGCGCTCCCAGATGGTACTCATTCAGCCAAGCCTAAGCAGCTAGCCCAGTGTCCCAAGTCGCAGAAACCCAGTCTTGGTGGAACCCCAGCTGCACTCCAGCTAGAAAACCCACGGAGATGGCTGCGAGTTCCCCGGGAATGACCCCCTCCCCCACACACGGGCAGGGCCCACAAAGGCTTCCCACAGCCCCCACCTGCCCGACAGACTGTGTGGGAAGATGGGTGTGTCTCCTGTCCCACCCAGAGCCACAGCGCCTGGGACAGACATGTGGGGCTTCTTTCCACTGTGCCAGGCTTGTTTCAACAAGAACTGACTCGAAGTTAGTCATGTATACTGGCTCTGTGTTCTGCTTGAGACAGCTCTCTAGAGATTTCTGGACAGCTCAGCTCCTTGCAGATCAAAGCCCATTCTTTTATTTTCATATCAATTCAATCACTCTCCCCAGGTTCCCTTTTGATTATCCCATGAATCAGCATTTTATTAGCCCCTTGGTTCTTAGGAAAGACAGGAGAGAGAGAGAGAGAGAGAGAGAGAGAGAGAGAGAGAGAGAGGGATCTCAAATGAATTCAGAGATCTGCCTGCCTTTGTAAGTACAAACAATAAATCTAGCTGGGTAGGATCTTGCTTTGCTCTGTGATCATCACTCCATAAATCTTTTCATCTCCTTCCTTAATATCTTTCTGACAAGCTGGCTCATAGTGTAGCTCTCTCTGTTCTTTTAGGTCCATCATGCCCCTCATATAATTCATTTTGCATCCCTTTATTTTCTGTAGTTGAGAAATCCCGTTTATATATATATTTTTTTTAACTCATGTTTTCAGAGTTTTTTCCTACAGTCTTAAGTGCTGTCCTGACAGTCTCACCATTTACCATTTTTGCTAAGGAACACTGGACATACCCTTGCCTCCTGCTATTTCTAATTATGATGGATTCATTAACCTTAACAGAGAGAGCATTCCCAAAAGGAGGAACACAAAAATATGTACATTATTATACAAACAAGCTTTATGCCCTGCTAGCTCTGCTACAGGGGCAGGAACTATGTCACACTACCAATTCTACATTTCAGGACTTGGCACAGTACCCTTATCTGGGTCTGAAGAATCAATATCCTGATCTCAATTATAATACCAGGTTGATCAATAGGGCCTGGAGGAATCCGGAATACAAAGTTTCCATGGATTCAGAACACACCACTGTCAGAACACCTCAGTGTGTTCACAATAACCAGGCAGCTACTCTGAGCTTCAGGATCCACGGATTTACAACAGTTTCCTCACATATGAATGACTCATTGAATTGATTCCCTGTGATTCAATTTAATCTGTGGCCCCTTTCTCCTCTCTGATGGTGGGCCAAGCCAAAGCATTAACCCTCTAATTGCATCAGAGACCTTAGAGGTTCCCGTCCTAAATTACAACATCTCATGAAATGTGATCTCGGGATCAGAAATGTCAACAACAACAACAAAAACCCTATTAGTTAGAAATTCCAAGTATGTAGAGCCTTCCAAGAACTTGTAAAGGCCAGTAAATTCTTTATATACAACATATAGAAAATACATTTAGTTTCTAAATCAGGAAGCCCCAAGACATTAGGAAGAATGGTTCTAGAAGAAACCATATTGCTCTACCTTAGAGAATAAGTTGGAATATTGAAATAGAGACAGCAAATATGATCTATTTCTATAAGTTGATTAGGAAAATAGAAATATAGGTAATTACATAACATAAACTTTACATTATAATTATAAAAATATAAGTAAGCAAAAATACATCACCTCAGAGAAGGAAGAAACACAAGCAGCTTTCCACATGTCTGGCACAAGTCTTTTGGAAATTGTTTGGCAGATACTGTATCCTTTACAATTCATGTCACGATTTCAGTTCTTTGAGTATGCAGTAGCTAGGCATTGCCAGTTCTTCTACTATGCAGTAGACTAGCTGTCCCTGTACAACTGAGTCCCAACCACCTTTTTGACATCTCTTATTAGTCCTATATACTGTTACTCTCTAATACTTCCCTTGTAAGAAATCCTTGTTGCTGCTCATCTTAACAAAAGTGTAGAAGTATATGACTATTCCATGCTTAGAAGATATAGATATTTCTATTTTTGTCAAAATGGCAGTGAAACTATTACAATTTAAAAACAAAACTAATAAATGCTAGTCTGAGCTTTTTAAAACTCTTTAAAAATATGACTAACTCATGACAAAATTTTTGGGAAGTAGCAAAGAAACAACAGGAAATAAGATTATAAAAATGCTTTGGGTTAACGAGGATATTTAACTTTAACGACAACAAAGAGTGATAACTCACATCTTGAGCCTGTGCCACTTGGTTAGGATAAGGCTCTG
Organism: Uromys caudimaculatus; assembly: GCA_028551405.1. Lineage (NCBI taxonomy): Eukaryota > Metazoa > Chordata > Mammalia > Rodentia > Muridae > Uromys > Uromys caudimaculatus. The sequence goes on along the minus strand of CM052705.1, from coordinate 46,438,847 downwards.
ACAAAAGGTTATGAAGGGCACATCCCCCTTTAAAAGGTAGAACACCCAAGTCAAGGAAGACAACAAGCAAGACTGTCTTGGCATTCAACCTATGCAGCAGGGCCAGCTGCTCCTGAAAAGCCCTATAGCTTGGCATATGTGGAAGAATAGTTTGATTTAATGTTACCCAGCATCTACAAAACCACAACCCTAGAATCAATGCAATGCTGTTCAAAGTTGCTAATGTGCTTGGAATTGCTGGCAGAAACAACATAAATCCATGCTTCAACCCCACACCCTATCCCTTGTCCACAGGATTCTCCCTGATAAAGTCCTGCAAAACAAGAGCAGGACTCATTCTTTGACATCTGTTATAGCTCAAACTATAAGGCAAAGGAGGAAACAGATCATGGGCAAAAGTTAACAGAAAGGAAAAGTTGGAAAGCTACCAAGAAGTGCAATTAGCTGCAATGTATAAATGGTTTAAATATTAAAGGACAAAATGTAAAACCAAAAACAGAAAGAAGACAAATCACATTTGAAAAAGGACTAGAAAGAACTCCAGAGAACTGAAAAATATTAAATGGATTCCTAACCAGGAGATTAGACACAGCTAAAAAGTGAATGAAATAGAAAACAGATTATTACCTAGAAAACATGGAAACATAAAAGAGAATCTAGATATGAAGATGGAATAAAAGGATGCATGCATATATACATACATGCATATATATATATATATATACATACATGCATATATATATATATGTATATATATGTATATATATAGGGAGAGAGAGAGAGAGAGAAGAAAAATACATGCAGACAAGAACTGTGGCAGAGAATAACCAGACAATTGTTCAGAATTTCCTAGAATACAGATATGAAATCCAGTTTCATAAATAATAACAAATGCAAATGAAAGAAAGAAACTCATATCCAGGCACATCCTACATACTAAACAATTATAAGAAAAAAGATATGAGCATCTTTCAAGAGAATAACAATAATGTACTTGTCACATTTGTCGTTACTGATGTGTGCACATGTGTGTGTGTCTGTGTGGATGTGTGGACATGAGCACAGGCACCTGCATAGGCTAGAAGAGGACGTTAAATCCCCTGCAGCCTGGGTTACAGGTGTTGTGAGCTACAACACACGAATGCTAGGATATAAACCTCAGTCCTCTCTCTGCAACTGTCATATAATGCATGCTCTTCACCACTAAACCATCTCTCCATTCCACAGGAAAACAATTTTAAAAGTCTAATTTTATTTTTGCAGACTTATCAAAAGCAGAGAAAAAAGAAAACATGAAAGAATGACATAATCTATTTTTAAAGTAATGGGAAAAAACATTCACTTACATACCCCAACTACTATTAAGAGTAAAAGATAGTTCTGAAAGAATCTAGCCACTGGGCTTACAGAAGCCATCTTGACTACATGTGTAATTTGAGACTATAACTACACAGAGACAAACTGGGTCCTGATGACACTTCCAAGCTTTTGTATGCAGCCAACCTTATTCTTAGTTGCTTGGAATACTCCGTCTCTATTGATAGTTTTGAAACTAAGTTGGAATGTATACAGTAGCTCTAACTGAGTGGTCAGTAGAATGCTCATGTCCTAGGGCAACAAGACTCAGGTCGCTCTTCTGTGGGCAAGTCAAAACAATGGCACTGTTTACCACCCTTTGAAGAAATCCATCTACTCTTATCTGAACTGCATTTGCTTCTGTATGATTACAAGTCTAAATTGGCAGGGAGTATCAGTTGCATACAACTGGGGCTACCAGGACAATATTATAAGCACTCCCAACCCCTTATGAAAACTTATAAGCAGGTTACTGATTGCATCAGTGAAAAAACTTGTTCCTTAGAGACCCTCCCACATTATCTGGATGTAGCCTTTGAGCTCTTCATCATTTTAATGCTTGCAGATAATTAAAGCAATTCTCAAACATGTAAAAATATTCTGTCTACTGTGGTCTGAGTGACTCTCTCATGTATATCCCAGCTTTTACTGTCTTTTAATTATCTAAGAACTGATTTTTATTGCATAGAAGTGTGTCTTTCTCTGGACTTAAATTTGAACAAGTTGTAACATCTAGTTAATCATTAATAAATTGAAGAAAATCTTTAATACACATATGAAACTGATGATTCTACCATTCATGAAAAACGTCCTTTCCCAACTACAAAACCAAGGCAATATTTCCAAAAGAAACCATATTTCTTATGGCTTTTCAAAAAATTAATGTCATAAAGTTTTGGTTCTGAATCATGCTTCTAAATGTAATTAGAAAGGCCCAGATTTCATTATAAGTACAAGTTGTTGATTTTAAAATATATATGTGATTAAATTTTAAAAATAGTTTGAGTCACAGTTTAAGAAAATGATAGTTTAATAAGAATTGCCACAAATGTTTGCCAAAAAAAAAAAAAAAAAAACCAGCTCTCACCTCAATAGGAATAGAAGATAGTTTATTCTGGAGCCAAATTTGACTAATCATAGCCTGGGAACACAAATTTAGGTTACTTTAAATTTCATGTTCCAACATGGAAGTAGTTTCATAAAACTTTTATAGTAACAAAGCAGAGAAAGTCATAAATCAAGACACTTTTCAAATGTACTAGTGGAAATATCACATAGAAAATTACAGCAAGATGGGGGAAGCTCTACTATCAGCCATGGTTGCTATCTGATGACAATCTTAGCTTTGGGGTTGGTGGAAGTTAGTGTTCTGCTAAATTAATAGATGCCAAAGGCTTTTTATCATGAGTCACAGGATATTACTTCCAGCACAGAGGTGAATAAGGAATGGTTACTCCCAGGGGCTAAAGCTAGCTAGCGATAATGTCTGAATACGTCTCTCAACCTCCAAGATTCCAACCTCTCCATTCCACCACAGCTCAATCTACTCTTACAGACAGCTCCTTTTCAAGAATTCTCCTTGACATACTTAACAAAAAGTACCTGTCATACATTTTGATATGTTTTATTAATTGCATAAAACAATGACACCCTCAGCATATTAATTACAAGAAAAATAATCTGTCATTTAAGACACCACCAAGGGAACTCCCAATACAAAAACAAAATTTTTCTGAGTTCTATTACACTATAATATCTCTATTCGTTGTGTAGCCAGTTCTACAGAAACAAACCTACAGCCTGGAGGGAAATGCATTAACCTCGGGAAGTAAGCAACCTAGAGGTTTCAAGAAGTCTCTGAAACTGACCAGAGACTCTAGGCTTCTTCCCAGTATACTAGCTATAGAATAGTAAGGAGTAGGGCAGCAACTGAAAGGGACAGAACAGTCAAGTTGCCTAGAAGACTCTCAGACAAGTGGAGCTGCCTAGAAAAGACAAATCAGCTAAGATGCTTAGAAGAAACTACCTGGAAAGAGACCAGCTGAACTGCCTGGAAGAAACAGAGATCAAATAAGATACCCCGAGAAAGTCCCTTTCCAACCTGCAGTGTTAACTTAGTTAATTTGGTGTTAACTTAGCAACCTGTCAAGTTGTGCAATGTTTCCAGCTCTCCTGAGCTGTACTCATGCTGGAATAGGCTTTGAGTGATGCAGCTCCTGGGAGTCTACTCACTCACATTCTTGTAAATAACACCAATTAAAATCCTTGGCTCAAGAAGTTTGACTTTGGTGGTATCTTACTTAGGGTTTTATTGCTGTGAAGAGACACCATGACCAAGGTAACTCTTATAAAGGCAAACATTTAATTAGGGCTAGCTTACAGTTTCAGAGGTTTAGTCCATTATCATCATGGCGAGAATCATGACATGAGCTTAGAAGACCTCAAAGCCTGCCCTCACAGTAACACACTTCCTCCAACAGGGCCATACCTCCTAGTAGTACCATTCTCCATAGGTCAAGCACTCAATTACTGGTATCTGTGGGGGCCAAACCTATTCAAACCACCACAGGTGGTATCCTTGCTTTAGACTGTCATTGGCTACCTATTTGGGGTGAACAGACATTTGTTCATGTCTTCCTTGGAATAGTACCACACAATATTTTTCCCCAGTCTCAAATTTAGACTGCAAACTTCAGTTTAATGTCTGTGCCCATATTTATAGAAGTTCACCTGATGCATAGAAAAAAGTAAACATGTTCTACAGATATCAATAGGCATTTGCCCAGCCTGTGTTTACCCAAGGGACACTGAACAGAAGACAAACTTGTCCTCTTCCAACGCCTAGTGTAAGTGATGCAAAAGTCATGCATGACCATTCATTCTAGAAAAGAAGCCATTTCCGACTGTCTCAAGGTACAAAACTCAAGTTCCATGGGCCAGATTTCTGTTAACTGTCCATATCCTGGACTTCTGCTAGAATTCTATGCATAAATACAACAACTTATGAATTTCATTCATTAAAGTTATATATGTGTGTGTATTCATTATGAAAAATTTTAAATAAATAAAAACATCACACACCACAATTAACCAGACCCAAAGTCTATATAACTTAATGAGAATACATACAGTTAGAATTGGCACTGAAATGGAAATTGTGAAACTACACATTAAATTTTACAGCTTCAGTACTAAATATACTTAATATACTTAACCATCACCAAAACCAAAAAATAAATAAATAAAAATAAAAAATTTGAGAAGAGAATTAGAACTGAAAAAATAGTTAGCTTTCTATCCTTTTCTCACAGCCTATGTCCATTATCTACAATCTCAGGAAGAAATAAACTAGATATTCTCCCATATGTGGAATCTAGCCAGTAATGCATGCATATATGCAAACAAATGTATATATTGGTACAAGAAGCATGAAAATAAAATGAAGAGCTACCTATGAGGGAATAAGGAAGGACTGAGTGAACATAATAGGTATATATTCTAATTATATCATTAGTCTATTCTTCTCTGTATAGCTCAGATCACAATATGATACATGATCTAATAAAGGAAGCTCATGCTTCACAACCTGCAATGTTATGGCGGCCCTAAAGTAGTGTCTAAAGGTCATTGTTCACACTTAGAGACAGTTAAATATATTTCTATCAAAATTCAGCAACGTAACCACACCACCATGTTTGCCCCTTATCCATTATCAGTGTCAAATACTCACCCCATGTTCCTTAGCTGCTAGGACAACTCTCAGAAGGATATCTTCCTCAACAAAAGGTCTCACGGCATCATGGATAATCACAACTTCTGGCTTGGTGAGCTTACAGTCTGGCTGATCTTCTGCCAGGGCTTTCAGTCCATTGAAAATTGATCTGTGGCGCGTGGGTCCGGCCTGAGCTAGTGAGACGCGCTTATGCCCGTACCTCTGGATGATACTTCTCATTGCTTCCATGTTCTCCCCTGTCACTGTCACAACAATGTCCTTTATCCAGCATACGCTACAAAGAAAGCATGTGTACATTTAATGAATGAACTCTAAAGCTCATAAAAGAAAACTGAATTTCCAGTATAAATAGGTATCAATTGATCTACATTGGGAAATAAATCCTGAAAGCTCAGCTGTTATGCTTTTTTTATGAAGTCTGGGAATCAGTAAGCATTTTATACTATCAATAAAGGTGATTTTCACACTGTATGTATCTTACATGGAATGATGCATAAAGTATGCTATTCCATATATTAGATACATGAGTTTTTCACGTCAATTAAATTTGAACAAATGGGATTCTGTAAATTGTCTAAGAAAACATAAAAGATAATGCTTTTAAATTTATATTTTTCTTACTATTTTATCCTGCAGTATGGTAAGAACAATATAAAACATTGAGCTCTACAAGCTATCTCAAGACGTTGCATGAGCTGCAACCAACCACACAAACATTAAAACTAGGAAGCTGATCTCATACAGACCTCAGTCAGACTGATCACAGTCCACACTGGCTCTGGAGTCAAACAAGTTTAACAGATACCAGTACTAGCCAGCAAGTGACACTAAGGACCTGCATGCCCCCATGGGCCAAAGCCAGGACAAATGCCTCTGACCCACAGTATCAGTCAATTCAGAGTAAAAGTCACTTAAAATTTTGAATATTTTATATGCCAACTACAAAATTCTATTTAAAATAAGAAAAATAAAGTTATGAGCCTATGAACCCTATACAGTCATGCTAGAATAGTTAAGTCCTGAAAGCAAAGTTTCAAAATGAGAGATAACAAGACAAGCACATACATTAAGGACAACTCGTTTTTTAACCTGTATGATGTTCACATATACCTCTACACTGTCTCTTACAGGGGTAGTCTTTTTCAGGAGACATTTACATGATAATTTATAGACTATCCTTCTTTAATTTATGCAATAGATTCATATAATTCCTTTACTATTTTTCATAATATAGGGTACTTCTAAATTTCTATTTTATTCAAAATGAACATCAGATAGAAAAATTGCAACTTTTCCATTGATGGGACACCATTTCTTTTGTTTTGGTTCATTTTTTGTTCATTTCTTTGCTTCTTTGTTTTGATTCATCCTCGGGAGTCTGGGCTTCATGGTAGCACATATGTCTATCTGTCTTGTACATTGCTTTATACAAAACTCTTATCAGGTGTTCAATAAGTGTTTATTGAATGAATAAACTGCCCATAGTGTAACATCTTACACTTATGCGCTGGTTTTCTTGCTTTTAACCTTATAACCTAAGGCTCCTTAGAGATACTCAATTACTTTTATATTTTCTCAGACACTCCAAGAAGGCTTCAATAATGAAAATGATGCAATAATATAAAATGTCCATGAGCAATCAATAGATTTTCCAAATGATAAAAACTACAGAATGAGATTACTTGCAAATTTTTCTTTGGTTTGCTTAGCCCATCCCCCAAACCAATGTCATCCTAGACAATTCTAGAACTTATCCCACCCTGGCAATGTGGAAATTATACTATTAACAAAGGTTATAGCAACTGGAAAACCACCCCTCTGCAGTCCCCACCCCACCCCTCAGTGAGAAGTTCTGAAAGGTTCTGGCTCAACTCCTCCTTCTTATAATCTCTTATATCTGCTACTTCATGAATGGGGTTCTTAACTGTCTCATCTCATCCCAACCCAGTTTATTATTGCTACTTCTATATGATCCCTCTCAAGTTCAAACACTAAGGCCATGCTACAGGTTCTGGCCCAGACCTCTGTAGAACTTACTGTCTCCTTCCAGCCCTATATACACACACAGGCCTTCCCTCTGCCATGGCCCTCTTCTTTCATGCCTAGCTGCTCCCTGATAGGAAAATAATGTGGGTCTAAGATGCCCATACAGGCTCCTGTATTTGAAAAGTTGATCCCCAGGTGCGAATGCTATTTTAAGGTATCATAGAACCTTTAGAGAAAAGAGGCATGGCTAGCATCAGTGAGTCACAATGCCTTTGAAAGTTAAAGTCAGGCCACCTTCCAGCCTATATTCTGTTTCCTGTCAACTATACTGACCCACTTCAACTGCCCTCTCCACATAACAGGTTGCATCCCTTGTAAAGCTGAGCTTCTCCTCACTTAAATTGATCCTCTCGCACTGATGAGAAAGCCAATATAGAGGACAGCATGTCCTCTTGCTAGCATGTCTCTGTGATGCTCTCTTGTCTCTCAATACTGCCCCTCCTTCTATCCCTAGCCTATCAACCCATTTCTGAGCCTTACTTGCTCCTCAGATCCAGACACAACCCAATCCAGGAAGCTTCTTGGACCATAAAGCTGGGCACAGCCTCCTTTCCTTCCACTCCCAAAAGACTCATCTCCCAAAGGTTATTACATGACATGGTGCAGTCTGTAATTTTCTCTCTCATTAGACTACTGGCTCTCAGAAAGACCACATGCCAGAACCTGGTACATATGTTACTTTCAGTAATATTGCTATAGAAACAGCGAAAAATATGGAATCTTTGCTATCATCTATGGTCTGTATTGAGGTTTTTGCAGACAATATCTCTACACCCAGCTCTTTGGGATACATTGCTATGGTTTCAATGTTATGCTTGAGGACACAGAGATAATGATCTGCCCATGGTCACACCAGGAGAAAATGGAAGGAATGGGATGAACCCAATCTGACTTTGGAGCACACACTGTTAACCTGCATAAATGTACCAACACTGCCTCAGAGGGAAAATCTAACATCTAGGAGAGAAAACGTCATTCTGGACCATTCTGCATCTAACACTTCATTTCTGAGACCAGGCTTGAAACATGTGGCATGGTTGCCTTTGCAGTGAAACAGTTAATTTCCTGTAATTCCTAGTAACTCCAACAAAGGAAAGCTTTCTTTCGTTTATTTACTGGGATACTCAACCAATGTTGACCAAGCATCTAGCATATGCAAGGCAGGAGAAACAATAGTGAGCACAGAAGGACAGCATTCCTTATATGTCACACCATATGTTAGTAAGTATCTGTTAACAAGATAGAAACAATGCTTACATATAGGTAAAAATGCTTTTAAGAAATTATTAAGCTGGGCATGGTGGCACATGCTTTTAGTTCCAGCACTTGGGAGGCAGAGGCAGGGTAATCTATGTGAGTTGAAAGCCAACTTAGTCTACAAAGCAAATTCCAAGACAGTCAGAGCTACACAGGGAAAACTGTCTTAAAAATTGAAGAAGATGATGAAGAAGAAGAGGAGGAGGAGGAGGAAGGAAGGAAGAAAAAGAAAGGAGGAAGGGAAGGAAGGAAGGAAGGAAGGAAGGAAAGAAAGAAAGAAAGAAAGAAAGAAAGAAAGAAAGAAAGAAAGAAAGAAAGAAAGAGAGAAATTATAAAAAGCCATAAAATGTGTTGACTATTTAATGTGGTCCCATGTTACCTTCTTTTTATTATAGAAGAATTATAATATATACTTAGCTACATCAGTGGCAGAATTTTGTATAAAGCAAGAGATGAAGTTGATTCCTAAGCTGATTGCCCTTGTTATTTTCCATTGCATGTTCTTCCAGAGAATTCAGTGGAGATAACTTTTAAAAGGGTAATGAAAAAATTATAGTCAATTAAAATACAAAAGAATCAAGAAGGAAAATGAAAGGCTAACATGAAACAAAAACATTTAATGATCCCTTCTGTTTCAAATGAATTAAATTAGATGTAAATAAGCATAAACAGCTAGAGCTGTAGCTTTAGACCACTCCCAGGCAATTGTCTTGGTTTTATTAAATGTATGAGTGTTTTGCCTGCACATGTGCATATGCACCGTACACATACCATCCAGTGAGACTACAAGACAGACACAGATATTTGTGAACTGCCATGTTGGTATTAGAATCTGAACCTGAATCCTCTGCAAGGGCAACATGTGCTCTTAAGCACTGAGCCATCTTTCTAGTCCCAATGTATTAAGTTCAATTTATGATGGGTCTGGGACTTGGGGCGAGGGGCATTACTGTTGGTGAGACAGTATCTAATACAGGTTGCCCTGGACTGTACTACCTACCCCAAGCCGGTCTCAAACACATGACAACCTTCCTACATCAGCCTCCTGGCTGACAGATTTATAGTTGTGACCCACCATGGCCAGCTTTAAAATGACTTAAACCACCGGTTTTCAAAGTGTGTGTTACAGGGACTATTAAGCATCATCACACCTTTCTATTAAGTTAAATTCAATATTGTTGACTAGGCTAAGTAGAAATGAGACTAAAATGCATGGTATAAAATGGGGAAAGTTCTATCAAGAAAGTAAAGTTTAGAAAACACTACTTCATACCACTCAAGCGGTAGTGGGCTTACAATGCTATTTTGTTCAAACCCAGGATACACCCAGGACCTGCAAGCTTTTGTTAAGTACTGTTTGTATTGTATTCCAAAGGATTTATTCACATTCTTTTCAAGTCATAGAATTAAATTTTAATTCTGCAGAAGACTTTTAATAATGTAAAATCATGAGACTGTAAAAGACCTTAAGTACCTCACACAGTGCACACTGAGTAAATACTTGCTGAAGAGAAGCATCTAGCCTACCTCTGAGCTGAGAACAAGTCTACACCAAACCCCCGGCAGCCCAACTCTATCAAATCCTCATGATCGTTTCCTTCCTGGCACATTCCACAGCAAATATAAACGGAGCCCCAAGCTCCATAACACCTACAGTTTGAGGAGGAAATATAATATCTCAGAAGTTATTTTCTCCTTGAATAAGGTTATAAGCATGCTCTGCTCAGACAGTTTAATAAAGCCAGTTGAAAGCAGAACGTTTACACAAATGCTTACTTACAAACCTGGGGAAAGTGAAGCCGAATTAACACCTACAGAACACTCTCATCGGGGCTGCAGAAATGCAGCCGTATAGGGACAGTGGCAGCTGCTACTCTCTACCACGACTGCTTTCGTGGAAACTTGACTCTGAATTGCTTGGAGCCTTGTCTACAGAATCCCACCTCTTTGTGCCCACTTTGATGTTTTAGGACAAAATGTTGAGTTAATGAGACGGACAGTTTGCTATCCCCTTAGCCACAGCAAGTCTTCTTACTTTGGTGCTGTTCTGGGAACCTCAGAGCCAATGGTCCTCATCTGTTTTTGAAGATCTCAAAGGGAAGACAACACAAAGCTCTTATCCTTCACAGAACACACCAGCGTTTCTTCTCTCCTTCACTTAGACATGACCTTCTTAATAAATCAAATTAATCTCTCCTCCCATTCAACCAAAGGTGCCCTAAGCCCCTTTCTCTTTCTGAATCACTAATCACCAGGATCAATACTATCTCTCAAACATTTCTCACATCTTCCCCCTCCCATTTTTACTATCTCAGTTTAACTCACACAATCAATGTGGCTCATTTAGAGAAACACTCATGTAATTCTCATCTATCCTGCTAACAGAATATGCAATGGTTTAAACCAATATTATAGAAAATAGAAAGTTAAACAAACTGTAAGTTAATACATTGAAATTCAAACCTTGCAGTCTAAGGGGGAAAAAAGTCTAAGCATGGCCTTCCTTGGTTTCCAAGCACTAAGAGAGGCCGCAGATGAGTTCTAACCACAAGTTTGCATTTCTATTATACACACATACTGATCTACTGAATCACACATCTGTTAGATCCAGAGTAATCCACTCTACTAAAACTATAGATACTGAGAAGGGGGTTGAATTGCTAGTGTATGGCTATACAGGACCATCTTCCTATAAATGGATATCAGAGGCCTAGTTATAATGTTTTGATAAGCATGAACCATATCAAGGAACAAGTTATCTTAAGCAGGGTCTTCCATGTAAGAGAGCTCAAGAAACCTCAAGAGTTGTAGGGAAAGTGCTTTCAAAGCACACTTACTGACTGAGGAAGAAGAGCCTACATCTAAATAAGCATAGTTGAAGTTCACCTCACCTGTTCTTGTGTGGTCATAATCTTGTCTTTTTAAAGAAATTCCACACTAACCTACACTCCTAATTAACATTTTCTTTTCTTAAATATCTGAAACCAGAAATCAGATTGCTGATAAGAATTTCTATTTTTATGGTCCCCTAGCCACCAACCCCATTTTTTGTATCTTAAAAAACAATAAGAAAGCAAACAACAACAACAACAATTAAAAGCAGCACCTTAACCCCTCTGTGACCCAGCTAGCAGACAGTTTTTCCCAGCAGACTTTAGCCCTAGTCAACATCTTAAACACTCCCAGGTATTGATAAAACTATTACCCAGCAGAATAAAAGAACCTGCTCCAATCCTGACCTGAAGTTCATTAGTCAGTTCCACCCTGTAACCCCCTCATGCAAGACATACCTGGAGAGAACACCACCCTGCCTCTCTCTGTCAGGAAGATGAGCAACAGCATTCTGATGCTCCTCACATATATGTCTTGACCAACCAGTGTAGTGGCTGCTGCTTCTTTCAGTCATATTGCAAAAGGGCTCAGGTCACTCCATTGTAGGACCTACGCTACTATAGCTTTTGTGGGGCGCCCAGTCAATGACTGTGAGGGATAAAACAATTTCCAACTTCAAATCCAGCAGAACCTTTTTATAAACAGCAAAAAATTGGGTACATAAGTTAATCAAGTGAACTGGGCCTTTTTACAGAGTTGTGTGCCCGATACTACACAATACTTTTGTCACATGGTTTCCTGAAACAAAATTTCTTCATTGATAGTCATGTCATGAAGCATGAGGGACTAAGACTCCTGATCTTAGGTCCTGATCTTGTTAGCCAAACAAACAAACAAACAAATAAACAACCAAAAAACAGTAATGAATGATCCCCGTTATAATTTATTCCAATTTCCCTAGAGGGCTGGGATTTCAAACTGCTATAACCAATTAAGCAAAAATGGAAAGCAAATGCCCTTTTGCTGTATTTTCTACAAATAAACCCTTTCCAACCATTCTATTACATTAAAAGATTATATTTTTAGTGTTCGCCTATCTCAGGCTACCTTGGTACATGCAAATTAATAGAAAGCATTCCTCAAGGGAAAGGGTTTTAAATGAAAAACAGTCTACAACTCCCTGCATAGAACTCAAGCAAAGATCCGCTGCCAATATCTATTGCAAGCCATTCCATGGCCCATTGCCCGAAAGATGAACAGCGTTGGCAGGATGACCGTGGTGCTAGAACTTTGGAGGTCTGTGCTATTGATAGGATGGCTGTATGAAGCAACCCCTGTACTATCCAGAGAAATAAAAAACACAGACAGGGTGGTAAGTAGAATACTTTCCAGGTCTGACTTGAGTTTTGGATGTAACCACAGGTCTTGATTACTCTAATCAAGGATGATTGAGCCCTTTACACTTCTATTTACCTAATGCCAATACTCAGAAAGTAAAATAATCTCCTGAGAAATTACTTTGCCCCTTTGACTTTTTGATGTGTGTTGGGAGTTGCTCTTCTGAACAAAATGCCAAGGACCGTGGTTTCTATGGAAGCCTCCTGTTATCGTTACTTATGCTAAATATCGGCATCCATCCTGACATGTAACCAGTCCGATTCAAGGTTTAAGGCATCACCACAGCTGTCCATTTGACTTCAAAAGAGTAAAGATCGTGTAGAGCTTGAGCGCCTTTTCCAGTCTCACCTCAGCGCCATCACAACACAAAGAACACGTCCTTTTTCTCCTCACAGCTTCTTCACAGCCTTCCTGTCATTGCACATTGTTTCTGGAATTAATTAACTTCAGTCTCTTTTCTAGAGTGTCTTGGCCTCAACCTCACCATCCAATCCCTTTCAGTTACTGAAGGGCTGGAATTAACCCTGCCCTTCTCTCTGCTACCTGGTTATTTAGTCAGGCCTGACTCCCAGAAGAAATGTGTCTGCCCAGGAAACTGGAGGTGCGGCTAGGACTCTCCGGCGCACGCATGCGCGGTGGTAGTGTGCCCAAGGCAGTCCTAGAGCAGCGATTCCTCCGGCCCCATGGGGCCTGCTTTGGAACCGAAAGTCCCTGGGTTCCCGTGCACTGGTTAGCCAGGGCCGCAGGCCCGGCTCTCCCCACTACGCTGTCTGTTGGGTTGATCCTGGGCTCTGGGGAGCGGATGGCCCGCGCCAGTTACCTCTCCATGGCCTGCAGTGTGTAGCTGATGAGTGGCCTCTCCAGAACCCGGCAGAACTGCTTCGGGGTGCGGACGCCCATCCTTTCCCCGCAACCCCCAGCGGGCAGCACGGCAGCCACGGTTCCAGGGCGACTCCCGGACTCCGCCCCGGCAGCGGACAACGGGGACACCGGGAACGCTAAGCCGGCGCCCGCAGGGCCGCTCACGCATTGCCCAGGCTCAGCGGGCCTGCTGCACGGCCCCGGCTCCATAGCGAGCAGAGCGCAGAACCACGAGGTGCAGATGGAAACCGAGAGCGAGACGCCAACACCGGCCCTGGGCCGTGATCACGGGTCCGACTGGGAGAGGAACGGCGCCGAGCGGACTCGGGAAAGGTGGCCTCGGGTGCTGATCGCAGAGGGAGCCAACAAGCCTCTCTTCCCAGCCCCGGCCCAGCGCCCCGAGGCACCGCTCTTCCTGCTCTTCCCTCTATCCCTCCGGGCAGGCCGAGTAGAGGCTGCAGTGGCAGTCCTTAACCCATTTGACAGTCACACACAGGCAGCTATGCACAACACAGTCTGGGCCCCATTCTAGATAAGTGGGAAATATTTGTATGCAAGATACAGTTCAAGCCCCAGATGTGTGCACCTCGATCATAAAATTTTGTTATCCACAGATGCACCCTGATTCTACCAAGTGGAAAGAGGAATGGCTAGGGAAAGTCTAGAATCCAGACGGCAGGATTGATTCCTGAGCACTGTATTCCACGTTCAAATTTTAAGATTTGATTGTGTGCGGTCAGGACTGTGGAATGTTTTTAAAGGTCCGCAGGTAATTCTAATGAGCAAGGGCGAGGACAGCAACCACACTGACTGTCATCAGTCAACACACATCTCCCGTTTACAGGAAAAAACAAAACAAAACAAAAATCTCTAGTGGTCATTTTCACTGACAGGGGAACATGGGTGCTAAGTAACTTGTGTATGACTGTACAGCCAAAGATGTCAAGGCAACCATAAATCTTTAGTTTAGAGGTGCAACGAGCGTTGAGAAGTTTCAGGCCTGGTGCTCATCTAGCCCTTATTTAGTACTGTCCTTCTGGGAAATGTTAATGAAATAGAATGGGTACTCCGAATGCCAACCGCCATTGTATTCAGGATCTGGAATGTAAAATTCACGAGAGCATGCCCCAGCTTTGCTTTTGGTTTGGGTTGTATGCCCAGCTTCAGGAATGTGGCAGGAGCCTAATACATAGTGAACCAATTGCTGATTGAATAATGACAAAGGATAAGGAATTATTTGACCACGTATATTATCAATCTTCACCCATCAATAGCTAAATTAGAGTCACAAAAAAAATCTTGAGGATTGAAATTACCCAGTTACAGTGTTACACCTCATTATTTGTATCCACTTTGTCAATTGAAAGCATACAAAAATAAAAAATTCTCTACTCTTACCCTCTTTTGTCCAATATTCTAAAGCACGTTCTTTTGTTGCTTTCATTATGACTAATGGACAGCTTCTATGCTAACTGAAGTTTGTTGAACTCGTGACCCTTAGATGAAAAGGAAGCATTATAGTTTGCTTATTTGTACTGCAATGCTGAATGTTTCCTTTCCAGAGGCAGGGTTGTGTGAGGGAGAGAGGGAGGGCCCAAGAGGCAGACAGGGAAGCTGGGAGGGGAGGGGGCAGAAAGACTGATTCTAGGAAAGAGCTCTTTGCTAGGGAGTTGGGTGCTTGATTTCTTAGAGCTTCCTCAAAGGAGACTCTAGAGAAGGCTCCATCACATCTAATGAACCAACAGAGAGATTGTGTTCCTTAAGAAGCCCAGTGACCAGCCCAGAGACAGCAGAGCACTCAGTAGGCAGAAAGCACCAGAGGCAGAGGATCAGAGAAAGTGTCCTCCATAAAACCCATGGCTTTTGGTCTTCCCAAAGTGGTTGCTGGTTAGATTTTTTTTTTTTAAATCTGTGCAAAGGGGTACATTATTTATGTGTCTGGTGGTGTTAACCATTAAGTTTTATTATGCTAGAATATGTTATAAGTGTAGGTTTTGTGGAATGAGGAACAAATGAGTTATGGAGCAAGCCACCCAAAAGGATGAAACTTTTACAAGGACAAACAGAGCTGGCAAGAATAGAGGCAAAGAAGCCTGGTATGCTCGTGGTGGAAATTTAGATTAGTATAGCTCTATAGTACTGTTTTAGTTAGAATTTTATTGTTGTGAAGAGACACCATGACCACAGCAACTCTTGTAAAAGAAAACATTTAATTAGGGCTGGTTTACAGTTTCAGAAGTTCGTTCTAGTGTAGTCATGGTGAGAAGCATGGTGACATGCAGGCAAACATAGCTAGAAAAGATGGAGAGTTCTACATCTTGATCTGCAGGCAGCAGAAGTGAAGACTGTGGGCCACACTGGTCATAGCTCGAGCATATGAGACCTCAAAGCCTGATCACAGTGACACAGTTCCTCCAACAAGGCTATACCTACTCCAATGAGATCACACTTCCTAAGAATGTGTAATGTGTGTTTCCTTGGCCTCAAGCTTCCGGAATAGCAGCTCAGATTCAAAATGTATTTACAAATACCCAGGCCATATAGCTAGGTTCATTCCCTAACCAATAACTTAAAATAGCCAGTTTATACTTATCTATATTCTGCCACATGACTGGTTACAGTTTCTTCTACTCAGGTGCCATGGGTCTGTTCTCCTCACATTTTCCCCTATGAATCTTCCCACCTCACTCTATCCCAGTATTCTATCTGCCTACTTGATGTCCCACCTTCTATTCTACCCTTTATTATAGGCCATAGGTTTTGTTTGTTTTGTTTTAATTGGCACAAGATATCTCTCTACAATAGTGCCACTCCCTATAAGCCAAGCATTCACACACATGAGTGTATGGGGACCATACCTATTCAAACACCACAAAGACTTAGTATAGAACTTCCACGAAAATTAAAAGGTGAACTAACCATATGACCAAGCTAGATCTTTTCCTGTGTATCCCTGGGGAAATAAATTCAGATTACAATAATGTGCATACTCTGCTAATCAAGGCAATATTTATAATTTTTACAGACAGAGAATTGGCCTAGCTGTCCAAGAGGAAAATGAATAAAGAAAGTATGGTACATTCCTAATGAAATATTTGGCCGTGGAGAAGAAAATCGTATAGTGTCATTTGCGCAGAGAAGAAGGACCTGGGGATCTTGTCAAGGATTGCATTTTCTCTCATACATGGGGAAATGATGACTCGGGCTGAGAGAAGTTCTATGGGGAGCAGAGGGAGATCAGGTAGTAGAAGGGTGGATGTGATTAAACACAATCACTCATTCCAGAATGAAAACCTCACAGAGAAACCTGGTCATTCCCATAATTAAAAATGACTTGCCTTATCAGTTACTATAGGATCATTTTCCATAATCAAAAAATTGAGAAATTATAGTGAGTATCGACAGCACTGGTTAAGATGCATTCTAGAGAAAATACAGTAATTGTGATCTTGTCACTAAGAGTCCTTAGATCTTTATATGCTGTTTATAAACAAAAGGTAGCAGATTAACTGGTGGCAAGCAAAAGGACAAACAACAATCTTTATGCATATATGGTAAAAAGCAATATCTTATGCATATTGTATGGACATAAACAATAGATTCCATTCAATATACTCATAGTAATAGATGCAATTTCCTGTTGCATCAACTTATAGCATTTGTCTTACGGTTTCTATCTCTATGAAGAGACACCATGACCATAGCAACTCTTATAAAGGAAAACATTTCATGGGGGCTGGCTGACAGGTTCAGAGGTTTAGTCCATTGTCATCATGGCAAACAGTATGGTGGCCTGCAGGCAGACACAGTGCTGGAGGAGCTGAGAGTTCTACATCTAGACCAGCAGGCAGCAGGAAAAAGAATGCCACCCTAGGCATAGCTTGACCATATGAGACCTGAAAGCCTGCCCCCACAGTGACACACCTCCTCCAACAAGGCCACACCTTCTAATAGTGCCACTCCCTATGGACCAAGCATTCAAACACATAAGTTTATAGGGGGCAATCCTATTCAAACCACCACAGCACCTGACCATCATCTGAGATATTAAGGAGTTAGGTTGGTGAGTAAGAGCTTATGCTGCACAAGTTCTTGTGGGGTGGTGGACTGTAACAGGCAGCCTGACCCCTGGTCAAACATGGACAACCCAGTGGGGCTTGCCCTGCAAGGGACCGGAAAGCATTTTGCCAGCCCTTCTGGGAGGCCCTTGGCTCCTGTCAAGTAGCTACAACCCCCACAACCCCCTCTAGAGAGGTCTGTCATGTGAGGTCTGTCATGTAGAAGCAGCACGTCAAGCCCTCCCACATGCAGATAAGGTATCCTTAAACTCTCAGACCAAGCCATTGGGAAGTACCTGTTGTCAGACTCCTGACCCACCCAAGTCCCTCCTCAGGTAGAGGCATGGTCATGCCCCCAAGCTCCGTCACAGATAGAAGTGTGGCCACGCAGCCCAAGCCATGTTAATGTGACACCTAGAGATTTAGCCACGCCCCTTCCCAGTTACTATTTCTACCTTGCCCCTCCTGGAGGTCGCAGGTACGATCTCATCCACGCCATTCTCCACATGTCAATAAACACCTTAGAACTATGGACTGTCTCTATTCATCTTCATCTGCTGTGGGAAACACTGGAACTGGCCTGTGTCTAATGAGCCGCATGTCTACCCTCCCATCGAAGCTGTCTGAGCATTTCCAGCAGCAGCAGACTTCCGCCCAAGCCAAAGCAGCCAGCTGGCGCCCAAGCCACCCAACTCGGTCCCAGCAGGGACCCCAGCTGCGCTCCTTCTAGCTCTTCTGCAGCACCCAGCAGCACCTACGGTACCCAGGGCTAGAGAACCCATGGATATGGGTGGCGGGTGTCCCCTGGGAACGGCTGCCTCTCCCCACCTATGGGTAGGTCTCCGCAAAGGCTTCCCACAGTCTGACTAGCCTGGAGGAATGTGGGCAGAGGCCCTGTGGCCACTTCCCACATGGCCCGTCCCTCCCAGAGCCACAGCACCCTGGGCGGACACTGCAGGTGTGACTGCTGTATCACATGTGTGTCAGTAGGTGGCAGAGAGGAGAGAGACTATGTTCTGACCTGTGAACATTTGAATGATTAGTAGCCTAACATTCCCTGGAAAAAGAGAGCCTGAGATGACCACCAGTCTGGCACCACACAGGCCTCAGGAGGCAGGTCATGCCCAAGATGCCCTCTGCTTGACATAATGCACAACCTAGGTACCACTAAGAGAAGCAAATAAGTGGTGGAGAAATAGAAGAGAAAGAGAAACAGAAGGATATGGGTACAATGAAGAGAGGCAGGACTGGAGACTTGAAGAGAGGGAGGAACAGCCTGATGTAAGTAGTTGGTGGTGCCACCTGAGAACATGGTAGGGTCCTAGCTTGTGCTGCCACTGGGAGTCCATGGTCCTGCAGCAGTTTGGGTCTGTTACCACCAAAGGCCAGGTGATGTCCCTGGTCTGAGAAGCTGCCCAGGAAAGTGTTCACATCTGAGAGCTATGCAGAATGGGCCCCACCCCTCACCTGGGCATTATGTAAATGCTGACCCTGGGTGTGTGAGAGCAGAAGAGCTGACCCTGCCCACTAGGCAGCTGCAATACTTGAGAAAGCTCTCTCTCTCTCTCTCTCTCTCTCTCTCTCTCTCTCTCTCTCTCTCTTCACATTGCAGGAGTTGCAAGTGAGCCAGCCCTGAGGGTGTGGTCAGGGAACAGCAAGCCCTGCCACTTGTCTCCCATGAGGTTGCATGGACAGGGAAGAGATATGTTCCTTCTCCCTCCTCCCTCACCACCTGTGGCAGGTAGAAGACCTGCCCCTGGGGTTGGGAGAGCAGGAGAGCTGTCTCTGCCCTTCACCAGCTGCAGCACTCACAAGAGCGGGCCTTGTCCCTCTCCTGGGAAGCACATCATGCTGCTTATCCTGGTGGGTGCATATGGGTGAACCAGCCCAGGGGCATAAATCATGGGAGAGATGATCCCGCCACTTGTCTGCCATGTACTGGCACGGGCAAGGTAGAGTTTCCCATCACCTCTCACCCCTTGCCACCTACAGCAGGCAGGACACCTTGCCTAGAGGTGATCAGAGTGGGAGAGCTGGCCCTGTCCCTTACCTGCTGCAGCACTTGGGGGAACAGGCCCTGCACCACACCTGGGCAGCACAGTGGCATTGGCCCTGGATGTGGGGGTGGCAAGTGAGCCGACCTTAGAGTGTGATCACAGGAGAATGAATCCTGCCTCTTGTCTGCTGTGTGGTGATGTAGACTAGAGAGAGACACTCTCCTCCTTTCCTTCATTTCTTGCCACCTATGGCGAGTGGGAGAGCTGGCCCCAGGATTATGCGAGTAGGAAAAGTGTCCCTGTCCGTCACTGGCTGCAACACTCAGGAAAAAGGGCCCTTCATCTCACCTGGGTAGCAGGGTAGAGCTGACCCTGCTTGCAGAAGTTGCTGATGAAAAGGCCCTGGGGACATGAGAGCAGAGAAAGCCAGCAGGCTGACCAGCTCAGGAGCTCTCAGTCCCAATTCCAGGGTTTTGAATTGGCCCACCCCAACATCTATCCCATCAATGAACTGCTAGAGTCCAGGAAGAGGCTGGTCCTGCAGATCCAAAACTACAGGACCTCCATCACACAGGGCAACAACAGGAAACACAAGAGGAGTCCAAGTGAGGTTCCAGTATTGATAGAGTAGCAGAAACCAGAGGCCTCATACATTTTAAAGAGCATTTGCAAGCAATGAAATGTGGACAAAAGGGTATACTGTGGGACCAACTGTGACACACCACAGCTTCCGCAATGGGAAGGTTTTTTTCCCATTTGGGGGAGGATGTTGGGGGGAGGATGCAAACGTGGAGGTCGGTTATGAAGAGGGCGGGAGATGAGTGGGATTGGGGTGCATGATGTAAAATTCACAAACAACTAGTATAAAGTTTAAAAAAAAAAAAAAAAGACAAATAACCTAAGCTAAGTACAGCTCAGCGGAGACATGCAGATCCCAGAAGCTCACTTGCCAGTCAACCTAGCCAAAATAGTGAGCTGGAAGTTGAATTAGAGGCTCTGCCTACTTCAGGCAATATTAAATAATAATAGGGGAAAAATAGAGGAAGACACTGGGTCTTCCTCTGTTCTCCTTATATTCATACATGTACACTTAACCTGTACTCTGACATATATTCACCACACACTCATACATACATCATGGAACAAGGGAAGACAGTATATCAGGAATGGAAAACAAAATGATATTAAAATAAGAGAGTCTGATCACCACTATCATATGAAGTTTTTAAATAAATGGGGCTAAAGACATAGATAATATAGTCAATAAATTGTCTCATCAAATATGCCAAGTTTAGGGAAAGCAATAAGCATGCACATTCTGGAGGCATTTTTTACAGAAAACCCATCAGACAAGAGACAAACGTCCATGTTAGATAATTAACCAACTAAACATACACAATGCAGCTGCAAGAGAAGCACCAAGTCACATGTGAAAAGAAAACCTAACAGAACTATAGACAATGTCTCAACAGAAACTCCAAAAGCAAGGAGCGCATGATGTATTAGTCCTTCCCACATCTGTCATCAGTCAAGACAGTTCCTCACACATCAGTCTGTCAAGGCAAGTCTTCTGCTGGGAATGGCAAATTCCTCCAAAGTCGCTCTAGGTTGTGTCAAGCTGAAAATAAAAACTAACCATGCTCCAAAAGAAAATTAGTTGTCAAACTAGATTACTGTAACCAGAAATCCAGCAAAATGGTTTGTCATAATTAAAGAAGAAAGGAAAACATTCCATAATAACAATAAACTTAAGAAACGCATTGCCGCTAAACAAACCCTACAAGGATACTTGAAAGAGGGTGAAGGAAAAGGCATGGCTCTGTACACCCAGTACTACAGTGGGTGGACAAGGTAGGAAACAGGCAGATCCCTGGAACTCCCTGGCCAGATATCTTGTCAAATCTGTGGGCTCCAGATTTCATGGAAGACCTTAGCTCAAAAATAAAATGGAGAGCCACTGGGAAAGACACCTGATATCACAGCCTTTAAGCCTCTATATGCATGCTTGCATGCACACACACACACACACACACACACACACACACACACACATACACACCATACCTATAAGCACATACACACACCCAAAAGAAGATACATAAAGGAGTCCTTTGGACTGACAATAAAGATAAACACATTTATGGTGAATAAAAGAAGAAAGAAGCCAACCCAATAAAGTAATAGAAATTAATACACACCTTTCAACACCATTCAATTAAATGTTAATAGAGCAATCAGAAGACAGACTAGCAGACTAGACAAAAAAATAAAGATCTAACTAATTGTTGACTTAGAGACACACCTTGCCATCAAAACCAAACACAGCCTTACTGAAAAAAGATGGAAAAGTTATTCAAAGGTAACAGAAGTAGAAGTCAAGGAAAGGTGGCTACTATTTATGACAAAATAGACTCCAAATCAAAACTAATTTAAAAAGTTTTTTTTAATATGGTCACTTTATACTGACTAAAGGAACCATTCATTAAGAGGACAACTCTAAACATGCACTGAGCACCCATGAGTAGAAGAGATGTGTCAACAGATATAGGAAAATTGAAACAGTTTCTTGTCTTTATCTGGTCAAAATAAGATAAATCTAGAAATCTTCACCAAGGTAGAAGCTCAAGGAGATTTACTGATGAACGATTCATCAAATAAATAAAACAGAAATTATAAAACTTCTCAGAATGTAAAGCAAGTGAAAAATACAATGTCAGTGCTGTGAGGTACAGAGAAAGCAGCCTGCCCTTGTTAAGAGTTATGGTTGCTGAGATAGAACACCATGAGCAAAAGCAAGTTGGGGACAAAGGGGTTTATTTGGCTTACACTTCCATATTGCTGTTCATGATCAAAGGAGGTCTGGGCAAAACCTCATACAGGGCAGAGGGAGGAGCTCATGCAGAGGCCATGAAGGGGCGCTACTTACTGGCCTACTCCACAAGGCTTGCTCTGCCTGCTTTCTTTTCTTTTCTTTTTTTCTAGGAAGAAAATGTATTTTTATTCACAAAATATGTTGACATAGAAAAGTATTAAAAATAATTAATAAGTTAAAAGATATTATAGGTTATACAAAGGTGTAGGATAAAGGCTTGTGACACCAAAGAATGTGATTCTAAATAATAGCCACAAATAAACGCAGACATTCAGTTAGAAATATCATTTACGGTTGTCACCAAAATAAAAATAGAAAACTGTAATGAAAACTACAAACCAAAAATTCACTGCAGAAAAAGCAAATAGATGAGAACTGCCGTGAACCTTCCAGATGTGTTCACGGTAAAACCTTATTGCTGAAGATAATACATCCTTTGGCTGCAGGACATAGAGAAGTCAATTTTTAAATGACTAGATAACTTCAGTCCTGCTGGATAGCTTTCATTGTGCTAAAAAATGCTGAACATGTTGCTGGGGAGAAAACACACAACAGGCTTACTCAATGAAAGATCCTGACTGCAACAATACCAACCTTCCAGGGCAATGGCGGCATGACTGTTGCTGGGTAAACAATGCCTTTTTTGATAGAATTTGAACCCTGCTCCTCAGGAGGAAATTCCAAGCCTATTAATGTAATCCTTGTCAAAAATGCATTTCTGGAGAGAGCATAGACCCTAGTGAGAGAACCAGTTATTGCTATTTTTCTAAATGAACATGCTGTCAAATTACCTTCTCACTATGTTTGTTCATATGTTTATAGACACAAACTTCTCTCAACCTTGGTTGGGGGAGATACATTCTGAACTGGACAAAAGTCAATGCTGAGGTGCAGTCAAAGAGCAGGGAAGGTACTGGGTATTCATGATGAAATGGGATATCTTTTATCAAGTACCCTATGTTCAGGGAGCAACATGGAAGAGACTAAAAGAGAGTGAGAACTGCTGAAGAATAGAGACGAAGGCTGTGAAACACTGCCCTCTGGACATGCATAGAACACAAGTCTAAATGGATCAAAGACTTAGAATCAGACACACTAAATCTAGTAGAAGAGAAAGTGGGAAATGGCCTTGAACACATTGGAAGAGGAGACAATTTCCTGAGCAGAACACCAATGGCTCAGGCTCTAAGATCAACAATTGATTAATAAGACCTCATGAAACTGAAAAGCTTCTGTAAAGCAAAGGACGATGTCGATAGGACAAAAAGGCAACCTACAGATTTGGAAAAGACCTTCACTAACCCTACATCCGATAGAGGGCTAATATCCAAAATATATAAAGATCTCATGAAGTTAGAAACCAACAAACCAAATAACCTAATTTAAAAAATGGTGTGCAGAAAAAATTCTCAACAGAAGAATCTTGAATGGCTAAGAAGCCCTTAAATGTTCAACATCCTCAGTCATCAGGTAAATGCAAATCAAAACAACACTGAGATTCCATCTTGCAACCATCAGAATGGCTAAGATCAAAACCACAAGAGTCAACACATGTTGTCAAGGATATGGAGCAAGGGGAACACTCTTTCATTGCTGGTGGGAGTGCAAACTTGTACAACCACCCCGGAAAATCAATCTGGCAGTTTCTCAGAAAACTGGAAATAGTTCTACCTGAAGACCCAGCTATACTGCTCATGGGCATATACCCAAAAGATGCTCTACCATACCACAAGGACACATGCTCCATTATGTTTATAGCAGCCTTATTTGTATTAGCCAAAAACTGAAAACAACACAAATGCCCCTCAACTGAAGAATGGATAGAGAAAATTCAGTTTATTTACACAATGGAATTCTATTCAGCTATTAAAAACAAGGATATTATGAATTTTGCAGGCAAATGAATAGAACTAGAAAATACCATCCTTAGTGGAATAACCCAGACACAAAAGGATATGCATGATATGTACTTACTTATAAGTAGATATTAGGCATAAGGTACATGATACCCACTCTACATTCCACAGACTAAAGAAGCTGAACAAGAAGGAAGGCCCAAACGAGGATGCTTGAGTCTCACTTAGAAGAGGAAATAAAATTGTCATAGCAGGCAGACGGAAGGGGGAAAGTGGGTGGGAGAAGGGATTGGGATGGCAGAATTAGGTGGGGAAGAGACAGGAGAGATGGCCAAGGGGGCAGGAAAACAAATGGAAATTTACAGCTGTCAGGGTTGAAGAGGTGGGCGGCATCTCTAGGACATGCCAGAGACCTGGGATGAGGAAGGCTACCAGGAGGCTATGAAAGTGACTTCAGTTTGCTTTCTTATAGAACCAGGGGCCACCTAACTAGAGGTGGTGCCACCTAAATTGGTCTTATCCCTTGCATATAAATCACTAAGAAAATGCCCTTCCAGCCTGCCTATAGCCAGATCTTATGGGGATGTTTTATTAAATGAGGCTCCCCCCTCTCCTGTGACTCTAGCTTGTATCAAGTTGACATAAAACTAGCCAGCGTACAGTCCTGTGAGGAAAGCCACAGGTGTGTGCATTTAAAAACAATCAGCTCTCACATATAACAAGCCCCACATCGGTAGATTAAAAAAAAAATCATAAAGATTAAGGCAGTACTTAATTTAAAGGAAACAAAGAGCAGTATATGAAGAATCAATGAAATAGAGTTGTTTCTTTGAAAAGCTAAACAAGTTTGCCAAAGTAGCCAAAAGAAACAGAAAGAAATTCCAAATTAATAAAAGTAAAAGTGAAGAAGAAAACATTGCCATAGATACCAAAGAAATTTAGAAAGTCATTTAGATATACCTAAAAATTTTAATTTTTTAGTAAATGAAAAAATCTAGAATAAATGAAGGAATTCCTAGATGCATGTAACCTAACAAAATTAAGCCAGGATGAGATAAATAATAAAAACAAATTAATAATGAACTGTTAGATTGGAATGGTAATTTTAAAAAATTCCCACCCATCAACCAGGTATTGAAGCCCAAATGGGCTTGCTGCTGGATTCCACAGAACTTCAAAGAGCTAATAGCAAAATCCTCATGGCATTCTGTAGAACAGAAAGTAAAGCACTGTTACTAAGCCTTTAAAAAATTAAACAAACAAAAACCCTAACCAAACCAAAAAACAACAACAAAATCAAAAACAAAAAACAAAACCATTATTACCCAGTACCAAAACTGGGCAAAGATACAATAATAAGTAAGAAAACTAAAGATCCAGGTAAGCATGGATTCAATGAATTTACCCATAAAAAGGATAATTTATCATGATGAAGATTGCTTCATTCTAAGGGTACAGGGGGTTTAAAATATGCAAATCAATAAATGTAATCGATTACAAGTGAACTCAAGGACAGAAATTATATGATGACCTCAATAGATAAACAAAAGGGTTTTCACAAATATTCCTTCTCAATAAAAGCGATACGAAAGAAACTAACCCAAAACTGTAGCAGGACAGTGTCTTAACATAATGAAGGCTGTATTTAACAAACGCATAAGCTACAATGTACTAATGGTGAAAACTCAAAACATTTCAACTAAAATAGGAGCCTAGACAATGTTGAACATCTTAGCTAGAACAATAAGAAAAGACCATGGAATAAAAGAGGTGCAAATATAATAAGGAGAGATTCATGTATCCTTACTCAGGGATAATATGATTTTATACATAAGAAACCTTAAGCATTCTACCAGAAACACTTAGATCTGATAAAAAGTTTATAAAGGGGCACTATACAAAATTAACATAAATCTAACTATGGAAATAAAGATCTCCACAACAAAAACTAAGACCCTGAAGAATGAGATTACAACAAACACTACGAAATAGAAAGAACTTGCATGCTCATTGTTCAGCAGAATTAATATTGGGAAAATGGCTTTACTACCAAAAAAAAATTTTTACAGAGTCAATATTATACCAATCAATTGTTTTGTTTTGTTTTTTTAAAGAATAGTACCTCGAAACTAATATGAAAGTAGAAAATTTCCTGGACATCCAAAGCAATCTTGAGCAAAAAGAATACTGCTGGTTTCAAGTTGCACTAGAGAGCCATGGTAACAAGAACAGTATGGTAATGGCCCCTATCTGTCTAGATCAATGGACTAGAACAGAGGACTCAGACATAAGCTCACATGGAATAATAGTCATATGATTTTTGACAAGGGCACCAAAGAAAGAAAAAGATACCTGCTTCAGCTAATGGTGTTAGCAAAACAGAATGCCATGCAGAGAAGGTATAGAAATCAGGTGACTTCCCTGTCTCTCACCCTGGATGAAAATAAATTCCAAAAAAGAAAAAAGAAAAAGAAAAGAATCATGTAAGAAGTGAAACTCAGCAACTGTTAGAGGAAAAGGTTAGAGAAACAACTCAAAATATTGGCAAGGTAAGGATGTCTCAGTCACTCGGGAAATAAGGCCTGTGAGCCACAAACAAGGCCTTAGGAAATTCCTTTTCATAGCAATCAGTGAAAAAACGCTCTACATGATGGGAGAGAAATCTTGCTAGCAATATACTTGGCAGATGATTAATATCTAGAATTAAGAAAGAATTCAAAAATTAAACACTAGAACAAACAATTCAATTGCTAAATGGTCTAATGAAATGGACAGTTCACAAAAAGTTAAGTACAGGTGATCAATAAACATGAAAAATGTCAACCTCACTACATTTCAAGAATATAAAATTAAAACTGTATCTAGAGTCTACCTCATCCTAGTCAGAATGACCATCATCAAGAAAACAAATCACAATATTGATGAGAATATGAGCCAAAAGGAACCCTAATATTTTGATGATAAATATGTAAATTAGTCTAGTATTTATAGAAATAATTATAGAGATTCCTCAAAGAACTAAAATACCACCTTCCATTTGACCCCAAATGCCTGTTGGAGCCACAGACAAATGCTTCGCATGCTGAAGGGGAAAGAGGAAGCAGTGGTGGCTGATTCCATGAGGTCCACCACAGATATGTTCTGGCACTCTGAAAACCCTTGTAAATTCAGCCTTCTATTCTTCACTCTCAGCTCCCACAGAACAGCAGCTTTCCAAATTCAAGGTCCTAAACAGTGAGGAACTTATTCCATTTATATCTTGGCACTATTCAGCAGTGTGTGGAGGTATTAGCATTGGGTTATTGCTTCAGTTCTCAGAGACAGGAAGAAGTAGAATCCTTTGATGTGCAAACCCAGATAAGACTTTAATACGATTTCCACACGTCATGACTGTGGAACATTCTCAGAAGTATGGAAATTTTGGGAGTGTCTTTGAGAGCCATGGAGACTTTCTTGGCATGGAGGAGAGCTTTCAACTTGGGAGTTAGGGTGTAGGACATACATGGTCACAGAGAAGTTCTACTAAACCAGTGGCCTCTAGGTTCTTTCTTGTCTGAAAAATTTGAAGTATGAAATCCATGGACCTCAGAGCATTTCAGTTTAGAAAACAGTATTTTATTACAGAGAGCTGAAGGAGAAGGAGACATAGCTCTGGGGAGTGGGTACCTTGGAGGGCCATGGCCTTGCTGTTGGTAGACTTTACAGGGTGGAGTCATGAAGGGACATGAACTGGTTAGTCTGGTTCCCAGGCCAGTTGTCCATGGACATAGATGTTTGTGTCATATCCTCAGTAGATTTCCAGGAAATGGTGATTACTTAGAGAAGAGATAAAGAAGAAGCAGAGTATTAAAAAATAGCATGACCATGACTAACAGAAAACTCAAAATATAATAGCACCAGTTAAGATAAAAGTAATCATAGTAAACTAGAGATAAGGGGAATAAAAACAAGCCCAGGTCTTTCTGGACACATGACCTACATTAGTAGCTCTTAATGGGCCACATATCAGAATTAGCTTTGGAGTTTGTACAGGTGTACATGCTAACCAGAGACTGATATGCATGCTCAGCAGAGCTCATTTGAGGAACACCTGTTAGTAAGCACCACATTAGATATCTACACACATGGAGATCCTGACTCAACAACTCGTAATAGATTGAGGTAGACAAAGAGTAGTTTTTCACGTCAAGCTGAGCACTGATTTTAGAGGTGTCTGCTTATATGCGATGGTATTATACACTTATAGAACATGCTACATTATTGAACATACAGCATTGAACATACAGCATGCTACAGTACCATGCGGCTATAGAATTATCTCTTTTACATCTCACAACTGTTCTGTGAGATAATCGCTACTATTGTTCCACCTTTATAGGAATCAAACCAGAAATTAGTGACATGTTAGAAGTGAGAGGCTGTGATCTAAGTCAGAAGAAGACATATTTGTGCTAAAGGAGAACAGAGGTTTTCCATTCTGTTTTCAGTACTCTTCACAGTGAA
This sequence comes from Uromys caudimaculatus, assembly GCA_028551405.1. Classification (NCBI taxonomy): domain Eukaryota; kingdom Metazoa; phylum Chordata; class Mammalia; order Rodentia; family Muridae; genus Uromys; species Uromys caudimaculatus. Next base: position 46,410,078 of record CM052705.1, on the reverse strand, counting down.
GCTGAAAGTTTTGACTGCTATTTTGTAATTTTGTAACATATTGCCAAAATATCTCCCCCCCCCAATGTGACATTTTTTTAAAATTAACAGTAAGCAAGCAATATCTCTTAGAACAAACTCTTCTAGACAGAGTAAAGGGCACTGAGTGTAGAAAACATCTTCATTAGTGACCTTTGTTGTTACAGTGACAACAACAGTGTCTCTAACGAAAGCAACTTTAAAAAGATAATTTTATTTAGAGTCACAGATTCAGGGACTACAGTTCACCAAAATGAGAAGCTATGGCAGCTAGGACAGCTCCACCCACAGTGGCAGAAACTTGAAGCATGGCTCATTCTCATTTAGCTAGATCAGGAAACAGACTGTTCAGGTGGAAATTGGGAGTGATGGTACTTTTACAACCCATCTCCAGTCACCTCTGCTACTTAAACCACAACCATAAAGATTCCACAACCTCTCAAAACAGTGACACCAGCCAGATATGACGTCTTCAAACAGAGGAGCCTGTTAGGGACATTCAAACTACAACATTCTTCTTCTGCATCCCATAGACTGAAGGTCATCTCAAAATACAAAATATATTCATTCCTACCCTAAGCTCCCTACAGTGTTAATAGCCTCAGTACTATTCAAAAGTCCAAAGGCTCTTTAGAGACTTAAGGATGTATGGTGGCTAGTTTATGTCAACTTGACCCAAGCTAGAGTTATCTGGAAGTAAAGAACCTCAGTTCAGTAAATGCCTCCATAAGATGTAGCTGTAAGGCATTTTCTCAATTAGTGATTGATGTGGGAGGACCTAGGCCACTGTGTTGGGGGCAATCGCTTGGGCTGGTGGTTCTGAGTTCTATAAGAACATGCCTGAATAAGCTCTGATGCACAATCCAGTAAGCAGCACTCCTCCAAAGCCTCTGCCTCAGCTCCTGCCTTCAGGTTCCTGCCCTGAGTTCCTGCCCTGACTGCCTTTGATGATGAATGTTGATGTAGAAGTGTAAGTGTCTCCTCAAGTTGCTTTGCTCAGGGTGTTTTATCACAGCAATAATAACCCTAATTAAGACAAGCACATTTTTTTTTGGTTTTTCGAGACAGGGTTTCTCTGTGTAGCCCTGGCTGTCCTGGAACTCACTCTGTAGACCAGGCTGCCCTCTAACTCAGAAATCCACCTGCCTCTGCCTCCCAAGTACTGGGATTAAAGACATGCGCCACCACTGCCCGGCAACAAGCACTTTCTTAATGTGAAAACCTATAAAATAAAGAAAAAACTTAAATTCTATACTTCAGATAAATAGGATATTTGATAAATATTCCTAGTGCAAAATGAAGGGAATATAGAACTAAAGCAAGGTTAAATCCCAGAAGGGTAAACACTAAACCCTGAATCTGGGCACATGGTAACATCATGTAGGCTCCAGTAGACATTGTCAGTCATGGCTGCATTGTCTTTTTGTCCATGACACACATTGTCTCCTCCTGTGCGTGCTATACTCAATGCCTGGAGCTTCCTTTGGCAGATATTCTATGCTTTATCAGTCTCTTTGCTACTTAGGCTTCACCCTCAAAGTTGCAGACATCGGTCTCTCAGACCCTTCTCCCAAGGAAGTTGATCCTGCCCACTTTGCATAGCTTTGCCAGCATTTTTCTGGATCTTTGAAATAAGCCCCAGTAACTCTTTTAACAGAACACCAATGGCTTATGCTCTAAGATCAAGAATTGACAAATGGGACCTCATGAAATTGCAAAGCTTCTGTAAGGCGAAGGACACTGTCAATTGGACAAAACAGCAACCAACAGATTGGGAAAAGATCTTTACTAATCCTACGTCCGATAGAGGGCTAATATCCAACATACACAAAGAACTCAAGAAGTTAGACTCCAGAAAACCAAATAACCCCATCAAAAAATGGGGAACAGAGCTAAACAGAGAATTCTCAACTGAGGAGATTTGCAGGACTGAGAGGCACCTAAAGAAATGCTCAACATCCTTAGTCATCAGGGAAATGCAAATCAAAACAACCATGAGATTCCACCTCACACCAGTCAGAATGGCTAAGATCAAAGACTCAAATGACAGCAGATGCTGGCAAGGATGTGGAGAAAGAGGAACACTCCTCCATTGTTGGTGGGATTGCAAGCTGGTACAACCACTCTGGAAATTAGTTTGGCAGATACTCGTACATTCTGTATGCCTACAGTATCAGCATCACACAGAGAAACTATGTTCTGTTGCCACTTTGTTATGTATCTAGGGTCTCTTTTCCCACAGGTGTGGCAATGTCTGGCACAGGTAAGCCCTGGGAAACATCCCTGGGCTGTGGGACCATGGAAGGCAGCCTGGTTTCTGGTTGAGCTAAGGTTTAAACACACCCCACCCCCACCACCCACTTCCCCCCCATCCCACCCCCGGCGAACCCAGTAGAGGGTCCCCAGCAGGAAATAACCCTACAAGGGATGGTAGGCATTTGTCATGCTCCTAGGTCCCAGGCTCCTGACACAAGGCTGCAGTTCTCCATAGGTCTGTGACTACCGGGTACTTAGCCTCAAACCTCTCCACAGGTAGAGATTCGGTCACATAGCCTCAACACATTCCCATGTTAATAAGACACCTAGAGGCTTAGCCACTACCCCTCCCTGCAAAGATATTTCAACCTCCCTGAGGTCATGGGGGTACGAATTTACTCATGCCACTCTCTGCCATGACAATAAATGCACTGAAACCCTGGACTGTCTCTCTTCATCGGGATCTGCTGTGGGCAAAAATGGAACAGGCCTTCGTCTAAAGAGCCACGTTTAGTCTCCCACAGAAGGCTTCCCAGCGCTCCTAGCCACAGCCACCACCATACCAAACCAAATGAGCTAGCCGGAGACAAGCTGTGAACTGTGGTCCTCACAAGACCTGGTCGCTCTCCTCCCTGCCTTGTCCCCTTCGGCCTGGGCTAGATCCAGCCCATGGGCCCTCACTTCATTTTCAGCTCTTTTGCCGCATCCAGCAACGCCTGGAATGCCCAAGAGTGTGGGAACCAGACCGCGCTTTACCACCCCCAGGTGGTGTCCCAAGTGGATTCTCATAGCCTGACATCCGCCTGGCGGGGCCATGGGGTGAGTGTGGTCAAACTTCCCACATCTCTGAGAGGCACGAGCCTGGGGCAGACGTAGGACACCCCCACCACCATTTAACCCAACTCCGTGCAGCCATGTCCAAGTAAGGGACCATTCCCATGACATTGTCAGTTCACTTTTTGATCAGACACTCTTTTGAAGAGAAAATTTTTCAAATGAGTTTACATTTAGTGCAATCCAGGAGTTGACAGAAAGTTGATTATCTTGCCTTCAAGACACATTTCCGATTACCCTAGAATAAAGTCCTTACTGATACTAATCTTTTTGCCAGTTATAGCCGCTCTATCTGCCACACCTTGTGAGCAAGTTTCAGTGTGCTTGTGCTCTTTTCCCTGCCAAACTGCACATTTTCCTCTCCGTGATTTCCCCACCATTCTCACTATAAACCAGGCTGAAAGCCCTGAGCAGTAACTATGCACAGTCTGAATGTTATGCTGTCTTGAATTTCTTCTGCCAAATTACTTAGTCCATGGCTCTGAATTCATCCTCAAAAGAATGTCAGGGCCTGGCTAAAATGTGTATACTTTCCCAAAATGTAACAACAACAACAACAAAAATAGCCTCTAATCCAATTGCTAATACAAGCCATCTTCCCATCTGAAACTCCATAAGCATAGTCTATTGAGGCTTTGTCTTTTACTGTCTGTTGTATTGCTAAGTGTGGGTCCCCAAGACCTGGAGTCTGTCTGCACTTAGACCCGGGACCCTGCACCCAGGTTAATTCTTATTGGTGAATAAAGATGCTGACAGCCAATAACTGGGCAGAAGAGACATAGGTGGGGCTGAGTTTTCAGGGGCTTGGGGAAAGGAGCAGGAAGAAGCCGCCATGGATAGAAGAACGTGCAGAAAGGCAAAGGAGAACCACCATGGGATAGCTAAGCCCTAAAAACATGGCCATGTAAGCTGTCCAATTGGAGTTAAGAGCAGCCCAGGTGGATCATAATAAATAGTAAGTGATAACTTGGGGTTATCGATAGGAAAGCAGAATCCAACAGCATAGAGAGTAGGCAGATGCCCACCTATTGTGTTGCCTAAGGCTACTTAAAATATAAGACTGTGTGTATCCTTCATCCAGGAACATAAATAGTCTAAGGTAGGAACGAAACCACGCTAGGATTTTTAATATATATTACTACAATAGTTTTAAAGTTTGAGTGTTGGGTCATGGTAAGAGCACAGCTGCCTGAAGAAGTCAGAAGAGGGCATCAGATCCTCTGGATCTCTTATAAATGGTTACTAGGAACCCAAAGTGGGTGTGGGAGCTGAACCCAAGGTCCGCTGTGAAAGCAGTACAGGCTCCTAATTGATAAGCCATTTCTTCAGCTCAGCACTGTCTTTACTATCCACACATGTGAGTAAAACAAGCTCTGCTTTCTGTATACAGCATACTAGGGCTTCTCTAGCCCACAACTTTAACATCTCCACCTTCTTCCCGAAAAGCAATAGGGGCTGAGATCAGGTGTATCTCAGAAAAATCCCCACTGTGAGGTAGCAGTTCCTGCATTGCTTTTCTTGTTGCTGTGACCAAATATCTGACAGAAGCCACCCAATGGAGGGCTATTTTATTTTCATTTATTTTAATCAGGGAATACAGTCTACCACGGTAGGGGACACATGAGAGCTGGGGCTGCTTTTTCCATAGCAGTAGGAACCATGGTAGCTGAGGATGCTCTGTCCAAGGCAGTAGGAACTTACCATATGGCTTAATTCGTAGCACAACTGACCATGGAGCCTAACAGATGAAAACCAGCAGTGGTTGTGACCTTCCAGGGTACATCAGCAGCAACCCACTTCTGCTCATTAGGCCTCAGTCATATAAGTTCATTATCCTCCCCAAAGCTGCCACCAGCTGATGGCAAGGTGTTCAGACACATGAGCCATTGAGGGACATTTCACATGGAATCCAAGGCACTGCTGGAACCTATAGTAGATTTTTTTTATCTTGAATGATGCCTCATACATCAACACAAAATATTATAAATTAGTTTTCCTCCAAATATTTCTATTTATTCATTTTATTTTCTCATTCGACATCTTCTCTTAGTTTCTTTTTTTTAACATTTATTTTAAAACTCATGTGTCCTGGGTCCTGGGTTCAATTCCAAGCACCACAAAGAAATAAATCATCTAAAAATTTCTGACATAAGACAAAGGAAAGCCCACAATTCTTCTTGAATACAAGTGTTAAATAAATAAATAAATAAATAAATAAATAAATAAATAAATTGAAATTGAGCTCTCTGTTCATGATGAAATATTCTCAAGAATTGCATAGTGACTCAATTTTTAATGGTCTTTGTTGTTGAAATTGAAAAAGCTTTTTCAAGTCTCAAATATGTTCAATTAGGTTTCAAAGAACCTTAGCACAACACAGAGACATCATTATTCCTTTTAAAAAGGCAAACATATTTTTATTTCACCAGTAATTTGGCTTGACTTAATAATGGCCAAGGCCACCATGTTGCAACATTCTAAGAATCACTATGCCCAGAAAATACAATGTACATTTTATGTCCTTAAAATGAGTAGCACAGTGGAACAGAGGGAGACTTTCCTTATTATTCTCTTCTTAACTAATGTTAGAAGATAGAGGTGAAAGCTTATATCTTTTTATCATCTATCTATCTATCTATCTATCTATCTATCTATCTATCTATCTATCATCTATCTGTCTATTTGTGTGAGTGTGTATGTGTCTGTATTTTAAGTTTTACATTAAAAAGACAAAGATTATATACTTCTAAATTGCATGGTTTAGATGTTTCAAAGGAAAATTTTGCTTTTCTCTCTGGTAAAAGCTATTCACTAAGCAAACATCTGAAAACTGGAAAGAAAGAAAAAAAGAACTTCAATACTTCCATGTTTGGAGTGGAAATTTCTCTTTGTGGGTGAAGGCAGAGTTTGTACACATTAAAAATAAGCAATTAAAGTGTGACTCAACTGGAGCTTGTTGTGGAGGGGCAAGTGACCTTCTCTTCATGAATAGAAACTGTTTCCTTAGAATGGTGCACTTATTTTGAAAGTACAAATTATATTAATAGGTGATGGAGAACTGAAATGAAATGCTTCAAAGTTGCAAATCCTTCCCCATTGTGATCTTTAGAAATGGTTTCTGTTATTCACACTTGAATAGAATGACATTGAAGAATTTCATTGTATTGTGGTAGCAGAGAGAATTTTATTAATTCAGTTTTCTTGCACGCCATGATTGGCATTCAAATTTTTGATTGTCCTGTTGCCAAAAAGCTAAACAGTATAGCACAGAATCAAATGGATAGAAATGAATATGAAAAATTTATATCTTCCTATGGTTTTCGGTGGCATTCATACTTGCACCATGAAGATCATATTTTTCTTGATTGTTCATTATGTACCCACGACTTATTAGGCTCCCAGAATGCAATGAAAACAGCATTGCCAAAGTATTCTCCATCCATTTTGACTGTCACTTGATTAAAACATATTTAAAATTCATTCTCCAACCATCAACCTGAGTTCAGTTCCCAAGGCCCACATGAAGAAGAGAGCCAACCCCCTCAAGCTGTCCTCTGACTTTAATCCATGAGAACGCACACCCACATGCTCAAACATATGCACACAAACAAATAAATAGAGTTTGTTGTCTATTACCTCATTACCTCAGTGACTCCCAAAGACTCAGCACCCTAGACATTATGTAAAATAATTCATTAGGATGTAATTACAGAACTAAGTACTAAGGCTTCTATTCCCTTTCAGACCTTAATATTGTGAGTTCTGTAGTATATTGAACTTAGTATCCTAGTTTCATTTCCTATTGCTGTGATAAGACACTCTGACGGAAGCAACTTAAGGAGAAAGGGTTTATCTTAGCTCAGAGTTCAAAGCACAGCCCATCATGGCAGGGAAGCCAAGACAGTGGGGACTTGAAGCAGCTGGTCACACTTATGTCCACACTCAGAAGAAGCACACAGGGATCACATGTTGTAGCTTAGTTCCCTTTCTGTTTATGCAGCCTAGCATTTCACTGAGGGAATGATGCCATTCAGGGTGGATGGGTCATCCCACCATAGTTAACTAAGATTCCTTCCAGGCATTATCAGAGGCATAATAATTCATATGGCCCCTCACAGGTCTGTCGGATGGGTGTCAAGGTGCCAAGTAATACAAGCCATTATATCTAGTTCAGAGGCACGTATGAGCTTGGTCTCTGTCTGCCACTTGTGGAGGAGGGGAAAGGACTGAGTAGCTACCACCTCTTGCCACTGTAGCCATATAATCAAGTCTTTAGACTGTTTCCTTGCATCCCACCACACACATGCCAGGCTGCAGACTTGGGTATTCACTGATTGCAGGAGGCCATGGGACACACAAAATACATGTAGTAGGTCTTCGTTGGCAGCCTAGTTCTTTGTCTTTGCCTTTCTTGTTTGATGTCTGCTCCAACCAAGGCCAGATTAGAAACAGTGGAGGCTGGAAAATGGGAGTGCAGAGAGGAGTGTGTGTGTGTATATGTGTGTGTGTGTGTGTGTGTGTGTGTATGTGTGTGTGTGTGTGTGTGTATGTGTGTGTGTATGTGTGTGTGTATGTATGTGTGTGTGTATGTGTGTGTGTGTGTATGTGTGTGTGTGTGTGTGTGTGTGTGTGTGTGTGTGTGTGTGTGTGTATGATGCAATCTCTCAGTTGGGATTGAGGTCTCCTCTTTTTGGTAGTGATGTCAAGACAGTCTCTTTTGAACTTGAACTTGCTGTGTAATTGTGGATAACCTTGAGCTTCTAATCTTGTGTGCACTACCCAAGAGCTAAACTTTTAGGCCTGCATCACCATGCCTAGTTTATGCAGTTAGGTTAGTGTGTATAGATGCATGTCTGGCAATGTTTAGAACAAGGGTCCAAGTTCTCTACTCACTTCACTTTAAATACTGAATAATTATGTCTTTGTCTTCCTATCATTTTTATTGCTGACTCATTATTCCTCAAAGCTTCTATTTCCTCATCTGTAAATTGTAAATAATTGATACAGTTAAAATTAATTTTCATCAAAAGCATTTTGTAAGAGATAAAATGCTGTTCAAAGACCTGGAGGTGCCTCGATAGCAGGCATTTTGTATTTGCATTTTTCTCAGTGATTGACAAATAGACCATCTTCTATAAATACATGAATAAATGAATAAGTGAGGTTCTGGGTAGAGGATCATTAACATTCTTATGAGAAAGAGCAAAATAGAGCTGAAAGCATGAATATGTGTCAACTGGGAAGCTCTGAGCACGGACTTGCTCCATTCTGCCACTGGGACTTCTGCAAATGAGTTATTTTTACTGGAAAACCTCTATTAATTAAACATAATAGCCTCATTTTTTCCTATCTCATTTCACAATGTCACAGGATTGTTTTCAGAATAAGATATATGTGGGGTGTGTGTGTGTGTATGTGTGTGTGTGTGTGTGTGTGTGTGTGTGTGTGCATATGTACATGTGTGTGCCTGTGTGTGGTGTGTGTCTGTGGTATGTGTATGTGTGTGGTCTGGTGTGTGTGTGTGTGAGATGTGGTATGTGTGTATGTATGCATGTGTGCATGTGCATGTGTGCGTGTGCGTGTGTGTGTGTGTGTGTGTGTGTGTGACCTAACATCATTATTCCTGATATTTCTATCATATTCACCGAAATGCATTGACTGGAAGGAAAGGTCTCCCCTGCTTTACTTCATTGCACTCCTAATACAATACTCTATCCATTATGTGCTCTTTAAAAAAACAAAAATCTTATTAAATGAATGGTGGCCTTCTGTTTTTAAGGCTGTCCTTCCTTGTCAAGAAAAAAAGATGGTATTTGAGGGGTTCCAACTAGTACCAACTTGTATTCCCCCAAGCGCTTTGTATCAATAAAAACTCAAAGCATGCACCAAGAAAATGCTAGATTTATACCTGTCCAGGCAGCCTACCTGCCGCCCACAGAAGCGCTGGAAGTTTGGCAGTTAATCAGGAAGATTGTGTTGATATTTTGTGTTCCGTTGCTGCACTGTTGAGTTTGTCACAGTGGCATTCCTTCAACATGTGTCCCTTAATGAAAGCTCTGTGAACAGAAGCACATCTGCAGTTCTACAGCATCTTTAGTGAGAAAGCGCCAGCTTTCCAGGGGCCGAGTAAACAGTGAATGAAGGCATTAGCTGAAAAATGAAGACTATGTGTGCTCCTCTGAAATACTGAGTTACTCACTCAACACCTAACTAGATTAATTCAGTACATTTTCCTAGTTCCTTTCATTGTGAAAAGAATGAGAATTTGCATTGAATTTACTTTCTATTTTAAGCTCCTTCCTTCTATCTCTCTCCTGTGCTTATATGTATTTGTGCCCGCTCTCCCTCCCTCCCTCCCTCTCTCTCTCTCTCTCTCTCTCTCTCTCTCTCTCTCTCTCTCTCTCTGTCTTGCTCTCATTCTCCCTCACTCCCTTCCTTCCTTCCTCTCTCTCTCATCCCTCTCCTCCTTTACACACACACACACACACACACACACACACACACACACACACACCACATTCTGTTGATTAAAATATATTGTTATCTTTGGTTGGTGGTCCAAACTCCAAGAATACACATCTATGGACCCATGGTTCGGACCACATATGTGGCAGAGGATGACCTCGATGGCCATCAGGGAGAGAGGAGAGGCCATTGGGCCTGAGGGTGTTAGAGGCCCCAGTAAAGGGGAATGTCAAGGTGGGAATATGGGAGTGGGTGGGTGGGTGGGTGGGAGGTGGATTTCCCTCATAGAGGCGGGGAGGGGGAGGGGATAGGGGGTTTCCAAAGAGGAGAGCCAGAAAAGGGGAAACATTGGAAATGTAAATAAAGTATCAAAAATAATAAAAAAAGAAAAAAATATATTGTTATCCAATCTCCTGTTTTCAGAGGGACATAATTTCATATTTTAGGAAAAAAATACCATATGTTTGAATATAAATGAATTTATATATTTATTTGAACTAACTATATTTTTCTTCCCAATTCATAACCCAAGGGATTGTTTTATACATTAACCTGAGAGGTAACAAAATAAATTTTGTATTTTAACAAAGATAAAATATCCTTCTTGAATCTGAGGGTGAGAAAATACATATCCTGATCTTTTTTTTTCTCTAAAGTCAACTTAATTCCAAAATCTTTATCTGTAATTTCAAATAAGTGTATATGGAAACAATAAGAGACTATCAGCCAGCCAGCCGTGCTTGCTGCCTTGGTTTAGAACTTGGAAGACAGCTTTTCCATTCTTGACCGTTTTAGACAGTTTGGTTTGTTTTTTTGTTTGTTTGTTTGTTTGTTTCCAAAAGGAAAGGCCCAATCCCCAATTAAGTTTCTCAAGTTAGCATAATTCTTCTAGAATTCAAACTGTACAATTTCCCTAAATCTCAACCTTTCAACACTAAGTATCTAATGTCTGGTTCCACAAAATAAACAAAACAAACCCGTGGTTCCAGATAGAATCCTGCCTCATCTACACTTACCTCACCTCTGGATATGAGATTAGGGAAGCAGAGCGTGGATGCCTCCAATTTTTCTGAGAGAATTCCAAGCAAATTGTTGCAATCTTGTGCAAAAATCCCTACTTCTGCGGATTAAGGTAGGGAGAAGAGAGGGTAACCCAGAACGCAAGCCAACTACATCATATACAAATGTGAAAGCACAATGCAGCCCCCTTGCATTCTACAATCAATATGTGCTCATTTGCAGAAGGAAAGAACACTCCTTTTCTTAAAACTCACCTGGAGCAGTCACTTGTCCCACTCTAGAGCAGCAGATGGCCGTAATCTCTCCAGGGTGTACTAAAGACAGACTCAGCTGTGTCCAATTAGGCCTCTCTATTCTTGACCTGTCTTCCTCCAGTTTGGCTCAACAAATAAGGAGTGGACTCATACAAGTAAATACTAATACTACTAATAAAAAATCTCCCAAAATATTTATATTAAAAGTGAATGAAAGAGTAAATAAGCATTAAAACCAATGAGTAAGAGGTGAAGGGAGGCAAAACATGACAAAGTAGACAATGAGTCCTAGAGAATGAGATTCTAATAGGCAAACATTGATTTAAAATAGCTCTCGATTTCAAAGGAGACTTCAAATGGTTATGTCCTTACCAGGCTGGAGAATTCAATCTGTCAAGAGCAGTTAGTTGATGCTCATGCAGATGAGGTACTGACAGCTAACTTCTTGTACAGCCTGGTGACCAAGCTAAGAACATTGAGAGATGGAGTTAAAGAAGATGAATCTTTTTCTCATCAACTGGGATTCCATCTCATGGAGATTGCTTAGTCTGTTTCACATTAGCAGCATGTTGTAAACACATTTTGTGCTTCTAAAAATTGTTTATAATTATAAAAAAATGGATTTTTCTGTTCCCGAGTTAATTAAGGAAAAAAGTGATGATGAAGGCTTGGTTACTGATTCATTGCACATCCTAAGACCTCAAGGGTATTGTGCAGGCAGATTGGTGTAATTCAACTTCCTTTTAGATGCATTACTAAAACGGGCTCAAATAGAACTTAGTGTACAGCTCAGCCTATCCAGATTCATTTGCTACTGCACTGCAATGTGGATCTTTTTGTTTGTTTGTTTATTTGTTTTTGTTTTTGTTTTGTTTTTGTTTTTTGAGACAGGGTTTCTCTGTGTAGCCCTGGCTGTCCTGGAACTCACTCTGTAGACCAGGCTAGCCTCGAACTCAGAAATCCACCTGCCTCTGCCTCCCAAGTGCTGGGATTAAAGGCATGCACCACCCCGGCCCGGCAGATCTTTTTTTTTTTTTTTTTTTTTTTGAATTGCCAGCTTTTACTGTCATCAAATATAAAAGAGTTTAGCTGCTAAAATAAAATCAAATTTGAAAATAAAATCATGCAATGCTTGGGTCTCAGTTATCTATAGGAATATGCCTCTACTATTTCTGTCCATAATGAAGCCAAGGTGACAGCTATCCAGTGTTTTTTTTTTTAATGTCACCCATCCCCAGTCTAGGTCCTGAGATGTGGGCAGATAGGTGCTACCTCTGTCAGGGAAGAGGAAATGAAAAAGAGAACAGATGCTAAGAGAATCAGTTAGGGCAGAAGTTCCTCGCTCTTAAAGCAGGAGTGTAGAAAGAGCACCGCTGCCATGCACATTAGTGAAGAATCACAACCGTCAATGGAGTAGGACACACTATCCTGCACTAGAGAAATATCTCCTTCTGGACAAGTAGTTTCAGTTACAGGCAGGTAAGACGACTCTCGGAGGCAACCAATGCTATCAGTCACCGGACATCTTACATATACTGTGACATACCAGGCAAGGGTTCCTTTTCATTTAGACTGTCTTTTGTTGTTTTACTTTGTTTTGTCAGCTCACAGGCATTCACCACTTGCTATGTTCTCCCACTTTCTCCCTTGCACATGTTTACACTTGTTTATCTGCTTATGTGTCTCTTGTTCTAAATTGTAAGTCACTCATGGTCATTTTTTTAAGCAAGAGAGATACTTTTATATATATATATAAAATTAGCTTACACATTGCTATGCTTTAAAAGTAAACACTTCCTCCCTTCTAAAAGCTAAAATGGTTATATCAGTTCTTGAAATTAATTATTGAAATTAAATTATTAAACCTAGCCTATTTTGTACCTAGCTTCATTTGTACAACACAATCCTTATGAATGTCACACTGTTGGTGTAGTTCTAGATGTTATGGTTTAGATGTGTACCCAAAAGGACATGTATTAAAAGACAGGTCCTCAGGTGCTACCTTTGGATAGTGAAACACATTGGAAAGTCTTTACGGCACCAAAGATAGGTCTATGAAAGGGAGTATAGGACTCTGGTCCTTTCCTCTAACTCTCTGTTGCTTACTGTCAATAAGATGATCAGGTTATCCACTCACTTTGACACACACACATACACACACACACACACACACAAATTCTACTCTCCAGTTTCTGTTTGGAACATTCTCCTCCAAAAAAATGGATGTTTCTGATCTTGGACTAAAAACTTGAAAACTGTGAGTCAGAATAAACCATTACTCTGAATAAGAAAATTACCTCAGGAAATTCACTGTAGTGGCAGAAAGCTGATACGTAGGCTGTTCATAAATACTACTTTGTTGAATAAAGTCTTCTCTTTTACTAAATCTATCCATTATATTGGTGATGTATACTTGGGTAGTTTTTACTTATATAGTACTTTAAATGTATGCTTACAAAGAGTAGATGTTTGGTGAACATATGTGTGCATTTCTGAAGCACACACATACACTGAGGAATGGGATCATTATATTATGGAGTATGCATGTGTCGAGCTTTAGAATGTATGTCAGACAGCTTTCTAGTGTGATGAAATGAACTCCCATTCTATGGTCATTATGTTAGTGAAGAATCATATGTTTGGTTCACAATTGTATCTGCTCATATGTCACAGTCTTAGTGGGTACTCAAAAACTAGTAAATACGTCCAATGGATTTCTGTCAATGGTGTCTACTATCATCCTTCCATTGATCTTTTTAAGGTTGTAAGAAGCCAAAACAGTTTTCTAGCCCACTTTATGATTTTGACAAAATGCCTCTGTAAATAACTCATCTTTGAAGTAAAATAAAAGACCTCTTTATTGAATATCACTTTCTTGCACAAATGTATAATTTATAGTAGAATAAACAGCACCAAGTTGATAGCACAATAGACTACAAATTTATTGGAAAAAGAAAGTTTTTTCGTGTTGAGCATTTGTCCCCTCATTGCACACTAGAGGACTCATGGGGCCAGAAAGACTGTATTACCTGCCCTAACATTGAGGAAAACAATGTTGGGGTTTCTACATGTACACATTCATTATTCTACAATTTTAAGTCACATAACAAGTACTGAATTTACATAAAATTGTTGCATGTAGCTTTTGCTACCCCATCTAAGCTCTAGAAATAAAGCACACTACCAATCCCCACCCAGAGAATATTAGATACACAGATGAAAAACACAGACACACAGTTGTTCAATTTCAACTTGCTTTATTGGCACAACTGCTGAGTGCTACTTATCTCCTGCCTGGAGAAGTGTGCTCTTCTCAATACTTAGCTCCACACTTTTCTGCCTGCCCTCAACTTTAGTTGCTCAGTTACATTTACTCCCAGCTCAAAATTGCCAATCTCCTCCTGTAGAAGCAGCCTGTGGTCACTCCATCTGAGATCTCACATGGCTGGTCACCTTTTCTCCCTTAGAAGCATGGTGAACTCTCTCTCTCCTCTCCTTGCATCTGCTTGCTTGCTTGCCTGCAGGACTCACAAGTCCTGCTTATTCCTTTCACCCAGCAATTGGCCCATGGCTTCTTTACTGAGAGATCAAGAACCAGTTAGGGAACAGGACCTTAGCATGAGAATCACCTCTACATACAATAATATATTGAGCAATGGCAGACTTAATATTCTTATACTGTTGATGCTGTGTTCACATTTTTACTTGGATTGCTCACCTAAACACTTCCTTATTTAAGTAAAATATGTTTCTTTCTGTCACTGTATATGATTAATTTTGTGGAAGAATGAGGTTTATTTCTTTTTGAAGATTAATTTGTGTGTGTGAGTATGTCTCTGTGTAAGTATGTGCAGGCAAGTGCAGGAGCCCACTGAGGTTGGAGCTGTTGAATCCCCTGGGGTTGGATATTCAGGTGGTTATGAGTTGCCTGGTGTGATTACTGGGAATCTAGCTCAGGTCCTTTGCAAGAGACATGCAAGTTCTTAAACACTGAGCCCATCTTTCCACCCGTAGATTTCTTTCTTTTTTCCATTTTCCTTCTAGTTTCTGAAGATTAATGATTTTCTGTAAAAATCGATTATTTTAATTTTTTGCATGAAAAACAAAAACATTTTGCAGGATAAGCCTTTACTTAACTCCAAGAATAAGTACTTTACAGTGAATTAAATGAAAGTTGGAAGAAATAAAACTCAACTTTTAATGCATGCCTAATCAATAACTGAAAAATATAATCCCTAGAATTGACACTGCAAAGTTCCAAACCAGGGGCAAAAGCTGGATTTGGGTAAAGATCCGAGCAGCCAATTCTGCTGGTGGCTTCTGCTTATGTACCTCAACCTGCGTACATATTCTTTCTAGCTCCTTCTAGTGAAGGGACAGAGTACTGACCATTATCTATTGAGGTTGATTCAGGGAATGTGACCAAAACAAGAATCTGAGAATGCTCAAGTCCCTTAGATAAAACTATTTAATATACGCCTATTTTCTACTACAATATAAATGCTAAGTAAAAACAGTTGTTATACTATTGTTTATGGGATCGTGATAAGAAAATCTATATTGTGATATTTTCTCTGTGTGTGATCATGTATGCATGTGTGTGTACATTTGTGCATTTGTGTATGTGGAGGTAAATGTAAGTGTAAGCCTGCCAATGGTGTGGACGCCAGAAGACAACATTTATGTCTGTCTTCACATTCCATTGCAAGCAGACTTTTACTTGTTTTTCCATGGACGTGCCAAGATAAGTGTACATCAGTAAGTTCTTATGTTTGTAATCTGTGTTATTTGCAATTAAAGGATAGACATTTTAAATAAATATAGGAAATTCATAGCTACTTTTTATAGGAGACTGAAAGAGGCAGATACCACTGCAATGACAATTTATTTTTAATCAAGATTAGTATGCAAGTTATCTCTACAGCCCCATAAAAACAGGGTTTATATGGAGTTTTTATATCACCACTCTGTAAACTGAGTAAAACTGTAACCACTCTTAGATCTGAGAGACAAGAGAACTCACAGAGAAAATTTCTGCCTTCTAATATTGCAGAAGCAAACAGAAATACAAAGATTATAACATACTAGAGGGTTGGGAGACTCAATCATCCTTTTACTCTGAGGAGTTTTTATTACATCCTCATATTAAATAACTACAGAAACACTTCATGCTTCTGGCAGAGGAGCAGAAAGAGAACTCAGTCTATGCACACACACACACACACACACACACACACACACACACACACACACACACACACACACAAAGCAATACTATTTTGTTCTTTTGAATTAGGCCTGACGTTAAGACTATTTTACTCAAGTCTAAACTTTATCATGTCTAATGCAACTATGAGAAGGGAAACAGCAAAGCCAGCCTCAGCCTCTGTCTGATCTTTCCACTAAGAGAAGGTGGAATGGGGTCATCTGAGAAGTGATGCTCACTGTCAGGGGGACCAAAGCTTGAGCCTTACCATAGCTCTATATAACACTAAATGTTACTATCACAAGTACAACAGCAACATTTCCCAACACACTGTGATGCCTCCCTTTCAGACAAACATTACTGAATAAAAGGAGAGAGAATATACCCCCCCCAAGTCCTTCAGAACCATGGTAAAGTGTGATCAGAATGTTGAAGTTGTCAAACTGGGAAACATTTTAAACTATGACTAATATTCTAAAATACTAATAGTAAAACTAGGTAATACAATGCCAGGTGGAGAATGTGAACAGGCAGATAATCTAAGTATTAAAAAGAAATTTTAGAAGAAAAAAAAAACTGTAAAGAAAAAGACATAGACTTTGCTAGGAAAAACTGGGGCCCGGGAAAATGGCTGTTATAAATCACTCATCTTGAAACCACCACTCATCATCACTCATCATCAAACCACCAGCCCCCAACATAGAAAGCTAGATATGGTGGTACACACTGGAAATCACAGAGCTGAGAGGCAGAGACAAGTATATCCCTGGACTCACTGACCAGCTAAGTTAGCATCATTGGTAAGCCTCAGGTCCCAGTGAGAGACCCTGTATCAAAACACAGTAGATAAAGGATACCCAAGGTTGATCTCTGTCAGCTTCCACTTTCCTATCATTTTGTTATAAGCCAAAGCTTGTCTAAAAATAAAATCCCTTAAAAATATGAATAAACAAAAGCCCCAGGCTAACTGGGAAATCTGCAGTCTTGGTAACTCTTTAGGAGTGTATTTGACCTCCAGTTAGTGACTTGCTTAATACCTGCTCAGGTGTATCACTTTCCACTGAGCCAAAAAACAGTCACCCTTGAGTATCATAGAAAGTTGAGGTGCTCATTAAGACATTTCACTTCCAAAACCAGTTACTGATTCAGGAGATCAAGAGAGTGACCATAGGATCTAGGTTGTTAGAAAGTTCTCACTTTGGGCTGAGGCTTCCTCTGTCTTAAAGAATGGAAGCCATGTTCTTTACAATCTTGGGTCCTCCGTCTTTGACTAGTGCCTTCTGTGGAGAAAATCAGCACACTGGAGAAATCAGGCTTCATAGAAGCATCATGCAGGCAATCCTGTCAGGGTTTTCTCGTGATTTTTATTCAGGGTTTCAGGTTTTTCCTCGTTATTTTTCCATATTGTACTCACAATCCTTAGCTTAATAATCCAAGGTCAACGATGATAGAATTCAAACAGAATTCAAGCATGGTATTTAGAATCAACTAAGGCAGAGCCAGTATGACAGTCCTTAAGGCACAATAGATATATGATAGAGGCTGGTTTAATAACTTAATACATATGGTTAACTCCTACAAATAACAAACTTTAGTCAAAGTGAAGAAATGAAGGAGGAACGATGTAATCACTTTTTTTTCTCATTGTAATAACTTTATTTTATTTATTTATTTATTTTTGATACTTTATTTACATTTCCAATGTTTCCCCTTTTCTGGGTCACCTCTTTGGAAACCCCCTATCCCCTCCCCCTCCCCGCCTCTGTGAGGGAATTCCTCCTCCCACCTACCCGCCCCCCCATCCCCATATTCCCACCTTGACATTCCCCTTTACTGGGGTCTCCAGCACCCTCAGGCCCAAGGGCCTCTCCTTTCTCCCTGATGGCCATCGAGGTCATCCTCTGCCACATATGTAGTCCGAACCATGGGTCCATAGATGTGTATTCATTGGTTGGTGGTCCGAACTCCAGGACGGACGGAGGGGGGAGTCAGGCCCATTGACACTCTTGCTCCCTCCATGGGGCTGCAAATTCCCTCAGCTCCTTCAGACCTTCCTCCAACTCCTCCATCTGGTACCTCACTCTCAGTCCAGCGGTTACTGTTAAGTGAAACTTAGACATTCTGAACTT
>CM052705.1:46381069-46391396 GCA_028551405.1 Uromys caudimaculatus | reverse complement strand
GTGAGTGTGTGTGTGTGTGTGTGTGTGAGTGTGTTTGTCTGTGTGTGTGTGTGAGTGTGTGTCTGTGTGTGTATGTGTTTGTACGTGAGTGTGTGTGTGTGTATGTGTTTGTGTGTGAGTGTGTGTCTGTGTGTGTGTATGTGTGTGTGTGTGAGTGTGTGTGTGTATGTGTTTGTGTGTGTGTGTGAGTGTGTGTCTGTGTGTGTGTGTATGTGTGTGTGAGTATGTGTGTGTGAGTGTGTGTGTGTGTGTGTGTGTGAGTGTGTGTGTGTGTATGTGCTTGTGTGTGAGTGTGTGTATGTGTTTGTGTGGGAGTGTGTGTGTGTGTGTGTGTGAGTGTGTGTGTGTATGTGTTTGTGTGTGAGTGTGTGTATGTGTTTGTGTGGGAGTGTGTGTGTGTGAGTGTGTGTGTGTGTGTGTTTGTTATTTCAGGGGCAAAGGTTACAAGGACAAAGGGCAGATATGAGGGGACAGGGAGATGAGCTGGACTGCAGTGCATGATGTGAAACTTACAAAGAATCACCCTCATGTTATCTTCAACAAGAAAATGATTTCAACTAATAAATGGGAACTTTCAGATTTAGTATAAATGTTAGAAGAGAAAAGATCTCAAAAAGCAACTGCGTTGTAAAGCAAAAAGATTTGTAATCTGGGATAGGCTTAGTCAGGAAAGGCCTTGCTGCTCAAACATGAGAGTCTAAGTTGGACTCCCTAGCACATACATACAATGCCAGAATGCCAGGCAGAGAATCAGCAGCCTGTATTCTAGCACTCCAGAGGTGAAGACAGGAGGATCCCTGGGGCTTGCTGGCCATCAAGCCTAGCCAAACCAGCAAGCTTCATGTTTAATTAGCGACCCTAACTCAGAAAAGGGGACCAGGGAAAGAACAATTGAGGAAGACACTTGACCATGACCTTTGGGTTTAAACCTATGGAAAAAATGGGGCACCACAGTCAACTGAGGCTGAAGACAGGCAGATCCTGGGGATTTGCTAGGCAGCCAAACTAGTCAAAACATCGCCATCCAGATTCAGTTAAAAAAAAAAAAAAAAACTGTCTCAAAAAAAAAAATTAGAGGTTAGAAAATGACATTTGATGTTAACATCCTGTTGCTGCAAACATGCACACACGTGCCTGCATCCATCCCCGTATGCATACACATTCATACACTACACACACACACACAAATTAAATGTCTTTAATCTAGTACTTTTATATATGAAGAGAGCTGCTTTTGAAAATCTTTCCTAAGATTATACGTTCTAAAAATAGAGGTTTCAGCTGTACTTGGCAGACTTCATAATCAAAAACAGATAAGATTTTTCCCCCTACACTCTTCTTACTTGCAAGACTTTAACTCAAACGTTTGTAGCAATATCAAGGTTGTCTTCTGAAATATATTCTTTCTGCTGGTTTGTCCAAATAGTTCAACTCAGGAAATGCATGACAGCAATATTGCCCTGCAAGCCCTGTTGACGAACAGGAGGAGGGTGTGTATTTACCTTAGCACTTGACAGTAGAACACGTGTTCTTTGCCCAACTGAACTACAATTTGTACGCTGTTGTATTCTTAAAACCTGATAGGCACAGACTATGTTCCCAGCAACTGGTAGATGAAGGAGGTGGTTGGCGAATGACTTTAAAGAAGCACAACTCTTTCTGCTAAAAAGATCTCTATATTCTGTTGCTGGTACAATATATAAGCTTAGCATTTTTCAATGAAACCCTTTCAATAAAATCATAACATTATTTTACAATAAAATCTTGTAAGCTATACTAACATTTTCTTATCATTTTCTCTAGAATCACATAGGTAATAGATTAGCAGGAGAGCTTTTTAATAAGAAAGAAAATTCTAATGTGTTTTGTTCCAAAGCTCTCCACTTTTCACTGGCCCTTAATATGATCCTGGTGTTTGTACAGAGTAGAAAATGCCTGAAAGATGCTCAAGTCTTGGTCTTCTGAGATTGACTCTCTACTTTCAACATATGTTGTCTAACTTCCAGAAACAGTAAACATGAGGAAATATGTCAACTTTCATAAAGACTTTGACCAAAATCTTACTCTGAAATTACATGACTGAGTGAACTAGAAACATAATCAGAATTTGAGAGTAGTATAAATCAAACCATATTTGTGTCTGTCATTACAGTTGGTAATGCAATCATGTTGTTTGAGATAAGAGAAGGTTTGAGAGCCTCAAGACATTGTAGATACTGTGTAGTTCAGTCACCTTACCTTACTGGTCAAATAACAGAGACACAGGAAGCTGACGCTACAGTTATGAGTTCACTCAACCAATTAGCAGCACAACAAACTTTTAGGTTCAAGTCCACACATTCTGAAACCCATTGCCATTGTGTTGTCGGGTGTCACCTAACAAGAACAAAGTGCTGATAGGTAGGTAAAAGGCATGGGGATAAGCCACTCCAGTGGTGGCTTCTGGGAACCTCATCTACTTTATAGTATGTGGATAACTACTTAAATAATGGAAGTCTATCGACTATGGTTGATTAGCACATATCTCTGACTGGAAGAAGCACATAAAAGGAGACGTGGAGAGTGCAGACTCCTCAGCAGAGCAGCTACCTGTGATCCTTCGGAATTCAGTGCTCTGACTTCTAGGCACACTCAGAAACATGGTGCGGCATGCTTCTTATTTAGAAACACAGTGTGCCAGGTAGGCTGGGCTCCAGGTCATGCCTGTATTTTATCTAACACAAATCCGTTGAGTTGAAAACATTATTACTTTTTGAAACACCAATCAATCACAGATTAAATATGAGATACTTATTTCAATAAAAAGAAGACCAAATTTAATCAACCCAGGAAAAATATTATCAAAAGGTTAAAAAAAAAAAAAAAAAACACCTTTGTTAAATTGTTAGCACACTTGGTAGGTTTGGGATTGAATTTGTAATAAAGAAAACCATGACCAAAAAAGTTTCTTTTAACTCTTTGAGATTGAGATGTCTCTTTACAAAAGGAAAAAAAAATGGATTTAAAGAGATGGCACAGCTGTTAAGAGCACAAGCTGCTCTTGCAGAGGACCAGAGTTAAGTTCCCAGCTCTGACATGAGGAAGCTCACAACTGCTTGTAACTCCAGCTTCAAGTGATCTAATATGATCTTCTGGAGTCCACAGGCACCCACACAAACATGGACATACACAGAGTAACATGAATAAAATAATATAAATAAAATATGTTTAAGGCAAAAAAATAATTTATGAACTATGGATGAAAAGAGAGGAAATGGGATAATCAATTAGGACACTCAGACAGTAAGATTGTTGTGTATTTTAAATAAAATGAAGTGCCAATTGCATACTGTAGAGAACTATTAAAAAGTTCTGATTACCTTATGGCTGTGTTCAGTGTTTTAAGCTGTCTCTAAATGCCAAATTTAAACTAACCACTTTGCAAAAGAAAGTGCTCCCTGGTCCTTCTGTAGCATATCTACCCAGGCTGTAAGATTTTTTTTAAAGTTAAACTTTATATAAATTATAAAAAATACATTTCAAATGAAGAATTTATTTCCATTGAAAACATAATGACTTCAAGGGACATGCAAACTGAGGTAATCCATCTCACCCCAGTTGGGATGTCTATAATAAAAAAGAATAAAAAAGTACTTACACACCAACAGGAAGTGTCTACTAGTACAGTGAGTGTGGAGGTTCCAAGATGACCTAATAACAGGACTTCCAAATGGCCCAGGTAAAACACTCCTTGACATATAGCCAAAGGAATCGGACCCATGTTCTTTGCTGTGCTCTTTGCTGGATACCTACCACCAGATAAATGAATAAAGAAAGTGTGGTGCACACGCTTAATACAGTTTAATTTGGTTTAAAGAGGACCAAAATGACAGCCCTGCAGGAAAACAGAGGAAACCGGTGATCATTCTGTTAAGAAAAGTAAGCGAGACTTGGAAAGAGAAATATGGGTGTCTTCTCTCACTTGAAGAGTCTAAGTATAAAAGCAGAGGGGCAGCTATTTGTGGGATAGAGGCAAATAAACAAGGGGAGATGAAAGTAATATGGGCTGTGGGAAGAAGAGACAGAACTAAGAGAATGTGTAAAGTGTGAATGAAGTCTTAAGTACTCGGGAGTTGTTGCCATGAGTAAGGCTGTGTCAAGGACTCCAGTGTCTCAGACCCATAAGAGAGAGATGAAAGCTCATGTTCCACTCACATTCTCCTCTCTATTCAGTTCAGGACCTCAGCCTGGGGAATGGTACAGCCAAGTCTAAGGTGCGTCTTCCCACCCCAGTTAAGACAGTCTAGATAATGTCTCACAGAAGTGCCAGAGATTTGTTTCTGTGGTCATTCTAGAACCTTCAAATTGACAATCAAGACCAACCATTTCTCTTCACCACCTTCTCCTGCCCCTCCCCAAACCCCATGCACTCCTTCTCCCTTCCCTCTTCTTTGAATGTCTTTTGTTTTAAATCTATACCTCATATATGAAGGAACACATAAAGTATCTGAGTCTGTCTTATTTCACTTAATGGGGTAATCTCCAGTTCAAACCAATGCCCTAAAAGTGTGCATGTGCGTGTATGTGTGTGTGTTTGCATACATGTGCATACCTGCATATTATAGTACACATGCAGAATACAATTTGCAGGGTTAGTTCCTTCCTTCCACCTTCTGGGTTTTAGGGACTTAACTTAAGCTGCTAGACTTGGTGATAAGCACCTTTTCCTGTACTTAGCCATCTCACTGGCCCAGATTTTATTTCTTTGTGGCTAAATAAATATAGAGATTTTTCTCATTTGTTCAAATATCTGTTGGTGGCCACCTACATAACTTTCATTTCTTACTAAGACTGTTATACCAGGAAATGTCATAAGTGCTGAGCTTGGAGTATGGAATGAGTTATTATTATTGTTATTGTTTCTTTGTTTTATGTTTAGAGACAGGGTTTCTTTGTGCATCTCTGGCTGTCTTGGGACTCACTCTTTAGACCAGGCTGGCCTTGAACTCAGATATCTGCCTGCCTCTGTCTCCTGAGTGCTGGGATTAAAGTCATGTGCCACCATCAACTGGCATGCATTTTTATTTTAAGACTAACAAGTATTGTTGAAATTTAAATATAATCCAGATGGTGCTCTAATTCCAAATAAAATAAGGTGGATTTTAAGACCTAGAGATTCCAAATGATAGTAAAAACAAAATCTAATACATAAACAGGAAGCTACCAAACACTAAATTTTGACATTAGGTAATTTTTATTTTCCTGCTGCTAGATATTAATTTCATTTACAAACTCTTGTTGTAAACATTAGATGGTGTCCAATAAAGAATGTCCTATTTGATATTACATAATAAAATATTGTTACCTTTTACTCATTTGAGAAAGGGCAGTAATGGACTAACGTTTATTTTGGTTGGTTGGTTGGTTGGTTGGTTGGTTGGTTGGGATTTTTGTTCATTTGTTTGTTTGGTTTGGTTTGTTTTTATTAGGAGATAGGATTTCATGTTGCCCAGGCTGGGTTCAAACTCACTAAATAGCCATAGATGACCTTGAATTTACCATCACCTTGCCTTTATCCTCTAAACACTGAGATTACAAGCATGCATCTCCATGCCCAGTGTTTCTGTAGTGTTGGCAACTGAAACCAGACTTTGTGTATGTTAGACCAGCACTCTGCTAATTGAGCTACAACCCCATCAGAGATACTGCCTTTTAAATTACGTATGCTTTTATTTATTGGATATTTTCTTTATTTGCATTTCAAATGTTTTCCCCTTTTCAGGTCTCCTCTTTGGAAACCCCCTATCCCATTCCTCCTCCCCCTGCCTCTATGAGGGTGCTCCACCACCCACCCACTCCTGTCCTTCTGCCCTGGCATTTCCCTACACTGGGGCATTGAACACCTTCAGGCCCAAGGGCAGCTCCTCCCACTGATGTCCAACAAGGCCCTCCTCTGCTACATATGTGGCCAGTGCCATGGTCGCTCCATGTGTACTCTTTGGTTGGTAGTCCAGTCTCTGGGAGCTCCTTGGGAGTCTGGCCTGTTGACACTGTTGCTCCCTCCATGCGGTTGCCAACCTCCTCAGCTCCTTCAGTCCATTCTCCAACTCCTCCATCCAGGATCCCAGAGCTAAGTCCAATAGTTGGCTGCAAGCATCCACCTCTGTTAAATTAAGTATGCTTATACACTAAACTTGGTGGATTTAAAAAAAAAAATGCAGTAAAATAAAAAAGAAAGCATTCCAATCTTTTGTTATTTATTGTTGTTTCTAGTTAGGCACTGATCTTACATAGTTGAGGACAGTCTTACTCCCCTTCAAGTGCAGACTGGTTAGTTACAATTAGTATAGTTAGCAAATAATAGTGACTAGCAACTAAAATCTTAATTTTTTACAAATATATTTAAATTACTTATTTATTTATTATTGAATGTGGGGATGGGATATGCAAACAAGCCTATGTGGAAGTCACAGGACTAGTTGTGGAAGTCAGTTCTTAGCTCCTTACTACCATGTAGACCCTGGGTATTGAACTATGCTTGTCAGTCTTGATAGCAGGCACCATTGTGTCTGGCCTTGCAAATGGACACTTTAAAGACTTCATATCCATGCTTGGTTTAAGTGCAGATTGTATACATGTTATCCATTTGCATATGTAGTAGTAATTCTTATTCCCTATCCTCATTGATATACATGTATGTATAACTGTCCAATATAGCTATAAGTATCAATATATCCCCTTACATATCTACCAAAGTACTTAAAATGTCCCTTTTTCCATAGTAACCAGAATACCTCTATTGAGTCAATGTTTTTGTGGGTAGAACTTTTGAGAGTAAACCAGAGGGCTTTCTATGCTAAAATTATCACAGTCTATCCTTTTGAAATGATAGTTACTCAGGTCATAATAAAGTTGTGTACAGCTTATCAAACTGGAACCTGAGTTAACTGTTTAAAAAAAATGCTCAAAGAATAAACAGCAATTCAGACACTGCACTTTTAAAAAGACAAAAAGGTAATAACTAAAATCTGCTCTCCATGTTGATTTTTACCTTTTACTTCCCTGAAAGAGCTTGAACTCCAAGCCCTTCCAACTGACCGCCAACCTTTCCTTCTCATTTAGCCTTAATTACTGCACCGTGAGCCAGCGTCCCACGGGCCCGAGATGGGCTGGCAAATTGAATGTGAGCATGAAAGCTAGGCGCACTCACTGGTTCAGTGCAGACTGTTGGAAGTCTTGTTTGTGGGCTTACTTTATTCCGTACCCGGTGCCCCTGTTAATCAGAATTTGCCCTGAGATGTTCACTTAGTGCTTGGTTAGTGAAGGACAGAGTCTTCTTGGGTTTGAAACCATTGTCAGGGCAAGTTTCTGTGACCAAGCAAATAAAACCGGGGTATGAAATCACACATTTGGTATGGTGATATAATTGTGAATGTCCCATGCGTTGGTATGATATTTTGTAAAACAGTTTAAGATCTTGAGGATAAATCAACAGTAAAGGGCATTTGCTTATCACTAATGCAACAGTTGATATTATTTTGTAACCTGGAGCTCTTTCCTTGGTTCTGTGTTCTCACTCTGACAGCATTCTGTATATACATGTGATGCTTAGCCTTGTGACTACCAAACAGGAACGACTCAGCTCATGGGCGGACTCCTTAGCCCTCCTTGCCCATCAGCTAAGGGGAAAGCCTGACCCTCTGACTGTTCTCTCGAAAAGCCAGGCGGGATCAGTCATCTGCTTGAGTCAGCATCAGTCATCTAACCAGGTGACCTGGTCCCACTGTCAACCCTATGCCAACCTGTCTAACCATATGCCAAACTGAGAAAACTATAAAGTAAGCTGGGAACTTTTTTCCCTTTTTTTTTTTTTTTTTTTTTTTTTGGTGATTTGGAGCCATGTAAGAGTGTTCAAAGTTCCCTAGAGTCAGATCTTGTTCTTTTCCTCTCAAACTTAGCTGCCTTACGAGGTTACCTTAAAAACTGATAAGTGGCTATTAGCCCAAAAGTTCGGAATACCCAAGTTTCACTTTACAGTAACCGCTGGACTGAGAGTGAGGTCCCAGATGGAAGAGTTGGAGAAGGGACTGAAGGAGCTGAGGGAGTTTGCAGCCCCATGGAGGGAGCAACAGTGTCAACTGGCCTGACACCTCCCCACCCCCGTCCTCCTGGAGGCTGGACCACCAACCAAAGAATACACATCGAGAGACCCATGTTTCGAACCACATATGTGGCAGGGAGGGCCTTGTTGGCCATCAGGGGGAGGAGAGACCCCAGTAAAGGGGAATGTCAAGGTGGGAATATGGGAGTGGGTGGGCGGGTGGGTGAGAGGTGGAATTCCCTCATAGAGGTGGGGGAGGGGGAGAGGATAGGGGGTTTCCAAAGAGACCTAGAAAGGGGGAAACATTGGAAATGTAAATAAAGTATCAAAAAATAAAAATTAAAAAAAAAAAAAAGCAAAAACTGAGTTCCAACTGGGAACTTCTAGAGTGACTCTGATGAAAGCCTTCCAACAGCCCCTCCCACCCAGAGCTTAGAAACGGATGTGCTCTTTACAGCTCACCATTGGACCACCCATCCTACCAGTCTACCTCAATTCTGAAGATGTGGTGCCCCATGCCTCTTCCCTCCCTCCTCCTTCATGGAAATAGTCTTAGCAAAGCTTGAATGTGGCTTGTGGGGGGAAAGGACATTTTCTGGGGCTGGGGCTTAGCTCAGGAGTGGAATCCAGGCTTAGCACTTCCTGGGACCTAAGTTCGATCCCCAGCAACAACAGAAAGCATCAATTACACTTATAACTTTATTTTACAATGTCTGCAAGCATGTACCTCTTTATACATGTTAGAGGCAAGGACAACAGCATTTAGCAATGTTTATGTTTATTAAAAGAAACCAGTGGCATTGAAGGTCAAGCTGCCTTCTGATTTCATGGACTAAATAATAAAGTACTACACACTTCAGTTTTACAGAGAATCATGCTAATGACGAGGTGTGTGATGAACCATGTAATATATAAGGAGACTAAAATATTTATTTTACATATCTACAACATGTATTTTCATATTTCTAGACCAACTACAAATCATATTGGGAAATATTTAGGTACATGAAAAAGCTTCAAAACATTAAAAACAAATTAACATTTTTGAAAAAAATCACATGCGAGAGCTCATTAAATAACAACATTGACAAATAAATAACCAGCTTTACCTATTAGCTGCTGCCAGGCATTGCTGGCATTCCACACCAAGAGAGGTCAGCATGCGGGGGATAATTTCACACTGAGACTGGAAAATGCCACCGGGCTTATTTTTGAAGTGAAATGTCACAAGGTTTGCTTCTCTTTCAAAGGGAGCTAACCCCTGACTGTCCAACTATTCCCATAAAAGCTACTGAAAAAGCCCCCTTTTGAAATGTTCTGGGAAGACACATTTTTCCATGAACTTCTCCCGTTCAGAGGGATTTAGTTTGGGAAGGGTTAAGGGTGGGCTGGGGAGCGGAGCATTTTAAACTGTAACAGGATGCAGCATCAGGTGCTTTTTAAGAAATGACTGGGGGAGGGGGTGGAAACTACAGGATGCCTGGCTTTCACTGCAAACTACTCATTACATCTTGAGAAACTTGCCAAGGAAAAGCTAGTCCCAGAGAAGGTCCCAGAAAAGGACAGCCTGCTGGGCCTGATCAAAGCAGAAAGCATATACTTTCAAGTGAGAAAAGAGCAATGGCAGGCTCGAGAGAGTCTTCCAAGCAATCAAATCTGGGTAGCAGATGCTTTCCAGTGAGTCTAGCTCTAGCTCAGACTGTGTTTGCTGGATTTACTGGCTCTCTTCCGCTCTCTGTGGTGCTGGGCGGGCTTGGCGGGCGATACGCTTTCAAAGTTGTGGCTGGACTCGTTGTGCTGCCGGGTGTACCTCTTGCATTTGCACGCCGTGACCACAGTGATTTTGTAGGTGCGTGTGCTGCCGTCCTGACACTGCAGCTGGATTCTCTGGGTGCGCGTCTTGTCATTGACACACCGCCACTCCTGGGAGCTCCTCCGGCTCCAGTACTTTGTTCCGTAGCTCCCTCCGATCCAGTTGGGAAGCACCGGCAGGGGCAAGCACTCGCCCGCGCACACCAGCTCCTTCAGAGGGCTGATACTGGTGCACTGGCCGTCCGAAATATATTTGGTGGACCGCAGTTCCCTGCAGCCCACTTGAACTCGACCTGCAGGAAACAGGACAGAACTGCATCAGAGACAGAAAGCAACTGAAGGTGTTTGGGTTTTTTCTTGTTTTAAGAAATATATATATATATATATATATATATATATATATATATATATATATATATATATATATATATATAT
>CM052705.1:46286562-46371470 GCA_028551405.1 Uromys caudimaculatus | reverse complement strand
AAGCTGAAATTTCTGTCAGTCTTCATAGATTTGAAACAGGGACATGGCCAACGCGATGCTTTGGGACACCAAATGTAGCCACGCTGTGCAAGATGTTTTAGCTTTGAGTACACTAGAACAAAAGGAGAGGAGATGTTATGGAAAAACCTGGGGTGAAAAAGAGCAAGACCCCTCAGTCGAAGAGAGGACTAGAGTCCAGGGAAAAGATCTCATGGGGTTAGTTTGGCATTAGATTAGAGAAGATGGCAAAGGTGAAAATACATTTTAACCCCGGTGCCTGAGAATGACGCAGGAAAGCACCCAACAGCATCGGAAAGGAGAAAGAATAGTGTAGATTCAGTCAGGAAGAGGCTAAAGAGCTGATGGACATCCTAGAAAAGTCAAGGGGACAACCGGAAAAAGTTGGAGAAGCCTTTCTAAGACACTGACAACAGCTTCACTAGAGAGATATTCTATATATTATGATAGATCTTGGTTTAAAAACCAATTGTCAAATGGTAACAATATATGATTTCCATTGATATTTTAAAGTCACTTAATCATGTCCATAGAGATTTTGGACTCGCTGCTGTTAGCAACTCAAGGAGGGTGACCAATTGCCCTGCTATGCTTATGCAGGCTTATAAAATGAATGGTTTGTGTTTTGTGTGAAGCCATAAATAGCATGATGCCCTCAGGTCTTTTTAGCATAGGTGGAGCTATTGGCTATGCTCATTTTTTCACAATAACTCACTGAACCTTTGTTATAATCTCCTAACTTGGGTCTTGACTTCCAATGATGCTGAAATGCTCTCTCCAGAATGAACATTTAAAATGCACACCTGAACATTTCTTGTATCAGTTGTTCCTCTTACTTGGATCAAAAATAAACATCTCTTTAGCCAGCTGCCCCCACCTGACTCTCGTCAATCTCTTACTGTGTTTTATCCTCAATAGGAGTTCTTAAACTTACATTCTATTCAATGCTTCTTTCCATGCCTTTGCAGACATTGTTTCTTATGTCCAGAACAACTTTTCTGCCTGTGTATCATCATTGTCTAATAATACAATAATATATAATATATGATATATGACATGATATACAAGATATGATATATAATATACAATATATAATATATAATATACTATGTAATATGTAATAGAAAAGTAATAAATAAATAATAAACCAAAAGTCTGTCTCATCATCCTTCATTGTACATATAGATTTCATCAGTCAAACAATGAGTAAGACAAAGAT
The DNA here is from genome assembly GCA_028551405.1 of Uromys caudimaculatus. Taxonomy (NCBI): domain Eukaryota; kingdom Metazoa; phylum Chordata; class Mammalia; order Rodentia; family Muridae; genus Uromys; species Uromys caudimaculatus. The sequence goes on along the minus strand of CM052705.1, from coordinate 46,370,233 downwards.
AACGGGAGCAAAGGTAAGCTTTTCAAAATGTGGGGGCCGAGGATTCTTGAGTATGTTGTTCTATAACAATATAAAAATACTTACTTTAATAAGGTTGAGTGATTTGCATTTCCACCCTTATATATATAACAAACTACATTTATGATAAATAAATTAATTAAACCATTATAAATAAAGCAGTAAAAAAGAAAAGAATTCAGATAGTATAGACTCATGACTTAATTTATGAGTCTTGAAAATGAATGCTGCCAAAATACTCAAATTTTATAAACAGGTGCCACTCTTGCTACTTCCACAACAATAACAAGAGAATTGGCATGATCACTTAATACAAAGAAACACAAAAGTGATTTTACTCTGGGAAAGATCCACACAAATCCTTCTTTTAAAAGTCCGGATTTATAAGTTTAGAAAGATGGTGGGTGGAGCGCTGCTGGTTCTGGCAGAGGACCTGGGTTCAGTCCTCAGAACCTACCCAGTTGCTCACCACCAACTATACCTTGGGTTCCAGGAAACCAGACACCCTCTTCTGACTTCCTTAGCCATCAGGCATGCACATGATAAACATACATGCATATAAGCCCAGCATTCATGCATCTCAAATAGAATAATAAACTTTTATATTAAAAATATGCTCAAAAATTTTATTTTTAAAAAATACATGTATTTTCAAAAATGTAAATGGTTCATTAAGTGAAGGGATAAAATGTACCTTTCCCCCACCCCTTCTCCCGTCTTCAGAGAAAAACACAGTTATGAGTTCACTATGCTGATTGCCAACGATTTCTGCATTTAGAAGCATGTAAATGCAGTTTTTTCTTTTCATACAGATCATATCATGTTTTTTCTCAAATTACCCCTTGCATTTAAGGAACTACACTGAACCTTTTCTCATATCAGAACATTTACATTTGCTCATTTTATAACCATTCATTACATGGATGTGACATAATTTATTGATCTAGTTCTTACTTGTTTGATATTTAGAACATTTCCAAGTTTTCTCATTCATAAATCTAACAGAATGTTCACCTTACTCCACTGTTTTTACTCCCCTGGTTTTTATATTTTCAAGTTCTCATAACTCAGTAGAGGAAGGGCTGGGACTATAAAGGAAGGGTTAGACACTTGATGAAAAGCAGGCTAGCCAACCCGGCCCCTGACTTTGCCACAGATAGCAGGTATGCTGGGCTGGGTTTGAAATGTTCCACACAGGCTCATACTTTGAACATTTGGTCCCAGTTTGTGCTAGCAGTTTAAAGGCTGTGTAGTGAGCTTTTGGGAAATGAGGTCTGTCTGTCAGAAGTAGGTCAATAGGGACAAGCCTTCGAATGTTGTACCTGCCACGGATTCCAGTTTATGCTCTGCTTCCTGATCTGCGACATGGAAGAGCTGCGGCCTGTGCCACTCCCCCAGCCAGGAATTCTGTCCGACTTCACTGGCGATGATGGAACCACAAGTCAAAGTTGTTTGTACTAGGTTTTTTGTTTGTTTGTTTGTTTGTTTGTTTTTGTTTTTGTTTTGTTTTGTTTTTGTTTTGTCACAGCATCACAAATGTAACCAATACAGGAGGCCAGGCTTCCCAGCACTCATCAAATCTTCCAACAGCACCAGAGGCTATGAAGCTCCAGAGGCTATGTAGCCCTGAGGAGCTTATGGGAAACACACAAATGGACTGGGGGCAACTGGTACCAGGACAGATTTCACAGGAGAAAACTTGGCAAAGTCTTTGATGAAGAGCCAGAGAGGAAGAAAAAGAAAATAAAGGCCAGGGTTCTAAATTAAATTGGTTTTAAAATATGATAATAAGCAATTTAATCTACTTTGCATACTTATGCTTCTAGATTAGAATCCACTCAATCTTCATGAGCATTTGAATTCTTCAGAATACTTTTTTCTAATTTTTAAAATATTCATTTATTTTGCATGTGTGTGGGCACATGCTCACCATGGTGTGTGTGAAAGGCAGAAGACGGCTTTCTGGAGTCAGATCTTTCCATCCACTGTACAGGCCCCAGGCATAGACCGCAGGCCATTAGGCTTGGCAGTATGTTTATAGATGGAGTCATCTTGCCAACCCCCGACTTAAAGTCAAACTTTTAACTTGGACCCTTTTGATTCATAAAAGCACAGTTAATGTAACTTGATTAAAGAGAAAATGTGTGTTTTCAATAATGTTCCTTGATATTGATTGTTATTTACTGATGATAATACTTTCATTTTAAAATTTTGTAAAGTCCTATAGAAACAAAGGGTGGCTTCACTATGTCTCAAGTCATGACGACCTATTGTAACACTTTGGTACTGAACTGACCTCACGTGTGCTATGAAGTACACATGAACAGATAAGGTTCAGTAGTTTATTAGAAGAAAAAAAAAACCTGCAGTGTGACCCCATTAAGGTTTTTTGAATGTTTATTTTTTAATTTTTTTGGTCATGATCTTTATCTTCAGTACTTTTGTGAAGGTTTTTTTTTTTTTAAAGCCTTACCCTCATATAAGGTTGGTAAAGGTTAAATTAAATAAAAATCTCACACAGACATACTTTAGAAATTTTTCTCTGATTAAGAGGCATTGATTAAATTGCTTTAAACAAGAAAAGACAAAGAGGATCCTTAAAATGTCTTATGACTTGGACTTTTTATGTCAAGCAACAGTTGATACTGTCTTTGTACATAGTTCTTTGTGTTTATAATATAGTTGGGGGCTGTCAGCTGCCAGTATTTGGGGGAGGTCAGGCTTCCTGACAAACAGCCAAAAAGGATCTTGAAACAGACTGCAGAGGCCACTCCTGCCAGGACATCACAAGCTGTTTAGTGGCCAGCAAAATGTCCGGCTGGTTTTGCAGCCATACTAGATAGTCCCAGGAATCCAGCTAGCTTCAGAAGTTGAGCTAAACCAAATGCAACTGTTCAGAGCCACACCCTAGGGTGACTGTCTCCAAATACCTTACAAGTCCGAGGCTGAAGCACTTGAAAGGCTTGGATCCCTGCAGATCAAATCTTTGGAAGATTGAGCATTTAAAGACCAGCCTGAAGCACATCAACATTGTCGTGTACAGTTCTCTTCCTGTGCTGTTTTGCCTCCCAATTATAAAGGTGGCTAGTGCATAGGATAATTATGGTTCCTTCAAATGGATTCACTCTTGAGCAGATCAGCTCAGAAATGTTGGCACAGTTTCAGGGTTCTCAAACAACTGCTTGCCAAACCACTCTTTGATCCAGTCAAATCATCCTATGATTCAAAATAAGGCCTAGAGCCTTTCAAGAATTCACATCTTAAATCCTCAACTGCATTGTCTAACCTCCCTATGTTCAGCCTAAAAACCGATTTTCCTTATCAGTGAAAAGGGAATACATTTCCCCCCCCTGTGGGATTGATAATATGTTTCTCTTTGTTTCCCTTCATTAATTCGTCACTTGAACAAACATAAACGGGGTACTTAGAAAGTACTAACACTGGGACTTGCCCCGCAGTTATTCACAAGACAAAGCTACCTCCACCAATTCACAGAGCGAGGTGGAGACAGTCAGTTAAACAGATAATTACGATAGAAGGTTTTAAATTAGGGTGAGGTCATGACAGACAGAAGCAGGGCTCCAAGCCACCAGCAGGGGCCAAGAAGATTCCAGTGGAAGTGAACGCTGAGTAGAGCATTAGGGATAAACAAAAGCAGGCAGAGGATAAAAGCAGCGAGCACGTTGTGTATTAGAGATGGTAGGGAGAGTGCATACCCAGGACTGGCAGTGAGAGAGCATGCTGAATGCCTGTCTGAAATGCCGTCCATGGGGTAGTTACCAAAGAGCGGGGAGATTTCAAGCACCATTGTTTGTCCTCTCCAAAGCCAAAAAGTTTGAGTTTATTCTAAAGTCAGTGGGAGAGACCCTTAGAAGGATTTTGAGCGAGGTAGGGATGTGATCAGTATGGAGCCATAGATAACAGCAAAGAACTGTGGAAGAAGGTTGAGTTCAAAATACTCAGAGTTACTTGTAGCTGAGAGTTCTCACATCTCAGATCAACCCTAGGGAACACTGAAACGAATACCTGGACTAGAAACACAGACATGGAAAGAAACCAGGTGACTGAGCCCTCAGTGGTACAGATCAGAATTATAGCAAAGAAAGGCGTGAACTGGGGGTGGGATGTTATGGGACTGATTGTAAGCAACAGGCACTGCTTAAAGCATAGGTCTCCACCTGGAGATAGAAATAGGGCAGAGGATCTTCTTGTCAATGTCCCATTTTCCCAAGAAGAGACACAGTTTACATCCTAACACTGTTAGATCAGCTACTTTCTTTAAAACAGCACAAGGATACATTGAGGATTATTTTTTTCCCCAAGCTTCCAGTCTTATGAGCTGAATACCATATAGAACTGATTAGATACAAAACACTCCTTGATAGGTTTCTTTATGGCATGTGTTGCTGTTATTGATCTTATTGTTCTTTTTGAAGTACAGGGAATTGAACCCAGGGCCTCATTTATGCTAGGTGAGCACGCTACCACTGAGCTACATGTCTTCCCTGCACATATACTTTTATTTATTTTTGTGAGTATATTTTTAGTATAGCAACATAATGGTCTCTTTATAATTTCCTTTACATTTTATCATTATTGTATGTATTGTGCGTAATATATTGTGTGTGAATATAGGTGTACTTACAATGAGCACACAGGTGGATGTCAGAGGACAACTTTAAGTGGCAAATACAGTTGTCAAGCTTGTATGACAAGCTCTTCTACCCAGCAGCCTTCTTCCCAGATGTCAGTATTATATTCTCACACTTACATATCATTTCCTCTTGAAGTTGCTCATCTCCACTGCCCTCCCTTCTTGCTGTAATTTCTCAGTCCTCCACTCTCCTCCCCTCGCTACTTAGTACCTTTGCTCTGGTCAGACAGTCCCCACCTTAGCTTTCATATCACATATAATATATTACCCTCTTTTTGCCCAACCTTTAACTTTTTGCCCATCCCTTACAACTTTGGTGACCTTTCTACACACACACACAGACAGACACAGACACACACACACACAGACACACACACACACACACACACACACACACACCCCTTATATGTACATATATATGAAGTTAAATATAAGTTCCACATAGGAGAGAAAACATGGTTGTCTGAGTCTTACTTAGCTTAATTATATCTAATTTCATGTGTTTTTCTGCAAATGTCAGGAATGTTTTTCTTTTTAAATATTTGTTTATGTACTTTATGCAGATGAATGCTCTATTTGTATGTATGCTTGCTTGACAGAAGAAGGCATCAGATCCCATTGTAGATAGTTGTGGACTACCATGTAGTTTCTGGGAATGGAACTCAGAACCTCAAGAAGATCAGTCAATGCTCTTAACCACTGCGCTATCTCTCCAGTCCCAGAGAATGTTTTTCTTTATTGCTGAATAAAATATCATTGTGCATACGCATGACATTTTCTTTAACCAATCCAAAGTAGAATTTTTGGAGAATTTTTTTGGAGACTTGGTTGTGTCGTGACATTTTTCTAAAAACCTGTCTTATGAGAGGATGTTTTTGCCAAAGCAAACACAGAGGATGGTTTGTTGACAACAGACATGTGATGTTTTTCTGGAAGCTGCCTGGAAAAGAGGCATGTGATGTTTTGCTAAAGTAGACACTTGAGAGAATGCATGATGCTTGGAAAGGTATAAACATAACCCAACAGTCAGTGGATGACACTGTGTGGTATTGGTTTGCCTTGCCACTCTTTGCTGATCATCGTTTGTTGTGACTTCATAAAGAGAAACACGGAAAAACTTGCCGTCATGGTCAGGTGGCTTCTTGCCTCTTCCGCAGACTTGGGCCAATTGGCAGAGCCTCAAGGTTTCTTCTGAATCGAACTGCCATTTCTGATTTGTAAATGATGTTTGCAAGTGGATCAAGCTACCAGCGCTGATTCATGTGAACTGAACTGCTGATATCCTGACAATGTAGACTGGATTCACCTCAAAGGACTATTTCTAAACAGGTCCACATCCTCCTTTGTTCTATTAACCTTTTCTTTTCACTACCTCTGGTGGGTGGTGGACTAGAAGTGACTTTAATATACTTATTAAAATGTGCTTTTAAAAATATAAGCCTATACCATTCACCCACTGATGTACAAGTAAGCCATTTTTACCTCATAGCTATTGTGAGCAATTTAGCAGTAAATGTTGATCAGAAAGTATAGTTGTGATTTGTTGGCTCAAATCGTTTAAGTATATACCTAAGGGTGGGATGACTGAGTCATATGATAGTTTTTTAGGGGAACCTCTATACTGATTTTCAGCATGACTGCAGCAGTTTATATACCCATCAGCAGTATTTAGGGCTCCTCTTCTTTCATATCCTCAGATATTTACTAACATTGGTCTGCTTGATAGCCATTCTGGCTCAGGTGAAATAGGATATCAGCACAATTTTAATTTGCATTTCTGTGGTAGCCAAGAATATGGGATAATTTTTCAAGCACTTATTAACAATTTGTGTTTATGTCTTTGAGATGTATCTGTGCAATTCACTATTCCTTGAGTTGACTGATTTTTCTAGTGCTTATGTTTTATAGTTCCTTTGGGTATACATACATGTATGTATGTATGTATGTATGTATGTATGTATGTATGTATATCCAAAAGAACATTTGGATAAGAAGTTTTTTTACATAGGATCTCACTACATACCCTGGCTGACCTAGAACTTGCTAGGCTAACCAGGCTGACCTTGAACCCATAGGGATCCTCCTTCCTTTGACTGGAACTTAAGGCTTGCACCACTGTGCCCAGCTCAGAGTTCCTAACATGTTCTAGATATTAATCTCCTACCGCAATTGGAAACAATGTTTTTCCTACTCTATAGGCTGTCTCTCCACTTTTGTGTTTGTTCTCTTTGCTATACAAAAGCTTCAAAATTTCATGCAATCTCACTTGTCAATTCTTGGGGACATTTCTTGCAGTATTATAGCTATTTTCCAAAAGACATTGTCAAGGGCTATATCCTCAGCTATTTATCTATATAAATTTACCTATATAAATTTAATTACTTTTCTGATTTCTTCCTTGGCAAACTCATTATTGTTATCTAGCAAAGTTGTTAGCTTTTCATCCCCTGTATGGGATTTTTTAAGTATGGAATCAGGCCATCTACAAATATGGCCCCTTGAGTACATCTTTTCCTGTATGCGTCCCTTTACTCATTTCTCTTCTCTCTCTCTTTTTTTTTTTTTTTTTTTTGACAAAACTTGAAGAATTTTATTTTTAAAGACTGGTAAGAGTGAGTATTCTTGTCCTATTTCTAATTTTAAAGGATATACATTCAGATTTTGCTCATTTAGTATAGTGTTGGCTATAGCTTTGTCACATATGGCCTTTGTTATGTTGAGAAATGTTTGTTAAGAAATATTCCTTTGGTCATAGGTTCTTAGGACTTTTATCGTGAAAAGAGGTTGAAGTTTGTCATAGGCCTTTTCTGAATCTATTGAAATGACCATGCAATTTATGTCCTTAAGTTTATGTATGTATGATATCATATTTATTCCCTTGTACATTGTTAGACCAACCTTGCATTCCTGAGTTGAAACTAATTTGGACTTTAATTCAATTTGATAGTATTTTGAGGATTTTTATATCTGTGTTCCTCAAATTATTATATAATTTTATTCTATTTTGTGTCCTTTTCCAGTTTTTGTGTCAGAGTAATAGTGGCTTTATGGAGTGAGTTTGACTGTTCTTTCCCTTGTTTATATACGAACAGTCTGAGGAGTATTAGCGCTACCTCTTCCTTAAAGATTCACAAGAACTTAAGAGCAAATACATGTGATTCTGGGCTGCTCTTTGTTAGGAAATTTTCACAGCTTTCATTATTAACATTTACTATGGATGACATGTCTTAAGATGAGAGAGGATTATTAGAGTTATTCGATACTAGTGTATCAGGACCTTTGTGAACTTTAATGCCTATCAGTGTGTGGTTACCTCTCCATTTGATAGTTCACTTGCATTTCCTATGCAAAATTAACTATTTCTTCATTGCCAAGCCATTTATTGTTAACTATGACATCTTCCATTTTTATCAATATGTCAATATTAGCTTTTTATTACATTTTGAGATTATAATATCACAGCATTTCCCTCTTCCATCTACCTCCTTTGCTCTCTTTCAATTTCATGGCTTCTTTTTTCATTAATTTCATATGAGTATACATTTATATACATATATTCTTAAATATAATCTGCTCAGTTCATATGATGTTACTGTGTGTATGTTTTCATGGCTGATCATTTAGTATTAGATAACCAATTGGTGTGTTCTTCCCTAGGGAAGAGTATTTCTCCTGTCCCCAGAATTCTTCAGTCATCTGTGGCTCTCTGTGTACACCTGAGGCCTCATGGGCTTTTCCCCATTCACTTTGGTGTCATGCTGGTACAGCTCAGTTTGTGCAATCATGTTTCTGAGATGTTATGGGTGTAGCTTCTGATGTTATTAGGAAACACAATTTCACAGCAAACTCTCTGATCTTCTGGCTCCTATAACCTTTCTTCCCCCTCTTCAACAATGCTCCTGGGCTTTAGATGCAAGAATATTTTGTAGAGGTATCCACTGGGACTAGGCTCCGCAACTCTGCATTTTGATTGCTTGTGGTTTTCTGTGGTGTTCTCCAACTATTACACAGGGAAATTTTCTTGATTACTGGTGAAGAGTACACTTTTGTGTGGGTATCAGGACAAAGGTTTAGATTATTAGGGATTATGCTGATAACAGGCAGTTTGAATATTTTTTAATTCCATAGAAGAGAATGTCCCTGTGAATGTGGCATGCTATCATTTTACTGCATTTGCAAATAATGCCGAGTTACTCCTCAAAAAATGCTGTATTGAATAATCTTCAGACGTATGAGAAAGCAGCCACTTTCTGCCCACACCACAACTGAGAACAATAATTTTAATTGAATTGTCAGTTTAATAGCTAATTGAATTATTATCTGTAAAACTGTGAATTAATGAAGTCATTTTTCATGTTTATCATGGGTTTTTCTTCCTTTATTTGCCTATTCATCTTAAAATTGTATTCACTTTGTTCCTTCTGTGTATTTGTAAGTGATCTTCCCCTTTTGTGCTATAACTGCTTTATTATAAACAGAAAATATTTTTATTTTGCTATTTAATTATGCTTTGTTTTGTTTGCCATAACCAACTCTCACAACAGGGTCCCATCTTCCTGCCCCCATCTTCTCAGTGACTCTTGCAATGTCCAGTCCTTGGAAACGTCCCCCTGCTTTGCAGCAATGCCACCTGAGTGCTTTTACATGCATTTGCTTCTGTCCCACACTTTGTGCTTTCTTGCTCTTGGGTGCCAGTGACCCCTCTGTAAGAGTTCCCAGGAATTCGTGTGTGTTCCAGAGCAGGGCACACTGAAAATCTGCGGGAATCATCACCTCTTAGCTGTTACCACTTGTAGCTATCTTGATCTTATGGTGGATATTCTAAGTCTTCCCAGAACACTTCTTGGAATAGCAAAACCTGACACACAGTGGGTAGCTAGCTAGATAATGTATATTGTTATTAACTTTCTCTGCTAGGGTATTTTCTTCTTATTCTTCCTGGCTGGCATTACATTCATAAATAAACTACCCACACAAAAATCTTTGTCTGAGACTGTGCTTTGAGGGTAAATTGTGTCTACATTTCACATATAAAATATATTTTTAAGCTTTCCCATCCCTACAACAAAATAGTTAATAAGAAGCAACGAATGGAAGAAAGAGTCACTTTGGTTTACTGTTTGACATTACAGTTTATCATTACACAGGAGACATGTTGGCAGGAGTATGAGGCAGACGGTCATTTTGTGTTCATTGTCACAAAGTAGAGAGAAGAGTGCTGGAGCTCAGCTGGCTGCCTCCTTCTCCCGTTGTATTCACCCCAGGATCCTGTATGGTACCATTTTTGTTCAGAGTGGGTCTTTCTCCCATCATTTAAACATCTCCGGAAATGCCCTCATAGACATGCGCAAAGGTGTATCTCCTAAGTGATTCAAAATCCAATGACATTAATAGTGAATATTAAGCATGACCTTGCTGTATGGTTATAATAGATATGTATGATCATGAATCCATAATACACTTTGTAGTTTCTTACTACATTTGCATGATATAAGGACTTTGCCTATCTCCAAGTTCAGATAAGTGTTCACAAGCATTTTAGGTCTTTGTCATTTATTATTTTATTTAAATATGCCTTTAGTATTATTAAGCTTATTTGGTATAGGGTAGAGGATAATGATCTCTTTTGCTACTTATTCCCTAATATTTATATAAATTTTGAAACAGGGTCTACCATATATCCATGTCTTCCAAGCTTTTGTTTATTAACATTTCAGAGATATTCTGAACTCAATCATAAGTTCTCTACTTTTCATTGTATAATAATAATGTATTAACAAACCTAGTGTGCAGAAGTATAAATATGCAAAGAACAAAAATTCCATGCTTTAACAGACATCACAGCTACAGATCTCTCTCTCTCTCTCTCTCTCTCTCTCTCTCTCCCACTCCACATAGAGGTTTGTCACACATAGCACAGTAAACATCCAGACACTTGCTCTGAGTCTCACATACCTACTTCTGTACCCATTTTAGGAGAGGTTAACCTTAAAAAGTATAATTGTCCTAATTATGGATCCTTTATGAATATCATTTTTAATTTAAATTATTTTACGTAAACAGTTATCTGCAAGATCACAGCCACATGAGGCTAGGTTACAAGAATAGTGAATGATGTTACTGTCTTCATACTTCTGTTATCTCAAACACAAACAAGTAGCCACAAACTATCTGACCCACAACCCTAAGTACCTGTCTATGTGTTTGGGAAGTTGTTTTTGGCCTTCACACTAGGGTCCTTGAGCACCTAGTCTGTGAATGTGACAGTGCCATCAAAAATTACTCCTTAAATGTGTCTCCGTGACCGACAGAGCAACCCCTGCCCAGCACTCTCCTTTCTAGCTCTTCTTCTCTCCTGCTCTTCCTAGATTCACATTAAAATCATCTTGTCTAAATCTCCGCAAAATGTGGTGAGGCCTGGAGTTATACCATGAGGTACCTCTTGATATGTAGCCCTGGTGAGCTGTGCATTCCTAGTGTAGTCTGAGCTGTTTTCTGAGTCATAGTAATCCTCCTGCCTCAGCCTCTCTACCTCTGGAGTTATAGGAATGCACACTATACCAGCACTCTATCAACTGAGAAAACTTCAATACTCAGCTATTCCATTTAGGAACATGAAGTCACTCTAAATTTATTGAAGTGTTGTTACGTGTTTTATAGTAAATCTGTATTTATATTGAACTTATGGATTAAGTTTGGTATACAGTCTTACATTAGTTCCTACTGACTTCTCTGTTATGGCTAGAACTCTTTCAGTATGTCTTGACTATGATCCAGAATTTTATATAATAAAACATGTTTATTATAGCGTCAATGAATTCACTTACAGGTATACTAATTTAAAGTACTATTTACATTTTCTTATCAAGTTTACTTTCCTCCTTCATCTAACTTTTATCATTATGTATCAGAAAGTTTTTATTTCACCTTTCTCCTCTTTGACAACAACCTCAGAATACTAGCCAGCTGCTGAGTGTATCTTCTGTACCATGTAATCGTATGGCAACAGCCTGGTATCTGGTAATATGGTCTAAAACCTTGGAGAAACGTTGCAAAGGAGCAGCACATCCTGTAATGTTCAAGGCATGCTTGTAACTTACGTGTATCGACAGCTGGAGATTTATTCAGTCAGGAGGCAATCCAGGAGTATTTGACTCTAAAGCTAAAAGAACACAGATAGCTAAAGGTTGTTCTCACAGACAAGATAACCAGATTAGGCCTTCCTGAATACTTCATATTCATACACTTATCATATATCTATACACACACACACACACACACACACACAAACACACACAGGGCAGGGGAGAGAAAACACACACACACAGACAAAAGAGAGAGAGAGAGAGAGAGAGAGAGGAGGAGGAGGGAGGGAGCGAGAGGGAGGGGGAGAGAGAATTCTAAATGTGTTTTCTTTGTCTAATTTTCGAACAAAAAGAAGCATGGATAAAATAGTAAATTCTAACTTTCAACAAAGTCTCAAATATTTTTGTTCATTAGAGATAAATATGATGAACACTTTTTATGGAAATGTTAAAGAAAATCAACTTCATTAAGCTCTATCTTGTATTTTTAAATGCATCTGTACTAGAATTTATTTTATCTGTACCCTTACGAGTGTTTGGATTGCAGTCGATTTCACAATAATGAAGTGTCACCCTTCTTTGTTGATCATTTCAGTTATGAGCAAATACTGCTTTGTGGTCCTGAATTTTAGAGCTGATCTAGACAAATGCATACTATTTCATAACATAGATCTCTAACTAGTATAATTAATAGGTATGAACACACATGGCTATGTATATATGTCTGTACTTATGTATTTGTATGTGTGTGAATAAAAGTCTAACAATTCACATCTTTGATTAACTTATTAGTGGGCTCTTACAAATTTCTGTTTGCAAAGCTGCCTTGGGCGTTGCATTAACTAGAATTTGTCTATATGTAGCATAAAGCCAAATTCAAATAAAGACTTCGTAATTGGCTTTGCTCCCTTCTTATGAGCAACACAATCCAAGTGTTGCTCAAACCATCACCAGTGTTTGTTCACATCTCACTGGTCTAGGAAACATAGTTTTCAGTCCTGCATGAATCCAGCTAAATAGTCTGCTGCTGAGCATGATGGGAAAAATTAGTCAACTATGTCAAGGCTATACTCAGGTGAGACAAGATCCCTGTAACTACTTGGGAAAACATGGTTTTTGTTTTGTCATTGTTGCTGTTGTTTTTTTCTTTAAACATTGGTCAAATCTTGTTTTTCTTCTTTTATAAAACTTTTAGAAAATTATCAAAGATGTTAGTAATCCAAAATAGAAAATTGGAGTTTACAAGATTTCTTTTTCTAAGGTTGCAGGCTCTTCTGAACTAGGCCTACATTTTCAGGGTATTGTCATGATGACTTATTCAAAAGCATTTTCAAACCAGCATTCATTAAACAATGTCACCAACTGAGTTCGGACAAATACACAAGAAGCAAAGTATGTAATAGGGAAGACAGGCTTCATGTATCTGCAGCATGCAATTGCGTCCCCATCTGACTTCGTAAATATTTGAGACGTAGAAGTTAGTTTACTAACATCATTTCTAATATTTTAAAAGATGTGTATCTCTATCTCTAATTCATTGTTCTGGGATTTAGGGTGAAAGATTATTATAATAATGACATGAAATAGCAAAGTCAATTAACATATAAACAATTTATAGTTTATATAAATTTTTTCACATAAGTTGAATAATGTGTATGGTAGAATGAAATATGTCACACACCAAAGTTAACTTGACTTTGGAGTTAGAAAGCAACTTTTGTTTGAAAGATTAATGTCTGGCTAAAATAAAATGGAAAAATGAATGTCAAAAATGCATAGTCAGGTGTTCATTAGAGAGAAAGTATGCATTCAGCCTTAATTATTTGAGGAGAAGTATTTTATTAATATTACTTTATCTATGTACACTGAAGGAGAGTATTGATAGTAGTTTATAAGTACATGAGCCCGGGACCTGAGCGACAAGGCATGGCTCTTTTTAATTGAAGTGATAGTGTCACAGGTGTGAACATTGCCAACAGGCAATTTTCAGCTCAGGATCATGATTTTTGCAACATGCCATATCAGGTGACTTTTGTTCTTGGGCTCTGTATGCCTAACAGGACAGGGATGGATTTGTACACATGCTTCTCCTACTTAGTCTTAGGCAGCCTGCACGTGTGTTTCTTTAAATGAAATAAATACACATGTCCTTGCATTCACATTTTCCTGCTTGAAAAAGCATAGCACAGCCAGTGAACTATCTTTCTGGGTGAACTCGAATCTTCTGAGGTGCACTCCAGTCAGACTACCAATATACAGTGGGTTGCACAACATGCATGTGCTCCTTACTACTTACTTCAGGTACCACCCACAGTCTTGGCATTTCAACAGACGGAAGGTGTGATGCGCGTCCAGCAAGGCTCAAAGCAAGGGCAAAGCCATCTTGTTGATATCCACAACTGAGCAGACAGGTTCAAAGGGTCAGTCCTCGGTGATATAGGTTCTGTTTGAAACAGAACTTGATTCCAACACAGAAAGCACCACGTCCCTCTGAGAAATTCTAAGGCTTATTTTTCTTCCTCTCGTGTCTTCTCTGCAATGCCTAGCTGTTTACCCACAAAATGGAGGCATAGGAACAAAGAAAAATGAGTGAAGTCATAGTTCCTTCATTTCCTGTCCTCCTTCCTCATGAGTATGTCAGAAGTAGAGGACTGTTAGAATACACACACGGTCAAGCTATGGTTTATTCATACACTGTGATGCTTTCCAACTCTTCCATGTGATTGAATGCTCATGCATTTGCATTCAAAACTGATATTAAAAATGAGAGAAAATCCATACTCGAATTTCTAGCTTTGTATCGATTTCATTTTTCACTTTCTTTACTTAGAACATATAGCACATTTGAAAACTCCTCTTAATAAGTTGTGAGTGAAACTGAAGAGTGGAGGCAAGAGCTTTGTGTCTTGTATTCTGAGTAGAAGGGTTCCTGCTGTTGGAACAAGTGCCCACTGTCACATTCTCAGCGCACTAGGTAGGCTTCCCATAGGCCCCTCTTGTGTGAGTTTCAGTGCTCTGCAGCTACCTTTAGGATGTGACATGACATCATCCCTTTCTCATCGCTGCCAGGTTCTGATGCCCTGTTCCTCTTGCCCCACAGTCCCGCACCTTTACAAGGATCCCCTTTTCTGTTTACTCTAGCTGGGGAGTGCTCTGTTCCTTGCAGCTGAGCATGATAACAAAATAAAAACAATAGCTAAAACTACACAGTCCTTACTTTGAGCTCGCCCAGTCTCTCCTAACAGTGAAGGAAATGCTGGGACAAGTGGAGTTAAAAATCAGAATTGTCTGGGTTCGCTAGCTAATACCAGAGCCAAGATTCCAACTTAAGGAATCTGATTCCAACCCCGTGTGGCTATGTGGAGCCACTGAGCACTGCCAATCCCTATGGCAAGAATTTTACTAAGTTCTAAATGGGCAGAGTGCCATTCAAACAAATAGGCATTGTTAGTGTGTGTGGCAGTCAATGCTGGGTACAATGTTGTTGCTGAAAGCATAAGTCTTACTCAGGAAAGACCCAAAAAACTGTATCTTCTGAGAACCACACTGGCAATGATCAGGGATGGCCAACGCCTATCCCTAGGATTTGTTGTCTCTGAGTTTTGTTTCACAGACTTTTCCAGGGTTTCTGGGATTTTTAACAGTATAGGATTACTATGAATCAGAAAGGCAGACCCAAGTCTGGGAGAAAGATGGTTTCAGTTGGAAATATTCACCTTTTCCCTGTTCATTAGAAGGTCTAGATTAATTATTCTGGATGCTTCTGATGAGTTCTCTGAGGGGTGGAATGGGAGACGGAGGAGGGCTGGAGGACGGAATGAGGGTACTCTCATTGGCGTTCTCACAGGTAACTTCGCAGAGTTTTAAAATTTGCAATTATAATAAATTCTTGAGAGATTTCCACAAATAAAGAAGCAATGGCAAAGGGAAACAGAGAATTTTGGAACTCACCTGTGTAGATCCTACCCATGCTGTACTGTGTACAATGAGGTTCATTGTACCTTGAAACTCTGTGTGAAAAATTATAGCATTGTGATTTGGGATCACATTCTACTTGTTTTTAAATTGTGCTGCTAAAAGGTCATGGACAGATAGCACTTTTTAAAAACTATGCCACTTACTTCTTGGGAAACACGTGTGTGTGTGTGTGTGTGTGTGTGTGTGTGTGTGTGTGTGTGTGTGTGTGTGTAAACTACACAAGTCAAAACACTACAAAGCCATAAAGGTGAGGATGAATATTTCTTTGCCAGCAACAAAGTGGGATGATGCCTTCATGATTTATTTTAAAATAACAAAACAATCTGGAACAATGGAACGCTTCTCCTGCCTCATGAATATCTATGACTCCAGTTCATGACAGAACAAGTCATTAGCTGTCTCTGCCAAACCGCCCAGAGGAGATGCCTGACTGTGGCTGAAAGCATAAGCTCATGACACACAAAACACAAAGAGAACTCTGCATCTCAAATAGTGCCACAGTATTTACACTGGTGACCAGACGCACTTGAGGAGTAGTGATCGCAAGTGTCCCAAGCAAACACTCTAACTATAAACAGTGAACACAGACTCAATGAGCTGTGGTCGCTCAGTTTGTATATGCTGACAGGGTACTGGATATAGACAGGTAGATAAGATAGGTAGGGATAGATAGATAGATAGATAGATAGATAGATAGATAGATAGATAGATAGACTGATATTCAGATAGATTTTGCTTTGGCTATAGGAAAATATGAATAAGGTGCTTGTTTTTATTTTCAATTGCCAAACAAGAAAGATACCCTTTTTCCAAAATTAAATTTTAAAAACTCTGCTTGTTACCTGAAATTATACTGTCATGCAATTTGCTAGGCATTCGTTTCTTAATGGCTAAACCTTTTCCCACAAACTTATATTTCAGATCTCTGAATACTTAAAACTATTTCGAAGGAGAGGGGTATCTTTTGACAACTTTTTTGATATAGCTGATAAATTGCTGATATTTGCCTCCATGCACAAATATGTCCTCTTTGTTCAGGGTTGCTCAAATGTAGATCCCAAGATGTGGTCGAAAGCTTATTTGAAGGGACTTCACAGAGAGCAGGCGTGAGCGGGCAGGGAGACTGTGAAGGGAGAAGGAAAACCAGCACTGGCATGCATAACTAACATGGTGGCTGTGCCAAAAGGGCCTCGCTGCCAAGGCTGCTGAGCCACAGCGTGCCCGCACTGTCAGAGGACAGGTGGGGCTTGTCTGTGCCCTAGCTGCTCGCTGTCCTCCATTCACAGAAGGTTGTCTCGGGACAACTCCTTTGACCTGCTATGCTCTGGATGTCTGGCCTAAAGAAGTGCTTATGGCTTCAGAGGAAGCTCCAGTACCAAATGGGAGACCCTCGTGGCCTGCCCTGCCCCATAAACACAAGCTACCCAGTGGGATAAAGATTTCAGGAGAAAAAAAAAAAGCGGATGTTTAAAATGATAAGATCAGGATGGAAGAGATGGCTCAGTGCTTCCTAGTCTTAGAAATGCTAGCTGATCTTCCTAATGACCCACATGGGATTCCTGGCACCCACACTGGGTGTCTCACAACCACCTGTAGCTTCAGCTCCAAGAGGTACAATACCCTCTTCTGGCCTACATAAGGATCTGCACTCATATGTGCCCATAGCATATCCCTACCTCACCCCTGCCCCCCCCACACATACACACAATTAAAATATTTTATTTAATTAAAAATAAAATAAATCCTTAAATTATACATATATAAAGGGCACACCCTAATTAATTCATTATTTATCCAAAATTCTACTGTAAGTGCACATCTGCCCTTTTTTCTTTTTCATTTTTTTTCTTGTACATCTGGAAACTCTATCTCCATGACATACTTGAAGTGGGATCCAGTTGGCATGAGACTCAGACTGGTCAGTACTACTGTAGTTAAAACAAGATCAGTTAAAAGGAGAGGAAAGACAAATGTCTTGGGCCATTGGGTAATCCTTTTGTCATTATTTGTATGTGTTAATGTATTTTTACTAAAGGTAGGCTGTGAAATATCACCCTGGAGTGTGTACCTTACTAGGAATGTCCATCTAGTCTTCCAGGTAGGCTTTGGGGAGTTTTCTTGGAGCACTCTTCCACACACCAGAACACTGGCTCTTTCTGGAACCTTCTCTTCATCTTGAAGGCTCCTGTGCCTCTGAAATCTTTGTTCATTCCTGGTGTGACAGTTCTTACCACCAGCCTGTCTTCAAAATCACGGCCAAATACCTCTACGCTGGGAAAAGGCATCTTTTTGTGGTCTAGAGAGGGACAATGGGGTCTTCCAAATCTCCTCCTGGAAATCTAGGGTCCTGCCTTTGCTTCTTGGATTTTCCTTGTACTTATTGCTGATTCAGAGTCTAGTGAGTTAAGAATGGTAACTGGCAGGATACTGGATTTTTCCCAGACAGTTCAATCAGGGCTCTGGGATGTCAGGGCCACTGAACAGTTCTTTCAGCATCCACCTCCTTCCTACTCCTGTGCACACTGCTGCTATTTTCTGAAGCTCTGATGGCAAATCCAATCAGTTTCTTCTCCTTCTAGAGTTTCTTCATTTTCTGGAAACCTGGCAGCCATGCAGGCTAAGAAAGCAAGTAAGCTAACTGCAGATATTCTTCTCTGTCCTCCTCTCCAATCAAATCCCTCAGTCTCACCTTCAGCTCTAGTGAAGACCATCAGGTGTAGCCTCTCTCTCCTCTCTGACCCCACCTCCAGTTGCTCACACAAAATTTCCTCTCCATTCATCCTTTTATAGCAGCCGCCAACCCCAGAGGACATTTCCTGGGAACCTACAAGCCAAGCCTACCAGAGAAGCAAGTAGGACAGTTAAGTACATGGGCAAGCTTCAGATCATCACTCCCCCTCCTCGCCTTTAAATCTAACCCCTCCACCCCATGCCCAGCTCTGGAGCAGACTCTCCCACAGTTTGCCCCCCATTTCCAGAGGATCTGGTGGAACACCCTGTTTTCTGCCCTCCTGTAGATCTCATCATCTGCCACCTAACTCATCTCCATTCCTAAGTGTCAGCTCCCAATGCCTAGAAGCACATTTTACCTGGAAGCCCTAATAGCCATATCTGCCAGAACCACAGAAAACTTCCCTATCAGGCAACATACAGTCACCATACTCTCCAAGAAGGCAAAGAGAAACAGAAACTAAGGAACAAAACATGAACCCAACAAAGACACCTAAAATTACAATCTTCTCAACCCAGGTGCCTATACATAAAAACACAGTAGCAGCCAGGACAATATGTCTCCACGGGGCCCTGAGAATTTCAACATAGATGAAACACAAGACAGAGACAAAACAAAGACCTTAAAACAATCTTTATTAATATGATAGAAAGATAGAAAGAGGAAATGGATGAATCTCTTAAATCTATGAAAAAGCTAACAAAAAGGAAAGGAAATGAATAAACTGGTTCAAGGGCTGAAAGTGGAAATAAAATCAATAAAGAAAACACAAACAGAGGGAAATCTATAAATGAAAAAAAATTGGGACTCCAACAAGAACCTCAGAGGCAAGCCTCAGCAACAGAATTCAAGGGATGGAACAGAGAATCTCAGGCATTAAAGACATGGTAGATGAAATGGATACCTCAACCAAAGAGAATGCCAAATGTAAAAATAATCCAGGCACAAAACATCCAGAAAGTGTGGGACACTATGAAAAGACTAAATCTAAGAACAAAAAGAGAGGAAGAAGAAGAAACACAGGTAAAAGGCACAGAAAGCACTTTCAATAAATCCCTAACCTAAAGAAGATTATTAGCAAGCCACAAGAAGCATTCAGAAGACCAGATAGACTGGACCAGAAAAGAAAGTCCCTGCTGCTCATCATAATCAAAACACTAAATGGACAGAACAAAGAAAGAATACTAAAAGCTACAAGGAAACAGACCCAATAACATTTAAAAAGACAGACCCATTAGAACAGCACCAGACTTCTCTATGGAGACTTTAAAAGTGAGAAGGGCCTAAACAGATGGTCTGCAGACTCTAAGAGACCACAGATGCCAGCCAGACTACTAGATTCAGTCAAACTTTCAATCAGATAAATGGAGAAAATGAGAAAAAAGAATCATCCTGCTTGATGTAACCCAGACCCAGAAAGATAAATACAGTATGTATTCTCTCATATGTGCATATTAGTTACGTCAGTTGATAACCAAGCTACAATTCAAAGAACCACAGAGGTTAGGTATAGAGTAAAGGAATAGGGAGCACAGATAGATCTCCCTAGGAAATAGAAATTGAAGGATGGATGGATGGATGGGGAGGAGGGGCTGAATGGGAGAATCAAGTTGGGAGGAAGATGAAGGGGGATGCAGGAGGAAATATGGGGAGAGTCCCTTAAGGGCTATTTGAGGGGTGGTATGGAAATCTAATACAGTATAATCTTTCTAAAATATATACATTTATGAAGGTGATCCAAATGAATCACTAAATAATGTGAGAGACAGAACCTTAGCTGGGTGTTTCTTGTCACCAAATAAAGTTTCTATCATTGGGAATGAGTTACATGTAATTGAATTGTTGGCTATCAGATTCAAAGGAAACTCCAGTTCCCCAGACTCCAAAAGTCAGTTTTAATATCCAGAAATGAACACAACCTGGACTATAAGAGGATTTCAGGCAGTTAGATAAAAGCCATCATTCCTCAGGAACGTGTGAAACTGGTTCCCATCAACCCAAAGAAATCATTTCCCTTATCTCTGGCAGAGGGAACATATACCTATGGCCCCTGTCAGCATGTCAAAGCACATGCCGGCCTCCAGGCTCCCTCGGTATCACAAGGACCTGTTGCACATTTAGAACCCATGCCAGCATCCTGCCCTTCTCACCTCCTCCCTACCTCAAACCCCATCCTGCTCACAGGTTTCCTCCCTGCTAGTCACGCTCTTCTTTCTGCTCTGCTGCTGCCTCTCTAGCTATTTCTGCTCCACACAGTCTTCTACTCTCCCCTCTCTCACAGTCCTGGCCCAGCCAGGTCCATTCTGTCAGACATAATCAGTTTACTTCTTTCTCTCCTTGCTCTGGACACCTCTAGAATCAAAAGGATCCTGGAAACCTGGATGGACAACAGAAACCAAACTCAATAGCATCTCTGGAGGTTCTTTGAGTGATGTCATCTCAGGGCTTTCCTTTTTACTTTTTATTTCTTTTTTATTTTATTTGTATATTTCTTGATTTTTTCATGTTTTTTTTTTAATCCCCCAGGTTCTTTGCAAATATATTAAAGTTTTAGCTTGTGTTTTTATGTGATTTCTGAGTGTGTGAACAAGTGGGTGTCTATGTCTATATTTGTTTCTTATGCCTTTTCTTCAGCTCTTTTCCTACTGTTTGCTTGTTTTGTATTATTCCAATGTGTTAGCTTTTGTTTATTTTATATTATATATTATATTAATTATATTATATCATTCTGTTATTCTAATCCCTCAGAAGCATGTTTGTTTCCTAACAAGAAACAGAAAAGGATAGAACAGAGGGAGAGGAGGTGGGAAGGATCTGGGAGGAAGAGAGGGAGGGGAAACTGTAATCAAGATAGATTATATGAGAAAAAGATCTATTTTCAATAAATGAAAAAAAATATTTTCCTATTCATTCAGCTTCCTAGAATGTCTACATCGTCAAAGGAAAGTGCTCGACAGCCTTGAAAGCCTCTTGCTCTCCATGCCTTCCTTTCTCTGTTTTAAATGAAGACCAGTTCAACTTCTTTCGCCCTTCAGATCGCCAGACTCTCTAATGCAGCACTGTTTTATAGTCAGTATCCCCGTTCCTGTTGATAGTAGTGTACCATTGTTGGCATCAGGAACTGGCTTTACAGTCAGAAACCGGCTTTATGATCCCTAGTCACCTCCGAATCCAGCGATGACGATGACGTCACCTCTAAGAGACCACAAAAGGGCCCATGTGTCTGTTGCCATGGCAATCGCCATTCATTCCCTGTGTCCACCTGCCAGCCCTTACCAGTGCGCAGCAATTACAACACGGCCTAAATAACAGGCAGAGCCCCCTGACCTCCTCTCTCTTTCTTTCTTTTTTTGCCGTTCCTTTGTCTACCCCACACCCCATAAACCTCTCCTGTGGAACTGTGCTGGCCTGGTGTGATCTGTCCCACCAGTCGCCATTCTAATACAACACCCATAGCCTCCTAGTCCTTTTCCTTTGACTCTGTACAGCACAGTTCTACTTTATCAAATTATACAACAGTTTCTTTCCATCTTCTGAGGCTTCTCCAACAGTTTCTTTCCATCTTCTGAGGCTTCTCAGGCCACCTAGTCTTTGCTTTTCTGTTGCTGTGTCATAATGTCATCCTGTTTGTTTCACACATGTTGGTTCAGGCACTCTAAGAAGCAGAAGCCAAATCATGGCTGGCCTGTGTGTGAGACAAATTGGGAGCAATGACGTTTGTAAGAAACATGGAGGGAGGAACTGGGGAAGAGCCTAAAAAGACCACTGATGGGAGAGGCAATCAAAAAAGATAGGTGGCAGTGACTAAGACTACCATTTGTGGATTTGTCTTAAAATAGTTAATTAGCAAATGTGTAGTTCAAGGCGTACAATCTAATGATTTGACCTATGTTTACATTGTATAATTAATATCAGAGACAATTAATTACTATGTCTATTATCACCCTTAGATATTATGAGGAGGATGAATCGGATATCAGATTAGCTCTCATCTAATTTCACTGAAAGTGGGCTTTGAGGTTTCAAAAGCCCAAACTAGGCCCAGTGTCCCTCTCTTCTTGCTGCCTGTGGATCAGGATGTAAAACTCTCAGCTACTGCTCCAGAGCCATGCCTGTCTGTTTCCCACCATGATAATAATGGATGAAACTTCTGAAACTGTGAGCAAGCTTCCCATGAAATGCTGTCTTTTATAAAAGTTGCCTTGATCATGGTGTTTCCTCATAGCAATACAGAACTGACTAAGATGGAAATTGATTTTGAAAGTTATTGAGACTGCTATTCAGGAAATTTAAGTAAATGAGAGAATATTCATGAGATTTAAGTAAATAAGAGAACTCAAGTTTGCTGAGACATTTTAGACAGAAATTTTGCATCATTTCTTTTTTTTCCAAATCACTGTGTGAACTGAAGTTCCAGGAGTGGGAGGGGCTGCACTTGAGTTTAAAATTCCACAAGTCTAACTGGATAACACTACAACCTCCTAACTACGAAGAATTGTAATATTGCTGTTCCAGAGTCAAATTAACTTGGGCTTGCATTACCTTCTTAATAGTCACTTACTGCTCATGTCTATGCCCTTGTAAATGTGTAAGAGCCTTGAAGATGAATTAACAGGCCACTAGATTCCACCAAGCTAAAAGCCAAGAATGTAATGAGATAACATCTAATGCCTAGAGAAGAAAGTTCCCAGCTTTACTGTATTGTCTAGCCAACGCTCCCACTGGTGTCTTTGAAAAGAGATTTGATTTTTCATCATTTCTTTGTTTCTTGGCCACTGTTTCTGTGAAGAGATACCATGACCAAAGCAGCTCTCTTTTTTTAAAAAAATTTATTTATTTATTCACTTTACAACCCAATATTGGTCCTTCCTCTCTTCTCAATACAGTGGGAGATATGGATACTGAAGTGTCCACTTCCTGTAGCCAGGCAGGACTCTCATTGGAAGAATAGGGACAGCAACCCACTCACAAAACCTTTGACCCAAAAAGGGTCCTACCTACAGGATACACAGAGACAAAGATTCAGTAGATACTGAAGAAATGGCCAACCGATAACTGTCCCAAATTGAGACCCATCCCACGGGCAAGGACCAATCCCTAACACTATTAAAATACTCTGTCATGCTTACAGGCAGGAAACTAGCATAACTGTCCTCTGAGATGTTCCACCCAGCAGCCAATCGAAAGAGATGCAGAGACTCACACCCAAATATTAGATGGAGCTCAGGGAGTCCTATGGAAGAGTTGGGCCAAAGCAACTCTTATGAAAGAAAACATTTAACTCAGGGCTTATGTTTCAGAGATTTAGCCCATTATCATCGTGGCTGGAAGCATGGCAGCATGCAGGCAGGTCTGATGCTGGAGAAGGAACTGAGAGCTCTACATCCAGACCCTCAGGCAGCAGAAAGAGATTGACACTGGGCCTTGTTTCAAAGCTCACCCCCAGTAACACACTTTCTCCAACAAGACAACACCTACGACAATGCCACACCTCTTTATAATTCTCAAGTAGTATTCCTCCCTAATGATTAAACATTCAACTATATGAGCCTATGAGGGGCGTTCTTATTCAAGGCACCACACTCTGTAACTACAGAAACTTCATGAACCTGTTACTATGTTGGAGCATGATATTTTGGGCAACCAGAATCCATGTTCTAAGGTCCTAGTCACTCACTTTTGGTTCCAGAATAAAGTATTCCTGTTTAGATGAGAGCTATGCTTTGTGAGAACAACTACTTAGGCATGAGTTTATTTCAACAGCTCCTTAGAATTTTCATGTAAGAAACAGGTAATCCTAACAATAGGCACTACTTACTTAGGTAGAGCCCACAGCACAGCACCACTGCACAGTACAGCTTCACCTAATATGAGCTATTACTGACCTTCAATTAAGAGTGGACGTGATGTGTATTCATGTAAAATCACCTGCTTTCTAATAATTCCCCCAGTCCACTTTCCTTCCCTATTGCCAAGACACCGGAAAGAAGCAGTTGACCAGGACTGAAAAGTCTGCTCATCTTAACTGGTAGATACCTGCAGCTGTGGGTGCGTAGCTAGCTGGAAGGCTGCCAGATCTGCTCATCCTGTGTTGCTGCCGAACTGTTTGCTCCTGAAATATGGCAGATTAAAATGATGATAAACACATTCTAAATCAAATTCCTCTTGGCTGGGAACAGCGGAAGGGCCTGTTCTTACCTGGAGCCCCTGGAGTTCCTGGAGTCATGTCAGCTGCTCTTATGATCATGTGAAGTCTTGACTGCATGTGGAGACTCCACCATGAGGGGGCTGTCTTACTGGATGGGCAAAGGAGTGTGCTAGCTCTTGGTTGAAGGCTCCAGATCTGCTGCCAAGAGTCACCTGCGGACCTTCACAGCATGGCGCTCCTGTGAAACAAGTTGGCTTAAAGACAAAGTTTCAATGTCCTATATGGCCTAACATCAGAAATCATGCTACAATATTGCTGGCTGAACTAGAGAACACAGGCAAGAACCACCTTTTGTAAAAAATGGATTAAGCCTATGTTCTTCCTTTGGATTCATAGGCAAATTCAATCTTCCTGCCAAGCTGCTTGCTTTGAGAAGAAAAATGAAGCCATGGGCCAGGGAGTGGCTCTCCAGCAGGATTCTATCCAAGTCCTGTTAGCGTACCCTAATCAGTGCGGTTAGTAGCACAGACAGATGCCTTCAAAAGAACAGGCTTCTCACACATCCCAGCCTTTTTGTCTTTTATTAACATATCTTAATTTTCTGTATCTTCCTAGTCTTAAATCCTACACGTTGTATAGTATCTAACTGCTCCCTAGAGGTGCACTCAGTGCCCCCCTCCCCCTTTAAAGAAGTAAGCTCAGGGATCGGGGTGGGGGATGGGCATAGAGCCAGTGCTGGAAGCGAACTCACTGTGCTGACCTTCTCTGACAGGATTAGAAAAAATATAAAGCTGTTGGCAGCAACAGGAAGGATTTAGCCAGCAGAAGAGTGAAGTTTGTTAAATACTGACTTGGGGGAAATGGAAAATCCTTCTCAGGAGGTCCTTCGAAACAGGATAGATTCTAATCTGTCTGGAAGAATTTAGGTGTGGTTTTTCTCGGGGGCAAGTGAATTGGTTTATATAACTTCACAGAGTTTCCTGTATGCTTTTTTGACACCCTTCCATGACTATTTAAAAACTTACCCATTGCCTCTCACCACCCCAACAAAGGCCCTTAGGTACAGAATATTTGGTGACCATATCTCAAAGCTTAGTGATCCCCTCTTCTGGGAAGTGGGAGACCACCCACAAAGAGCAACGATAGGCTGCCACCTAAAGTCTACATATGTGCCCTACTGTGAATTGTCTGTCATCTTCATTGTTCCATTAGTAGAATTATTTGCAAAGTCTGGTCATTAGTACATTTTTAAAAAGAGTTTCTATTACTTTGGATTTTTTTTTTTTTTTTTTTTTTTTTTACAAAAGCATTCCCCATGAAAAATGTCCTAATTAACTTTTAGTGTATGCAATAATATACGTATGTTTTTAAACTTCAACACTCTTAGGAAAAAAAGAGGAAGAAAGGCTGTAACTGATGCTTGCTCCAAGCCTTGTCATTGACGATGTGTGTGTTCTCTATGTGAAGAAACCCAATGCTTCTAACCTAGTCTGTGAATGCTATGTTTTCTTTTCTAAACAAACAATGAGATGATCAATTTCAATCTCATGCCCTGGCCTCTATACAAGTGTGTTTCCCATTAAAGTTCATCATAATGTTTCCAAATGTGTTTCTCAAACAAATCAAGACCATTTTATCCCTACATAGTTAAATCGTCTTGATTTCATTTGAGAAAAATGCCAGAGGTCAACAGAAAAACGTAGCTGAGTAGGCCATTTTGAAAAATGTTATGGTCCTCATGGAAAGACTCGATAAATTTTACCTTTAGATATGGAATCTAAACAAGCTTTGCCTCCCTTTCCTTTGAGGTACTGTGATTTTCAAAGTGTCCATTTCCCCCTGCCTTTTCATGATGGGTTAATGACGAATGCCTATTACACACTACCTTGGCTATAACGTATCCTTGTGATTGCACCACACCAGGCCTGTTTTGATAATCATAAAACTTCCAGCCCTTATCCCCACAGCCCCACACAGGAGCTGTCTTGAGAATTTCTACCAAGTAGCTTTGTATTCCCAAAAGACATGAAAATTTGAAAAAGTTTTATATTTTGCTTTACAGTATAATAGTAGATGAAAAAATGACAAGCATGGATTGTATAAAATATCAAACAAGTAAGAACCTGTAAATTCATAATAGACTTAAACAAAAACACTTAATTGCTATTGGAGATACATGGTTCCAACTCACCTTTCTTTTAGTTTACATTTATGTTTTTATTCTGTTTGTGTATAGGCAAGTAAGGGGAGGTTTTGATGCTAATGTCCTGTTCCCCAATTGGTCCTTGATTTGTCAGTAAAGACGGCCAAGGGCCAATTGCTGGGGGAAGATATAGGTGGGATTTCCGGGTCCCAGGAGTTTAAAAAAAGGGAGACACAAGCCGGGCCATGGTGGCACACACCTTTAATCCTAGCACTCAGGAGGCAGAGGCAGGAGGATTTCTGAGTTCAAGGCCAGCCTGATCTACAGAGTGAGTTCTAGGACAGCCAGGTTCTATACAGAGAAACCCTGTCTTGAAAAACCAAAAAAAAAAGGGGGGGGGGGGAGGAGACACAAGGAAGGAAAGAGAAAGTTTTTCTACCATGCTTTGGAGGAAGAAGAATGAAGCAACCACATGAAGTCTTGAGGGAGCTGGGGGCTGTAGCCTTCAATATAGGCAGGTGGCCAAGGATGTTTGGCAAGGCCTAGATGAGACTAGCCACTGAAGTTCAGGGCATGTGGGAACATGGAGATAATAAATTGGTAAGGGCACACTTTTCCAGGCAGAAGATAGTAACGCCCAGCTATAGTGCCTAGAAGGCATGTAGTAAAGTAACAGTGTGTGTGTGTGTGTGTGTGTGTGTGTGTGTGTGTGTGTGTGTGTGTGTGTCTTTTATCATCAGATTCAGGGAAGCTGGGAGAGGACTGGTAGCTCAGTCACCTCCCAGAGCTAAAAGCAGGTAGAACAAAAGGGAAGCTGGGAGGGGCTGGTGGCAAGACTGATCCCAGAGCAAAGGTGGTAGCAATAAAACTCAGACCAATGCTGTGCATGGGGGGAGGGGGGTGTGCTAGTGGGAGTCAGAGTACAACGGTGGGAATTGGTTTTATTTTCCATCACGAGGGTTCTAGGGATCAAACTCTCATTCTCAGACTTGGCAGTAGCACTTACACCTGCTGCTGAGTCATCATGCTAGACCCCAGCTCAACTTTCTTTTTTTTTTTTTTTTTTTTTATAAACTTTGTTTGTTTTTTGTTTTTTTCAAGACAGGGTTTCTCTGTGTAGCCCTGGCTGTCCTGGAACTCACTCCGTAGACCAGGCTGGCCTCCAACTCAGAAATCCACCTGCCTCTGCCTCCAGGGTGCTGGGATTAAAGGCGTGCGCCACCACTGCCCAGCGCCAGCTCAACTTTCTTAAGAAGAACAGACAGGACCCCCACCTACCAGCAGATGGTGTGGGCAAGACAGAGCACACCCAGACTGCCCAGGTGCCACCAAGATGAGTAAATAAGTGGTAGAGTAATAGGAGACAAGAAGCAGTAGAATTACAGGGGTGAGGAACAGCCTGATGTAGCCTGCACTGTCTCCTAAGGCCATGGTGAGGTACTTGTCTCCTGCTGCCAATGAAGGCCATGTCTGAGTCTGTGGCCCTGCATCAGCAGGGGTCTGTGTTGATATCTGTGGCTCATGTTACCACCAAAGACCATTTGGACATCCCTTGTCTGGGCTGCTGCTTGGGGCCATGTTGATGCCCTAGGGCTATACAGAACTGGCCCTGTCCCTCACTGACTGAAGCACATAGAGGACACTTGACTCCATGCCTGCTGCCACCCCCAACTGGGCAGGATGGGAGAGCTGGCCTTGCCACTCACATGCTGCAGCACTCCGAAGAGCAGGCCCCACATTTCACCTGGGAAGCATCTGTTCCTGGTGATGGTGGGTGATAGAAAGTGGGATCTGAAGACAAGAGATCTGAAAAGCTGGCTTTGCCCCTCACTGGGCAATCCAGGAAAGCAGACCACAATGGCATGAGCACCAGAGAGCAGGTGGACTGACTGACTTCGCTACCATCTAGGCCTAGATCCAGAGCTCTGAGTTGGCCCATCCCAACATCTAACCCATCTATGAACTACTGGAGCTCATGAAGGGACTAAAGAACCTGTAGAGTCAAAGCTGTAGGTTCTCCATGACCCAGAACAAGAGCAGGATATCTAAGAGGAATCCTGTCAGGATCCAGTATTAACAGTGAAGCAGAAGTCAGAGGCCTCAAATCAGACCAATGATTCACTGTAATGAACGTTTGTACGTAAAGCTGTTTGAGGGAAAGGGTATACTGTGTGACACCATGATACACTACAGCTTCTGTAGTGAGGTTTTTTTTTTTTTAATTTTATTTATTTTATTTTTATTTTTTTCTTTTCTTTTGGGAGGGGAGGTTGCAATGGTGAAGGGTGGATATGGAGGATGAGACGATAAGTGGGACTGGGGTGCATGATGTGAAATTCACAAAGATTCAATAAAAAGCTAAATAGAAAGAAGGAAAAAGAAGGAGGAGAAGAGGAGGAGGAGGAGGAGGAGGAGGAGGAGGAGGAGGAGGAGGAGGAGGAGGAGGAGGAAGAACAACTGGCGAATTGACAAACGGGAAAAAAATAAAAAAAATAAAGCCAGTTCCCTTTCTTCCTGAAGCTGTTCATTAGGGTAGTTCAGCTATTGACAAGAAAAAGTAATTTACGAAAGGATAGCAGTTAGTAAATGCACAGAAAATACAGAAAGAAATTCACCACCCCATCACATAACTCTATTTTACAATCACTAATAAAATAAAGTAGACAAGCATCAAAGATTGCTTAAAGGTCTAGGAGAAATTTTCATGGAGAAATGGTGATAGGAAATCAGGTTGATGACCCTGGAAATCACAGATCAATTTCAGCACTACCAAAAGAGCAAGAAAAGAGCTGGTGGGTCTCCTGAATGACAGCTTAAAGGGCAGATGTCATCTGTAAAGCATTTTTCTAGGTAGAATGTAAATCAAGCCTCTTATGCTGGCTGGTTTTATGTCAACTTGACACAAGCTAGAGTCATCAGAGAGGAAGGAGCATCAGTTGGAGAAATGGCTGCATGACATCCAGCTGTAACGTATTTTCTCAGTTAGTGATCAATGGGGGGCAGAGGGACAGCCCATTGTGGGTGGTGCCACTCCTGGGCTGGTGGTCCTGGATTCTATAAACAGCAAACTGAACAAGCCATGAGAAACAAGCTAGTAAGCAGCACCCCTCCATGGTCTCTGCATGTAGTTCCTGCCTCCAGGTACCTGTCCTGTTTGAGTTCCTGTCCTGACTTCCTTCAATGATGAACAGCAATGAGGAAGCATACACTAAATAAACCTTTTCTCCTCAACTTAGCAATTTGTTCATGGTATTTTGTTGCAGCAATAGAAACCTGAACTAAGGCATCTCTCAAGTTTCCTTGACAGTATACAGAAAATACAGATGCACAATGTGTTTATATCTATTTTAATCTGTTCTCATTCATTGTCTTTCCTTATAGAGGAAATTATATGGTATTTGGAATTGATTTTTAAGACCTTCAGAAAAAAATTAGGGAGACAGATACAAGATTAATGAAATATTATTCCCCATATATTTATGTATATATGAAATTTGTATTAAAAAAAGAATAATGCGGAAGTGCCACGAGTCATCATGCTGATTAGAAAAGTACCTGGCGAAGAAGAATACAGCCAACACGTCCTTAACCTCAACAAACTGTGGGCGAACTCGGAAAGTCTTCATTAGCCACAGAATAGAGGCTGTCCTTAAATAAGACAGTACACAGGGACAATGTCAGAAAATTATATCAGAGTTTAACAGGCTGTTAAGGACTCAATCACTTATTTTATAAGAAATGTCACTCCAGAAAGGAAGTTTACATTAAGCGATAAAATAATCTTATTTTGAGAAAAATGGGTCAATTTAAAGATATTCACAATGAGCTATTAGGATGCAACTGAAACATAACTTTGGCACTTGATTGTAACTATCAGTTGGATTGAATTAAGAAGTGCAAAGGCTTACTTAAATGAAGCACACCTTTGGGTATAGTGTGTCAAGGTGTTTCTCGGAACTGAGAAGGGAATGTTGAGAGCATTATCCCAAAGGTTGGGGTTCCAGAAGGAGTTTAAAAGGAAGGAGAACAAAGATGTGAGCACCAGCTTGCTCCTTTCCTACTTCCTGATCGGGCTTGTATGTTCCTGCTGTTGCTGCTGTTGCTGTGTCTGTCTCCACTGCCCAATGCTCTCCCCACGATGTTTTTCTTGCCTTGGCGGACTGAAGACCTTGAACCAAGCCACAGTAAACTTTTGCCTCCTCTAGTTGCTTCTTATCAGGTATTTGTTCACAAGAAAAATATTCAAAAATTGTAAAGAAGAAGGCAGACTTTGCCTTATTTGAAAATATATTATCACTTAACTTAGTGTCAACCATTTTCAAAGTATTTCCCACAGGCAGAGATCCAGAGGTTTTGTATTTTCTCTTTCCCACCCGGTCCCTAAGGTTAAAATGATCATTGCCATTTAATTGGGCGTGGGGGGACTGGCAACCAAAGCAGAGGAGCCAAGGGTCTTGAGGCATCAAAAGATAAGAAATATAAACAAAACAAATGTGCGTGTCACCATCAAACTCCACTAGATACAGCCATGCCATTTTCCCACCGACAAGCCATAGACAATGAGGCGTCAAGGATCTCATGCCCAGACAGATTCTTGGTTCAGTCTGTTGTCTACCCAAGCAGGTAGAACAAGGAGCTGGTCTAGGGCAGCCAAAGCAAGAATACGAAGGAGGGGAAATAATGAAACTTTCCACTGGAATGTGCAGACTGCGGGCTTAGGTAGCTTCCCCCACCCGTCCTGCCTCCTGAGACAAGTAGGAGCTTTCCCTAACCGTGGAGGGCTCTGGTGACTCATTTCTTGGATTCTCTAAACAAAAAGTCCCTGGGTAAGTCACCATAAGGAGTCCCGGAGAAAGCCGGCCACAGCTACAGGTTTTTCAGGGAGTCTCATTAGAGGTAACAGAGAAATGATGTCACACTCTTGGAAAAGCCTCTGGAGACACAAAGCAGAGACAAAGACTGCTGAGTAGAGAAGAGGCTTTAGAGGAAAGAATACACGCTACTGACAAGATGGGGGCCGCGAGGGAGCAGAGTAATGCGTGGTCAGGAAAGAGGAAGTAGTCATGGCAGTCATGGGACCCAGGGAGAAAGTCTCAAACAAGGGAGGCAGATGGTGAGCAAACCAAAGGAAGGCATGGTTTTGAAGAATGAAAGGGAGAAAAGAAAGGTAGCCCCTGTCTGCTGGGTGCCTGTTTCCATCTTTCATTTGGAATTCATCTACATTTCACATCTGACACACAGGGGAGATTGAGAGCGAGGTAGAATGACAAGGTGAACTAAAGGTGTCTCCTCCCTAAGATGTGCCATCTCTATGAGCTAAATGATGGTTTAGTTTTCCTTCTTGGAAATAAATGGAATAGCCTAACTAATTTGTCATATATGTTTTTCTTATTCAAAAAATACAGAAGCAAATTTGTCCATCACAAAAAAAGGTGTCTTATTACTTGTTTGGGTATGTATTTCTTTTCCAGAATATATCATTAGCCATTTCCTGTCTTTCTCCTGATCAAATTCCTCAAACCCCATATGGATCACTGCCCCAGAAAGACGCTGTCGAGGCAGGATGAAAAGATAAGGAAAATCATGAAGATGTGGGGAGAGAGAGAAGCCCCTCAGTTCAGACAGCTGTCGAATCCACTCACCATCTGAGAAGCAAAGATTTCCATCACAATTAACAGCATTCACTGCAAAACAGTGTGTGTGGAGAAAGTTGGCAACCTAGCCAGGCTTAAGACCTGTATCTCTTCTGGATATTTTCTGGGACTTTCAAAAGCAAAACTGTCTTAGAGTTTCTATTGTTGTAAATAAAGCACCATGATCAAAAGCTAATGTGTAGTCATCTTCCGGGGAACTTGGGGCAGGAACTGAAAACAGAGGCCATAAAGGAATGTTGCTTACTAGTTTGTTCTTCGTGGCTTGCCCAGTCTGATTTCTTTCTTTTTTTGTTTTTTTGGTTTTTTTTTTAATTAAATATTTTTTTATTTACATTTCAAATGTATTCCCCTTTCCAGGTCTTCTCTTCAGAAACCCCCTATTCCATTCCCCCTCCCCCTGCTTCTATGAGGGTACTCCCCCCCCCCACCCACACCCTCCTGTCTTCCCCCTCTGGCATTCCCCTACACTGGGGCATCGAACACTCTCAGGCCCAAGGGCTTCTCCTCCCACAGATGTCCACCAAGGCCATCCTCTGCCACATATGCAGTCACCACTATGAGTGCCTCCATGTGTATTCTTTGGTTATTGGTCCAGTCCCCGGGAGCTTTGAGGGATCTGACCTGTTAACACTGTTGCTCCCTCCATGGGGCTGTAAACCCCATCAGCTCCTTCAGTCCCATCTCCAACTCCTTCATCGAGAACTCTGTGCTCAGTCCAATGGTTGGCTGTGAGCATCCTCCTCTGTATTTGTCAGGCTCTGGCAGAGCTTCTCGGAGACAGTCATATCAGGCTTTCCTCAGCAAGAACTTCCCAGCACCCACAATAGCATCCAGGTTTGGTGTCAGCCTGATTTCTTACAGAGCCCACAACCTCCTGCCCAGGGATGGCACCAGCCACAATGGGCTGGACCCTCCCACATCAATCATTAATTAAAATAACCCAGAGGGCTTGCCTATAGGCCACTCTCTTAGGGGCATCTTCTTGATTGAGGTTCTCCCTTCCCAAACAACTCTAGCCTGTGTCAAGCTGACATAAATACATGACATCACAAAAAGCATTATTTCCAAGGAAGATACCCTAACTTCCTGTGTCTCTGTTCTCTAGACTTAAACCTTCTCAGTTATAATCCTGTCTGGTGCCTCTGTAAAACCTCCCTGTGAAGGAGTCATTTAAGATTCCTTCGAAGTGCTTTGATGATCAGAACTTCCGAAACCACCAGTTCTTAACTATTATAGACTATGAAGTGTGACTCTTCTCTGAAAAACCCATGCTCTCGGGAGTATTTTATACTCTTCTCAGTGTTTGTTACCTGCGTCATCTGTGATTTAAAAAAAAAAAAAAAAAAATGCCTTTTAGGGCTGGAGAGATGGCTCAGCCATTCAATGCTAGGCTTACAACCAAAAATATAAAATATGTCTTTTAATAAACCCCATGTCTGCTTTACACTGGATCATGATGAAATTCTGTGACATGGCCAGGGATCTAGTCTTTCCTGAGTGAAGGCCCTTAAGTGAGGCACCTTCCCCAAGCTGCCATGGGTGACAGTGTGTAGTTGTCTCTCATTGCCTCCATCACTGGCATCTCTTCCACGGATACTTCAACCCTCCAGCCTATTCCATTATGTGTGTGAGAGTTCTTCTTCCTATTGCCTTTGCTCTAGTTCCCAACTCGGTTCTAGAATCGTCCCAAACTGTGTGTCTCCCTTACTTGTTTGTAGTGGGATTCTGTCTATATGGCTTTATGCATTTATTGTCTTAAGGGTAGATTAAATGCTCATAGAACTGGAGAAATGGAGAAGCTCGTACATATCAGAGTCCTGGGGACTTGCAAGGGGTTCTCTGCCTCAGTGTGGTACCAGGTGATAGAACTTGTCAAAGGTTAGTCCTAGCAGTGAGGTCCCACAAAGCTCCCTCTCCTCACCCTCACTCTCCTCTCTGTTGACTACTAGTGTCTTGCCATCTGATAGCCTGTGCTACCTCAGTACTCTGACAGCACTAATAAAAAAAAAACCATCAACAGATGTAAACCCTGACACCAGAGCTCCAGAACCATGAGTGAGAATAAACCTTGTTTTCTTATAAAGATATCCAACTTCAGGTGTTCTGTTATAATAATGCAAAATGGACTAATATGACACCCACTGTGGACATCTTACAGATGATAAAGCAGGATAAAAGAAATATTGTCACACTGCTGGCAAGAACGGTGCAGTTATGTCAAGTATTAGTGAGAATTATCATAGCATCGGCTTCTAAAAGACATCTAGCCTATTTTCAATATTTCTGTCAAAAGAATGACCAATTCTTGTTTTTCATGTTTCTAATTGGTATCACTGCAGAGTTCGGAGAGTTTGCGTGACAACTCACATTTTTTTTCTTGTCTGTTTCTGTGGCTCGAGATAACTATTGCTGGGAAAAGAATATAATTACATGCATTTTTATTGGTAAAGACCCATTCATTACATATGACAGTGACCATATCTACACCAGGGGTTTAGTCTGACAATGTCTATTTTACCCCTGAGCCTTTGAGATCCTTTTCCTTCTACTGAGTTGCCTTGTTCAGCCTTGATGGGAGACCTTTGCCCTATTTGGTCGATGTTCCTGGGAGGCCTGCTCTTTTCTGAAGGGAGGTACAGGGGGAGAAGATCTGGAGGAAGGGGAGGTGGAGGGGAAGTGAGCAGGGGAGGGAGGGGAAACTGCAGTCAGGATTTAGTATATGAATGAGGAATAAGCCGGGCAGTGGTGGCGCACGCCTTTAATCCCAGCACTTGGGAGGCAGAGGCAGGTGGATTTCTGAGTTCGAGGCCAGCCTGGTCTACAGAGTGAGTTCCAGGGCAGCCAGGGTTACACAGAGAAACCCTGTCTTGAAAAAAAAAAAAAAAAGAAAGAAAGAAAGAAAGAAAGAAAGAAAGAAAGAAAGAAAGAAAGAAAGAAAGAAAGAAAGAAAGAAGAATAAGTAAATAAGGAAAAAGAATATAGAAAAAAGTGTCATATTTACTCTCTACCTTGTGTGGATGCAGAAGAAAGGACGCCCCCTGAAACCCAAAAGGGGCCCTCACCAAAGCTTGACCAAACTAGCACCCTGGACTCAGACTTCCAGGTTACTTAACTGAGGGAAGAAAATTCCTAGTTGTTCGTTTGTTGTTTTGGATGCAAATGGTCTCACCCTACTCTTTAGCTCTGGTCTTGATTCTTCCCATTAGAGAGAGCATTACGAGAAAAGGTCTTCTCCTTTCAGTCATTGAGAAGTGATGAAGATCAGGCATCAGGGGTCTACTTCTGCGACTAGCGTTTTCTACTCCCGTGGAGTGGGATCTAGGGCAACGAAACAAATATGTGTTCTTTCAGACTAGCGTATACACTAGCACCGTGGGGAGGGACTGTTACTTTCTATTCCACTCCTTTCTCTGTGGCCCAGTCTAAGCCTGGTCTCTTTGCTCAACTGTCTTCCCAGTCTGCCCAGTTACCTCCAGCTCCAGCAAGAGAACCTTCATTGCTACCAGAGATAGAAATACCACTCCCTTACCAAAGATTGCTTCTGGGTGGACATTTGACTCCATGCTGGTCAACGATGCACGACCCAGAATATCAAGGGAAGCTTTACCCTCTCCTATGATGATAGTGGATTATAGAGCATTTTTTTCTTCCAATACAGTGGCTTCTCCATACATCTCATGTGGAACTGCCACTGCTATTACATGATGAGAGAAGCGACCTGGGGGAATGATCTAACATTGTAAGGACAAACATCCCAGAGGCTCGGGAATTTTGCTTCATTGTAGAGTGCAAGGACCTGGGTTTGGTTCCCAGTACAGGTTTTTTTCATTTGTTTGTTTGTTTGGTTTGGTTTTTTTTATGAAGAATTCAAAGTTTGAGAGCTGTGTCTTTAGCTGGGAGAAATCCAGAACCAGACGGTAAACTACCCTGTGGCCCCTGATAGGTAAAACTCCAGAGAAGATCCCAGAGTCTTTTCACTACTTCAGTGGAGTTTGTTAGATGTTTGTAATAAATACAAAGCATCAACTAGAGTGACTCCCACAGCTGTACAGTTTAGGTGTGATCCCTGTTTCAGTAACAAAAGGAAAGCAGTAGAGTAGCCTCTGTGATCTTGCTAAATTCTCTGGAAAAGGGACTCGAGAGCAGCTACCAAAAGCCATGTTCTTCACGGGCCACACCAAAACAAACAGTCTCGGAAGAGCACACAGAATGTTGTGAGTCACCCAGCTATAAATGACAAAGATCGGAAGTAAGGGATTTGCTTCACCCCAAAGACATCTCAGTAGCTAAAGCCATGATACAAAATATAACCAGAGTCAACAAAGGGGAATGCAAAGGAATGTACGTAATTACAGCAAAGACAGGATGCATGGCGTCTTTGCCCCACAGTGCCCAATAGGGGCAGATCAGCTAACTCCACACTCTGACTCCGAAAACACAGAGAGGATTAGATCACATAATGTCCTGGAAAGGGCTTAGCCGACTTCCGTTGCTTGAATGGCACCTACATGTCAGTGACCGTATTTTCAAACTTCCTCAGTGAAAGTAGGAATGCACCGAAATAGTTTTCAGACCACCTACGTCTACCGTAAGCTAGATTACACAACACATTCCTCACAGAGAGTACTCTCTTTATAGCAATCATTCCAGCGACTGAAAAACTACAAACGGGGTTATGACATTTAATTAATTCACAAAACGCAGCTGTACTTCAAGCTCTTGGCAGCTGGCCAGTGATTTTAATGTAATTTGAGAGAGAGAGAGAGAGAGAGAGAGAGAGAGAGAGAGAGAGAGAGAGAGAGAGATGCAATAAGAAGTTCCAGCAAGAATATTTTTTAATTTTTTTATTAGTTCTTAATTTGGTGAGAGGCACCAGTAGCTGTGAGAGCTGGGAAAGAGGGACAGCGGACGTTAGGATCAGAATAGGTGGGAGGCATACCTCAGAGATAACCAGGAAGGTGAGAACGGTGTAATATGAGATATGACTAAAGGGAAAGCTACCAAATCACCAGACCCAAACATACTAGGATATAAAGTTAAAACAACAACAACAAAACCTAAAGTCCACCAGACTACATCAAAGGGGAACTACTCGGGTTTGCATAACTCAGACACAAAATGTGGAGCTTGGCATTAGCTAGAACCAAGGCTCAACCCACCCTCAGCCTTGCTCTCTTGTTCTGAGTGCCGATGTGATTTCCTCCAGTGTTGGTTCACTTTATAGAAAGAAATATGGCCACTGGAAGCTTCTAGGTTCATATACTAATAGCACCATGAAAAGAGCCTAGGGAAAGGATTCTGATTGCTCTAATTTGTAAGACTGGCCAAAATCTGTGGCTAAAGTTGTAAGGTCCAGCCAAATTTTAGCTTCCCACCTTTGTCCCAAAGGCTGTGGCTGTGAACATGGAAAGTCATGTAGACCCTGATGTTACTATCAAAACTTCTTATCATGTAGATAAGGTCAAGAAATGAGTATTCAGTACCTATAGGAAAAACGATTAATAAGAGAAAGAGTCTTACAAAATCAGGTTATGAAGATAATTTATGGAGTGCAAATTATGCATAAGGGCCCTGTGTTTAGAATACTTAAAAGACTCTTAAAACAACAACCGAAAATGGGCATTCATTCTAAAAGGAATATATATATATATATATATATATATATATATATATATATATCACCTACTTATGTACTTACTAAATAAAAGACTACTAACTTCCTTTCAATAAAGCTTAACTTGGCTTCCCAAAATCTGACATACTTGTGACTAGGTCTCATTCCAACTTTTGCCAAGGAGAGCCCCTTTTCCCCCTTCTCTGCCTTCTTCTCTTATTATTTGCATCCATTAAATGCACACACACACACACACACACACACACACACATACCTGAAGCACATGGGTGCCAGAATAACGCACCAGATATCTTGAAGACGGAGTTACTTCTATTTCTAGGATGCTTAGCTTGTTATATGGCTACTGGTATCTGAACCACAGTTTCCACGGACTCACCATAAGACTATGTGACCACTGAATCATCTCTCCAGCCTCTGTCCGTTAACGTCTTGATGCCATTGAAAGAAACCCTATCAAACTAGCTTTGGGGAAAGGGAGAAATGAAGAGAACATGCACAAAGAAGATGCTTCATAGCAGTGAGAGTCAGGAACCCTAAATCTGCAGCTCCCCATTCTGCACCCCCTCTGTCAATATCACATCAGCTCCTTCTGAGGCAAGAAGCAAGGCAAGCAACACCAAGTGTGTATCACTGATTTTTTTCACTGCCTCCTTTCCTCCCAGTTTATGAGGAAGGGACCCCCTGCCAGAAGCAGACAAATGTCTTATACCTGATGATGGGTGGGCGAGGTTAACACCTTTCCATTAGTTATCATATTCACGGCTGGGAGGGGAGAAGACAGCAAAGCACATGAAACCTATAGATGAACCACAATAAGGGGAAGTGCCTTTGTAATATCAAGAGAGTTGGTGACTCTTAGCTCCTACAGGAAGACATGACTGGACTATGCCAACAATTTGGTAGCATGGATGAGACTGAAACCTACAGTTGGACATTAATAAAACCAACATTTATTGGTTTGGGTTGGACAGTTGGTTTGCTTGGAAACCTGGTCTGCAGGGGAAGAGAAACAGGAACATGAATGAGGCCAGTGGAGGTCAAGGCAGTGCATATAATCTCAATCTAACTCTGCAAAGCATGGTCTCCGCACACAGAAGGGCCTACTCCTTTCTCTCCTCATGCCTATTGGGCAACTCTAGGAGTAATTAATTATTCCATCTAGGCTGAATGAGATCATGTACCTACTGGATCTTGACATCAGGAGTGTGGAGTTGTTTGTCAGCCTCTTAGGACAGTGCTCCGATGAAGCATGCCATCCTCTCAAGCAAAGGCCAGATCAAGTCTTAACCACACTATGTTGCCACCCTTTACCTTTCCCTTGGCTCCAAACTGATCATTTTTACCTCTCCCATTTTTTGCACCCTCCTCTACACATCTCTCTTTTTTCCTCCTTTCTCTTTCTTACTCCTCCAATTATTTGTTCCATCAGTTTTTCTTCTCCTCCTACTTACTTTTGTGTATGTGCACATTCAGATATGAGTGCTGGTGAATGTGTGTATAAGAGTGCATGTGGAGGCCAAAGGCAATTTGGGGGTCATGCATCATGTGCTCTTTACCATTTTCGAGACAGGGTATTTTGTTGGCGTGGAACTCACAAACTGAGTAGACTAAGCTGGCTGGCCAGTGATACCAGGGATCTTCCTGTCTCTGTCTCCATAGTGCTGAAGTACAGTTGTGTTCTCCCACACCTGGCTGCTGTCTCCAAGCACTGATTCTGGGATCACAGTCACGTTCACATGCTTACAAGGCACGTATGTTACTGACTTAGCCACCTGTGCAAAGCATAAATGAGCTATTAGTCTAGCGCTCCCAACCATGTTTTGGGAAATGCCAGACTTCTTGAAAAGCACATCTTTACTGTGAACACAGTTCCTCTCACTGTATTGCAACCACAAATGAATTCATGAAGTGGAAATTATTTCCTAAAACTGTAGAAGTCTTAAACTTATGGTGTTAAAGCTTCTCAATGCCTTTACAATTTTTATGAAGATCATTTTATTTGAACTGTTTTCCAAACCATAGTGCCTCTAATTAAAATGAGTATTGAGCTTCCCTCTGACACTTGGTTTACATGGAAAAAGTAGCAATAAAAGCATTGTGAGCCAGAAGCTAGCCACTGAATGGTCACAAAGAGCACACGCAGTCAGTAAGACACTGGGATTACCCAAAATACTTTAGGTTCTATGCAAATAATAGCAACCTCTTTAGTGATCCATTTGATTGCCAGTCAACACCAAGAAGATCAAACACAACTGATGTCCATTTAAAGCTGTAAGTAGCAGACTATTTTCTTTATAACTTCTTTTGGAGAATCTCTTATTTATATCCACAGGCCCTAGTAGAGTCAGTGGCTTATGACTCAGTCAGGCTTTACTTCCTGCCTGATCCAATGAATGAAAACAGTGAAGGGTACCAATGTCCGGCCACCTGTGGTCACAGCCTTCCTGGGGTCCTAGTTTTCAAGATGCTTTCTTCCACCTTAAGAAAAAGAAATGCTGCAGATGTCTTCTAAAAAAAAAAACCCTCCCCCCTGCTGTGAGGTGCTCCCCTCTGGAACCTGTAAGCAGCACAGATCACACGCAAAAATCAAT
Source organism: Uromys caudimaculatus (assembly GCA_028551405.1). Lineage (NCBI taxonomy): Eukaryota > Metazoa > Chordata > Mammalia > Rodentia > Muridae > Uromys > Uromys caudimaculatus. The sequence goes on along the minus strand of CM052705.1, from coordinate 46,329,596 downwards.
TTCCAAACACAAACCAAATGCAAAGAGATCCTCTACTAAGCAAGGCAAAGAGAAAAGATGGGTGAATCAGGCAGAAACAGCAGCCAATAGCTTTGGAAGTGTTGTTTTCTAAAGGGAAAAGGAGAGGTCTGTATTAGAATGAGCTAGGATGTGTTGGTGAGCTCTGAGTGGGTAGTTTAATTAGGTTAATCAAAATAATGAAATTTGCTTGCTGGACCTTGATATTTTGATAGTTGGAAGTTGGTGTTCAGTCTCAGGAGTGGGTCAATGGTGAAATAAGGGAATAGACATTGGTGGCTAGCTTAGCGGTGGAATCTAAAGGTTTATCAAGGGGGGAGAAGGGTGAAAAGTAAAACCCATTGGTGCCATGTTTGCCATACTGGGGCCTGCTGGAGCCCCTTCTGCTCCCCTAGGTCCAAAGGGTAGGAGTGAGTGCCTATATAAGATCAGAGGGTGCCTGGACAACAGCTCACCATTCCTAGTGTGAAGTCATGATGAATTAGCATGAGTTTCCAACTGAAAATTATTTGGTGAGTTTCTATGTGAGCTTTTTTAGTTCTTCTGGACAACATAGAACTGTTTCTAAACTAGAACCACCTCATCTTTCTGTACAGACAGGCCCTTAGGGATCATCTATGAACTCCGAGAAAGAAGAAAGAAAGAAGTGGGAACGGCTGCTTTGCTGAGAGAACCTCATGAGAGCTACACGCGACAGTCCTCCAAAGCTCTGATGGCAACAATTGGATAAGGATGTGGAGGGAGACTGATGCTTCCCCTTGCAGTTCAGAACCAACCGCCACCCTGATACCTCAAAAAAATGTAACCGTGGTCAAAACCCTCAGGTGATACCACAAGCAGGTGGCGTCATAATCAAGGGACCCAAGGACACAAAATGTGATTGGGATTTGTGTTATTCTTCATTCCCTAAGTCTGCATAGTGGAAAGCAGGTGTTAATGGTCATTTTAACTAATAAATACTTTTTACTCACATTAAAAAAAAACATGCAAACTGATCATTAGAATTATTTAATGAGATACTTTTTAATAATAGACCATCCCACGAGTAGCTTTCTTCACACACTTTTTTTGCAGACTTCTTCAAATATCAACATCTCTAAATGTCAACCATCTCCACAGTAATTTTCATTGGAATACTACACCAAACTTTTGTAGGATAATGCTATTAAATAATAAAAATTTTAACTGAACTTTCAACCTCTTCATTTCGTTGTTTAAAAAATATGAGCTCCAATGACATTAAGTAATTTGAAACTGGTCAACAACTAGTTAATGTCAGAGCTGAGGCTCAGCCCCGCATGCCCCAACTTGGTGCACAAGGCCCCTTCTTCTTATCCAAACCCACACGCACGATGCAAGAGAGCTTTCAAACTGGGATATGCACACTGCTCCAGGCGATGGCAGAATGCCAGGGAGGTGAAGCCACAGGATAAACACAGGGTGTCTTGCTTCAGTGTAAATATTACTCAAAGATTTGAGAGGAGTTTGGGGAACCACTTTATTTTTATTAAAACAAGATTGATTATAAAGGAGGCTGCACATTCTAAATGAATTTTTAAGATTCAGGCTGGGTTCCTCTGGCTATCATCCTAGCATATGATGGTAAAAGCCTTCTGCTCACTGCTAGGGATGCTTGCTAAAATAATAATAATTGACTAACATAAGGACATCTCTGGAAGAGTTTTTATGCTAAAGCACCTTCTTTCGCCTCTGTCTCTGACATTCTGGAGTTAATTCTGCATTATTTTAGTGCCCATGATCATTAAGTAATAATATTTTTCAAAAGAACACAGTAAGATGTTACAATGAGGGCTCAAGTAAATGTGCTTGCCAAACCTAACAATGTGAGTTCCATCCCTGGAACCCACATGGTAGGAGAGAAGCAAGCGTGCGCGCGCGCACACACACACACACACACACACACACACACACACACACACACTCACACACACACACACACAATTAAGAATGTTTTTAAATAATCTTAACAGTGATTTTAAAGTCTCATTTCTAAGAAAGATTTTGCTGCATTTCTTAATCTTTATTCTTAATTTTACTCGATAAAACTAAAATGTATATTAAAAGATAAACTTTTCAAATACAATTTCAATAGAAATTAAATGGAATATGTTTGTAGGTTTGTTTGTAAAAGTTTTTGCCCACAGTTTTAAAATTATGTAAAATGCACAAAATTTAACAAATATGTGTTTTGCCGTTTCTCCATGCAGCATATTAATATCTGAAATGTTATAATACATATATATTAAGTGCAAAAATTGAAGACAGGCCAATAACTTATTTTATACATTTTGTAAGCACTTCCTTAATGGGCTTTCATTTTATTTCTGGCACAATAATCATTTAAACCACAGTTCTCAGGGCATTACACCCTCGATGTTAATTCCATCCCCAGGCTCCTGATTCCTCTATGGAGATCACCTTCAATGCTCTATCTATTCTGACGCCATTTTTAAGTGTTTAGAAGCCAGATCCATTTTTAGAAAGCTACATTTGATTTCTAAATATCAGGATCCAATTTATAGACCAGAAACCAGCTCATTCCATTCAATCAATATTTTTTAATGCACTGTATAAAATCATGACAGAAAATAAGAGACACCACAAACTGGATCCTGGTTTTAAAGTTTCCCCATGTGTCTCAGCTGAGAGAATCCTGACTTACACGAGAGAAGTCAACATGACTGGTTCCGATGCGGCTAGCAGACATAGCAATCAATACATACATGCATACATAAACATACATACAAACAAACATACATACAAGCTCTGTTAGAAGAGATTTGCCAAAGGAAACATTTATTTACTCGCTGTTGGCCCATTCAGTCAGCAGCAAGTTCTATTTCCTGTGTGGTTGGAATCTTCAGGATATCACCAACCTCACTCTCCATCCTGGGTATGGGTGCATAATGAGACCTTGGTGCGAATATGTTAGGGGTACCCAAACCTCAACATTTGAAATAAAAATCTTAATTCTATGATTTCAAAGCAAAATTGGTGCAAAATAATAAGCCATAATGAGTAAAATGTCAAATTTTATATAAGAATAAAATCGTACTGTTTTTCCGTTTGTGTAGGGATTCCCCAAGACTCAGTGGAGAAGGCCTCACTCCTCCCTTGTACAACTGCTGGCAGCCTACAGGGATGCTTCATTTCCATAAATGGTGCTCATACATCAACTCTGAAATGATTGCTGGGTGACTGTTTGCTCTGGCCCTCAGACCCACTCACTCCTGGTCTCTGACACACAGACGACAGCACTGTGCATCATGGCCTGCACACCCCACGGGAGAGGGAGAGGACGCAGAAGGTCTGTGATGTATCAGCTAAACGTCATAGAAGTCAGGGTTTGTCTTCAGAGCTTGCCTGATTTACGTTGGCCTTTAGTGGGCAGAAAGGTGGAAAGGGAAGGATGCGTCCTTGGCCAAGCCCAGTGGGCTATTGGTGCCTCTTACTGCCATAATTTTCTTGATGTCCAGAAACCGGAAGTCCTCCTCGTCCCTCTTTCCATGTGTTAAAACCTCCTGGAAGGTGTCGGAAAATGCTCTGCCAAGCAGTCTGAAGGTAAGAGGCACCTCCCCTGCTAGATCAACAGCCTTGGACCGAGGTTCAGTTGGGGTAGGAAGGGGTATAACGAAACGCTCTGCGCTCCTAGAGGATGCCCCTGGGATCCTGGTAAGGGGGTGTTTGCAAAGCTAAACTCCATTCAGTGCCTCTAGCTAAGCTGCAGATCAACAGTCTTCATGGCAGTTTGGGGATGTTAGGGAATCCACCTAAATCCTAATTTGGGCTGTGTTGCATGGGGTGCAGGAATTGACCATCAAAGATGTTTCCTTTGGTAGGTTTTAATTCAATATTTAACCATTCTGCAATTTTAAAATATTATCTTCCTGTCTCTAAATTCTGAGACAATGAGTTGTAGAGAAAACTGCTGTTCTCTTCCTGTGGGGGAACCATGCCCATCGCGAGTCTGTATTGGATTACTTTCATTTTCTTGATAAAGTTTCAATAATCTTGAAATCAGAACACCCCACTCCCCTAGCAGGCTGGTGAAATAGTTCCCAAACCCAGCATCATTCCCGAGTAACAACGGCTCCCACTCAATACAATACTGCAGACCTGAAATTCTGCTTTCTTAAAATTCCTACCTGGGCTCACACTGTGGCAGTGTTTTCTCTACCCGTGTCCTCTCCCTCCTCAGCTTGGTTCCCTCCTGTGTTCTCATGATCTTTTTCTTTGTCATAACCTTACATGTGTCCTTTTCTCTCCTTTGGGCTGGAGTGACTTACCAGGTAATTCTGATGGGACCCACATTGATGCACATCCAGATTTCTTCTGAACACCTTGACCTGTAGTGTATGTTTCATCAAGACCAACGTGTCAATCATTTCACAGCTGCCTGCATCTTCCTTCCAGGCTCTCTTCTCATTAAGCAAGCCACCCTGACACTGTTGTCAGCATCACACCACCATCGATACCATTGCCTGTGCCTTCCCGTTGTTCTTATTCTCTACCGTTTGCCTGGATCCTCCACCCACACACCCTGTGATATTATCCATTGCTTACCTCCATTCCCTGTCACCCAGTCATTCTTGGCTTCCCAGAAGTAGCTTTGCTTGCTGTCTAGACCTTTTTCTGCACCCTCAACTATCACACACATTGATGGCAGAGGCATCTTCTGGAAGCTTGTTACGTCCTTTCTCCAGTCTAAAGACTCGGTAAGATATTCATATTGTCCTGTGCTAAGTCTAAAGTCATATTACCCAATAGTTAACTAAACCCATGTTTTTGGTGTCAGCAAAGGCAGGACACCAAAGGAGAAATTGAAACAAGCCTTGGAAATAACTTCACACAGATCATTGTTTTAAAAACACTAATGTAATTGTCATGTGAGAAAGTAGACCTCCATTAGACTTTCTACTTGGATTTTAACAGATAGTTAATTTGTATTGATGCATCTGTATATACGGATCATGTGATGTTAACTTATACTTCAAGTGACAGTTTACAAAAAATATGTGGTTTTTCAGTTATAGTTATTGAAGCCCATAAAAGTTTTACTTGGGCACTAATTAAGTACACACTTCCAAGTCTAGATCACAAAGTAAACAAACACTCATGATATGATTCCCAGTCACCTTTGTTACCTTATTCTCCCAATTGCTTTCCATGGTCTTTCCTTTATGCTCAAGGCTTGCAGCGCTGATCCCTTGCACTGATTTGATTCTTTGTGCTCTGAGAACCCAATCCTCCCTTTCATCAAATTCCTGGTTCTTTTCGTGCCTTTCTTTAAGCCCAGGTCCTGCCCTAAAACCTCATCGCCCAGAGGAACAGGAATTTCTGTTTCTTCTACCTTTGCTACAGTACGTCTCCCCTTTCTTCTAGCATTTATCACTTGCCACCTTCTTGTATCTCAGTAGATGTCCCTTACTGTCTCCTACTTAAAGATCTGGTCATAGATGGCAGGTACTGTACTGGCTAGTTTTGTGTCAACTTGACACAAGCTGGAGTTATCACAGAGAAAGGCACTTCAGTTGAGAAAATGCCTCTATGAGATATAGGTGTAAGGCATTTTCTCAGTTAGTGATCAGGGGAGGAGAGCCCCTTGTGAGTGGTACCATCTGTGGGCTGGTAGTCTTGGGGTCTATAAGAAAGCCAGCTGAGCAAGCCAGGAGAAGCAAGCAAGCCAGTAAGCAGCATTCCTCCATGGCCTCTGCATCAGCTCCTGCTCCTTGATCTGCTTGAGTTCCAGTCCTGACTTCCTTTAGTGATGAACAGCAGCATGGAAGTGTAAGCTCAATAAACCCTTTCCTCCCCAACTTGCATCTTGGTCATGATGTTTGCATAGGAATAGAAACCCTGACTAAGACACTTACCAAATTTACCCCTAGCTTTACCAGGTAAGCTTACAGGATGGTCACAGCCTAAACTAATCACTTCCAGGAGTTTCAGTAGGGGGCTGGGTGACTGTGCTTGGAGCTACTGTTTTGTAAATATTCCTTTTAAAAATACCTGCCACGTCTATCCTGTTATAGAAAATGACATAAAACTTTCTCCAAAAAAGTGATCTGACTTACTGTATCATTTTTGCAACTTTACCTAAGCAAAGAGGAAGGCAGAGGCTTACACAGATCTTTGTGCACCTGTGGTCACAGTTGCATTATTAGCCATAACTGAAAGGCCATCTACCCAGTTGTCTATCTATATAAGTATTAGATGAAATAGAATGTCACTGAGCTTTACAAAGTGAATTTCTGATACATGGTACTACATAAATCCTAAAGACCTTCTGCTGACTGAAATAGACTTGTCACCCATAGCCAAGTGCTACAGAGGTCCATAGAAGATACTCTCATAGAATGAGGAAGCAGAGTGATACCAGCCTGCCAGGGTTTAGGGAGCATGTGAAGGGTGGAGCTTCAGTTAAACAAAAAGGGAAGGTTCTGGAAGAAGTCAGTGCTAGTGGTTATAAGGCAGTGTGGATGCAAATCCTTGAGAATATCCCTGATTCTACAGAGCTATAAATCTGAAATAGCAAAAGTGCTAAAGTGTGTGTGTGTGTGTGTGTGTGTGTGTGTGTGTGTGTGTGTGTGTGTGTTTTACCAAAATGGAAAATCATCAGGGAAGGCTGCTGGAAGATCTCCTAAGAGAAGGGTCATATGCACTGCTAGAGAACCTCTGGAAGGGATGAAGTTCAGAACTGCCTACCAGTCCACAGATGGTACCACTCACAAGGGGCTCTCCTCCCCTGATCACTAACTGAGAAAATGCCTTACACCTGTATCTCATAGAGGCATTTTCTCAACTGAAGTGCCTTTCTCTGTGATAACTCCAGCTTGTGTCAAGTTGACACAAAACTAGCCAGTACAGTACCTGCCATCAATGGAACCGAAACATCACAGCACACTTCGTCGCACTTTAATATTCAAACTTTGTACTGGAGTCATACATAATTATTGGATGAAAAGGAACATGCCATGATCAAAGTTGTGTAAGCGATTAATTGTGTCAGAGGTCTGCAATTTATGATGATATTTGCAATTTTCCTATTCAACGTATACTTTTCTAAAATGATTAAAATGTTAAATATTTCTTCTGTGGATAAAATTTTGAAAATGTATAATGCTTTCTGGCTGTCAAGTTAATACATGTTTATTATAAAATATTCAAGCACTTAAAATGCATTACTTTGAGCTTAGCACTATGGCATTGCCAACAGCACACAGCAGCTACTAAGGAAGCTGAAACGGGAGACTCATGTTCACCCAGGAGTTCAAGATCAGCCTGTGTAACATAACAAGACCCCATCTCAATAAAGACACACACACACACACACACACACACACACACACACACACACACACACACATACTCTTGCATTTATTTTACATGTAGCATATATACACTTATATGTAATATATATTCTAGAAAGGAAAACTTTCTCATAATCACATGGTGACTTTTGTTTTAAGTATGTACATTTTGTATGTATTTAAATTTTTTAAAAAGAAAACAGACATTTTTGACTTATACAAATTGCATTGGCATTAACATTTTACTTAAAAATAAATGTCTAGATTCTCTGATCTCCAAGGAAACAAAGCCAATACAATAAAATGCATAAGCATAGGCAGAGATTTACTAAGAGAGGTTAGTTCACCTGGGAAAGAAAGACTGGACCTCTCAGAACCTGTTATCTGCAATCTAGAAGTCTGAGCAAGGCCACAGCCTCATTCCTGTTCAAGTCCAGTGGCTGATGGCCGGGAGTGAGGTTGTGTGGGGAGAGAGGAAGATGAGCATCCAGCTCCTCAAGTGACAATAAATGTGCCTATCTTCAACTCTCTATTCTATTTTCTGCACTCACTGCCTTGAGTGGTACAAACCATACCACCGAGAATCAGCTTCTTTGGTCAGACTGCCAGTTCAAATGCCAATCTCTTCTGGAGACAGGCTCACCAACTCTCACAGATGATGTTTTAACAACTACCTGGGCGTCTCTTAGCCCAGTCATGTTCACATAGAAAATTGACCATCTTACCCTTCACTATATCCTTAAACTCCTGGACAACTATTCCACTATGAGGACATGCCTTAATCCATACTCCAGTTATGGGAAGTGCTTCATAGCCACACAGAAGTATGTTGAGATTAACAAGAATACATTTCCATGAAAACTTCACTGTGTTTCCGAGTAGCAATGGCTAGATCAAGTTAAAAGCATGATTATAACTTTAACAGGATAAAAATTTAATTCTACTTTGGCCCTAAGTCACTTTGCAGTATTTTGATTGACTCAATGTAGGCTGAGACTTTAAATGCCTGAGACGAAATACTCAAGTGAGAACATCCAAGCCTGGCCCAATGAGTTTTTCCAAGATTTGGTTTGTATAAGTGTAAACTATAATCCAGCTATTGGAAGACTTGAACCTGAGCCTATAACTCTCCATACCCCCACTTCAGCTTCCCTTCAGAATCAAGGGCAGTGAGGAACTGGAAGTCTGCAGTCATCCTCCACTAAGATATTTACCTTTCTCAGTTTCTTCTGTATTTGTTCATCTGCTCACTCTACCTACCGTCTTAAGGTTCTCTACTTCATAGTCAATGCACTCTCAAAAACCTTGTAAATCCCTTTCTGACACTGCAGTCTTACCACCCACCACAAATCCACACCCCAAATCTTTGATTGTTTTGACTCTGATAATTACGATGTTTGTGGGCCCCAGAACTGCACGGGTGACCCCGTCATGGCCAATTATAGACAGGGTGTAATTATTCCATATTACTCTCAGTCAGGTGGCCTATAACTGTTTATTTGGTAATTATTAAAGAAAAACCAAAGGGTGTTAGAGCTGTTGCCCGGCCTGTATTCTTAAAACAAAGCCTGTAGCAAGAAAATGGACAATGTACTAATTTAGTCAGAGAAAAATGACATATAATCCCTTGTTTTATACTTGTCGAGAACTTTCTGATGCTGAACATACTGAGGCAGGCCACTGAAAGAACATCTCTAAAATACACATTATATTTTAGTCCTTCTACCTCTAACCTGGCTCTAGATACTTTCTATAAATACAGAACCCCATCAAACACTAATTCTTCATTTCTGAAGGGACATTTTAGAGTAATTGTTAAGGAGCCAAACTATTCTACCTTAGAGAGAATTAACTTAATCATGGTATTTATACATATTCGTATTTTTTTCCTCTCTGGTTAAAAGTTATTTACACATCTGTGCCTAGGGTTAAAAATAATGAGATTCAACCACAAAGATGAGCAAATACTATATAATTGTAGTGTTGGAATTTATCAATTAGAGTGGTTGCCTCCGTATTCGCTTTTCTTTTGATCTTCTTGTAGACATATTGTTATTGACTGCAAATGTCTCAGTATTTTTGCTCATCGGAATGTGCTTTGACAGATTAATTATATGTTATCAGGCAGTTGAAGATCAGCTAAAGATATGTGGCCACAAGAGGGATCTTGACGTCTTGGAGCTGTTCCTTTCTAAAAAGTAAGTGTACTTCATGGAAAAAAAAAATCAACACAAGAGATCATTTTACAATCGTTTATAGAGGCAAAGGTTTTTTCATTATACCTTTTGTAAGGGCTGACTGGGTTGGTGACCACAGTCTAGTTCCTTTACCACATATGAGGGTCTGTCACTTACACTGGAGAGGCAAGACTTGAAAAGGATTAAAAGACAGAGGTTATTGAGCCAGGCTGCCTCGGGATGATCTTGGCATGTTATGTAACTTTTCTGCTAGAATTATCACATTTAAAAACAAATAAAACACCAGGTAAATATGAATTTTAGAAAAACAGGGAATATAACTTTAGTATCATTATGTCCCAGACAATAAGTGCTACTTTTCAAAACCTGCAAATATCAACTAGATACCTTGTATTTTATTTAGCAATCCTACTCTTATATAATAATACAGCCTTATTACAAGATTGCTGTGACACTGAGAGAGTTAGAAACTAGAGATCTGGTACACAATAAGCATTCAGCTATTATTATGATAATGATTATGATTATGATGAATAATACTCCATTGTTCTTATACTAGAAAAACAATTCTTTTGCTATAACCTATAAAAAGGATTATGTTAATTTTGTTAGCAAACAAGAAAACCTCTCCTTGACATTACGGTGGTGTTCTACAGAACACAGCAACTCTAGTGTCTGAGACAGACTCCAGGCATAGGAGGGAGAGGATGGGATGGGTACAGTTTGACTCTGACCACAGTGTATTTCCACTGGCCACTAAGTGGCATTCTGCACAGCCACTGTTGGCATTTTAATAGCAATAATCTTACTCTGGTTCATATGTGTCCCCCAAAATTTGTACTTTAGAAACTAAATCCCTAACGCAACAATATTGAGAAACAAGACCATTGCGAGTTGATTGGGCATTTCATTCCTGGTTTAATGCCATTGCCACCAAAACAGGCTGAGTTTGCTCCCCGACCCTCACACATTTTCACTATGTCATAATGTAGCAAGAGGGCCAGATGCTATCCTGACCTTGGACTTAGCAATCCATTCTCTGTTGTTAAGGACAGGAGTAAGGGAAAAAAAGTGAGCAAGAGAAGAATTATCTGCAACAGCATCACGCCATACCCATGCATGCCCATGTCACTGCTCTGTATTTCTTTCCTCATTTCAGGCAAAGCATGCCACTTCCACCATTCTGAGAGATGGTTTGTGGATGTCTCTGTGCCCCTCTGTGCTGGTCACTTTCCTTTAGGTTCTTAGTTCTGTTAGCATTCACCTTTAAGACCAAGACAGGAAAGGCATTGCCAGAGTCACAGTGCTTAGAAACATGGCTCCTCCTTGAGGCCAGCACAGTCCTTCCAGTTAGTGAGCACTGTACCAGACACAGATGTTTCCTGTGGTTAACAGGAACAAAGGTTACATTTTATATTTTGTACATGGGGGGAAATCTATATCATGAAAATCCCCTAGAATCTTAACAATAAACACAATCTGGAAGTTGCAGCCAACCAGGACACCCTACTGGCCATTAGCTCTTTAAGCATCAAAATAAGTTACTATTTAGGGACCACACACCATAAAATCATATCTTCGCCATTGTCAGGATCATACTCTGATGAGAGAAAAAAGTGGGGAGGGTATTATTCTTTCTTTCTGACAGAATCTGAGGAAGAGGCAAAGATTCATCTTGGGCCTCGTGCTTACCCTGAGCCTCATCAAATCTGTTCTTTACAAAGAACCCATTCTCAGGTAGTGGGTTATAGTGAAGCAAAATGGACAAAAACTGGATTGCTAATCCTTTTCATTAACTTGTTATTTTTATTTTGTATTGGGAACTTCAGGGAATAAAGTCTTTGTTTTTACCATACAAGACTCAGGGATCAAACTCAAGCCATTAGCTCTGCCTGAAAGTTTCTTTAACCCTAAGTCATTTCATTGGTCCTGTGACTTTGATTTTTCCCCTTCTTGGGCTTCACTGGCTATGAATAATTTGTGTATTATTATATAATAGGCATGGCATATATTTATTTAAAACTTTGAAATCCAGCCTCACTTTAATGAAACAGCCCAGTTTAACAATGAATTTAATCACTGTGTCTACAGTAATTTGAGAAATTATTCATTAATAAACATATTTCTTTGACCATATTAAGTATTTATTTTTAACTTATTATTACAGAAAAATGTATATTTTTTAGTGGCTCTGAATTGCTTGTTGGCAAGATAATAAAGAGATGGTCCTCTTGGAATTTAAACCAATGCTTGGATATAAATCACTGGCAAAGCCCTTTGCCCAGCATGGATGTGGGTTTGATCCTTAGCTTTAAACAAACAAGCAAACAAACAAATGTTTTAGAATATAATATATATAGCCAAAAAATTCAAACATGTTCAAGGTCATGCTTTGAGCCTTTCTAGAAATCAGTTCAATTTATAACAATAATAAAAATGTACATGGTCAAAATGTTGCACCAATCAGCCTTTTGCAACTCCATCAATGTCATACTATTGATCACAGGAGTGGGTAGCTAAAAAGGATCGCTTTAAAACACTAGAAAAATTACAAATATAGAACCTGGCTGTCGGTGATTAGTGGTCTTCTTATATCAAAGACAACAGAGTCAGGGAAAAAAAAAATTCACAGTCTATATGCATAAACTAGGTGAGCTTTGCTTAACCCCCTGTTGCCCTTGCAATGACAGTGTCTTCTCAGTGTCTCTTGGTAACTGCAAAGCATATACTCTGTAACGTTCATTGACATATTATTGTCAGCAAAAGTCATTGCACCATTAGTAGTAAATTTATATCTCATATTCTTGCTTGGACCCATCTTAAAATATAATATCTTATTCTTGTTATAGGTCAAGCTGGTGTGCAGAATAAATATTCTCAGGTTGAGAATCCTTTTTTAAAAATTTAATCACTTTGTTATATTATGTAATAACCACATTTTCATCATCCATATTATTACTATAAGAAAACTGATAAGGAAGACTGGACCCACTGCTAATGTACTGAGGGATTAAAATTTATAGGAAATTTCCAAAGTGAGGCTCAAAATTATTATACTTCTAAGTAGAGGTCGTTTTTATTACATCAACGAAGAGTTGAAGTTAACATGCTAGTGCCAGAGTCAGATGCACCATGTCCCAAGAAGCCGTTCCCAGAAACAAACTGCAGACCTGGGGGGGGGGGGGGGGGAGCATTAGTGCTGTGCACTTCCTATTGAAAGTTGCTTTGGAAAAGCCTGGTGGTATATGATGTTGTATCAGAGAAACTGTGTTGGGGAGGGCATGTAAATCTGAAGAAGATGGAGAAGAAAAGTAAATGAAAGAAAGAAAAGAGCAGATGCTCTTTGTAGAAAGAAAAATTAATGTAAGAAGAATGAGGACCAATCCCAAATCAGGTAGGATTCACCAACTGAAGGCAATGCCATGGTAGGGAGCAAGATGGCAGGTGTGGAGGCAGAGTTAGGGCCTACACATTAGCTTTTCATTACAAAATTTGCACTTTTACATACAGACCTGGCAGACCCTAAACAAATAACAGAACTTAGTTTTACCAGGAGTGAGACAAATTGGCATCATTAACCTTCTGATATAACACAGACTTTCCACTAATGTCATTAAGATGATATATCTGGAATATAACTGTTAGGAAACTGTGAGATGAATCAAGAGTATGCAGCGTTCTGCTGGCCAGTTGTCTAGGACTTTTCAATATGTAAATATGTTCATGGGGAAGACCTTGGCAAGTGTAAACTTACAATGACAGGAGTTAGGTCAATTGAATGTAATATATGAGTATTGATAAGACATAAACGAACTATAAAGGAAATGTAGGTGAGTGCGGGTGTGTGAATAATTTAATGGTTTACTTTGCTGAATTAAGCTTAGTATCCTTAGGTGGGTGCTGTATTGACCAGGGGAATAGTGAGCAACAAAATTCTCTCCTCAGTGTCTGTCCCTAAGTATCCTGCCAATATCATCTCCTAGATCTTGTGTGGCCATGATAGGAATCACAGAGTGAGAACCTGCAGACAAGACTAAAGCAGCACCCAGTTCAATTTTTCCCACTGAGTTGACAGTCCAGTGTCCATTTCATTTTTTCTCCCTCCCCAATGCCCAGAAAAATGTTTTGAAATGAGATTGAAATAAACTCTGCAATAATAAGATATATGTTTCAGCTAATGAATTTTACTGGCAATAAAAGCTTAAATCAAATGATATTCTTTCTGAAATTAGAACGTAAGTATACCAACAATTCAAGGAAAGAGAGGCCTTGCCAGTTCCTCTAAACAATCCCAGCAGTATGGCCAGCCTTATCAATAAACAGGTGACTTGTTGATAATATTCATGATTTTATTTTTCCTTTCCAGGGAACTGACAGAGGTTATTGATCTTTCTAGATTTAAAAAATTAAGATATTTGTGGCTTCATCATAATAAGGTAATGTTATGTTTTATCTTTAAGTTACATAAATGTCTTGATTTCACCCTTTAATGGAGCTAATATTTAGAATATTAAGTATTATTTGTAAAACTTAACTTCAAATAAGAAACACGTAAACATATGATATATGACATCAGAGACCTACATATCAGATGTAGGTATATCTGGTATATTGAGTAAAGCAATGTGAGATTCTGTCAGACCACAGATTTATTTCTGCCTCTCAAGTTTTGTGAAGAAAAGCTTGGACAGTCACTCCTTTCCTAGTAATACAAAATTATACAGTCCATTCGGTCAATGTCTTCGACCAAGTTCATAAGTGAAAATATTTTTCATATATTATTCTTTCTTTACAAATGAAACACAGACAGGCACGAAACACAGACACACAGACACACACACACACACACACACACACACACACACCCTGCCTTGGTGAGATGAAAACATTTCATTGGGGAGGAATACATTGCAATCTCATTTCAAAACATTTTCCTGGGAACGGTATGACCATAGGTGGACATCTGCTTTCTTTATTAACTAGAGAGATGTAGTCGTTCCTTTTCTTGCCGCCTCATCTCCACTCCAGTCTTCTCCAGGGATGGTATGGTGGCTATTGGCTTTACCCTTATCTCCAGCCAAGTTTGGTATGGGGTGGTGTGGAGGTTGATGAAAGCAAAGGAGAAACAGTTCTTTGTTTTGTATCCACTAGTACTACCAGGTTTTCCAGGTTGGCTCTTGACTCTATGAATCACCTGGAAGTTTTCCTTCTAGGTCTCTTGTGATGTTTTCCACCTACCATGGCCTTCATAGTCTCCTGTAGTAAGGGACTAGCGACCAGCCTATGGTGCTAGTAAGTGTGACGGGAACACGAGGAGGTGGAGCCTAGTGGAAGCCTCATCGTTTCATTGAGGGTCTATTGATCCATGGCCTGTTCCTTGCTCTTAGCTTTCTGGCTATCTTGAGCAGTCTCATCTGTCACGCTATCAGCCACAATTCAGCTAGACTAAAAGCAGAATGAAAGCTCTGAAACCTAGGGCCAAAATAAAGTCTTGCTCCAAGATGATTTTCTCCAATATTTAGACATAGCAACCCAAAGCTAACCACTCTCCAGTTCCGGTTCTTTCCACTTGCTGTTCCTGACCTCACCTTTATCCAAAAGCTACTTGTAATTGAAGTCTCTGGACCTTGACACTATATACTTTGGTCATACCTTATACAGTGTCTCAGATCTGCATTCTTTTATTAATACTGCATTTATAAACTTTTTACTAGTATATGTTAATTACACAGAATTATAGGTTACACTGTAACATCTTCATATGTACATTGAAAATATTCACACACACACACACACACACACACACACACACACACACACACACACACACCATTATCCTCTCCAAGTCTGCCTCTCTTCCAGGTTCCTCTTCTCATCTCAAGCAGTTTTTCTTTTTATTATTATTATTATTTATTTATTTATTATTTTTGGATATTTACTTTATATATATTTCAAATGTTTTCCCCATTGGAAAACCCCTATTCCATTCCCCCTCCCCCTGCCTCTATGAGGTATTCCCCCACCCACCTAACCACCCACTCCTTTCTTCCCTCTCTAATATTCCCCTATACTGGGGCATCTAACACCCTTAGGCCCAAGGGCTTCTCCTCCCACTGATGGCCAACAAGGCCCTCCTCTGCCACATATGCAGCCTGCACCATGGGTCCCTCCATGTGTATTCTTTGGTTGGTGGTCCAGTCTCCTGGAGCTCAGGGGAGTCTGGCCAGTTGACTCTATTGCTCCCTTCATGGGACTGCAAACCCCCTCAGCTCCTTCAGATCTTTGTCCTTTAGTCAAAAGAAAAGGATATCCGTAAGTCCCATTGTTAGTGATGTAAATTTAGCTTTTTCAGGAAGCATCAGGCACCAAACCACTATGACTCCAACTTAGACATAGTTCTCCACATCAAAGGCATGGTATGCAAAGCTTCCATTAGAGGCTGTGGTTTAGAAGTAAGAGCTTCCCACCTGACTTTACAGTAATGGGTTCAGCTTAGAGATCCCAGGTCTTCCCAAGCAAAAGTGCAGAATCAACTGACACTCAAACCCAGGCAGTAAGTGTAGCTAACTAGTTAGAAGATGGCTTTTAACATTTAGTATGGCTTGTAACAGCTTGGATTTTGCTTATTATACATATATCAACCTGAGCATTTTGAATTCAGATTTCCAAGCACCAGCAGTCAGAAGGATGATAATCTTTTTCCTAACAGTGGTGCCTTTGTGCAAAAGTCTATATTCACAAAACTGAATTTTTAAACAGCTATGTTTATGAAAGCATTTCAATGTGTCATTGCATTTTCTTGACCAACTGGGTAAAAATGGAAAATGAAATTGCTTATTAACTATAAGCATCAGACTGTCCCTTAATCTTGAAGCAATTCTAGAAGGAAAAAAAATACAAATACTTTCAAGGCTCAGGCAACTAACAACTGAAATAGAAAGTACATGTACAACTGATGGGTATTAAAATGCAAAAGCCTTCTAGACACCCTGTCAGAAATTGTCCTGGGTCATAGCATGCGAAGTCTCAGTAAAATCCAAAGGTCAATTCTCAGGCATGGCGACAGTGACTCATGTTTGCTTTCAGAGTGGCTCCTTGTAGTAGTCACTTCTGAAGGGGACAACTCGTAAAAGTGTCGTATCTAAGGTGAGAAACATGACTAGGTACTTTGGGGAGGTTCCTGACTGTCTGTGAGTGAGTCTGTCTGCCTCCCAGCCACACACTGACTCTTCATACAGTTGATCTGCAGAGACGTTCTGCAGAAAGCAAGGGACTCCTCACCTGTCAACATCATAGTCTTTCTTTAGAAGGGGGTGGGTGGGAGGAGAGTCAGAATCCTTCACTTGTCTTTTTCTTATGTGCAAAGGACTCTGTACTTTCTAAAATCATCACTTGCTTCTTCTCGAAGGAACACATTTATATAGTCTGTGTAACTGTATACAAAAGGCGAACCCACTTGACACGTTCTAAGTGCTTTAAGCTAACATGGATTTTTCTACTGATTAATGATTGACTGGGTACCCATAATGCAGAAATATGGGAGATATCCCTCAGGTTTACTTGTAATAAGTTTGAATATATGCATTTAGAAACACCTTACCTTTTTCTAGAAAATAATTAAAAGTTCCCATACTTAATATAAAAGCTATTAATTAACAAAGTAAACTATATGACTTCCACATAATATGTGCTCCTATGATGAATTCCTCTCACCTCAGGGCAACATTAACTATATTACTTTGTCAACTTTGTTGGAAGGCTAATATTTTGCCAAATGTTTAAAACATTTTTAAAAATCAGAAATAACCAATATAAAGCTCTCTGCATGGCTGTGGAAGCAATGAATGTGAACAGTTTATATCCAGTTTTGACTTTAAAAATTTTTTAATTAACATATATGGGTTTTGCCAACATGTATGTACTGTCCGCATGCATGCATTGCCAGCAGAGACTAGAAGAGCACAGTAGATCCTCTGAAACTGGAGTTACAGAAGTTGTGAGCTACCACTGTTAAGAGCTAGGAAGCAAATGCATGTCCTCTGGAGGAACAGCCAGTGCTCATACCTGCTAAGCCAGTCCCCTTGAGTTGTCATTTTTAAAGAAAGAACTACAATTTATTTTTGGAAAGTGTTCCCATAAAATTTTCAGTAATTTGCAAATAAGAGGGGAGAAACATGTAAATAAAATCTGCTTGATTAGATACAACTATTTCTGAATATTTTCAAGTTTAATTTCTAAGACTAAAGATTTAATTATTTTAGGTTTATGTGTTTTAAGCTAGTATAAAATACTGTTTTAATTCATTAGGCAGAAACACCATAGAAGTCAACTTAGAATACCAGGATGAATATTAGTTTTTATTTTTCCCTTCCTATATGTTATATTATTAAAAATTCTCCCCTACAAGATGCAAATTTAAATTGCTGTAAGATTCCACCCCACTCCAGTAAGAATGGCTATCATTAGGGAAACTAATGACAGCAAATGCTAGTGAGGACTCTGGGAAAGAGGAACTCACACAGTGCTGGTGTGAATGTAGCTTTGTGAAACCACCACAGAAGTCAGTGTGAAATGTCCACAAACAAAATAAAACTAGCATTTCTGTATGACTGAAATGTATTACTCCAGGGTCTACACCCCACAGAGTGTAAGTCAACATACCACAGACACTCATAAACATCCATGTCCATTGCTGTTCCATTCACCATAGCCAGGAAATAGAATCAGCCTAGATGTCCATCAATCAATGAATGGATAAAACAATGTAATACATATTCAAAATGGAATTTTACATAGCTATGAAGAAAAATGAAATCATGACATTTGTGGGGAACTGCACGGAACTGAAAATCCTTGTATTAAGCAAAAGCAGCTAGGTTCAGAAAGACAAATACTACACGTTTTCACTCATGTGTAGAATTTGGTTTTGTGGGAAGAGTGATGTTTTTAGAACACAGAGGTAGAATGGGGAATCGTGGGAAGGAAGAGATGCTAAGGAAATTGGGGAACAGAAAGTAATGGAATACACATGATGAGAAAACCAAAAGGAGTTTAAACTAGAGAAAAGCAGGGGAGCAGCTCAAGTAGGAGAATAAGAAAGAGGAAGGACTGTATAGCAGGGGATGAAGTAGAAACCCAGGTCTTGGCTAGGGTTACTATTGCTGTGATGGAACACCATGATCACAGCAACTGGGGAGGAAGGGTTTGTTCAGCTTACATTTTCACATCACACTTCATCATCAAAGGAAGTCAGGACAGGAACTCAGGGAGGCCAGGAACCCGGAGACAAGAGCTGATGCAGAGGCCATGGAAGAAGGCTTTCTCTCCATGGCTTGCTCAGCCTGCTTTCTCATAGAACCCAGTACCACCATCCCAAGGATGGTACCACCCACAATAATCTGGGTCCTCCCCCATCAGTCACTAATTAAGAAAAGGCCTTTTAGCAGAATCTTATGAAGGTATTTCTCAATTTATGTTCCCTCCTAGATAACTCTAGCTTGTGCCCAGTTGACAAACAATTAACCAGCATAGTAAGACAATACATATGTATAAGGTAGCCTGATGAAATCTTTCACTTTCCATGCTGACTTAAAAATAATGTAAAATTTAAAAAGAATCCCTTCTGACTAATAGTTAAAATTCCATTTATAAGAAATATGGTATTTCAATATTCAAACATAAAGAACTTAATTTATACTCAACTGTAGAGTTTCTGAGACTGTCACCATGTTGTTTAATTGCTGGGCTGGGGGGCTGGGTCTCTGCTCAGAGTTTCTCAGTCATGATACTACTGACTTTCTAAGCTGAGTTCTTCTTGATGGTGAAGAGTCGGCCATTTTAAAACATTTAGCAGTATCAACGGCCTCTGCCCATTGGTCTCTAGGACATTCCCTGCCAAGAATTATAACCAAAGCTGTTTTCCATCATCAGTTACTCCTTGGGTCAGGGGAGGCTTTGCCTCCACATCACTGAAATCACTCAATATGACAAAAAACAAACCAAGAAAAACAAAACAACAAAAACCAGTGGCCTGTGCAAACAAGTCGCTCCCCTGCTCAAAATCCAGATGTCTTCTTGTTACTGTTACTTTCTGTACAACACAAAGAGGACCTAGCTATTGCTAGGTCCTGGAACTCTGCTCCAGCCATCCAACCACGGTCCTGTCTCTCTTCATCTAGCCCTGGTTCACCCCAAGTGCTGGTCCTACAGCTAGCCTGCTCTGTCTCCTTCACAGAGTCTTTTCAAGTATCCCTCCTTGGAAGGCAACTCTCCCATCAGCACTAGCCCTCCTCTCCATCTCCAGGACTTTTCTCACATTTACCCACTTGTAGTGAAAAACCTCCGAGCTGGGGAGACCCTCGCTCAAGTCTCGGGATGGCACGACCCCCCAAGAATTCATGAAAGACCGTCCTTGCTGCAAATCACATGAGGTTTATTCGCGGGAACCAGTGCACTGGGGTGGAGCTCATAACCCACGCAGGGGCAGAGGAGTCCAACCCCGAGCAGCTGAAGTCAAGGGTATTTAAAGGAAAAAAACACAAAGCAAGGGGTGGGGAACAGAAAGAATTTGCGTTATGGGGAAATACAGAATGTTCTAAGTTAGTCACAAGGCAGTTGCACAAACATTTTTGTGGTTAGCTAGTTCCTGAAACATTGTGCCTCTGGCCCTGGGGCCAGGCCAAGGTCACCATTGGGGAAAAGAATGCAGCTGGGTGGGGCTTGGTCAAGCAGGCAATTTCAGTCCTCTTTCTGTTTCTGGCTCCAAGTGTGCTAGGGGTCTAACTTTCCTCATAAGGGGGTCAGGTCTTTCATTAGCATAATGTGCAATTAAGTTGTGTGTGTGTGTGTGTGTGTGTGTGTGTGTGTGTGTGTGTGTGTGTAATCTTCCTCTACTGCTACAACAAGGCCTGGGACTTTGGTCTGCTGTGCCAACACACCTCAGCAGCCTGACATTGTCTATTTAATGGAAGGATGAGTAAATTAAAACCCTACAATTTTCTCATAAATGCAAAAATTCTAAGTTGTCAGTGAATCACAAATGGCATGTACTTGATCATCAATTATAAACTTGAGGAAAGTAAGTCAGGGATGTTTTCCTCAGCATTTTATTTCTGTGAAGTTGACGTGTTAGTTCCTGTTCATTACACATCACAGTAGGAACTTTTCTTCACATAGACATCAATTCAAGTATCAAAAAGGACAGAAGTATTCGCCTACTGGTTTAGGCAGAAAACGTATGTGTTAAAATGGTGTTGGGTAGATATTATGAGGTTTAAAAATAAAGTTCAAAAAATTCTCAAGATCAAATGCGAGCATGGTAAAAATTTAAACACATATGGCAGAATGAGGTTCTACAGAGAGCAGCGGAAGCTATGCTTGCCATGTTGGTGTCTGCAGCACTAGCCTCTGTGCTAGGACACTCAACACCGCCACCTTTCCAGCTGTGGATGACCTTGTCTCATCTCTGTTGCCGTAAGAAATAATTGGGTGTTTTGCCTTGCTGATTCCTGATAGAAGTACAAGGTGGGTACACTGTAATGGCTTGGTCTGGATGCTGTCCATGCCTACTTGCAGAAAGTCTGGGATAGCAAATATCTTGTGTGATGGAAAGTAAGTTTTAATTTTTACTAGGAATCACCAAAGTAGTCTTGAAATTATGAAGAGGTTCAAATTCTGAAAAATTCTGGTATCTCTCAAATTTTATTAGATAATGTTTAGAGAGACACATATGCAAAATAAAGGAACAGAAATGGAAGAAATAATGATTCCTGACAGAATACCCTGGAACGAGCAACTATTTAGTGAATGAATGTTGAGCCGAAGGCTCAGGGAGAGCTACATTTCTGTCCCTGTTCATTGAACTGCAGCCTCTCTGGAGCTGCTCCTGCAATGTGCTGTGTTCTTGGGTACTTCAAAGTTCATCACAACAAAGCCATGTTCTGGGGTAGTTGAAGCACTAATGAGGCACTTGCATCCACAGCTGCGGAGGAAAATTGAAGAATCAGCCTTCTACACCTTTAAAAATAAATTTTTTAAAATTTGAATAGCCTTATGTACTCACATGCTAAAAGTAAAAACTTTTCCACTAAGGAGCATGAGGGTTTAGTTCTTTCCCCCACTTGTTCCCACTTGTACCACACACATACATACTTCCCACTTCCTGGTCTCCTTATGTGGTTGTAGTGTAATTTCAGTTAAATCAATATTCACTCATTACATTGTTAAGACAAAGTATGCTTTTCAGAACTAAACCATGCATTATACTTTGCTTTTCCTTTATTGTCCTTCTGATTCCCCGGAGTTCTTGTTTGTTTGATTTTCCACCCTAAGGGCTGAATCGAGTCTCCCTGTATTCATATGGAGAAGTTATGATCCTTGGTCCCCTGTGACTGTGACTGTATTGGAGATAGGGCATTTAGAAGTAATTAAGTTAAATGGGGTATTAAGGGTGGGCCCTAATCCAATATGGCTTGCAGTTTTATAAAAGAGAAGATTAGGGCTCACAAAGAGATGCTATCCATATGCATATGGAGAAGCTCAAGCGAGGGAAAAGGTGACCTCTTCAAACTGGGAGAAGCTCTAGTAAGGGAAAAGGTGACCTCTTCAAACTGGGAGAGGTCACAGAACTACAACCAACTCCCACCAACGCCTGGCTTCAAACTTTCAGCCTCTACACTGTAAAGTTTTCTACTTTGGGAAAACATCCCATGATCTGCTCTAGCAAATTAATATGCTTTTAAAATGCTCTTTCTACTTACTCAACCCAAACTCTTGTCAAGTGAGCAAACCTGAAGGGTTCAGTTCCTTCCATTGTCTTAGTTTGCCCAGGCCCTTTAGATATGTTCTGGACCAGCTGCTCTGCGTGTCTGTGTGCAGTTCCTGTCCCCTTCACCACCACCCTAGGAAAATCCTAAGATCTCCTCCTGTCTCCTGGAAAGCTTGTCTTTCTTTTTCCTCCATTGTATACCTGGATAAAGGTTTGTAGGTCATCCGTGTTTTCTTATTGTGAATGTCTCGGATTGTGTGAGTTCAATCCTCATGTATGAACCAAGAGTTTGGCTTATTTCACCAGCGGAATTTTGGGTTGGTGATAAGGTATCCCTCCATTATTTTCTTGTTTTCCGATGTATCCACTGAAAAGTGAGTCCTAGTGTGTAGGGAGGGCCGGGTGTGTGTGTGAAGGTACACACATGCACATAAGTGAAAAGGTCTGGCCATACTCTTCTTCTCATCTTCAACTATTCTGACATGTCACAGTGACACGTGTTGATAAGTGTGATGGTTGGGTTTGATATTCCACTGGACTCAACCTATAAATCACCTGGGAAAGTTGACCCATGGCTGTGGCTGTGGCTGTGGCTGTGGCTGTGGAGGATTGTATTCATTATTTAAATTGTTAATACCCAGACCACTGTAGTCAGCAGCAACCCGGGGGTGGGGTGGGGGTGGGGGATCCTGCGCTAAATTCAAGTGGAGAAAGCCAGTGGAACATCAAGCAGACTTGCATTCATTTCTCTCTGCTCTTAACTGTGGAGGCAATATGACTAATCCTTTAATTTCCCTGCGCACGGCCTTCCCTGTTACCACTATGGGTTAAAATAAATTCCTTCCCCCTTAGGCTACTATTTGTCAGAGTGCTTGCTCAGAGCTGCAGAAACAAAGCTGAACCCATTTTTATCTGTTGTGTTGGATTTGAGGATATTTCAATCCCAAAAACCTCTTGTCTTTTGATTTGGGGAAATTTTTCTTAAGTATTTTCATTTCTTCCTCTTTTATGTACATTTTTCTCTTCCTGGAATATACACATGTACTCAGAAGCACACATACACACTCACGTACAGGCACATAAACACATACACACAAACACATAAGTACACACATACATATCCACGCATGTAACTGCTGAACTGCCGTGAGCCTTCTTGCATTTTCCTTTCTGTTCTTCACACGTCTCTCTTCTTCCTATGGCCCTCCAGCCAACGCCCTTGTCATGTTCTTAAAGGCTGTTTTTAATTTTTAATTTTCAAGTGGTCTTCTTATGTAAATGTTTATTTTCTTATTCATACTTTTCAGAAACAGAGTCTCACGTAAGAGCTCCCCGCCATTACTACCATTACTCAACTTTCTGTGGTCCTGGGTTCAAATTTACTGCTTTCTGTGTGCAAGTCAAATATTCTACTCACTAAACTGCATCCCTAGCCCCTATATGTACCTTTTCAAATGTGTAATCTGGGAAAAATTATATATTCATATAATATTTTATGTAAATGATGCTTACCTTTTATGTTACCTTTGTGTGATTTTAATATTTTAATTTTATTTTTAAGATTATTTTTACATACATATGTGTGTGTGTGTGTGTGTGCGTGCACACGCACATATGCAGACATGTATGCAGGGACTGGCTGAAGCCAGAAGAGATGGAGTTACAGGAGGTTTTAAGTAGTTATATATGAGTGCTCAAAACAAGCCTGCAATCTTCTGCCAGAGCAGTAAGTGATTTTAACTGTGTGCCATCTCTCCAGCTCAGATTGCTAACATTTTTATGAAGGCATAATTGATGCACACATAAATGCATACATTTAAAATGTATAGCCAGGTGGTGGTAGCGTATGACTTTGATGCCAGCACTTGGGATGAAGAGGGAGCCAGATTTTTGTGAGTTTCAGGCCAGCCTGTTCTACAGAGTTACAGGACAACCAGGGCTACACAGAGGAAGCCCTGTTTTGGAAAAAAACAAAACAAAACAACAACAAAAAGTACATATAAAGTGTACAACTGGATAATTTTGAACAAATACATACACACTCATGAAACCATTGCCACAACCAAGATATACAACATTCAAGAAGAAGCCTAAAGCTCCTGTGGGTTGTGCTTGCTTGTCCTGGGGAAAGAATACTTAAATGAAATTTACCTCCTTGTCAAATATTTAAATGTACACTGCCACATTGGTAACTACAAGTACCATATGTCGCAGCAGAGTTCTAGAATTTACTCATGTCTCATAACTTTTACACACCGATCAATGATGTCTATTTTCCTTGTCCCAGGCCACAGCTATCATTGCCCTCTACTTTCTGCCTCTAGGAGTTTGGCTATTTAGATACTTCATGAGTAAAATCTTACTGTTTCGGTCCTTTCAGGATTGTCTTAGTTCATTTAGCATGGCGTCTTCCAAGCTCAGCCATGTTACACTGTGGGATTTCTATGTATTTTAAGACTAATATTCTATTGTATGTAAACTGCAGGTTTTCCTTAATCCCCTTCCCTTTCTGCAGAAGGTTGAGTTGTTTTTCACCCCTGGGCTATTTTGAATAACACAGCAGTAGACATGGGAGTGCAGTTTTAACTCTTTGAGATCCTGATTTCAGATTTTGTTCTTTTAAATACACATTGCATAGGAAGATTGCAGACCAGGGTTCAGGAATGCGTTCCAGAGCAATCACGCATCTAACATTCCCGACACAGGGTAGCGGAGACCCAATTCTTCTCTATCTTTGATGATAATTTTCATTTTTAAAATCATTTGTCCTAAAATGTTTGAGATAATTAAACTGTTTATTTTATTGCATTTTTATGTATTGGGGGGGGGGGGGACACACACATGTACCATGCTGTGTGTGAAGATCAGAGGATAACTTAGAGGAGTTGATTCTCTCCTTCTACTGTGTTGGCCCCAGGGATCAAACTCAGATTGCCAAGCTTGGCAGCAAGTGCCTTAATGCTCCAAGCATACTTACTATGTTTTCTTTGTTTCGAGGATAAAAATGCCCTCTAATACCTTTAAGCATGGTAATAATAGGAATTATTGTTGCTATTTTTAATATCTATTCATACTATTTCTATGTGTTTCTTTTCATCTCTATTTTATGTCAGAATTTTGCCCTTAAATGGCTTTTATAAATTGGCCATATTTAAGATGAAAGTTTAAAGGCTAGAGAGATGGTTCATCCTTAAGAACACTCACTCTCTGGTTGGACCTATGTTCAATTCCAAGTGCCTACCTCAGACGGCTCACAGATTATTGCTGTAATTCCAGTTACAAGGCATTCAGTGCCACCTTCTAGCTATGCAGGTGGTACACATAAACACACACACACATACACACACATACACACACACATACATACGCCATCTTTAAAATGAAAATCTAGCTGTGCGTAGTAAGTAGTACATGCCTTTATCCCCAGCAGTCAGGAGGCAGAGGAAGGCAGGTGAATCTCTCAGGGTTTGAGGTCTGCATAGCAAGCTCCAGGCCATCCACTGTTAAATAATAAAACTGTGTCTTATGAAAAGAGAAACAGATGGATATCTAAGTGTTGGTTGGAAGTGTGGGTGCGGTTGGGAGTTGTCAGTGCAAACTTGACGCTAGGGTGTGTCTGCAAGGCAGAATTTGAGGGGACCTGGCTATGCATGGGCATCTCCTCCTGTGGACAGTATCCTCAGGAAAGACTTTAACAATCCTCTGTCCCAAGAGAAAGACTGAGTATCAGGGCTTTGAAATCCAAGCTGGAGAAAATGTCTTCAACTTCTTGGAATTCCAGGGAATGTAATCCTCAAAGGCAGAATGATCTACCTCTAGCTCTGCCTGATGCCTCCTGGCTTTAACTGCCTAGGAACTCTTCAGCTCTTTTCTGTTCCCTTCTGTTCTGTCCTATCCTGTCCTGTTTTCTCTTCTCTTCTTCTTTCTTTTATCTTCTTTTCTCATCTCTTCTCTTTTCCCTTCTCTTCTTTCTTCTCCTCCACTCCCCTCCTCCTTCTCTTCTCTTCACCTCTTCTGTAAAATAAGTCTCTGGTCTCTTTGTGGCAGGACAGTTAAGTGCCTACTGGTAAACTGGAAACATTCTCTAGAAACAGAATATTTACTTAATTCTCTCTTTATAAGTTCACTACTAGCCCTGGAGCACTATGGAATGTTTTATATATGTATTCAATGTCATTGAATCATGCCTATTTGATTTGTTCCTAATTTTAGTCACCAGTCATTTTTATGTGAAACAATTAAAACTGTTATTCTGAAATATACAGTACATTATTGCTGACCACTGACAGCTTCAGTTCATCTGAATCACAGTAGCCTTTTATTAAATAACTACTCATCACCCCTTTCCCAGCCTCTAAGTACCCATCTCTCTTTTTTCCACTTTATGAGTTCTACTTCTGCAGCTTGCCCACATATGAGCATGATTACACAGTACTTGCCTGTCTGTGCCTGACTTGTTTTACTTAACCTGGCTTCTGGGCTCTTCTGTGCTATCAAAATAACAGGTTTTCTTTCTTTTTGAAGACCGACTAGTATCCCATTCTTTATCTACTCATCCACTGATAGTTTAATTTCATATCTTGGCTATTGTGAATATAGCTAACACGCTACACTACTATCGTGTAGCTATCTTTCAGAATGTTCAACTCCTTTGACTATATCTTATGGAATGGGGTGTGTCCTGACTGAATGTGTCTCGGACCCATGGGAATGGCAAGGCTTTCTCCAGGTCAGGCTTGGGGAAATGGCAAGGCCTTTCTCCAGTTGGATTTGGCATGTCAACAGTGTGCAGAATGTAACAACCACAGCTTGGAAATGGTGGCTGCCTTGATGGCCTCAAATGCCTAGGCCCCACCAGGAGTGGCTTTCATTCTCAGTCCCCACCCTCCCCAGTCCCAACCACACCCACATCCCTTCCCCAGTGCTTCCAGATTGTCTGTCTTCCTGGAATGTGACTGCAATGGAGGATAATTAGTGAGGAGCATGGTGCCTCTTGGAGCACCCTTCCAGCCTCCTCTTCCTTTTGCAACTCTCCTTTGCCCATTTTCAATCTAGTTGTTTGCCAAGGACCAGCCTCGGTTTAGAGAGGGGTTCTGAGGAAGGGGTGTCTGGGAGCAGCGAAACAAATGACTCCAAGTCAAATCATGGGTCCAAGCTATGTTCTACTGAAGTCAGCTTTCCAGCTTACTTGCTTTCTGTTCTGCTTTCTCTCTTTCTGATCTGGCTTCTCTCAAGATCTCCAAATAGCTCTTTTTACTCTGCTTGAGACAGTTCTCTAAGCAGTTCTCTTTTGCTATTCTAAAAAATTCTCTGGATCTCCTGCAGATCACAAGTCCAGTCTTTTATTTTACATATCAATTCAGTCATTTACTTCAGGTTTCCTTTTGATTATCCTATCAATCAGCATCCTGTGACCCAGCCCCTTAATTTTTAGCAGATAGCAAGCACACATTTTCTTTTAACTTTGCAAGAGAATTCAGATATCTGCCTGTCTCTGTTAAGCACAGACAATAAGCTAGCTGGGTGGGACCCTGTCCTGAAATTACCATTTCTACCACACCTAGGCCTAAATCAGCTCTGTCCCAGGCTAACCTTGAACTCAGGAATCTGCCAGCATTTGTATCTGCCTGAGTTTGTATCTTTATGACAAGCTGGCTCATCAATGCAGCTGCCTTTGCTCCTTTAGATTCGTGAAGCCCCTCGTAATTCATATTGCAAACTAATTTTTTGCATAGTTGAGAAATTATATTTTTGAACTCAAATTTTTAGAGTTCTTTTCCATAGCCTTAAGGGCTGTCCTAAAGGTCCCAGCATTTACTATTTTGCTAAAACATTAGCCACACTTTCCCCTCCTGGCTCATGTTGTCTCTGTTTATCATGGAGTCATTAGTGTTAACAGGGAGGACATTCCTTACAGGAGGAATATAAAACATGCACATTGCAAACAAGTCTTATGTCTATGACAGCCATCAACACTCATGGAGGCCTACACCCACTGGCCCTGTCCTGTCATTCTGTCCTCACCAAGGCTGTGTCAGACCCAAAAGTGGTGTACTTGCTATAGTTTGTTGTTGTTGTTGTTGTTGGCTCATAATTTGTTTTCCCTATTAATCCTTCATCAGATACATGATTTTCAGACGTCTTCTTCCATCCTGTGGAATGTTTCTTCACGCCATTCATTATTTCCAAACACACTTACTGAAGAGACTACACGCTGGCTATGTATATTTTTGGTACCAGCTCAAAAATCAAGTGAGAGACTGAAGTGATGGCTCATCAGTTAAGAGCACTGGCTTTTCTTCTAGAAGAGAGGAATCAGATTCTCAACACCTACATGGTGGCTCACAACCTCTCTAACATCAGTTCCAGGGACTCTGATGTTCTCTTTTGGCCTCTGATGCACTGTATGTGGGTGGTGCCTAGGCACACATGCAAGCAAAACGTTCATACACATAAAATAAAATTTAATTTTAAAAGATCACTTGAAATAAATATGTGGGTTTATCTCTGAGATGTCTTTATTGTCCATTGCTTCTCATTTTATGTTGGTGGCATTTGCTTTATATATTGTTTTTAAATGAGGGAGTATAATGCCTCTAGCTTCACTATTTTTATTCAAGAGATTTTGGCTATTTGAGGCCTTTTGTGGGTACATGTGAATTTAGGGATTTTTTTTTTTAATGACATCAGGAAATCAATAGAAATTGCATTGCTTTGGGTGGTTCGGACATTTTCACAAAATTAATTTTCTTAAAACATGGATGTGGTATATCTTTCTATTTGTGTTTTCTTCAGCTTCTTTGATTAAACTTACAAATAACTATTTTTATTGTTATTGCTTCTTTAAGTTCTATTATTTTCTTAATCTTCCCCTGGGATGGTTATTATCAGTATCTAAATGTTGATTATTTTCTTGTTTTCTTGTGTGGAGGATTGACCTCAGGGCCCTGTACATGTTAGGCAAGAGTTCTACTACTGAGCCATAGCCTCAGCTTTATTAGTACGTAGAAGTCAAACTAATCTCGTGTGCTTATTTTGTATCCTATAACTTTATTTAAGTCCCTTGATCAGTTCTAGCAGGTTTTTGAAATGCTTTTATCAGTAGATATTAATTATACATAATGCTGGGTTTCAATATGACATCTTTACACATGTACATAATGAGCATCTTTAACGGGTTTTTATTACTGGTAGTCTTCAGCTCTTCTACACTTAAGATCAACATATGAATGTCAGCATGTAAAGATAACTTTATTTCTTCTCTTCTATGAAGAGGCCTTTCATTCTGGGACTTCTATTATATGGGAAGCAGTGAGAGCATTGGTCTTTTATCTTTGAGAACAAGCTTTCAGCTTTTGACATCTGGAACGAGTGTGAGTTCATCATATATGTATTGAGTTGAGGTCTAACTACTTAGAGTTTTGATTGTGTATATGAATTTTTAACTTTTTATTGTTTGTAAATTTAACATTATGTACCACAATCCACTCATCTCTCCATCTGTCCATAACTGTCCTCCACCCTTCCAACCTCCCTTCAAAAGAAAACTAGAAACAAAAGAAAAAAAAAAGCCATCTTGCTATGGAAGCTGGAGTGTATCACAGTGTGCTACACAGTAGCACACTTTTACCCACAGAGGCTTACTTGTAAATGTTCATCATAACGAAGCATTGATGTATTTCCAGGTCTCTGGCTGCTGCTACACTATCAATACTGGATCCTCATTGGGGCTCCTCTCAGACATCTTATGTCCTAGAGACCCTGCAGCTTTGATTTTGCAGGGCTGGCACCTTCACCTGCTCCAGCAGTTCATAGATGGGTTAGATGTTAGAGTAGGCTAACTCAAAGCCCTGGGTGGTAGCTGTGTTGTTCAGCCTGCCAGCCCTCTGGCTAGGGCCAGCTCTCCTGTTTGCAGCAGCCAGCAAGAGGCGGGACTGGCTCCTGCTCTCATGCCATCAGGGACAGATCTCCCATGTCCAGGACACTAGGGCCAGCTCTACTACCCTGCCCAGGTTAGGTGTGGGTCTGCTCTCCTGAGTGCTGCAGCCAACAAGAGATGGGGCAAGCTCATCTGTTCTTATGCCCTTTGGCCAGCTCTCTCTCAAGCTGCCCAGGCAAAGGGTGGTACTGGTCCCAAGTCCCACAGCAGTGAAGAGTGGGACTAACTCTGTACAGTCCTCGGACATCAAGATTACCCCAGGATACACCCCAGACCAGGGACATCTGCATGGCCTTTGGTGATAAAATGGGCGATGGACTACTTCTCCTTCTCTCCCAATTCTCCATCATATACTTGTTCATCCTAATGGCAGCAAACCGACCATCTACTGCCATGTGGTGACAAGCCTCATGTATATAATTTTGAGGTCATCTGACAAGTCAAAATTCTTGTAGTCTTGTTTTAAAATCACACAAAGCTTTTTTAAAAAGAATTATTTATTTTATGTATATGAGTACACTGTTGCTGTCTTCAGACACACAAGAAGAGGTTATCAGATCCCATTACAGATGGTTGTGAGCCACCATGTGGTTTCTGGGAATTGAACTCAGGACCTCTGGGAGAGCAGTGCTCTTAACCACTGAGCCATCTCTCCAGCCCCCACACAAAGTTTTGAAGCCAGTCTTTACATTGCTATACCATAAAGCAGGGAATTTTACATTATTATTTTTCTTTGTTTTTCAGATCAAGCATTTTGAGGTGCATTTTAGACATTTTGAGGGGTAATGGTTAAGATATTAGAAATAAATTAATTCATAGAATATTTTCCATGACTCAAACTAAATTTGAAATGAATGACTTATAGGCCATTTATATAGAAGACGCATCAAGTTAAAGAGCCTGATACTTGTCCCTCTTTGGCTGGGGCATGAATCAGGCTTAGATTTGGATCTTGACTTTGAATCTTGACTCTCTGTACTTTGAGAAAGTTGTTTAGCTTTTCTAAGCTTTAGTTTTCTCCTGGATAAATGGCAGATAAAGTAAATAACATAAAATAAATACTATGATCTTTTTCTAAGCTTCATACTAGAAGACATTGCAAAGATACCTAGCTTAATGCCGCTCCTGAAATAAACACTTAATGAATGTCCTCCTTTTGAAAGGTTTTGTTTTATTTTATGTGCAGATGTGTGCTTGAGAGTATGTGTGTGCATCACATGTATGCACGAACTTGAAAACATCTAAAGCACTCTGGAATTAGAGGAATCTGAAGATGCTTTGGAATTAGATTTACAGGTAGTTGTGAGACACTGTGTAGGTGCTGGGAATGAAACCCAATTCCTCTGCTAGAGCAGTTGGTCTCTTAACTACTGTGGAGCTATCTTTCAGGCCCCATATTCTACTTTTTCTTCTTCTTGCGCCTAAATCATCAGTTCTCAAACTCTAAGCTGTTTATTCCCCAACTTGGAGTATTTGACATTGTTTAAAGGGTTTCTATTGTCACAGTTATAAAGTGAGTACTATTGGCATCTACAACTACTGTGTGTACTTGGTGTCAGGGTTGTCCCGTGCCATAAAACAGCCAAGATTTAATTATCTGAACCAAGTTATCAGCAATGGTAAAGTTGGAGCAACCTTGCTCTAGAGCAGTAGTTATCAACCTGTGGATGACCCTTTCATAGGGGTTGTCTAAGACCATTGAAAAACAGAGATATTTACATTACGATTTATAACAATAGTGAAATTACTGTTATAGGTACCAATAGGAATAATTTTATGGTTGGCAGTCACCACAACTTGAGGAACAGTATTTACGGGTAGCAGCATTAGGAAGACTCTAGAGAGTGCTTGCTTCATATCAAATGGATGCTGGTCATTTCTCCCAGGGACTTCCTACAAGTAATTTACATACTAGAGTTCATATGGATTAATAATAATGGCTAAATAACAAAAGAAAATTACTTGCTAGAATGTAATACATACAATGCCAAGCTTTGAATTAAGGTCTGTGATTTGTGAGTGTTGCACTAAATATACATTTTACTATCTCATATGATTCTTCTTAAGAGACAAAAGTGTAGATTTTTAATGGGTAACTGTGCTAGCAGTTTATTTTAATAATGACGTGAGGATCATAATCTTCTCGTTCTGGCTTTAACAGCCTGTGAAGTTTCCATACCATTTAAATTACATGAATTATACCTTGGAATCACCGCATTTTATTCCCTCACCATTAGTTTACTTTGGACTCCTATGTGTTCTCCTGAATTAGAGTAACACCTAGAGTCACCTCCTGCCAATGCACTATTTACCTGGACATTTTCTTTGACATCAAATTGGGTGATATATTCTTCTGTTCCATGTCTTTGAATAGCATTCCAGCATTGTCCTGATCTGGCCTTGTTTCTTTCCTTTCCACCTTATCTCTCTTACCTCAACACACAGAAAAATCTTAATATCTCAATAATTCTGACCCTAAGCGTTAATATTCCTGAGAAAACAGGATTCTAAAGCTTAGGTGAAGGTATCAGGATTGGTAACATTCTTTTTGTTTGAATTAGTAATGCAAGTGAAAGGAGCCTCAACTCTTCACTGATGGCTGTAAATATGTATTGGACAAGTGACTGGAAAACTTCACACTTTCCACTGGTGTGTGTTTCCCATGCTGGCAGTTATTATTAGAGCAGGGTGTGGTAAGGGGGAAGGAAAGAGGGCAGTGGATTCTAGCTGGGAGTCAGCAGCAAAAGCACAGAGATAGGAAGTCAAGTGGGACTCTTCCTTCCCTGCTTGGGATGGCTCTTCCTACCTGGGGAAACCATGCTTCCTTTATGGCCTTTATGAAGCTGTGGCAGCGTTTAGTGCTTGTTGGCTAAGCGAGTGCTTGCATGGATCCGGT
This sequence comes from Uromys caudimaculatus, assembly GCA_028551405.1. NCBI lineage: Eukaryota > Metazoa > Chordata > Mammalia > Rodentia > Muridae > Uromys > Uromys caudimaculatus. Next base: position 46,296,448 of record CM052705.1, on the reverse strand, counting down.
AGAGGCAAACCTGGGAAATGAGATGAGTGGTATATGTGCCCTTTATGGCATCATAAATTATGAGAGCTGCCAATATAAGAAGTTAAAGAAAATGTGTCACAGAAAGCAGCCTCCATTCTTTGGATGCAACCTAAAATGGCTTTTCTGAACTAGAGTTTATATTTATTAAATGGTAAAACAGGTCTCTCTTACCAATAACAACAGTTTCTAGCTTTAGAAAAATAAATTTATACTTATGAACAAGTTTTTCTATATTTATAAAGCATGAAAAACTTAATCAGTAATTATTTCACAAGGACGTTCTCCCTAGCAATATATATATGTATATATATGTATATATCACTATGTATGCAATAGGAATACAGCATAATCCTATATTGAGTCATATACATAAATAAGTCATATATACATATACACACACATATATGTATGTATACACACACACATATATGACCTATATTGAGCAGTAAAGCAAATACTCCTAAATTTAGTTATCTGCTACCCTTCATCTGCCCTATGTCTTACCATAATTCAAAAGAAGAAGCCATTTTTGGTGGGGCGTTTTAGAACCGTGAGTTGACTCTGGGGTTAAGGCGCCTGCCACCAAGCCTGACCATCTGAGCTGAATTCCAAGGACCCACATGGTGGAAGGAGAAAAACAAGTTGTCTTCTGACCACCACACATGCACCCATATATGTGTGCAAAAACAAATTAAGGTGTAATAAAAATTTTAAATGAGATTTCTAAAGTAACAGTGTTCTCTTTGCAGATAACACAAGACTTTCTGACATGTGGCTTAATACTGAGTAATAATATCATTCATGCACACACACACACACACACACATGCACACACATGCACACATGCACACATATATATGGCACTTAACAGTAATTCTGAGAAGTTTTCAACAGTATTTTTGCCTTTTTGAGTTTTGAAACAAACCTTTAAAAGTAAGCTATGGGATGCAGGGCTGGAGTGATAGCCCAGTGGTTTAGGGCATTTGCTGCTCTTGCAGAGGACCTTGGTTCAATTCCCAGCACCCACACAACCACCTGTAACTACCGTCTCATGGGATCCGGCACCAGACACGCACCTGGTGCACATGTACACATGCAGGAAGGTCAAAAAGGCTTTGCAGAAAATCTTCCGTATTGTGAAAATGCACTACGGCATGGTTTTGTGGGATTTGCTGGTCTGGGTCTGATTCTTATGCATAATCAGAAATGTAATGTGCCAGGAAGAAGGGATGTGGGGGCAAAGGGAACCTGCCACCCAGGCAGATGCTGGTGTGGCTGTGCGTTACATAGAGAGCCCTAAGCTCACAGTGGCAGATGAAAGGCTTAGTGTGGAGGCCCAGCGACACCACCCAGAGCACAACTGGAGAAGTACTGTTAGAAAGAAAACCTGGAGGCAGGAGTTTGGCTCAGCGGTGCTCAGGAAACTTTGTTGCTGGGTTGGTTAAAAACACCATATCACACAGCTATGAAAAAAAATAGTTCAGGGACAACTTGTAGCCCAATTCAATAATAATGGTTGTTAAAGACCACACTTTTGTTGTCTTATGATTAGAAATATATAATTCTTCATTTTCAGCTACATGGGATATCATTTTTAACTCGAAACTATTGTCTGACTGAGCTGTATCTGAACAACAATGAAATATTTGAGATAGAAGGTATGTCTCAAACTTTCTTTGCTGACTGAATGAATTTTCAATTAAGTAATAACTCTCAACTGTAATGATTACTAACAGCATACAAAAATATCTTTCATCATATACATTTAATTTTTTAAAAAGATACACCAAGTTTCTAGTTCAATATTATGTGTCTTGTTCAAAATTTCAAACGAGTGTTTCTATAGTTGCACCAGTCTACAGTTGGGTACAAACTAGCTCCTGTAGACACTAACCTTAGCAATATTTAGGAATAAGAATTAATGTAGAAGCTATATATTATCTTCAAATTTTTTATTGGCTGTGATTTTATCAGCTGAATTCCTGGTTCCACTGAGTTGATTTTATACAGTCTCTATCCTGACAGTTTCAATCCTCATATAAAAGTATATTACAGTCATGATCAGGAGACCCAACAAATTGCTGGAGAAAGTACTTCACTTTAAACTATCATATCATGAAACCAAAATGTCATAGACTTTTAACACCCATGATAAGCTCTTACACTGTTAAGGAAGAAAACACTCTAATTTAACTATGATGTAATTATACAGATTCATCCTGTTTTCATTTATACAAAAAAATGAACTAAAATGTGCAATTCAGGAGAGCAAAAAATGAAATAAATACATGGTTTCCCATTTGACAAATGGCTGAGCTACTTGAAAAAAGAATTCACTGAATGGGCTAGACGTCATTCTTTGGTTTGCATTGTAATTCTAAGTAAAATTGATTCACACGTGCAGGCACACATATCACAAAACTGAACAAAAAGGAAGAATATAACTCAAACTGGAAATTAAAACAAGCAAAATCATTGTCACAGAAAAACGACTAACATCGCAACATTAGCAAGAAATGACCCTCTAGCCCCACATGACAGTCCATTTTTATTGCTATATGTTTAAGCACAATTCAGGATATCATCAATGGACATTTCTCTTCTCACTAGCTATAATGCATTCTCTTGCTTAGTTACACTATCTAATCAATAGAAAAAGAGTATTTGCATTTGTCAATTTAAAAAGTAAAATTCATCCAAAACATGTTGAACACCTTGCAAAAATATGTTTGTTTTCTAGGCCTGCATAATTTGCCTTCACTGAATATTCTCCTGTTGCACCACAATGAGCTAACAAACATCGACGCTACTATGAAGGAACTAAAGGGGATGTGGAATCTGAAGATTCTAAGTACACACTGTGCTTCTATGTTGTATATCCATAAGTTAAGACAGGGATAGCACAGCACACTTGTTTTCCTTTCCACAGTTCAAGCTCCGAGAAGCAGGCTATCTCACAGAATACCTAGCTCGTTCTCTAGAATGTGATTAGATTTTATTCTTTTCTAACACACTCTACTTGTAGAGTGATAGGCCATGCAAGATGAAAATGACAACAGTCACAAGCGGGCATGTGTACAACTAAATCTACTCTTGGCTTTAGCACAAGAGTAAGTTGTATCATTCACATTATAGGGCTATCGCTAACAGCTACATCTGTAGAGGTAGAGGTGAGAGGGCCGCTGCTCTTGAGTAGGATTGTATCCACTCAGGGCCAGGAGAAGAGGGAATCCAGGTTGATGGGGGATATGGAAGGGGTATGGCGTTTTGGAGAGAGCGATAAATATTTTAAAGTTGACTATGGTGATAAGTGGTTCACATCATAGCATATAATGAATATTCATGAATTGTGAACTTTAAGTGGGTAAATATATATGGCATGAGATACATAGCAATTAAGTTAGCAAATAACAAGACTGCTGAAGATTTTATATATACATATATGTATGTATATACATATACATACATATACATACGTATACATATATATGTGTGTGTGTGTGTGTGTGTGTGTGTGTGTGTGTGTGTGTGTGTATATATATATATATATATATATATATATATATATATATATATAAACAGCCTCCCTTCACATCTATTGAGCCATGTCCAGCAAGACACTGACTACTGAAATAAAAAGCAATATGCATATATTTAGGAATAGATTAAAAAATGGTCAGTGTGAAGTTCACCTCTCAATAGGCTATAGCTCGAAGGGCTAATGAACATGCACACAACTGCAAGTCAGGCATAGGAGTTCAGGGGTCCCAGGTAGGCCTTGTAGACTTGAGAGAAGAGACAGGCAAATTCTCTTTTTCATCTTTCAGAACTGTTTGCATCTGTAAACTAGTATTGATGGTGAAGGTTCGGGTCAGATCAGCATATAGAGGGCCTAATGCTTCCGCAGCTTCTCACTATTATCAGGAATATCTCATGTGACTCCTACATCTGAAACTAGACTTTTAAAAATCCAAATAGTAAAAATCACAAAGTCCTTGGCAAGTTCATGATTACTTTAAAGATGTCCTAAGGCCACCTACCATTAGGAATTTCTGAATTCTGATATTCCATCAGAGACTTGGATAGACCTGCCTATTTATCTAGTCCTTTCATGCCAATCAAATATTTTCACAACTAAAAGAGTATGTTAGGCACAGACCTCTTTTTTTATCTTTGTTTTTTTATAAAATGGGTTCATAGCTACCACCTAGAATCTCTTCAAACACTAAGATAACTCTCCCAAGCAATTCTTAAGAAAAATCTCTTGTGACTGATATGAGTTTGAAATAGGAAAACCAAATTGTTGTATATGTAAGATGTAAATAAAATAATTAAGAAGTTGCTTAGAGTCTAGAAACTCTGCAAAGAGGTAAATAGACCCAATATGATTGATGCTTTAAATAATAACCACTAGATGTCTGATGTCTTTCTGTTAAGATAGTGTTCTCTTACATCGGTGAAGATACAAGGCTCGGAGATTTACCAAAGTACGTGTTGAAACACATCCATGCCTTGTTTTATTGATCTGATCATTTATTGATTGATTGATTGATTCGTTCATTCATTCAGTGTTTGTAATTTATTCATGCTGTGCCTGGGAAATCACCGGTTCACCATCTCATTCTGTATTGATGCCAAAGTTGAAAAAGAGAAACTTGATCTGGCCTTTTATTGGTTTTACAGTTTTATTATTTGAACCTTAATTACTTAGGTTCATGAAGGAGCTTGGTGCCAAACTGCTTATACAATTTGCTGTGTGTAAAATTCAATCACAGCAAACTTGCATTGTAAGACAACATACAGAGAACAGTATGCAATGTTGGCCTTAGTATGAAACAGGCTGTACATTGAATCAAGAAGCCTGGTTCAGAACTGAAGAAGGTACCTGAAATCCAACCCAGTCCTACTTGTCAGAGGTACATTTAAGCACACAAGTGCCCTGGCCGGTCAGGATTAGGGATGAAATGCCCACACTCTTCAAAGGCCAGTCTGGTAATAAGACATCCATGTTATTACATGTTGTGTCAGTTAAAATCACTTCTACTTAAATCATTCAAGATGTAACGGGTCCCACCTGAGAAGTTTGTCATGGAGTCATTTCCTCGAATTCAGTTAAAAGGAAGCACTTCCTGGAAACGCTAGGTAGCATTTGATCCCATGCCCCATTCTGGTTGCGGACATTTCAAGAGGAAACAGTTGACACGCAAGAGATGCCAAACGTTTGGGCAGTGATGTGTCATGCTAGGCTCTTGGGAGCCTCCTTTGCCATCTGAGAATAGATTCCGCTCATTAAAATGAGAAAACTATGCACTGTCAAAAGTTATAACTCTTCTCAAGTAAGAAAACCATGTAAAAATCTAAAGTGTTACTACTACTTCAGTCTCAAGTTCTTCTGAGGGTGAGAAAACAGCCCAGGGCTAAGGCTCCAACCCATTTCAGCACTGCACCCTCCTCTGGCATTTATGAGAAAAATTGCCAGCAATTGCCCATGAGACAGGGCTGGGAGCTTCAGGGAGGCCTGAAGTCAGCAGCAGAGTGTGAGGTCCTGGTGCCTGGAATTCCTGTCTTCCAGGCCAGGCAGGGCCCCACCTCAACTCTCCAGGAGGTCTACCTTTCCACATCCTCTCTGTCAGGTCTGTCCTCCTTTCCTTCCGCCCTCCAAACTGCAAAAGGGAATGCTCACATGTCTCAGTCCACTGCACCAGAAATGAGTTCCTCTCCCCGTCATTCTGCCTGCTCCTTTACCAACATATCTTACTTAGGATTTCTATTGCTGTGATGAAACACCACGACCAAAAGCAAATTGGAGAGGAACAGGTTTGTTTGGCTTATACTTCCACATCACAGTTCATTACTGAATGAAGTCAGGACTGGAACTCAGACAGTGCAGAAACCTGGATGCAGGAGTTTATGGAGAAGCCTTGCTCCTCACTGCTTGCTCAGCCTGTTTTCTTTTAGAGCCCAGGACCACCAGCCCAGGGATGGCACCACCCACAATGAGCTGGTCCTTTCCACTAATAAAGTACCCTGCAGGCTTGCCTACAGCCAGATCTATGGAGACATTTTCCCAGTCGAGGTTCCCTCCTTTCAGGTAACTCTAGCATGTGTCAGGTTGCCGTAATTCTAGCCAGCACACAACAGTAAGTGGAAGCCATCAGTAAGGTCCTTAACCCATTGCTCCTACACCTCCCTCTCCAGTGTTCTCCATTTCACTAAACACGCTTAGCAACTTGTGTTTCATCACAAAGACCTCCCCAGTAGAACCCCAGAGACAGCTCTAACATTCTCTCTTGACATCAACAATGCGTGCTAGTCTCTGCCTTTGACAAAGGGCAAGGGGAAGAAGGACTGTGGGAAGAGGGGTGGACCTCAAGGCCTCTTCTTCTGAGTCTATCTGTAAGTTTCTTGAGGGTGAGTTGCCTCTTCCAACAAGACAATCCACCAACTTTCCCAGACGCTCATGTGAGATAGACAATGTTCTGCTCACTCCAGCTCTGTTCTATCCCAGTTTTCCTGTCAAGTAAAGGATACTTGCCTTAGTGCGTTGTATGGTAGGTAGCCCACAAATTTCAAAGCAGAGAAGGCTAGCAAGAGAGATGGTGATCCAGCTTTGTAGGACTTCAAAATCCACATGTCTGATTACTGATAAGCAACCTGAACTTCCTTAAACAGACTGATGTTTTTAATTCCTTCATTATGACTTTCCCCACGTATTAAAACCGATTTGTTGATTATATCACTTTTCCCCCTTTGAAACGGTCTCGAGCGTAGCCCAGGCTGACATCTAACTCCACTTGTAGCCAAGGATGACCGTGAACTTCTGATCTTCCCGCCTTCACTTCTATTGTGCCTTGATTACAGGTGTATATTACTACACCTTTTTTATGTTGTGCTGAAGATTGAACACGGCTTCATGCTGGAAAAGCATTGTAGGTACTGAGCTACAAGCCCAACCCATATCAACTTTCTTTTTCTAAAGTGCTTTAAGAATATTTGGGTCCGGGCTGGAGAGATGGCTCAGCAGTTAAGAGCACTGACTGCTCTTCCAGAGGTCCTGAGTTCAATTCCCAGCAACCACGTGGTGGCTCACAACCATCTGTAATAGGATCTGATGTTCTCGTGTGTCTGAAGACAGCTACAGTGTACTCATATACATTAAATAAATAAAATTTAAAAAAAATATTTGGGTCCTTGGGCGGGAGATATGGCTCAGCTGTTAAAGGCCAAGGCTCACAACCAAAAGGACAAGGAGATTTGAGTCTGTTTCCACAAGGACTTTTAAGTTCTGCGTTAAAGAGTTTTGGTTTTTTGTTTGTTTTTTTTTTTAATCAACAGGAGCCAATTATTTAAATGACTCTATCATTTTCTGTCCTTCCTCTTGTCTTTCACTGAGGAAGCTCCACACGTGTGACTCATCTAACTCAAGTTGCCGCGGTACAGTGGCAGAGACATTGTGATATATTATTGGGTAAAGGTAAATTGCTTAGACTCTGACTTCCAAATTAAGATAAGCAAGACAGTGCTGGCGCCACTGAGGTGTACTTCATCAGTAGCCTAGAGGGAAAGGTGGATTAAATAGTATTAACCTATTGAAAGCGAAAGTGTAAGCGATTTTACTTCATAGCTGCTACAGGAATGTGCCCGTGCAACACACAAAGCTTTCAGAACACTCAGACACAGGAAACTGATTTCATATCTCAGAAACTTAATTTATGGTAATTTAAGGGCCAGCCATCCAAAATGCATAAATCCAAAATGTTTAGTACTTAACTAGCATAGATAGTGTGGCGGGGGTGGGGGGGTGGGGGGTGAGGAGGAAGCAGGCGGTGGGGAAGAAAGAATTGAAAATAAGATTGCTTCCTTCAAAAATGCAAGAGCTAGAAAAAAGTGAAGGAAAGGGTTGAACTATCTTCCATATTATTTAATTTTGATCTCGGCCACATAGTTTCTATTTAAGATGAGATGGGCAATACACCACCATGAGCATGGCCTTTTACTATCTATAAGCCTTGCTCTCACGCACTATGCTGAGTGTGGTGCTTTATTTAGCCGCAGTTAGAGGTAGCTCAGAGAAGTGCTTGTCTTACAAGCATGAGGGCCTGAGTCCTTTCCCTAGAACCTATGAAAATTCGACTGTGGTGTGAATGCTTGTAATTTCAGCACTGGGGCAGCGCAGAAAGGAGGATCCCTTGGGTCACCAGACTAGGCTAATTAGTGAACTTCTGGTCAGTGGAGAGCCTGTCTCAAAGGAGGTGGACCTGAGGGTGATACCTAAGGTTGTCCTGTGTCTCCACACACGTGCACACACTCTTCCACTGGCACGCATGCACCAACACACACACATACACACACACACACAAGCATAATGAATGTTTAAGAAAAAATTATTTGAATAGAGATTAGAAAATTTCAGGAAAAGAAGTGAAAGATAAAACCCATATCTCAATGTCTTATTACTGACAGAGAATACATCCAGGTATTGTTTTACTTCAGTTTTGAATCAGTCTGTTGTTTTTCAAACATGCCTCTCCGATCTTCTTTATGTTGCGAACTATGCATTCTAAATGTTAATCAGTTTTTCTTGGCTTCTGATGCTTGATATTATCACCCCTTTATGAAAAGCCTCTGTGCTTCATGAATACTGTACAGAGCAGTGCTCTTAAATTTAACCAATGAGTAAAGGAGCCACGTTTCTTAGGGTGACATGGCTGTGTAGCAGCTAGAACCCTTCGCTCTGCTGCCATCTAGTGGTTCCCTGCTTTATGTGTTTTCTTCAGAAGTATTTTGAAGATGCCACACTGAGAAATATCACACAAACTTCATTTCTCATTTAATGTTATCAGAGGATGAACAGGTAAAATATGTCACTAGGAACTAAAACATGCAACATTTCTGATGGAATCACTGTTTAAATGTCCCTCCATGCTGATTACGAAGGATGATTATTACTTCAGAAGCACCAGGATCTGCACTGCTCCCACCAGCCTCTTTCCCCCCTCCGCTGTCTTGCAAAGCTAGGTTCACTACCCATCTCTTAGCCACACAAGTCTCGCAGAGGGAGGTGGGATGAGTCATACAGTCCACATCGGTGTAGCTCCTGCTGAGCTCTCCAAGTACTACTGGCATGGGACATCCTCTGAGCACAAGGACAGTGGGGTTCAGGAAGAAACCTGTTAGGACCCTGTACTGCATCTCTGCCTGTATCCACACAACCCCCCAATCTCATTACTCCTGAGACCAGAATAACTCCAAATGATATTTTGTGACAAGCAGCTTCAAGACTTTCGTAGAGCTAGCATCTCGTTCTTCCCTGTCAAATTTACCTATGGACATTTAACGGTTTCCTCTTTTGTGCCCGATCTGGGTGGACCTAGTGCTGTTTTCTAATGGGCAGTAGCAACCAGTGAAGTTTAACTGAATGAATCCAATAGATAGTAAAATACGTGGTACTCTAAATAGGGAAATGCATGCTGAGACTGTGGCCAGACAAAAGACACAACTGCTTACCCTGCAGTGATTATCTTTGTACTGTCCAGGAGTCTTTATCTTCTGTCTTCAGAGGTGGTAAAAGGAACAAGGACCTATTGTGGAATCTGACATCTTATTTTGTATTTCTTCCTTTGCAGGTCTGTACCAAAACCCTTTAACCCAATATAACCTCTACCGTTTGTATATAATTTACCACCTTCCGGGACTGGAGCTGCTTGATCGGAAGCGTAAGGATGCTAGAGAGAGGGAGGGAGGGAGGGAGGGAGGGAGGGAGGGAGGGAGGGAGGGAGGGAGGGAGGGGGAGGGGGAGGGGAGGGAACAAACAAAAGAAAAAAGAAGTGTTTTCAGGGTTGGTGAGGATGAACAGTAACCAAAT
>CM052705.1:46209205-46286462 GCA_028551405.1 Uromys caudimaculatus | reverse complement strand
TTCTGTTCTCCAAAATTGTTTACCTCCTGACGATTGATTGATTGACTTGTTTCTTTCTTTGTTTCTTTGTTTCTTTCTATTTTTGTTAAGATAGGGTTTCTTCGTGTAGCCCTAGCTGTAGACCAGGCTGGCCTTTAACTCACTGAGATTAGCTTGCCTCTACTTCCCAAGTGCCGGAATTAAAGGTGTGTGCCTCCACCACCAGGCTCAACACTTGTTTCTTATCATAAAAATGATTTATAAAGAAATCTCTTAAAATCTAAATTCTAAATGTCATCTTCTTTGAAATTCTGTAAGTTCATATTATTAAAATTAGCATACTCGACAGTGACTTCTCACACATATCTAGTCATATGTGCATGCATTCCATTGTGTACTTTTGAGGCCTAATATACTCAAGTACAATATGATCTATTCTTTATCCCATTATCGTTCTAGCTGTGAAGACTATGCTTTATCCTCAATGGGTTGTTACTGTGAAAGTTTGCCCATGAGGATATATCAAGACCTGACTATCCCCTTTCCAGCAGCGGTGAGGGAACGCAGGGTGTTTCCTGTTGTCATGTCAGTCATATGCTGACATGTCCTAGGAAGTCTCAGGAGTGTGCTAGACCACAGGATTGAACTCCCCTGGGACAGGAGGACATCTAATGAATGCTTGTGAGATTGCATTAATAACTGAAATCTCTTCACATAATGTTACAACAGGATTGTCATATATAAGTTAAATATACTTCTCTATGTGTGCATGTATGTGGTATCAGAGCTTGACACTGTCTGTCTTCTTTGATTTCTCTCCTCCTTGTGAATGGAGGCAGGGTGTCATCTAAGTCAGAGCTCACAGATCTGGTTGGTCAGGCAAGGCAGATGGCTCAGATATTTTTTTTAAATCACTCTATATGCTTTTGTTAATTCTAAGTATTATTTCTCTTTTCCTTTATTAGAGATTACAGAGAAAGAGAGAAGATCCATGATTACCATTTTTGACCATAAAAAAACTCATATCATTCAATCAATCATATTTGGAAAAAGAGTGGATGTCTCCTGGAACCCCAAGATACCAAAAAAGCAAAAGCGAGTCAAAAAACTTCCCGCAGGTACAGTGTAAAAACAAAAATGAGATTAAATCTCAGTAAGCTTTAGGAACACTTGATTGTAATAACTGTAACTAACTTTCCTATAGAGTGAAGTAGCTTCTAATTAATTTCCAATATTACATCTTAACTTCATATTTCCCCCGTTGATACAGTGAAGAATGTAATTTTCCTTTCCCTCACCCATGTTACATGATGTCGTATGGTAAGAGTGTATGTGGGGGGGGTGCCCTGAAGTCTTTGTCCAGTATTCAGTGAAGGAAAAACAAAACATAAGCTGTCATTGTTACTACCAATGACAGAAGGCAGTTTTCTCAATGAAGGGTAGACTTTTTATGATGTAGGAAAAATACTGAGAAGAAATGAAGATCATTTGCACTTTTACCAGCCAGAAATTAGCACTATAATGTTTTGGTTACATTCACATCCAAGGTGTTACATAGAAATATTACAAATAATTTCAGTTATGTTTCATTAGTTGACACACATTTTATGTAACATACATCCAAACAGATTTATTTTTCTCACATAGCAAAGGACACAGGAACAAGGTACATGGAGTTAACGTGAAGTTCTGTGATACTGGAAAGAACCTTGACAAATTTATCTACATAATGTAAAAGCTATGATGCCACATGGGGACAAAATTAAAACACAAATTGGAAAAAGCATTGCAACATGTAACAGGTGGGAGTTGATCCTCAAGATCCCTGACTGGCTTTCAGAACTCAATTTGTGTAATCCCAGTAGGGGAGCGAGGGGTGCCAGGCGCAAAGTGCTTGCCTAGCATGCCCAAAGTAGGGTTGATCTCCAGCACTAACAGAGAAACAAAACTAAAACAGAAACTCCTAGCAGGGTAGCACATGACGTGATCCTGAATCAGGAGGTCTGAGACAGGATGTGTTCCAGGTCAGCCTGAGCTATAGAGTAAGAGCCTGTAAAACCAACAAATAAGACCAACGAAATTCACAATGGGCTGGGGAGATGGGCAGTGAATAACTTGCTTGCTGGACAAACATGAGGCCCTAAGTTAGGATTCCAAGGACCAACAAGAAGCCCAGAGTGACAGCATGTACCCATAACTCCAGCACTGGGGGAAGAAAGGCCATGTGAAGACAGCCAGATCCCTGAAGCTCACTGATCTGAAACAATGGGTTCAGTCCCGTGAGATACCTTGTCTCAAAGATAAGGTGAAGAGGGATGGAAGCTTCTGGCTCTGTCTGTGCACAGACAAGGTGTGTGTAGCTACATACACACATACATTGCCTCTATCTATGCACATGCAGGTGAATGCACCTACATATACAAAACACAGACACACACACACACACACACACACACACACACACACACACACACCACACACACAGAATTAAATCCAAATTAAACAAACCACTAGATAAAATGACAAATGACACAAACAAGTTCTTTCTAAAAAGTAAGAAATGGATACAGTGAGTAGCTTCACTTACTGCCAAAGAAGTGCAACTCAAAGCAATCAGATAGCATTTTTATCCAACATGGAGGGAAAAAAACTTTAAAGGATAAAAACTTTAAAGGATAAAAAGTGAAAGCACAGTGTGTGCTGTTTATGAAACCATGAACTAGGTCAACTGCCTTGGAGACCAGACTGCAGTACCTTTCAGCATATAAAATGTGCAAGCTATTTGACATAAGAATGCAATTTGAAATCTCTTCTGTGAGAGTATATGCACACATGGGTAAGAAAAACACGAGGCTGCTCTTCGTGGTGCCTTTTTATAATAGTAAATGCAGAAGAGACATCTGATGGTTATTTATGAGTAAATATTGTGTTACTGGACATTCAGACAATACAAATTATCCCATTAGAGACTTATTCCATGATATATTTGTAGTATTTAAAAAGCATAAACTTGTAATGTGGAGTGATAACAGAACAGTATGTGGATTGTATGTCATGCATGCACATGACTGCAAAGGTATGCACACCTGTGAGCACACATGTAGACACTACATCGAGACACTGGGTGTCTTCCTCTATTACTCTATGATCTCACTGAACTGGGTGGTCACCATCAAAATGGTGGCATTGCTGGTCAGAGGGAGAGAGGAGAAGATCTGGGTCAAAGTAAAGTTCCAGCTGTGCATGATGACCCAATTCTGGAGATCTAATGTAACATAACTATTTTTAACAATCTGCTAAAATATGCACACCCAAAAAACAAAATGTAGCTGTGTGAGATGCCAGACATGTGAACTAACTATGTATGCAATATGCAACTATGGCTAGTATGTCAAAACATCTAGTAGCATGTCATAAATATATATAATTGTTACTTTTCAATTATGCCTCAATACCCCATGGAGAGAGAGGGAAAGCCTGAATTGAGAGGAATGGGAGACTTGGGCAGCCACTTGTGAAAGGCATGGTGCCACAGCCTGTTGGCTGCCTCCTCTCTTGTGGACTGGCAAGAGCTCACGTTGAAGGCTTTAGTAACCCAACAGGTGCGGATAAGTTCTGTCTTTGGCCTGGCACCAGACATTCTGAAGAGGAATAAACAAAGTCATGGCAGACTGAGAGATACCCCCAGAGCTCCAGGCTATGGGGTCTGGCCCTTCAGCACTAAAGCTCTGGAAGATGGAGTCTTGTGATCTGGGATTTGTTTATTCTTTCTTTGAAGTTCATGCCAAGAGTCCAAATGGCTGAGATGGCCTTAAAGACTTGTCCTGACAACTCATCAGAAAAAGTTTCTTCCATGTATGAACCTTGCTTATAAAATGGACAACGGAATCCACCCAGTTGGATTTCCTTGGCAGCTAAGCTGATTCAGCATACTGTTCTCAGGGCTTTGAGATTTGCCGTATATTAAACACTATCCCAAAGTCTAAAGTAAAATGCCTAGCTTATTGGAAATTTTCAATTTTGTATGAGTTATAAAGGCATTTTGGCCAGTTTCCTTGAAAAGCCAACAATAATCTCATTATTTTTAAGTGCCAACCAAATGTTTGAAAAATACTAATTTGGAGTTTTATTTTTAGATTTTGCATTTGGGGATAATCTTGACAAGTAAGTAGTCTTTTGTTTGCTTTTACTTCTTTACTTTTATTGACAGACTGTTTTATAATTGTCTCATCTCTAAATTATCCCTATCTTCTAAAATAGATTTTAATTAATTAAAAGCAATTAGCCTTTCAATAGATAGAAAAATGGTTGATTTTCTTTGACAAATGAGTTCCAGCTATGTGTTCATATTTGGCATGTTCAGGGTTTTAATGTGATTATTACAACCTCCAATAAGTGAGCAGGTGATTAGATTCCTAAAATATTAAAACTTGTTAAGAACTATTAGCTATTCTAAATGAGAAACTTCATTTGTTTGCTTTGCCTCTAAATATATTCAGTAAAGTCAATTATCACATAAATTAACATTTTACATCCACTAGAATTTACATTTCCCAAAGCAAACAGTTCATTAATTCTACAGAGGACATTTCAAATTCATGAATACTAATGAACTTTAAAACCATTACTTTTCTAAGTATAAATGGTTTCTTTAGATTCGATGTTAAAAAAATCCTCATAATATACAAAATATGTAGAAAAATAACTTCAAAATAAAATGTTTACAATATTAATATGCGTGACACCAAAAAGTATTTCCAATTCGTCATTTAACAGTTTTCTACTAGGAATACATGAGCATGTGAGACTTTTATAATAGATCCTGAAATAGATCCAGACACTCCACTTTAAAAATAAACCATGCACACAATCAAAGTTGTGTCCCCTGTGCTGAAAGTCATGTCAGTAACGTTCACAATTTTGGTGAGAACTTATGCGATATATTTATTTAAATAAAAACGTCAGGGCTTTAGGTGTGCTCTAGAGGTAAAGAGAGCACTTCCCTGGGAAGCAGAAAGCCCTGGTCACCACATTCCACACACACAGTCACACAGGAAGTCACGCTGGTCACACATTTGTTTTTGATATAATTGCTACCCTTGCAGGACAGTGTTTGATGACCCCGAAGATGCTGTGTTTGTAAGATCCACAAAGAGATCGCTAATGTCCTTTACCTCCATGAACTGGGACACCGTTCTAACACAAAGTGAAAAGTTTCTAACACAAAGTGAAGAGTATGAAAGTACGAAAACGAGCCCGATCGCCAAGATGCTCGTGATTTCCCTGCGGTAACAACCCTTTCGGAAATCCTGGTGCTGTTCACTTACGTGTTAAAACACTCCTGCGGTTTAGCGCCTTATACATTTGTTGCTACCTGAAGTTTTAAAATAGAAGAATCAGTGGTGAAAAATGTTTCCTACACTATAAATTTTATAATGTAAAAATTTTATATGAGTTAGCCATGTGAAAAAATAAAGCCATTTTCTTCCTCCCAGCCACTTCCTTCCCAACAATAATGACTGAGATTACTTATTAATAAATGCCTAGCTCATATACTTCAGCTTGTTCTTTGACTTGTTCTTAGCTTATTAACCCTTTAATTCTAACTTAGGTTCAACTACATGGTTGGTTTCTTCTCCTTGTCTTCTTACATCTGTCTCCTCAAGTTCCTGGGGCAAATCTACCTTTTTATTTTAACCTGAATTCAGTTTCCTGCTGGTTTATATGTCTCTCAGTGTTCTGGGGTGAATCTCTCATGCCACTGACTAATTCCCAGAATTCTTTCTATCCCGGATGGGATATCCTCCTATTTCCTGCCTCAGCTCATTGACCATAAACCTTTTTTTGTCGGGAGCCAAACCTGTGAGATGCGGAGAGCCAAACCCATGAAATTACCCGCTGTCAGTTAAGGTGCAAGGTTAGAAAGGACAGGGAAAACCGGTTATGGTAGTAGGCTGGCCTTGGGCCATGTGTAACCTTCCTGCCTGCCTGTCTTTTTAAGCCGCTGTCCTGAAATAAACTTAGAGAGCTTGATCAGAATGCACAACTTGCTCTCCTTCCTTGTTGTCTCTTGTCCCCCATTCGTCTGTCCCCTCCTTAGGTCCACGTTTGATGACCCTGCGGGCTGGGGCACTTTTTATTGACAGGTGATATTTATAAGAGATTCTCTCTACATTCATGAATATAGTAGTGTATGCAAATTCTAAGTGTAAACCTCAACACATTTCCCCCAAAATATACAAGGTTATGTAACTGGCACTATTGATCACGTAATAAAGCATTACCAACTCTCTAAAAGCCCCTCCTTCCTGTTAGCAGGCACTGCCCACACTTCCATACCAACCACTGTCCTGACTGCTAGAGAGCAAATTAATCAGGTCTGATTGTAAAAGTCATACAAATGCAGTCACAGAGGATGAGCACTTTGTGTGTGGTTTCCTACACTTGCGGTCCCAAGACAGCTGTGTGTTGTTGCCATGGTGATGGCTCTGTGGCTGCCACATAGCAGCCCCTCACAATTCAGCTGTCCAGTATCCTGCTTTCACATCTCTGGGGCATTTGCCAGATCTGGGTGGAGGCTACTGATGTTGGATCAGCCTTGCCAGAAGTCCTTGCTGGGGAATAAACTAGACAGCCTTTACCATTTGCCTAGTGCCAAGTGGAAAAAAAACAAAACAAAACAAAAAAAACCCCAAAACAAAAAACAAACAAACAAAAACAACAACAACAAAAAACCCACTATCGTTGCTGGTTTCTCTAACTTAAAAACTCTGTCAGAGGCTCATAAAAGGCAGTGGTGTTTCTCCCTATCCTGTATGCACAGAGAGTACACTGGAATTGTAGACTGACATCATAGAGGGCAAGACATGACTGCTGAAATAGTGAATCAACACTTGATACCCTGTGCTGGTCTGAGCTGTAACATTCACGTGTGGTTCCTAAGCCAAAAGGTCCAACAGGATCAGGAAAGGCAAGGATTTGCGCATCTATCTGAAGGTGTTTGATATCTTGGGGGAACCCAGGCTCTGCATCATGACACCCAGTCTTCTATAAAGACTCATATTTTGTGAGCCTCCAAGAGGAGGCTGAGAGTAGTTTTCACAGGTTCTTTAACAAGGTCATTCAGACATAGCAGAGATCCACTTGGTCTTCAAATAGTCCTCGATATTCTGCTGTACCTGTCCTCAGAGTGAACACCTTCACTTAGGAACTGAAGCTACTCATAACGAGCTGAGCTCAAGCGAAACCTCCAAGTAACAATACAGAGGGCAGGAGAGTGTGTGTGTGTGTGTATGTGTGTGTGTGTGTGTGTGTGTGTGTGTGTCTAAGAATCCATTTTGATATAAACGGAGGTCAGGATCAGGGTTAAGCAGGCCCGTAAGTTGTATAAGTAGTATTTTTAAATTATTCTAGTAAGAGGCAGACAAGATATTGTAAGCTCTAGATTAACCACAGAAAGATAGAATAAGATAAAAAAGAGAGAGAGAGCTACACCAACAAGAGAATGTCTGCTGTAACCCTCTGTAACAACAGAATATGTGTTGTGACACTTTGTAACAAGAGGGCATGGTATAGACCCACCGTGTGACAAAAGAACGCAATGTAGCACTTTTAGTTTTATTTAACCCCACAGTGACTGAAAAGAATGGCAAATTCACTTTATTTTTAAAAGTGCTTAATATTGCTTTAACTTATTCTTCATATTAGATGACAAATTGAAGCGTGCCTCATTTGAATGAAGACTTTTTTTTTTTTTTTTTTTCACATGTGTACTGATTCTGTAGTGTTAGAAGGCCTTGTTACCTTGGTGACATTCATTCCTTCTGGCTCTTGGACTCTATGCTTCTTCTTTTGCAGACTTCCCTTAGCCCTAAGAGGAGGGATTTGATGGAAGCATCCTGTTTAGGACTGAGTGTTCCAAGGTCTCTCATTCTCCGCACATTGTCTAGCTGTGGGTCTCTGTGTTTGTTCCCACCTACTGCAAGAGGAAGCTTCTCTGATGATGACTAAGCAAGGCACTGATCTATGAGTATAGCTGAATGGCATTAAGAGTCATTTTATTGCTAAGTTCCTTTAGGAGAAACAGTAGTATTCCGTTTTTATCCTAGGCCCCTGGGCTATCTAGTCTCAGGTTCTTGGTCACATAAGTAGTGCTGGGTATGGTTCCATCTTCTGGAATGGGCCTTAAGTCAAGTTAAATATTGGTTGATTACTCCCACAAGTTTTGTGCCACCATTTTCCTAGCATATAGCTTGCAGGCAAAACACCACTGTAGATCAAAGTGTTGGTAGCTGGGCTGTTATGTTTCTTAGGAAACATGTAGAGTACTTTCTGGTACCAAGAACCCTAACCAGTAGAAATGAAGACTCTGGGTAGGCGTCAGCTTGACATCTCTGTGTTTACTGAGTTGTGTAGGCACTGTCTTCAGAACAGTGCCTTTCCATCAGTTTGTGGAGAGCCACCAATAACCTGAGTGGTTTAGGAATTCCCATGTGACCAACAAGGCAATGAAAATATGGCAGCATGCACAGGGCCTGCAGCATGCACAGGGTCTGCAGCATGCACAGGGCCTGCACTAGTCTGCATCAGATGGAGTCCCGGAGTAGAAGAGAACACCAACCACCCTCCAAGCTATCTCCAAACATTTGCAAATGCAAAGTTGTCTCCAAGGGAGTCTCACTGGGGAAACAAACTACTCTTAAGGGTAGGCCACAAGCCTAGCAGTAGAGGCATACCAAGAATTTTTTTAATTTTGTCTTTTTTTTTTTTTTTAAACTTTTTTCTCTTTTTTTTACCCCACAGTTCTTTGTGTATATATTTTAGCTTCTGGCTTTGTGTTTATATGGGATGTCTGACTACAAATGAGTCTCTGCATCTCAGTTTCCTGAGCTCTTTTCCTTTTGTTTGTTTTGTCCTATTCCAATTTATTTTATCTCATTATATTTTATTATCATCCCTTAGAAGCCTATTTGTTTTCTAATAAGAAACAGAAAGCCAGTGGATTTGGGAGGGAAGTGGGGAGGAGCTAGGGGTAGAGGGAGGGAAATTGCATTTGGGATACATTGTATGAAAAAAGCAACCAGCAGGATACACTGTATAAAAATCCATTTTCAATAAAAGAACATTTTTCTATACTGGGCTTTAAAAATGTTATTAATAGGCAGCTGACTTGCTGTGACTGGAAAATACTGCTTTAAAGACATTGATTTAAACACAAAATAGAAGCTATGACCCATCAACTGGATGGAATTCTATTAACAATAGAACATATCCTTAATAAGAGAGACTTTTTAACTATACTTTTTGTTTTAAACAATGAAGACTCATTAAGACTGACTTTGATGAAAATTTTTATCTCAGGATCAGTTGGGAGGTCACAGGAATAAGAACCAAAATCCCAGGTATATAAACAACTTCCCCTGATATAAAAGCCAGCTCTGGCTAAAAGCTGGGCCCAGCAGGTCCACCCTAAGGCTACTTCTTTTCCCAGACTTTAGTCTCCTTTTAGAAAACTAACAATAAGATTCCACAGTCTCCAGGGTTGGGAAGAGGATCATAAAGTTGGGTGTGGCTATCCTACTCCTGGTGTAGTGTGACTCACAGCCCAAGTGTGGGAGTGGCTCTTAGGGACAGATTTGGTGGATCCCCCAGTTTACCAAAGTATTGTGAAATTAAATCCAAGGTGATGGCATTTAGAGTCAGAGGTGTTTTGAGTAAATTGGGTGGCAAAAGTAAAGCCCTCCTGAGTGGGGTTCGTCTTTCCACAGGGCTATTTTGAAGTCCTCCTTCACGTAATGATAGAACAAGATGGGGCTTGTCAAAATGAAGAATCTTATGAAGACTCAAATCAAACCAGAGCACTGATTTTGGATTCTAGATTCCACAACTCTTTGAAATAAATATTTGTGGTTTAAGTCACGTGGATGGGTCATTTATATGCCCAAATTAGCCAAAACCACCTGATTTATTAGAGTTTTCCTGAAAAACAGCACCCAGTGATATATAGCTGATATGTTTATAAAAAGATAAAGAGATAGAAAACATGGTCTATAGAGGGGTAGTCAGGTATGGGGGAAGGGGGTGTCTCAGTAGGCTCATGCCGAGGCATTCCTTCCCCCTGAGGGACCAGCCATCTGATGGCATGGTAAAGAATAGAGGTTATTCAGGGCATGGGGAGGGAGCTAAGAGGGTAGTAGAGGCAGAGAGAGGGAGAGAGTAGAGAAGTAGAGGCCAGCCATGACCACGTTGGGGGGGGGGGGAAGAATGGGGAGAGAGGGGGAGCAAGAGACAAGAGAGAGAGGTAAGAGAGCTAGGAGGAGGGCAAGCAGCCCCTTTTATAGTGGGTCAGGCCTACCTGGTTGTTGCCAGGTAACTGTGGGGTAGAGTTTAGACTAACCATAGCTGTAACATATAAGAAATTGCTCATGTTACTGTGTGTGTGTGTGTGTGGGGGGGTGTTGAGTTCAAAGTGTGGAGTGTGGCTGCAAATCCAGATCTGGGCTCACGTTGCCATCTTGGGTTTATAGCAGTGTGGGCTAAAGGACGTCAGGCTTTTAGTGGGACTTTTGAGAGTGGGACAGGTACTCTGAGTTTCCTGATGTCGAAGGGCTCTTCAGCCCTTAATTTTGGGACATATGAAGAAAAAAAAGAAAAACAAACACCCAGAGAACTTAACATGTATCAGTGCATGGACTCCAGGGTTCGTAGGCAGGCTGTCAGAGCCTAGCAGAGTGTGGGCGAGAGCTCAGTGAGACGGGAGAGGAAAATGATGTAGGCACACATTCAAAATTGTTAAAATGCAGGGAGGAGTGTGGTAACATTCAGAGGGGTCTGGAAGGCTCAGTCACAACCTAAAGGTAAGCATCTGTCACGGCAGATGCTGCACGGTAATGAATGCAAGAGAAGCATTTCACAACCGACAAGTGTAAATAACACTGTTCACTCACACGAGGTCTCACTGAACAAAGGCTGTAGGCTGTGGGAGGAGATGGTGCTGTGGCTGGAAGAAAAATGGCTATAAGGAAGATGAGAATGAGCAGCCAGGCAATGGTGGCGCATGCCTTTAATCCCAGCACTTGGGAGGCAGAAGCAGGTGTTCTACAGAGTGAGTTCCAGGACAGCCAGGGCTACACAGAGAAACCGTGTCTTGAAAAACCAAAAAAAAAAAAAAAAAAAGAAAGAGAGAATGAACCAGGACTCCAGGACTTGGGGACCTGAGCAGCTGAGAGAAGGAAGAATTGGAGTTATTTTGCAGAGTATATAATCTTAGCTTCATTCCCTCGTGTGTCAGCCTTGGTATTTGTTACCTTCTTTGATAGTCAGTCTCTCAACACGAATTATGAAACAAGATGAACTGTGCATGTAGGTAGATTTATTTTAAAGCCAACAGAAGAAACGGAAAGACAGCACCTTCTTCAGACAGGACACTCCAGCTTTGCATACATGCCACGTACACTGAAAACGCAGAATGGGACATTCTCGAAATGACAGCTAGAAATCACAGTTTCTGGATAGGAGGAGGGTCAGGAAAAGGTGATGGGAAGATAAGAGTTGGCCTTTGGGGTAGAGGAGGGTGTGTGTGGGGTGGCTCTACAGGAAATGTGTACAGTGACCAACCGGGGTTGGATCCAACCTTTCTGATTGGTCGAATCACGTAGAGTATGGCTGCAAGGAACACAGGGTTCAAAGTGCTCTTGATAATTCCTATTTAACTACAGTAGGCTGGACTATGGCAAAGCGTTAGGAAGGGAGAACAGTCCTCTTTACAATCTCGGATGATCAACTTCAGGACGACATTCACAGGGAGGTTTTGTTTCTCTGCCTGCCATCTCTGTGCCCACGATTCCTTCTCTAGACATCACTTCTCTTTCCCACCCTCCCTGGTCTTCTCTTTGTTCCCTAGAACCCAGATTTCTTCTTTAAGGTGATTCATTTTCCTTTGTGTAGAATCACTGGGGAGCCAGCAAAGGAATGGACTTGTTTTTTGTGTATTTTGAAAAAAAAAACAACAAACTTTTTTTTCCACAGAAATGCCCGTTCAATTATAGAACAGAAGTCAACAGGAAATTAAGGTGTGGGAGGCAGCTTTGCTAGAAAGCCTCTATTCTAGGGATGTGCAATCCTGCCACTGTGCCGTGCAGTGTCAGAGCGAAGGAAGGTACATTCACGTGAGTTCTGTAGCCATCAGCCAGGATGAAGACCACCCATGCCGGCCACGGTCCATAGCTTTTACTCGTCGGACAGCTGGGGAGCATCCTGTGCACTGGCCAGTCCAGCCTCATTACCAGCTTCTTTCTCCTCTTCCACAGAATCTCCAGGACGGGAATTTTCTTGAGAGATACCCACTTCAGCCTCTGGCTGATCTTCATTAACATGGTTAGAACTGACGTCAGGCTTCCCATCTAACAAAAAGAAAAAGTGAAAGGATTTGTGGCTCCTCTGTGCCAGGCGGTCTGACAGTGTTTCCTCTATGAATCAGTCACTAGAGGCGGCAAGGAGGGCTTCACTGCAACAGTAGCGGTACCTGGATAGAATTCAAGCCTCTGGCTCTAGGTCCAGAAATCTACATCAGAATTGTTTGGGGCTGAGAAAATCTACACTTAAAGAGTTTTTCTTTTAATTAACCTGATATCCTTAAGATGGCTGCCTATGTTTAGTTATGTGTTTCTCACTGAAGAATCAGAAGTAAAGGCCTATCCATATTCCATACTCAACATTGAATAAAAATGTTTGAGCCACTGCAAAGCAAAACAGCAAGACTAACTAGTCTCTGAGTAACAAATGTTTCTTTTTAAGAACAACTTTGAGCATAACATTCAACTGCACTAATGATAAAGAGCCACAGTTCATGAGTGGAGATGAAAGTGTCTAGAAACAGTCAGATGGACATAGCCAACGTTTCCAACTATACACACTTCCAAGAAAGCAGGCTATATCCTGTGGGCTGGGCAGGTCCCAAGAGAATGAGAATGACTGTGGAAATAAGTCACAGCTTCAGAGGAAAAACAGTCACTTAAATGTCATGAGAAAAAGGACAAATATGTATCTCAGTGTTCTCATGCTTACAGGGTTGAGTGTGCACATAAGATCTATAATTCGATCTATAACTTATGAATAAACTATAATTTCATTCATAATATTGAACCGTAACTAAAAATGCAAAGGCTTCTAACTTTAAAGTCTTCTAGTTGCCATCGGGGGACATTCAAGGTCTATTCAGTGATCTTAAAATCCTCCATGAGTGACCTGGAAAGAAACCTAGCACTCCACGGCAGACAAATGTGGAGTAAGCCACATCATCGGAGTCATGTTGTCTGCCTGCCAGGGATGTCTCATCTGACTACGTCCTATGCAATATCCCAAAGCTGAGTCTATTTGGAAACTCCGTTCCTCTGTGTGCAGGGGCAGGGTAACCTAGCCTGCACGTCCCACACAAGGAGGCAGCACAGGCTCAGTGGATTGGTACATACTCTTTTCCTCCTGCCTCTTATGTTTGGCAGCTTCAGTCTGTTGCTTCTCATAAACGTCTTTCAGACTCTTACACATCTTCTTATGTGCAAACCAGTGTGTTTTCTGGCAGGTCTGGTCACAATATATTACCTGAAAGCAATTACAATTTTGATTTTATTTTAAGATTTAGAATTCCACGATTTCCCAACAAACATCAAACCAAGAGCTGTCCTATAAAAATGCTGTTTCCCATACTTAAAACCAAAACAAATCTATTATATGAGGTGTGGTTGTATATAATATGGCTGTGTGTTGGGCCAGATTTGTAATTTTAACCTTAGGGCAAAACAATAATAATATACAATAAAGGGTTACAAAAACTTTTGGTAACTGGAATATTAAGAACCTGTGATCCCAGCATTTGGGAGGTAGAGTCAAGAGGGTGGTCTCAGGAGAAAACAAAACTGAAAAACTCAAAAGAATTTCTTGCATTTCTTGTTGCTCACTGTACTTCTACCGCAGCCTTGGGAACATGGGCACCAGGCCAAACTGCCCCACCTGAAGGCAGCCTGCCACAGACAGGAAGTGTGGCCATGCACTTCAACACTGCTTTTACAGGGCTTCCCTATGTGCAATAGTTAGTTCTAACACCTTGAGGCCTACCTCACACACGAGGAAACGGGCTAAGGAAGTCATTTAAGCAGGGAAAGCTGCCGTAGCACATGACGGTGGCAAACGTTGATGTGTCAAAGTAAATCAAGGCGGATTTGAGTTCGAGGCCAGCCTGGTCTACAGAGTGAGTTCCAGGACAGACAGGGCTACACAGAGAAACCCTGTCTCGAAAAAACCAAAAAAAAAAAAAAAACCAAAACAAAACACAATTTCACCCTTGAAATCAACAGACTAATGTTACCAGTGGGATTTGGTGAGTAACCAGACACATCGACGTGGCAGGATCAGGATGTGAGAAGAACATAATCAGATACGTACTTTACAAAGATAACTCTAGGAAAGGGGAAAGTGGCGCTCTTAAGGCACATCTTTGCTGGCAGTTAGAAGTTCTAATTTAAAGAAAAGAGTTGATGAAAGACTGGGAAGCCAACTCAAAATGGTTGTGAACTGTCTCAGGCTGGGTTTTCCTATCAGCACCAGCCTGTCCCTGCTGCTCTCTGACCTATTTTCTCTTCTTCATTCTTTCCTTTTTTCTTTTCTTTCTGTGCAGTAGTAAACACAGAAACCACAGCACATAGGTAGTTTTCTTTCTGGGCTACTGTTTAAGAGTAATATGGTCTGTTCATTTATTAGGATTTATTAGAAACCGTGCCAGCGGCTACACTTGTGGGATGCAGCAGCTTGGTGCAATCTTATCTACACATCAGTGTTTAAAGGAATTCCACTCTTACCATTTTACAAACTGAACACCTTTTGCTCGCTCCTTTTTCTCCACAGGTGGTACAAAATTCAACATCCACAAAGCCCACTTGTCCTGTGATGGCTTGGGTAAGCACAGAGAATGCAGTGGGGTCAGAACCCTAGAGGAATGTGAAAAGGAGAGAAAAAAAATCCACTGGGATCCCCGTGGAAGACCACAGAGCTATGTATCCCTGACACAAAGGTATTGACTGGAAACAGGAGCAAGAAATAGCTAATGTTCGAGACAGCACATACTCTATGACGAACAATCAGCCTTCTGAGAACACTCTCTTCTACACAAATTATGGCATGGGTCACCATAAATGAAAGAAAAAAGTGTCCCTATTCTAGAACACAAGAATTTTCCAATAGTATTAGCCAGTAATGTTATACTAACTTCAGAAATAGAACAGAGCTTGCAGATTTTTTTCTTCTTGTTGAGAATTGACCTCAAGTCAATACTGATACCCCATTGTAATCAAGTGCTAAATACTGGCCCTCAAAATATGGTTGTCCTCAGGAGCAGATCTTCATGTGTACCAAGTGATGCTATGTAAACTTTGCCCCCCAATTTAAAACTATTGGTCAAAATAAAGTGGCTACAGGGCTACAGGGGTCATAGGTAGGGATATATATATATATATATATATATATATATATATATATATATATATATAGAGAGAGAGAGAGAGAGAGAGAGAGAGAGAGGTTGGTAGGAGAAGGAAGACAGGACAGAGGGTTTCCATTAGACGTGATGGTCCAGGAGCACATGTCTCAGTGAATGCCCCACCATGACAGACTTCTGGAGCAGAAGTAACCTGGGCAAGGTAGACTCAAACAGCACGTATTCAGGGAGCACAGCTGGGAATTAACAGTCTAGCGAACAGAGATATAGATTAGGGGTAATGCCCCAGTAATTGGGCAAAAGCTAAATAAATAAAGCAGTCAGAATCTCATTTATTTGGAAGCTAACAGAGATATTAATAATCTAACGATTTTAGAACCCATCAAGTTAATATCGATACCCATCAAGTTAATAGTGATACCCTATCAAGTCAATACTGATATCCCCCAGAATAAACATAGAGACCTCACTCATTTCTATCTCCTCTTTTAAAGCATTTTAATGACTTTATGCTTTAGAATGTTCTACCCTCCTTAATAAACACACATGTAGCAGCCCAAGATTTCTTTAAGATGTGTGAAATTTATTGTTATGGGACTAGTAAAAGAACAGGTAGTGAAAAGTTTATGAAAATGTTTGATGAGGAAAATGATAAAGGTAAATATTATCTGCCGGGAGCAAAAGTATTAAAACCTTCCAAGGAGAAGCAAGGCTAAGGGGCTTCTTGAACCGAGCCTATTGCCTGCTATTTGATCACTGTGCTGGATTTCCATCTGAGTCTTTGCCTCTTCCATGTAAGAATCATGGTTTTACTGTCACAATGGATCCATGTTCTGCCTACGGAAGACAGTCTAAGAAAATATTCAGAAGAGTCAAGAAGCATTTTTAAAAGTTTGCTTTTCAAATTGTCAAGTTCTTGAATACCAGTAACTTTCTGTGTGAGAGGGCTAAGAATTATCATTTGAAATAAATAAGGTAATAAGGAACAATTAGTCAAGATGAGCCTAAGTTAATTTCATATTTCATCAGGAATGAAGGTGCATGGCCATTACCTTCAAATACTGGCATTTACCACACTTGTTAAAAATAGAGGTCCATATACATAATCCATAATTTCTAAATCTGAATTTCTATGGGTGTGATCCAGGAAGCTGCATTATTATTAATGTCCAAGGTAATACCAAGATGTATTAAAAGTGAGACATACTTGGCTTAATATTGTACTGAATCTGTATAAATCTGTGTAATTCTTTTCTTTCACGGTAGAGTCTGGTGGCCTACACAGGTTAAGATATGAAGAAATAGAGTCCTGTATCAGAAGGCAGTTCTGGCCCACCAATGGATTAAGGCGTGGCACATTCAATGATCTCACAACCACGACATTTTCATATTCAAAAATTTTTTTTATCAAACTGCCTGAGGCAGGTTCATCCTGAAGACCGGAGTTTTGTGAGAGCCACTCAAAACAGTCCTACTCATCTAGCTGTAACTGAGGACCAAACGCAGGATATTTTGCTAAGAGTATGACTGTACATGGGAATTACTGCTTCAGAAAAAAATGTCATCATAGTACACATGGGTAACCACAGGGACTCCTTCTTGTCACTGTTGTGTGACAAGAACTTTCTCGATAAGTAAATCTTGCCATCTACTTTGCTAATCTGCCTGAAGACAAGTAGGATGCTTTTATTCGGTGCACTTCACAAAGTCAGAGACTACGGAAGGTGCTCTGAGGGAGATAGCTGTGCTGAGCCAATCAGAAGGTTACTAGATCAAAGCAGGCTGGGTTCAGAATAAGGCTGCTGCGACCTAGAATAGGACCAGAAAGAGTTAAACTTAACCAACACTGGCTACACTCTACCTTTGGGCATGGGAGTGCTGATAGCTATATGGGTGATGCGATGTCTGCTCTTTAATGAGCACACACAGACCCACAGGAGTTTAACCCCTAGTAACCCATGCTATGCTGCACAGATAGCCACTCCCAAGAATAACTCACCATACTTGTTCCTCAGCTAAATAATGACCTGTCTGTTTGACCATCTGGGAATGAGCCTCAGAAAGGCATCCTACCCTATAAGACTTAAACCACCAAGGCACTGTGATACTGAACCACTGCCTGACTGTCCGCATAGACCACCCATATTAATAACCCCCCAGAATAACTCTAGTAGACAGCTCTTCTCCATGGTCTAACTTGTTGTGGTTATGTCATGTATCTAATAAATCCTGCTTCTGCCTGTTTCTTAGACAATTCTTCCACAGTCCACACATCACTGGCTTATCACCACCTTTATGCACTGCAGATAAAAGCTAGTATGGAAGCATCACCTATCAATAAAAAGCTAACTGGCCTATGAGCTGAAGCAGGAAATAGGAGGTAGGAGCTCTAATAAGGAGAGAGGAACTCTGGGATAGAGTTAGGTGTGCAAACTCTGAGGAGACAGATGCACAAAACTGAGAAGAGGTACCCAGGCATGTTGCACTAACAGAATAAATAAATGGGTTAATGAAGTTATGAGCTGGTTGGGGAACAAGTGCAGGCTTATGGCCTAGGCATTTATTCATATAATTAAGTCTCAGATTTGTTCTTTCAGGAACTGGGGCACAGGTTGAAAAACCTGCGGTTACAAGCTAGATTCCTTGAAGTTAAAACATGAGCTGCTAATGGGTAGACAAGGTACGTTCTCTGCCATCTAACCTGCTACGGTGCTCAACTGAGATTCTCTAAAGAAAGCCAAAGCCACTTCCTGTTGGCTCTGCTGGGGAAAAGCCAGAGTTCCACATTCATAAAGGGAACCAAAACCTATGCGGGGGGCAGGGGGAGGCATACATGCTGATAGAGTACTCATATACATAAAATTAAAAAAATAATTTTAGTGTGTATATGTGTGTATGTGTGTGTGTGTATGTGTGTGTGTGCAAACGTGCACTGGCACATGTGTGCCATAGCATACATGTAGAGGGCAGAACACAGCTCTGGGGAGTTGCTTCTTTGCTTCTGACAGTGGATTCAAGGACTGAACTCAGATCATCAGCCTTGTGCCCTTTGAGGCATCGAGGTTTGATATAAATACCCGCTTTCTGGGCTTGTTTTTGATTTCTCTCCTGGAGGTAGAGTACCAGTCTCCCCTTAACAGTGGTGTGACAGCCACTGCTAGTGTTTCTCTGACATAACTCTGCAAACTTCTCACCAACAGACAGTAATTTAGTTTTCGGCACCAGTGTGTAAGCAAGTCAAAACCTTTATTCTACTGGACACATGCGCAGCTCAGGGTGGCTGTGTGATACAGGTTTAAGTGGCGATTGTGTGGAGAGCATTGTCCCCTCCGGATAGAGACTCTGTTCTATCTGCCTGCCTGAAATGAGCATTTGTCCTGCAGGAAGTCTGTGCACACAAACAGGTTTGTTCACATCAAAGCTCCATGTCTCAGAGGGCACAAGACTGGTGACCTGGGTTCAGTTCCTGAATCCAGCACTGGAGCAAAGAAGCAACTCCCCAGAGCTGTGTTCTGCCCTCCATGTGTATGTGAGCCTGTACAGGTAAAAGTACAGGACAGAAACATGGGTGAGTGAGAGGACCCCCATCCCATCCCCCTGGCCAGTCCTGAGCCGCTGTGACAGTCCTGGTCTCCTAGCTTTGGTTATCTGAGTATATGTGAATAAGTAAAGCCTTACTGTTTTACCTCTGTTGGCCAGTCCTGGTATATCCACCATGATTCACCCTCATGTTGGGCTACCTAATCTAAAAGCTTAAATGGCAAATAGCCAAATGTATTTAAAAACAAGGGCTTCAATGTGTGTCTCTATCCTTCAATAGACAGGCATCCGACCAGCGTAGGTATTCACGAAGGTATTCACAAACCAATTCCCTTTATAACTAACAACTTTCCTATGGAGAGAAATACCATCAACTAAGTTATTTCCAGTATTGTTCCTAAAATTTTTCTGAAACCATAAAAACGAATAGTAAGGAGAACGTGTCCTTAGGGACACAGCCTGCTGTGGTCTGACCTTACTGGGCACTTAGCCTAGCAAAGAGCGGCCTTACGATTTCAACTGGAGCGATGCTCCGCACCAGCTGCTGGAGAAGTGTAGCTTCACAGTACGGAAACTTCCTGATGCTTTCTCGGATGACCTTCTCCTGATACACTGGGAAGCCATCAGACGCTCTGCCTTTCAACAAGCTGAAAGACATTTGTTAAACAGTTCACGTTGAGACATTAAAGCAATTCCCTCCTTGGAAGACCCAGAAGCTTTTAAGAGTTTCCTGTTACAATTGTCAGTGTCTCCTCAAATCTCAAGGATGGACTCAATCTAAATTGTTATTCAGACTATATTGTAGGCCTGACTTTGTTTCCAAGATCTGATTAGCACATGCCCTCAAAGGCCTGAGAGCTGTCCTCTGGTCAGCTAACTACTGATGACCTAGTCAACTGTTTGTAGGAAGAACGGAAGCTCTCAGAGAGCCACGTACTCATGACTCAGTTCCTTTTCCTCAGTAAAGTTGCATATCAGTTATATCCCTATGGTCAGTGAGCAAAGGTCATAAACAGCTCTGGCAGGTGTGGTAACAACACAGGAAGTACCAGTAGGAAACCCACCGAAGGTAAAGGTCACACATAGCTCTAACAGGTGTGGTGACAGACACAGGAAGTGCCCATACAGCAGCCTACTTCACAATACACTTAAGCTCATTACTTGGACCATTTTCTAGCTGTGTGGTCTTCTGCATGTCACTTTGAATAGATTCCTTGGATTCCTCAAGAATAAATCAGTAAAAACAATAGAAATGACTAAAACTCTGTCTCAGTCTAATATTGTCCCTTATTCTGGGAGACTAAATGTGACTCCAACAGTGACTGGTGCTGCTTACGTGTTAATTCTCGCATATGTCATGGGGTTTAACATAAGAAGGTGTCTTGAGCATATTGCTCAAGCCATAGCAGAAACCGTACCTTTTGATCAGGGTGTCCAGCTTATTCTCTCCTTCTTTGAGGAAGGTAATGCATTTCTGAAAGATGCAGCTGATGTAGTGCATTTTCATAGCCAACACCTCGTTCATGTCTCTTTGTTTCATGCATTTCTCACAGATCAAGTCCATCACCTTGTAGCATTTACCGAGAGCAGCTGCGTCTGCCAGTAGAGGGTTCTCATTCACAAGCATCACAATCTAGGAGAAGAAATACCACCGAACACTGAGATCCCACGAAAGACCTCTCCAAGAGGCAGTTGGGGCAGCCGATATCCACACTGTCCAGGTTTTTCTTAGAATCATGGGTACCGTACAACTCAAGTCAGAAGGCAGTTTGCAACTGCTCCATGTTATAAAGCTTACAGGGCACTAGGGAATCTCTTGACAAGAAAGTTAAAACGCAGTCTGTCACCTCCCCACACTGAGGTGCTAGCATGCCTTCCAGAGCACAGCGCACTACTGTCTCTGACAAGCACTTTTATGAATGATAACATAGTGTACCTGCACAACTATTCATTACACACAGGATAATATCAACAAGCAATCAACTAATTTTAGTTAACATTACTAAACTCAATAATCCCACAGCTAGGAAAACTACAGCTCTTCCTACTTCCTCTTCTTCCTTCTTTGCTTTTTGGTTTTCTGAGACAGGTTTCATGTATCCCAGCCTGGCCTTGAACTTGCTATGTAAGGATGACATTGAATTCCTGATTATCCTGCCCCCACAGCCCAAGTGCTAGAATAACAGATGTGCACTGTATTTATGGGGTGCTAGAAAGTCAACCCTTTGCTTCCTGAATGCTAAGCAATCATTCTGTTATTGAGGCACTCGTCCTCAGATTCTTATTAATTTTAAGAAAATTAGACCTCTACCGAAAGAAGTCTAGAAACAATAAGGGCTTTTACTTTCCAGTTAACTGCATTTCTTTGTGAAAATTTTCCTCAAGATTAGTCCAGTCATGCCCAATAATGCAATTATGTTAAAATGAAAAACATAAACAGCTTTGAAAGGGAGATTAGTAGAAAGTTATCCAATCTCACAAATTATGAGTCCTACATTTCCTATTTAGTACTGATTAAACTCAAATTTACTCCAATAAGGAGCACTTTTATAAGCTTTGCTATGACATTACTAAAAGTTTAGTCTGCAGGTGACCACCATACAACTTGCTGATGACAGTAAGGATGAGAACTTGTGTGCAGGAGCCAGAGGGTGGGCAGCAGACAGTACTCGCTAAGCTGTGTGCTTCAGCTCAACCCCTGTGCCAGGGACAACTACTGTCAGGGAGTTTGTGATATGAAGAGAAATCATCTGTGAATTGACATAATACTCAGGTCCAGCCTTCCCAGAAATCTCACATAGCTTCAAGGTCAATGAGAAATTACCTTTGACACTACTAAATTTTTTTTATATAACCAAATTATTTTTTTAAGATACAGCCCTTTATAAGAAATTACCAGGCTTGAAGAAATAACTAAAACTGAATCCTTATGAGTAAATTTGCTGATTATTCTCTCTCCTAAAACAAATGTAAAAAAGAATTAATCTGTGGGAGCTGGAGAGATGACGGCTCAGTGGTCAATGGCTGTTCTTCCAGAGGATCTAGCATCCATATGGCTGCTCAAAACCAGCCAAAATTCCAGTTCAGAGGCTCAGATGCCCCTTCTTGCTTCCACAGGTACCAGGTACACATGTGGTATAACTACATATATGCAAACTTGGCAGTTAAGAGATTTACAGCTCTTGCAGAGGACCCAGGCTCACTGCCACCTGTAACTCCAGTTCTGGGATCTATTGTCCCCTTCCACTTCCGAGAGCTTTGTACATAAGCGGTGCATTCCATGCCCTCGGGTATGAAACATACACATAAAATAAATAAATATGTTTTAAAACCAATTTGTAGAAAAAATTAATTTGTGATATGGAAGACTCATTAATATGTCTGCTAATTATGATCACTTAAAGGTGTTCAATATTTTATATATGGTCTTGATAAGAAAGATATAGACTCAAACTTACAAGCAAAATTCTTTTTAAAAATCTAAAACAGCCTATATTAATATTTTTAAAAAAGTTTGAGACGCTAGGCTTGGTTTATTCTACAAATCAGAACAGATTTATGAGGACTATGATCAATAAATAGGGAATTACTGAACTATCCCTATGCTCTTCACAAGGGACTATTCTCACTGGCTTTCTTCATATCTGCAGCATTATAAAAGGGGATAAAGGAAATCTTCACTATGCACCACCAAGGGATGTAAGTGTGTGCCTTTTAGCATAAGATCAAGATGAATTTTATTTCCCCCAGGACGGCTAGCAAAGGCGATGTCTCTGTAGTAGCATTTTAATTATTTTCCCCCTGCCCACTATTTTTTTTTAAAAGTGGTAAGTTGACACTCGTGGGCTTGAAACCCATCTGGACCATGACAGACTGGACTGCGACGTGTGCACCTTCCTGATCTTTGCCTGAGATTCTGTTTTTCTCCTAGACAGCTATTATCATCTGGGCATCTGCACAACTCCCCAAATCCCTTTTGAAAACAAATGCATCGCTATAGCAGCCTCGTAACCCAGATGCAAAGGAAGCCATTTTAGGCACAAAAGCAGCGAAAAGGTGAGCTGTGCCTGGGGAGAAGTTCTATGCTTCTTTTTAAAAGATGTTTGACCTTAGCCGGGGGTTTCTGCTCCTCTTTATAACCCTCTGAAGACGTGTGCCGACTTGCACATGGGTAAAGCAGTGAAGTAGGCCACCACAACAAAAGCACAGAAGCTGCTTCTGTATCCAAAGTGTAGATGAAAGGCAGAGCTTGCTTCAGGTGAACCGACCGCCCACTCCTACGCGGAGCAAGGTCAGGGAAAGAACCACAGTTTCTCTAAAGACCCTATCATGTAGATCACCTGGATCCCATGCCTTTACATTGCCTGCCTGAGTAGGCACATACTCTAATTGACTCATAATGTGTATATCTGTAAAGATAACTAAAAGTAGAAGAGAAACTGTGGGTGTCATGCAAATGTCAGAAGCTGTTCCATAACCTCTGTGCAATCTGAAGGCTAAGAAACAGATATGGAAGCCAGTACAGAGAAAGAAAATGGGTGCGCAGGTCAGTGGGAAAGGAGGGAACCTCAGCACTCTCTGCATTAAACCTAGTCTCCCAGCCCTGCTGGTTTGTGCCTGAAAGCCCACTGAATAGGAGCTTCTGGTCCTCCCAGGCATTCTCAGGTATGGCTGAGCTGCCCAAGAGAGAACACAGGGCCTCACAGGTAAACTCTAAGCTTCATCTTCGAATTTCTTAAGTAGTGTTTGTTTTTAGAAACAAAACAAAGCTGTCAGAGGTGGTGCATGCCTTTAGTCTCAGCCAGAGGCAAGCAGATCTTCTTGACTTTGAGGCAGCCTGATCTACAGAGTTCCAGATCAGCCAAGGCTACACAGAGAAAGTCTGTCTCGAAAAACAAATGAAAACCAAACCAACCAACCAACCAAACAGACAACCAACCAAACAAAACTCACTGAAACTGGAGATGACGTCATTAAATAGCCCAGAATGGCTCTCAAAGCTCACACTGAACAACCTGAACTCTGAAGCCAGAGCTGACAATGGGTTTGATTCCACTAACAACAGTGTTATTCAAGGTGTCCCATATCCACTGCGTTGGAAACATGCTCATATTCTATGGAATGGTTCACTTCTGAGTATCCCCACAAGGCAGAGTATTGCTGTCCAAGTAGCTAGTGTGTGACTTAGATTCCTATTACCATCACACACGCACTCAGGGCACAGCAGGTTCCTCCAGAGAACTTCCCTCAGTCAAGGGAGCCACCCATTTCCTCTCTCTAGGATGTTGTTCTTTCCCACCAGGGACAAGCCCTGGCCAATGACAGACTGAAGGACACTAAAAGGTTTCTGCTTTCTCATGGTTGGAGCCAGGCTGTCTGCAGCAATGCCTAGGGATAAGCAAAGCCAAACCTTCTCTTCCGGGCCTTTTAGCCTGCTTCTCTTGGTTTTCCTCATCTGCTTCTGGCAGTTCACCGAGCACACTCCTGCAATGACTCAAGCAGACACGGGAGCTCACTGCAAACATCTCAACTAGAGAACTCAGCCTGAAGCAATTACAGCCCCACATAGGACGCTGAAGTAACACTGATCTGAAGAGCAGATATAATAGACGCCATGCTACCTTGACAGGGTGGAGATTCGTTGTGGTGATGATTTTGTGTAGGGGGCCCGCCAACTTTGGAGGCAGTTTTGGCTCCTTATCCAGTCCCTGGGGTTTAGTGTAATAATCCAGTCTCTCTCGAGGGAAGAAATTGTTGATGATAGCCACACAATCATGCTGACCTTTAAATAGAAAAACGTAAAAGTCGTTATTTAATCATTAAATACGGGAGTCTGGGTTGTTTTTACAACACGATTATTTGCTTTTTGGAGAAAACATTCTTCAGGAAAAGAGTAGAGAAAGAGAGGCAAAATATTTCAGAGAACATTTGTAAGCATCCAAAAGTAGAGAGATAACATTTAAAGAGAGGATCCATAGTAAATTTGAGGATTATGTAGACTACAAAAAAAAGGACTTAACTTTAAAAAACCCTAAAATTCTTTTTCTAAAAATTGACTATAATTCAAATATTTCTTCTTCCTCCCTGACAGCAATGACACTCACGTCTCCCTCCCTCCCCCCACCCCCACCCCCACCCCCACCCCCCACTCCCCACCCCCCAACCCCCACCCCCGTTGGAGAGAAGCTTGGTCTCTTTGTGAAATGAGTTTGGAATTGTTGATCCTGCACGCTTGGAATCCACTGTTGCCCCTCACAAGGTCCTAAAGCACATCCTTGAGCGGTTTCTCAGATTAAGTAGAGTTCCACTACAGCACAGTATTCCTAAGAAAGCTGGTGGCCTGACCCGCGCCTGCTGTCTCCATCCACAGCTCCCTCTCCATACCTCCAGAGAGTCAGGAAGTGGCTACTGAGGGCGAACATAGAGAACAGGCAGGGAACCTTCCAGAGAACTAACTCTCTCAAGATTTCTAGAAGACACCCTTTTCCCTCTCTGCCTGTTGACCACGGACCGCTAAGGGATGATAGGTAGCCAGTCCTGGTGATAGTGGTCCACCCTGGTTTGCCTGCCTGGCTCCTGTCCATGTAGACAAGGGCCTGAGAGTGCCTGTGATCCTGCTGACAAGCGACCTGCATGGGAACTGCACTACTGGCAATCTGCGCCCCCCCCCCCCCCATCTGAGCTGGCAGGGAGCTCAACTTGCTACTCAGCATTCCTGAGAAACTGAGGAGAAGAATGACTCCTGCTTGGGCCTAGGTGACTCTAGGCCTTGGCCCACACGCACAGAGGCTAGAGCCCTTTGTTCCTCTGGCCCACAATCCTAGAGGCTTTATCTAGCTGCCTAGGAGATGCCAGGCAAAGTTCTGCGCATGTGCAGTGCCTCTACAAGGCAGCTTGCGGTGCCCCCCAGCACTGATACTAACCTAGCTGCCACCACAATCACAGGTCTCAAACAACCACCTGAGCCGACTCCAGAAGAGTCTCCAAAGGCTTTCAAGAACCACAGGAAAGCGAAAATGTTAAAAATTAATCAGCAAATTCAAAGACAAAATCCCATTTGCTTCTGTGAACTAAATTTTGTAACAGATTAACTGGATGAAATGAGCAGAAAATCACTCAGAGAGAAATTATAATGGGAGAGAGGAGAAAGCTCATAATACCCAGGAAATCTTACACCAAAACGAATGAAAATCCAGAGTGAAAAACAAAAGAATAGATATAAAAGTAATAGAAGAAAATATTCCTGATGTGAAAAGATGAAAAGATAGTTCAGTACTGACAACAGTATCATTTTGTGTGCCTGCTACTATTAAACACCAAACCATCAGTGCCTTTCTGTTTTGGGGGGAGTGGTGGGGTGGTGATGAGGTAGAGTCCTGTCTCCTCTCCTTCATTCCCCTTCCTTGATGTCTTCTTTCTGCCTACTAGAAATTTCTATTCATGTCTTGAGAAATCAACCACATAGTAAGAATCTGAAATCAGCCAAAGTGCTATGTTTAGTAAATGGTATCTGCTTCCAAAATCTTCCGGGATAAAAACAGCATTCATCTGAGCAAATCTCCTAATGCAAGCAAGTAATAAACACCACAGCATCAAAATCAATACAGGTGTCTCCGTGTGAACTGGCAGAGGCACATGAGGAAAGATAAAGACTGAGGGCGACCAACCACACTGATTCTTTACATGTAACCTACACGGAGCCCCATAAAACAGAGGTTTGTAAGCCTAAAACAGGGTTCAATTATCTCAACAAACGTTGCAAACCAGGTATGCCAAGACTGGGACATTAATGACCAGAAGAAAGTAACTATTTCTAGGAGTCCTTGAAATGTTAAGTTCTACTGTAACGTGACTGGTTTGGAATCACCCAAGAGACAGCTCTGGGTGGGTTTGTGGAGGTGTTTCCAGAGAGGTGTGAGAAAAGACTGACAACCCACTCTTTTGATGTGACTAGTACCATCCCATGAACAGGAATCCCAGAGTAAATAAAAACAAACAAACAACAAACAAAACCCACCACTAACAACAACAGGATGCTGAGTCCCAGAATCCATTGCTTTTCCGGCTATAGATAAGTATGACCGGCCTCACCCTCCCACCCCATGACTTCCCCACCATGATGGACTGTATCTCCTCAAATCATGAGCCCAAATCAGCCCTACCCTCCTTTCAGAAATGGTTTTTGTCAGCTATTTTGTCATGGCAAGATGAACAATAACTAATCCAGCCAGCTCCTAACTAGACAGTCAGAAGGGCAGCTAGCAACTGTACATATCCATACATAAAATATCTGCAACTTAACAATGACATGGTCAGAGGACAAGTCTAACCTAATTCATTTGCTAATCATTTATTAGAATGGCAGACATTTAAAGTTTATCTTTGGAAATTTAATTTTACTTGATAATTTAAAATTCCATATAAATTATTAAAAAAATGGTTTTAACCCTTTAAAAATTCTGATTAGATACAACTAGAAAGTCTTATTAATAAGAAAGTAAATGCTATGGCGGGGGGAAATTCAATTATTATGGATCAAGCTAAATCATCTCCCATCAGTTCATAGGCTTCACACTTGGTTCTAAGCTGGGGGGGGGGGTGCACTGTTTGGGGAGGCTGTGGAACCTTTGGGACAGAGGGTAACTCGGGGTGATCCTTGGGGGTTCTAGCATGGTTCTGTGCCAATCTACCGTCTGCTTCCTGGTTGGCACCATATAACAAGCAGCTGTTTGCTCTCCTGCTGCTACTGCAGAGACAGTCCTTTGCCAGGCTTCCCCACGAGACTGTACTTTAGTCTTCTGAAATGCAATGTTCCAATCCAGCACTTTACTATAACACTGAGATGCAGGTCTGAGTAAATTTTTATATTGCATGAATGAACTGAACGTCACACTTCTTTAGAATGAAAACTAAACTGAATTCTCACTTTTAAAAGTAGAATTTAGAAAGCTGTAGCGTAACTTTCAAATGAACACAGAGAAAAGAACCATGGAACCAAGGAATAAGCGAGAAAAAAACGTACATCCCAGAATGATCGTTCAGCTGCGGTGGGTTTTAAAAGATGTAACATCTACATAACTCATCTCAGAAGGTTCAGCCATGAAATCCTAAATGAAAACAGAGACCCCCCAG
This sequence comes from Uromys caudimaculatus, assembly GCA_028551405.1. NCBI lineage: Eukaryota > Metazoa > Chordata > Mammalia > Rodentia > Muridae > Uromys > Uromys caudimaculatus. The sequence continues at coordinate 46,258,324 of CM052705.1, read as the reverse complement.
AGGCCAAAAGAGAGAGGGGAACCGAGAGGAGCACTCAGACAGTTAACCTGAATGGGCAGGAGTGTGGGAGAAACCATGATGTCAAGAGGACTTTTAAAAGAGGTGACATCCTGAATGGGCCTTCTAGAGGAATGGGCATAAAAGACAGTAGACTGATCCAATAAGGTTCAGACAGGAGCTACAGGCACAGTCGTGCAGAAGGCTGCAGTGCAGCAGAACATTAAGGCAGTAGCGCAGAAGGCAGTAGGCCTAGAGGGGCGACAAGCCAGATACAGAAAGGAGAGAAAAGAGGTATGAGAACGTCATCCTGCTGGAGATTATTAAATGGGCAAGCAGCACCTTGAGCATAGAGAGCAAAGTATAAGTGGCTGTAACATTCACCGAGACAGACATATTAACACACACACACACCACCACCACCACCACCACCACCACCACCACCAAGTAAAACAGGGAGTAATGATGAGAGAAGAGAGGACCGGGATAGGTGGATGCATAAAGTAAATACCTACTAAAAAGAGAGGGACTATCACTTGGAATTAGAAATAATTCTATGTTATAAGTTATATCATTTAAATGAAATACAGGAGTACCCGTCTGTAATCACAACAACTGGGACATGGAGGCAGGAGGATGAAAACAAGTCCACCTTTAGCCACACATCAATTTTAAATGATATGAGACCCTGCCTAAAACAAAACAAAACAGAAAAACAAACAAACAAAACAAAAAACAAAAAAAGGAAAGGAAGGAATGAAGGAAGAAAGAAAAATGGAAAGAAAAGAAAGGAGAAAAAGAAAGGATTAAAGAGAGAGAGAGAAAAAAACCAAGTTATTGACAAATACAAACAAAAAAAGAGGACTCAGGAGATGGCTCAGTGGGTAAAAGTGCTTGTCATACAGGGAACTAAAATTAAGTCTCCAGAAACCACACAAAAACCTGGTTTATTGTGAAAGCCATTGTGATCCAGGAGATTAATAATAAAAAAAATTGTAAAACCTAGTATTCCTCTTTTTCCTCCATAATGAACTAGAAGTAGCAGATTATGAGTGGGAGTGGGAATTCTTACAATATGGACACTAGCTAGAAAGGACTCATTGATCAGCTTTGTAACCATGCCTGACAATGGTGCTTTCTATCTAATGAGAGGCAGAAAGAGGTAGATCTGGATGGGAGGGGGAGTGGGGAAGAACTGGGAGGAGCAAAGGAAGGGGGAAGGATAGTCAGGATAAAAAAAAAAAAACACAAATTTTCAATAAGAGGAAAAAATTTAAAGGTCAATTGTATGGAAAATCTAACTTCATCTGACAAGGTGTGGTATACTTTTCCATCTGTGACAGGAGTCTAACTACCTTTAGCGTCAGGGGAAACATCACTGCTATTTTAGAATGGGGAAAATGATATAATCGGAGATAATCATATGAAGCTAATTGAGCCAGTCTCATAAAAGCAAATAATGTATATTTTCACTAATTTGTGGTTTTTAAATTTTATATATGTACACAAAATCATGCATTCATCTGTCTTAGGTTTTCTATTACCTTGATGAAACAGTGTCACCAAAACCAACTTGGGAGTAAAGGGTAGCATCTCACCCACAGTTCCACACAACAGTTCATTGAAAGCAGGTACGGAGGAACTCAAAACAGGGCAGGAACCTGAGGGCAGGAGCTCATGCAGAGGCCATGGAGGAGTGCTGCTTACTGGCTTGCTCCCCATGGCTTGCTCAGCCTGCTGTCTTAGGACTCAGGACCACCAGCCCAGGGGTAGCCCCTTGCACCCCCAATGGGCTAGGTCTTCCAACATCAATCGCTGATTAGGAAAATGCCCTACAGGCTTGCTTACAGCCTGATCTTACAGAGGCAATTTCGAAGTTGAGATTCCTTCTTTCAGATGACTATAACTTGTGTCATGTTGACATAAAACTAGTCAATACAGCATATGTTTTAGTTAGTGTTCTACTGACATGAAGAGACATGATGACCAAGGCAACTCTTATAAAAGAACAAATTTAACTGGGAGCTTGCTTATAGCTTCAGAGGCTTGGTACGTTATCAGCATGATGGGGAATGTGGCAGCTGGCAGGCAGGCAGGCAGGCATGGTGATAGAGAATCAGCTGAGAGTGTTACATCCTGATCCTCAGGCAGCAGTCAGAGTGGGATTCTGGGCTGATGTGGGTTTTTGAACTGTCAAAGCCTACACCCAGGCACACACCTCCTCCAACAAGCCCACACCTCCTAATTCTTCCCAACAGTCCAACTGGAAACCAAGTATGCAAATACCTTGGTCTATGGGAGTCATTCTCATTCAAACTACCAAAGCACGCATGACTAAAAAATGTCTCCTCTTGCTCTCTGCTCCTCCCTGTTCCAGAGACAGCTGAATCTTCTTGTGCAGTTCCAGTCTCGGTCCCATAGACAAGATGGTGAAGGTCGATGTGAACAGTTTTGGCCATATTGGGTGCCTGGTTACCAGGGCTGCCTTCTGCTCTGCAGCTGGCAAAGTGGAGATTGTTGCCATCAACGACCCCTTCATTGACTTCAACTACATGGTCTACATGTTCCAGTGTGACTCCACCCATGGCAAGTTCAACGGCACAGTCACGGCTGAGAATGGGAAGCTTGTCATCAACGGGAAGTCCATCACCATCTTCCAGGAGCGAGATCCCACTAACATCAAATGGGGTGATGCTGGTGCTGAGTATGTTGTGGAGTCTACTGGCGTCTTCACCACCATGGAGAAGGCAGGGGCCCACTTGAAGGGTGGGGACAAAAGGATCATCATCTCCGCCCCTTCTGCCGATGCCCCCATGTTTGTGATGGGTGTGAACCACAAGAAATATGACAACTCACTCAAGATTGTCAGCAATGCATCCTGTACCACCAACTGCTTAGCCCCCCCCCCACCCCTTCCATGTTCCTACCCCAATGTATCCACTGTGGATCTGACATGCCGCCTGGAGAAACCTGCCAAATATGATTACATCAAGAAGGTGGTGAAGCAGGCATCTGAGGGCCCACTGAAGGACATCCTGGGCTACACTGAGGACCAGGTTGTCTCCTGCGACTTCAACAGCAATTCCCACTCTTCCACCTTCGATGCTGGGGCTGGCATTGCTCTCAATGACAACTTTGTAAAGCTCATTTCCTGGTATGACAATGAATACGGCTACAGCAACAGGGTGATGGACCTCATAGCCTACATGGCCTCCAAGGAGTAAGAAACCCTGGACCACCCACCCCAGCAAGGACACTGAGAGCAAGGGAGAGGCCCTCGTTGCTGAGGAGTCCCTGTCCCAACTCGACCCCCAACACTGAGCATCTCCCTCACAATTTCCATCCCAGACCCCCATAATAACAGGAGGGGCCGAGGGAGCCCTCTCTACTGTCGAATACCATGAATAAAGTTCTCTGCACCCCCCCCAAAGTCTCCTCTTTAAAACAGAATGGTATTGTAGACAATCTGTGTTTTCAAGTGTTGGTAATGATGTGACGTTAAGACATAAAGACAACAGCATTGTATGGGTGTGAAAAAGCGGTCTCTTTCATTTCCAGTTCTGTGACTTTAAGAAAAATTAACTTCCATTTGGACTGTTTCATTTTATTGTGGACATAATAAAAAGCTGTAGGGTTAAACAAAACTGAAGATCACCTGAGTCCCTCTTCATTGTACATTAGTCAGAAACCTGAAGGCCAGGAAAGTGATGAGACTTCTTTTCCATAATCCCAATTAGCAATAATCTGAACTGAATTGCCCACCTCTGGATTCCTAGTTCTGTGCTCACACCCACTGTGCTGACATCCTCCATAGCAGCTTAGTTAGTTGGGGAGCAGCCAGAACATCTCTGAGATTTAAACTACTCCTCTAAAGTTGGCACAGGAAGGCTATTACTTTCTCAAATATTCCTGAAATTAAAATAAAATGAGAGTATGTGTCATTACAACGCTAACATAAATAGTCTTCCTGGCTGCATGAATAGAAGCAACTATCAATTTCAGGAAAAAGTGACTATAAAATTTACCACAATATGTAGTTAATGTTATCCAGACCTGACTAATTCCTATTGTATCTCAGCTTAAACATAATTTCTCTTAAAAAACCCGCTGGAAAGGGATAGAAAATCCTTTTCTTCAATGTATGTCTACAGTACTCGCTTCTCTCTTAAGAGTATAATCTCACATCATTGGTCCATTGCTGGCTGCCTTTAAACACTGTGAAAACGTGAGTAACTTTTGCTTGCTCAGCACTGTAACCAAGACACCTACAAAATACTCAACAGGCTGTGAACATTAAGACTCTGGTTAATCAATCACGGGTCATCACAAGACCACTTATGGTGATCCCACTAAATCAGTTGTTTCTGTCTTTGCTTTTCTATCTGTGGGCTCTTGACTGCCAGTTCAGAGTCCAAAATACCAATGACCAAGCATTCAGTCTCCCCTTTACCCCCTCATTATGCTAAATAACGAGACTAACAGGCCAAGAATGAGTGGGCCTGCGAACTCAATGACTGCAGCTGATGGAGATAATGAAGCAGCTTAACATTATTATCTGACACTCCTTTCCAACACCACCCTTGTGGTTCTGCTGAGTCTTCACAGAAGTAACAACTAGCTGCTTAGTCCTACACAGAAGCTTTCAAGTCAATCATCTCTATTAATCCTTGAGACAGCCCTGTAACTGTTCTACAATAGAGAGGCTGAAAGACAAACAATTGTTAAGTACTTTGCTACAAAGTGGTGGCAGCCAGAATTTCAGCTCCAGTCTGCTGACTTTACAGTCATCTTCTCAATCTCGGCACCAAACTCCCTCCATTAGAGAAATGAAACACCTTAGTTCAAAGAGTTGAGTGCATTGAAATGTTCTGCCACGTTGTCTCCCACAGAGTGGGAACTCCACGTAGCCATTCATTTTCTTGAGAGAGCCATCAGGGATCTTACTATGTTAGAGTGAACTATCAACATTTTGCCAGGCATGGTGGCACATACATTTAATCCCAGCGCTAGACAGGCAGAGCTGGGTGGATCTCTGTGAGTTCAAGACCAGCCTGGTGTACATAGTTCCAGGACAGCCAGAGCTATATAGTGAGAACCTGCTTCAAAAATCTAAACTAACTAACTAAATAAATAAAATATATGTAACAGGAAACTGAGAATAATTCACCGTGAAGTTATAGTAAACACTCACCCACAAAGGCTGCCATCTGGGCAGCTGTTCTTCCCACCGAGTTCACAACATCGGTCTCTGCGCCCGCCTCCAGCATGGCCCAGGTGATGTCTTTATTACCTAGAGTTACAGGAAACAAATCAGTGAAATGCACAACGAACCTCTTTCAAATTTGCCTACGCACTCCTCTCTCTCAGGCCCCTCCTGACGTTTAGGTTTCTATCATGTACTTTTTCCAAAACTATTTGTCATAACAAAATGCAAGAAAAGAAAGTGTAGCAAATCTATCTGGTCAATCCAATTTCCTAAAAACTCCATTTGGTAATGCAAACAAGGTATGGAATTGCATATCACTTTTAACAATGAAGCAGTATGTTTGCATAATGATAATGCTTAGTATAACATCAAAACTTACATAGGAGGAAATTATCAAAAACAAAGGCAAGAGAAAATGAACATAAGTGCTCCCTTGAGCACCGTTCACTCGTTCCTTCTCTCACACCTCCAGACTCTGGGGTATTCAACTCTGGGCTCTGTCTGCATAGTTCTATGTAAACATCTCTAGCTTGTTCTCAGTTTTCCAAATCATTTTAGATATTTTACTAATAATATCTCCACTGAGTGAGCAGCAATTTTGGTTCATTTTTGTAAGAATGAACCATGTTTGTTTGTTTGTTTTAATGAACATTTCCTGGAAAATGTAGATGAAGGCTGGGTACGTTTTCAATGCATATTGCCAGATGTCATCCGGCAAGGATAGACTGAACACGTTCCACAGAACAGTGCAAAATTCCCAGACACTACCACTCTAGCTGTCGCCAATATAGTAAGTGCAAAGAGAATCACAGGTGCTCCAATTTTGACCTCTTTGATTAATGCTGGAAACATTTTACATATTGACCAACTGGCTTTATTCTGGCTTTTGTTCTCTGTCCAGTTGTCTATTATGGTATTTATCTTTCTCTAGTTGATTTATAAGACCTCCTTTTAGATAGCAATGAGACCAAGATACACAATAAATATTTTTCTTCATTTTTCTTTGTATTTTAACTCTATCTATACAGTGTTCCATTTACAGCATTATAATTAGGGGGCATTTGGAGGGTGATGTAAAAACCTAGTGCAGTGGAAATTCCCTGGAATCTATAATACAACCCTAGCAACGATGCCTAGTAATGGTGGTTATGCACCCTGAACACCTGTAACCAGGCAAGGTTTTCAGTGGTTGGACTGAGACACCAACACAGCTACAAAACCTTGGACTTACAATTTGCTCTGACTGCAAGAAGTGCTGAGGTAAAGATGGTGCAGAACTTGTCAAAGTGGCCAATGAATGACTGGTCCAGCTTGAGACCCATGCCACAAGAGGGATACTGCCTGGATGGATGGCTAGGAACCAGAGGCTGGATAGCCCCGAGAACTAGCATAGACCCAAGTATGATTGGAAAAAAATCAATGAAAAGATTCCTAGTAAATGATATTCTGCTATACTCATAGATCAGTGCCTAGCCCAATCATCCTCAGAAAAGGCTTCCTCTGGCAGCTGATAGGAGCAGATGCAGAGGCCCACACAAACATTTGAGCTCAGGGAATCCTGCTGGAGGGATAGAGGGAGGATTGTAGGAGCCAGAGGGGTCAAAGACACCAGGAGAACATGGCCTAGAGAATCAACTATGTAGGGCTCATAGAGACTCAGAGACTGAAAGCACAATCATGGAGCCTGCATGGGTCTCTGCTAGGTCCTCTGCCAACATGTTGTGGTTGTTTAGCTTGGTATCCTTGTGGGACTCCAAACAGTAGGAGTGGGGGTGTCTCCTGACTCTTTTGCCTGCTCTTGGAACCCTTTACTGCTTACTGGGTTGCCTATCAAGCCTTGATAGGAGAGTTTGTGCCTCGTCTTATTGTATCTTCTTATGCGTGTTTGGTTGATATCCCTGGGAAGCCTGTTTTGTTTTGAAGGGAAGTGGAGGAAGAGTGGATCTGAAGAAGAGGGGGACAGACTGAAAAGAATGGTGACAGGGAAACTATGGTCAAGATGTATTGTATGAGGGGATAATAAAAACAAATTTATGTAATTAAATCACTGATATCCTCTTTGCATATAAAGAGTTAATAATAATAATAATAATAATAATAATAATAGTAATAATAATAATACGTGTGTGCCTGTAATCATTTACTATACATGAGTGCAGGTACCCATGGAAGCAAAAGGACATTAATTCCCTGTTACTTGAGTTACAGGCAGTTGTGAGTCACATGATGTAGGTACCAGGAACTGAACCCCAGTCCTCTGGAAGAGTAGTCAGCATTCTTTTTTTTTTTTTTTTTTAAAGGTGGGAAGCTCCAACTGTATTTTATAAGATAATGAGGCATCACTGCTCCATTTCTCAGGGGAAAAAAATCAAATTGCAAGTATCAGAAACAAATCAAACACTGTAGTGCAGCAATAAAAAAGGCACAGCTTAACTACTTGAGAGAGGTAAGGCTAAGGGCGATTGTCAGACCCTCAAAAAAGCAGCCCCTTTCCTAAGACTGTACCAGGCCTATCAAGAAAAGCTGTTAACTGCAATATCATAGGCACAAAAGATCACTCATTCTTGGGTGGTCCTCATCCATGAGAAAGACGGAGGCAAGTTACCACAGATGGTTTTGAAGATATACTAATATGGAAATCTCTAAGAGAAAAGGTCTTCCTTAGGACATGAAGGGGCCACATGTGAGTTATGACAGAACTGTATGTGTGCTGTAACCTCTGTGGACATTTGTCTGAATTCCCACCAGGGAGCGAATGGAGGAAACAGGCTAGGTCATTGGAGGATGTTTAGGTTTTGTGGTATATAAGTCTCTGCGGTTGAAGGGACTAAAGATGAAAAAGTAATTAAAACATGGTGGACAAAGAAAAAACAAACAAACAAACAAACCAAAAATCCAGGAATGATTAAGATTAATGGAGCTCTGAGTCCACTTTGTTGTGGCTCCTTGGGTCACTTCAGGAATCACCAGGCAGGTGGATAAAACACTGTACCAGACTTTGACCCCTCCCTTGTCCTCTCCCCCCCAAGCATGCTTCCTACAGGCGTACAGCCAGAACAGACCTACCTATTGGCCCTAACACTTTTCCAGGGTAAAATTCTGGCTAGTCCGAAAATGGCCCCTCTTTTAAGGATTGTGGGAAAATAGATACTGCAACTTTATTTAATATTGGCAGCGTTCGTTTGGAGCAAACTCAGCTCCATGCGCTGGACAGTTGAATACAGTTACTCCAATTGCTCCAATTGTTTCCAATATATCAGCTTGGCCAAACCGCTGAATGGTTGGTGGGGTCAATCCCAGGGTTCCATTTGGCATCATAGTGCCAGGTTCTGGGGGAGCTGGGGTACCAGCTGCCACAGGAGCAGGAGAAATGGTGCCACTACTGTTTATGCCCATAGCTTCTCCCATTTGGTCCATCCGTATCTCTTGTTCTCTTGTGTCAGGGAAGGGTTCCCTTAAAGCCTCCCTGCGGTCTCCTTTTCACAGCGCCTGTGCTCCTCCTGCCTGAGTTCCTAGCTGCTCTCATTTCTGAACGTCTTGGTTATGCAGCCCCTCTATTCTCTGAAGCCCTTCTTGACACCCCATCAAATCCTGCCTCATTAGCATAACCTGGTGTTCATGGCATGCTGTCCCCATCTCCAGCTTCTCACGAGCTTCCTTGATGTAGAGATCCACTTGATCGCGCTGCTGCTTCTCCATCTCAGGGAAAGCCTTCCAGCGCATGGTATATGCATGGTATATTCCTACTCAGACCCAGGCTGTGCATCTCTGGGAGGCAGCTCTCGCTCCTTGTGAAATTGCTGGGGGTGGGGGGTGGGGTTATAACCAGCTTCTCTGGAAGTCCCTCTTCATCATGTCCGTTGGTTCCACAGTCACAGGCCAAGGAAATGTGGTTAGCATAAAGGAGACTTCACAGAATCTGCCCAGAGCTTTCAGAGCAGCTGACTTCCCTGAGGGCCTTCCTAGGTCATCCACAATGACTAGAGCCCTCCCCTCCCAGCCAAAAACAGAAACAAGGTCTTCAAGTGATTCTTTGGACACATACTGAGGAAGGCTGAGGGCAGTATGGGATGCACTATGATAAACAAAGCAATTTCCACGGCGTGGCATATTGTCCAGTTCTACTTTGGCAAATTCCATCGGGTTCATGCTTCCAAGTGGGTGAAGCCAACCAAACCTTTATCCTTATGAATGAAAACTTCACCTGCTTTCCGATATTTCTCAGAAACTTTCCTCATTTCCTCCTCAGTGACGTCAGGGGAAGGTTGCCCACAAAGAGATGGCTATGCCGGGTAAGGGTCTCTCCTGGTTTCCTCAAGTTCTTCAGTTCCATAGTCAAGCCCTCATTCTGACTGCTGGCCTGGGGCACATTCACGGGTAGTGGGGGTGCGGTTTTCGGGGTGGGGGGGGGAGTCTGCTGCTGCTGCTGCTGTGGTGATGTTGATGCTTTCTTGGAGTGTGGTTCTGCTTCTCCAGGTTAAAGGTGTTCTTGCTCTGCATTTTTGCACCCCTTTGCCCACAGTATTTGTTCAGACTAACAGCACTGCTGTATGGTCTCCACTGTCCCTAGTAGGCATTCTTGACTGCTGAGCTATTGATTCGGTCCCTGGTGTTTTTATTATTTATGGGTTCATTATCATATCTACTACCTAGAGATGGTTTTGTGCCTCATAGGTATTATACATATATAATATACATATATTTATTAAATATATACTATGCCTTTAAAATCAGAGCTTATTATATGACGTCTCTATTTTCTAAAAGGCCTACAAACAGCTGGGCAGGTATCGAATACCTTTAACCCCAGCTCTCAGGATCTCTGTGAGTTCCAGGCCAGCCTGTTTTACAGAGTGAGTTCCAGGACAGCCAAGGCTATACAGAGAAATTCTTTCTTGAAAAAACACAAACAAAAAAAAGGGAATATGGGGAGGGAGGGGGGAGAGAGAGAGAGCGAGCCTCAATACCTTAAACCCTATTTTATTTTACATGATATTTTTTCAATTATTTTATTCATTAAACAGGCTTGTAAGCACGTAAGAAGACTAAGTTCCCACACGGATGATCCATCAAGCAAACAGCCAGCACTTTCACGGCAGCTGTTTGATCAAAAGACCAAAAGAAAAGGTTTGGATTTCACTAAAATATACAGATCTACACTCCAAGAAGCCAATTTGAAAGAAGAAATGCAGAGAGAACCAACTGATTTGAAGTCACTAAAGGAACAGGTCCCTGGGCTGGCAAGATGGTTAAGTGGGTAAGAGCGCTTGCTGCCAAGCCTGAAGACTGGAGTTCAATCCCCACAATCCTCATGGTGGAAGGAGGAGGACCGACTCCTGCAGGCTGTTCTTCAAGCAGCAGACCTGTGCTGTGGTCAGTGCCCAAATCCCCTGAACCACGATAAACGTGTTAAAACAGAAAAGAACCAGATCACTAACTACATAACTTGTTTCAGGCATTATAGCTTTTATTCTTTTTATTTTATTTATTTGCTTGTTTGTTTGTTTTAGTTTTTCAAGACAGGGTTTCTCTGTGTAGCCCTGACTGCTGTGAAACTTGCTCTGTAGACCAGGCTGGCCTCAAACTCAGAGATCTACCTGCCTCTGCCTCCTGAGTACTGGGATTAAAGATTTGTCCCACCGCTGCTCAGCTGTGTTATAGCTCTTCAAAAGTCAATTCTCACCACTGTTTTCTATTAAACTTCTAAAAATTACTAAAGTAAGACATGCACTGAATTTAACATACATGCATATTTAGATTGTATAGGTAATTAACACCGACAAAGTAACTATGAGAACCTTACCAGAAAGTGCAGCAAACATGAGGGCTGTATATCCATGCTCATGCTGATGACAGTTGACGTCGGCTCCATGTCGCAGAAGTAATTTGCACATATCAAGTTTTCCTTTATATGCTGCATGCATTAAAGGAGTCATTCCGTGCTTTAAAAGAAAGGAAAATAATCAATTATGGACATTTCCATTTTCATAACTTATACACATAAACATAAATTAATAAAATCATCTTTAAAATCTATAAAGTATATTTATTTCCTCTCTTAGATCTTACCTTAACTTCTGAGGAGAAAAAAAAAATTTTAAACAGATTAGCAAATAGAAAAGATATGTTAAACCTCATAGACTATCAAACAAGTAGAGCAAAGATCAGAACCTAGACTGCCTAAGGTCCCCATCTCCTCAACACGCTTGTCTCCATAAGACACAAATGAACAAACAGGTATGCCCACAAAAGGAAAACAAAGATGAGAGGCTAAGATAAGGACCATACATTAAAGGCCTGCCTGAGCTATAGCTAGATAACCTAGTAAGACATGGTCTTAAATAAAAAGCTAAAAAAAGGTTTAGAATGTAGCTTCATGGTGCAGTACTTGGCTAACACGTGCAATGCCCTAGGTTCAACTTTCAGTACCAAAAATGAGAATTCTGAAACCATCAGAAAACCCAGACAAAGGAAAGCTGATGAGATGCAGTGCATTCAGAATACACAATTATAGAGCTATTCAATGTGTGAATACGGAGACAGTGAGAGGGTTCACTGAGGAAAAGTGTTTGCCACCATGCCTGGCTTCCTGAGCTGATCACCAGAATCCACTTGGTAGGAGAGAACCAACTTCAAAAAGCTGTTCTTTGAGCACATGTGCCCCCACACATACAGATATAGACACAAAGTAAACAAATAAGATGAAGATTTTAAAATTTTCTAGAGGGGATAAAGAGATGGCTCAGAGGTTAAGACTGCTTGCTGTCCTTCCAGGGGACCTGAGTGCACATCAGATACTCAAAACTGTTGTGACTCTAGATCCGGGAGGTCCAATGCTCTATTCTCACCTCTGTATATATACAGACACACAGACACAGACACAGACACAGAACACAGAAACACACACACAGACACACAGACACACACACACACACACACACACAATCTCTGTCTCACACTCTCACACACACATTCTCTCTCACACACACACAGAAGTAAAAATAAATTAAAAATTTTTAATGAATGTATCTATGTATAGTGAATTGTGAATTAGAAATTCTCAGACTACTGTCAATGAGAAAAAGCAGGGATGGGATATATGTACTGCTGTGACATCATATCTTAAAACAAAAATCCCCAGATCACACAGATATTTAATTACACTATGATTTGATTACATATGATTACAAACATACTTGGCAATATTTAAACTAGACTAAATTGGTTGGCCTCCACATCTGTTTGTCTTTCCCAAATGAAGTAATAGTATTATAGCATACACAAGGTTCTGTTAATATCTCATATGTGACCTCTTCATGTCCTAAGGAAGAAAGACATTTTCTCTTAGAGATTGTCACTTTAGTATATCTTTTAAAAAAATCTTAACTTGTCTTCATCTTTCTCTTGGATGAGGACCATGCAAGAATTAATGACTTTTTGCATCTAGGATGTTGCTGTCCACAGCTTTTCTTGAAAGGCCTGCTGCAGTCTTGGGCACAGGGTGGCTGGGTTGAAGGTCTGATGGTATCCCTTAGCCTTGCCTATCTTCAGCAGTTCAGCCACCCATGTTTTATTGCTATACTATATTTGATTTGTTCCTGATACCTTCAACTTGAAATTTATAATTAATGGGATATAGAATATATAATTCTACAGCTTTTTAAGTAACATTGTTCCAAAAGTATAATTTAAAACAAAATTTACAAATTAAACACAGCTTCAAAATGTAATTAAAAATATAAGTAAAAATAGTTTACTTAATTTATTTTACCTCAAAGAATTTTCTTTCAATGGAAAATAATGGTATGTGCCTTTAATCCCAGCAGAGGCAGAGGCAGAAAAATCTCTTATGAGTTCCACACCAGCCAGGGCTACATAGTAAGACCCTATTCCAAAAGACAAAACAAAAACAAAAAAACAAAAAGGAAAAAATATTTCTGTTAATAAAGTCATAATATGAATTTATGAGGTGTGTGGTTTCAATTGAAGAATAACATGGATACTAAGATAATTCAGCTCACAATCATAAATATTCTCGCCTAAGTAAATATAGTTCATGTGTTGTTTTGAACGTCATCCACCCTTGAGATGTCTCTAAGCCAGTTATTCCTTCAGTACATAATTTTGGCTTTTTATCACTTCTGTTGGATTTCTTGTCTTGCACACAACAGGAAAGATTCTCCTTTCCCTCTTGTGTCTCTGGAATTGTCCTTTCTTTCTACCTTGCCTTAAATCCCTATTTTAGAGGGACTTGACGATAGAATCAGAGGCTGGTTCTTTCGGGTGACTGTACTAGTGGTTAATCAGTGGGAGTGATCAAAACTTCTTGGCACTCAGAGGAAAACAAGGAGACTCTACAATATGAAGCCCCCAGTAATAGGTGTTTATACAGTGAATGCTTGTCCTGGGTTTAATCTCCTGTTCCAAAACAACAACTCATACGTATGTGCACATACATACATGTGCATGTGGGTTTAAGTCATGACATTAGGCAAGGAGACATGAGAGAGGGAAGGTCCCCACAAAAGAGAGTCACCAAGGAAGGGGGGTAATAAAATTGTGAAAACAAGAATAGTGGGGGTAGAAGAAGAGAAAGATTGGGATAAGACGATCAACCAAAGCAAATGACATTTAAAAGTGTCAGACGAAACCAAGAGTTTTGTATGCTAATTTAAAAACACACAGCATGAGCCCTTTTTAAAGAGACAGACTTCACTCAGACTTTCATCTTTTCTGTTCTTCCAGGACAGGTTGGCAATCCAGAAAGCCTACCCTACAGTGAGAGTTCATCCTCAGAGAACGATACTGAAACTGCAAGTTCATCTGCAGAGAATAATATCGAAACTCTACGACCATCTTGCCTTTAAAACAGAACCTCTCAATACAATGTGACAATCCGAAAACCCCAAAGAAAGTGTGTGAACCCTTTTATGTCTTATTTTGCAAATGGAGCTGTTCTGCTTTGGCTGTTAGTCACTTCTGCCCATTTCCATATCAGCCTCCCTTTACTTCCCACTCCTTCTCATTTTAAAGTGCATCTCCCTCTTTCTCTGTCTGTATTCTCTTGTTCTTTCTCTTTCAGCAGTAGCTACCTTAGCAAGATTGGAATTTAGGGCCCTAAACCAGGAAGAGCCTCTTTCCAAAAGCATTAAGAGTTCTCTTTATGTTAGGTGTGTAGTCCAGCTGTCTGTCCCGCCCACGTGGGATGTGTACTTTGCTGGTATCATTATCCCAGGCTATTAGAATCCGAGAAATTTAGACTAGCTCTTCGAAGCTCTGGATGTCATTCCTACTATCTTGGCTCTTAATTCCACTTTGCATTACTCAAATGTGGGGCAATGCAAAGGGGAATTATAAATTCCCAAGGCAATGTTACCATGCATTATGTTGGTTCTAATGTTACACTTTATGACTCATGGAAAAAACCTGAAGTAATATTAACACACTTCTACATTCTGAGATAAAAGCTTCTACGCTAGCCTTTCTAGTTGTTTTCATAGTTTATCATTGTAAAACAATAACAACAACCCTCAAGAACAGGAGACAACTCAAAACAGAAGAGTTAGAACAGAAGAGAACAAAACAGAATTGTATAACTTACACAATCTATTAGTATGTAAAAGATAATATTTCCACATTTTGTAAAATATGATATTGGGCTAGCTCCAGGCCAGCCAGTGCTGCAAAACTTTGTCTCAAAAAAAAAAAAAAAAAAAAAAAAAAGCAAACAAAAAACCTTAAAAACAGAAAACAACAACAAAATTATTTGAAGGCAAACATCTTTAATTACATAACTGTGTCCCAGAGCTTGGGAAACCAAGACAGGAGGACCAACAGTTCAAAGGATATCCTAGACTACATAGAATTAAGACCCTATCTCAAAAACAACAACAATGAAATTAGAAAAGAAGAAAGAAAGAAAGAAAGAAAGAAAGAAAGAAAGAAAGAAAGAAAGAAAGAAAGAAAGAAAGAAAGGAAGGAAGGAAGGAAGGAAGGAAGGAAGGAAGGAAGGAAGGAAGGAAGAAAGAAAGAAAGAAAGAAGGAAAGAAAGAAGGAAAGAAAGAAAGAGGTGAAGGGAGGGGGAAGGGAAGAAGAGGGGTCCTACAAGTTGAGCTTAATTTATACTTATTTGGTTGCTCATAAGATTAATCAAGTTTTCATTGTCTCTAATCTTGGTTTAAGTAGTATAACCTGAGTATAACAAAGACTACCAAACAACTTCTATAGAAAAATTTTATAGTATCCATTTTGGGATGTGTATACGTGGGGTGTGTGTGTGTGTGTGCATGCGCTCGTACCTGTGTGTGTGTGTGTGTGTGTGTGTGTGTGTGTGTGTGTGTGCATGCGCTCGTACCTGCACATAGGCGAGTGTGTTTGCCTATGTGGAAGCCAGGAGTTGATGTCAAATGTCTTATTCTATTGCTTCCCACCTTATTTTTAAGCAGAGTCTTTCACCAACCCTGGAGTTCATGGTCTTGGCTACATTGGCTGCTGGCCAATGAGCTCTAGGCATCCGCTGTTTCTGCCACCCTCTTCCTCCACCCACACTGGGATTACAGGTGTGTGCCACCATGCCCGGTTTTCACCTCTGCACTGGCAATCTGAATTCAGATCCTCAGACTTTCATGACAAGCATTTAACCTACTGAGAAATGTCTCCAGTGTCTACATTACTCGTTATCTCAGGAAGTAAAACAATATATTAATTTTACCTCATCCAAAGAGTTGACATGAACATTCTTACTAGACAACAGTGTTCCAGCTTCTTGGACGGTACCTTTAAAAGAATAAAGAAGGAAAGTGGTGAAATGTGAGGTCGTTTCTGTTGGGAATTGGTTTTAATGCTGTCTTAATTCGGCTCCCAAAGCTGTTCTTGCAGACCTGAGGGTCCCAGCTCCCAGCTGGCTTTGATTGGTAATAAAGAATTGCTATACAGCCAATGGCTGGGCAGGGAGACGGAGGTGGGACTTTTAGATTGTGGGGAGCAAGGGACTGAGGTACAGAGGAAGGAGAGGAGAATCGTTATGATGGGGGGGGACACATCAGATTTAAACACAGCAGGAGAGAAATCATCCAGCAATGTAGGTGGAAAGGGAAAGCAGCCCTATGGGGGGTGGGGTGGGGGAGCTGACCAGAAGGTAACAGAGCAGCAAAGAGAAAATATAAATTTAGAAGGTATTAAGCCAGGAATACCGGAGGGGAGTGTTCGCTAGCCTCAGGAAGGTTTAGAAGTGCCTAGCCATTGATCTATTCAAGGCATATCAAAATTAGCTGGAGTGTGTGTTTGTGTGTGTCTTTCATTTGTGAATCCAGAGCTCTTGGGCGGGTGCAGCGAGCGCAAGTGTACAACCCGCCAGGAGCCAAAGCGGATTAACTAATTTGCTGTTGCACTTCTCTCACTAGAAATAGGGGGAAAGTCTACTGGGAAAGCAATAACCTTTAAAGAGCTAACTGAAAACCCAACACTAGCTAGGCTGGTTCTAAGACATAAAGCACACAGTCACAAGCACTCCTCCAAGTAAACAGTTTTATACAAACTAGCATAATTCCATCTTATTTTTTCTTCCTTTGACCTTAAATTATATTACCTTGGCCCCATATTCCTTTTGACAGTAATACCATAACCACTCAGCATAGGAGTTAATGCTAAAACAAATCCTAAAAGCCATCTAATCCATCACCATCCCAAACGGACAATCTCATCTGTGTAATGCTTGGAATTCAAGATGCAGTCAGTATCCTATCATTTGTCAGCTCTGGGTCTTTTAACTGATGGCAGGTTTTAACAGAATGCTTGGTTTGTAAACTGATAGGTAAGACATACCTACAAAGTCGGCTACTACAGAAAAGTATTCTCTGGGCAGTATTCAGTCTCCTGTGCTAGAAGGGATCGCATTAACATTGAAAACTCAGTTTTCTGCAAAATTTGGAAGTGAGCTGTAACTGGGTCAAAATGAGCAGGTTTTTCCAGTTGTGTGAGCGACATGACAGAAAGTGGCTTTGGAAGAGAATGTCAGTATTATCACCATTAATCCACGACAGCCACAAGTTCTGCCAAACAAATTCTGGCTTGGTTAGAAAGTGAACAATGAAAGTGAATGTCCTCAGAGTACCAGGAAGAGAGATGCCGCAAAACAAGATAACAAACAGGACATCCCCAACCCAAGAGGGGGAAGTGGAGCATGGACTAAAGACCAGCAGGCTCTTTTCCCCCTGTAGGATTTGTAGGCAAGTCTCCTGAAGGCTTCCCACCAGTGCAGAAGAAGCAACGATGCTACTGCTATGTTGGGAAAATGTCAACAGAATGATCTACATGCCCCTGGAGCATGATGGGAGCTATTTCTATAAATACTGTGTTTTGTTTTGTTTTTTTCGTTCTGCCACCGAACTCCCTGTGAGGGCTGTTGGTATCACTGGCTAAGTGGCTAAGGAAAAGGGTAGCATTTGCTGTAGCACATGCCAGCCAGTCTGGACTAACTGTGAGTTCCTCGCACAGACAGACCCTATCTCAAAAGAGGGAGACAATGTTCCTCTTAATGACACATAAGACTGTCCTCAAACCTCTACCCAAATGAATACACACCTACACACACACACACACACACACACACACACACACACACACACACACAATGGGGAAGCTTTGGAGTACATAAGCAAGGTCTACTTTCAACGTCAGCCATACCTGTGGCTTCTCATCAGAGCCTTTCTCAAACAACCTCAAGGAAATTTGGGAACAAAAAGTCCTTCACCCCATTTGCACTTGGCAAAGATGCTTCAGGTGAACCACATTCTCCACTGAGAGGTCATGGAAGTCATTTTCTTTCTGGCCAGAAGATGTTTATGGAGTAAAACTACAGGGATGGTGAGCAGATCAAAGCCTGCCACACGGTAAGGACAGGACGGGGATTACAATCATAAACATTTGGATTGCATTAGAGAACAGGCCACTAATTCTGTAAAGTGTTTGCCCAGAGGCCAAGCCTAAAAAGAACGTACGAGGCATGCTGTAAACCATAGGGTAGGGGATGTTTTGTCCTGCTAAACTCTTACTTAGTCTCAAGACTTTATCTATGACACCAGGGGTTCAGACAATCCCCACCCCTGCCACCACACACATAATTAAGCCATTCTCCAGAAGACAACAATGAAATGTTTTCCTCAGGTCTGACAACTCAAAGAACTCACATTAACACTTACATCACATTTACCTATTAATTATAAAAGGTATAGATCAGTAGTTCTCAACCTGTGGGTCATGATCCGTTGGGGGAGGGGTGTCAAACAATATTAGATATCCTGCATATGAGATATTTACATTATGATTCATAGCAGTAACAAAATTACAGTTATCAAGCAACAACAAAAATAAATTTATGTTTCATCTCAATAAAAAATTAATATGCAGAATAAATAATTTTGGTTGGGATTGCCATAACACGAGGAACTGTGTTACAGTCATAGCTTTAGGAAGGTTGAGAGCCACTGATATAGATAAACAAGGTGTGGGATATGGGAAGAGTCATCCTACCTTCCAGCAGCCCGAGCACTTCTTCAACCTACTCTTTCAGAAATATTTCTAGAGGCTTTGACACATAGATATGATCAATTATTATTAGCTCAGTCTTCCGCCCCTCTCCTCTTCCTGGAAGGTGATGGGAGCAAGATGAAGAGTTCCAGGCTTATAATCCTGGCTCGGTCTTTCTAATGCCCAGCCCGTGATGTAAAGCTACCTCGGAGCCTTCCAAACAGCAACAAATAAACAGAGACGTGCCTGTCACCTAGGAAATGCCAAGATATTAGGAACTATATTCCCACGAGCCAAGGTCAAAGACCAAGTATTAGGATAAAAGATACACCCAGCACTCCTGAGCCTTAGATGTAAGAGGGCTTTAAGAGCTGTGTGTCAGGAAACAAAGGCAGAGATCAAATACATATTATATCCCATCCATGCAGACTCATAATATGCATACATACAGATCATACATCTGGCAACCTTTTGAGATTCAGGAACCTGGATGAAAAGAATATCTGAAAGTGTACGAGCTTTTGCAAAATGAAAACAGGCAAGCAAACTATCCGGAGGGGAAAATATCATATGACTTTTCCTTGCTATTCCCAATCTAATGACACAAAAGTGAAAGCACAGGACAAGCCGAATATCATGCAGATGTGAGGCGCCTGGCTCATAAAGGAGTTGGACTTCTACTTATTTCTTGCTGTCCACAGGAGATGCTCAAATGATATTCTGAGTTTTTTGAAACTCAATTGAGGTTTTAAATTTTTAAATTTCAATTTTTAAAAACCAATTGAGTTTTCTAAAACACGTTTTACTAGGGGAAACGAACATATTTATCTAATTTAACAAAATCTTACCTTAGGAGAGGCAACCCTGTGAGAAGTACGTGGATTGCACTGGATCACGCCCCAATGCAGACAAAAGTTAATGGAGCTAAACCATTGAGACTGAGTAATGGATTGCTCCTTTTGAAAGTTTATGCCAAATGGATCAAACCAAAGAAAACAGAACCCAATTTCCGTCATTGGAGCGAGGCTGATAAACCAAGCACTGACTGACATACATTCCCATTGTTATCCCCCTTCTACAACCTATGACATTTCTGGGGCTACTGTGAAACGCAATAAAGGATACCAAGTCCCGAGTTTCCTTAACAATAACAAAAGCAGAGGATTCCAAGGGACACTCAGGGCTACCCTTAATACTGACCTACTGCAAGCCTTTGGTGCATAGTATATGCTCTTTTAAAAAAAAGTTATTTTATGGGTATGAATGCTTTTTGTCTGAATGTATGTCTGTGCACCTCATGCTTACCTGGTACTCAGAGGCCAGAAGAAAGCATCAAATCCCCTGGGCCTGGAGTTGGAGATGATGGTGAGCCACCATGTGGGTGCTGGGAATGGAACCTGCATCTCAGGAAGAGCAGCCAGTGCTGGTACCTGCTGAGCCATCTCTCTAACCCCAACATGCTCTTCTTATTATATGTTCAGAGCAATTGTTTTTGAGGTGCTAGGGATTGAACTTAGGTCCTAGTTAACACATGTCCTGTAAGAGCTCTATCACACAGCTATGTCCTAGGTGTATATAGATTTGATAAACTTTTTAGTGGACCTTAAAATATGTATTTTGAAAAATTATTTATTTATGTGTATGAGCATTCTGCCTGCATGTGTGTATATGTACCACAAACCCGCCTGGTGCCTGAGGAAGCCAGAAGATGGTGTTGGATCCCCTGGAACTGAAGTTACAGATGCTTGTGAGCACTGGGAACCAAACCTGGGTCTTCAAGAGCAGTAAGTGCTCTTAACCACCAAGCCACCGTCCCAGATGCTCAAAATGGATGCTTGGTGGTACCTATACCCAAGTGAACATTGAAAATATGACTTGAGTTAGTAGTTACTATAATGTTTGTGTATGGATAAGATTTGTAAAAATATTCCATGCACATTGACTGTATGATGTATGTGGAGGGGTTGTGAACATGCCACAGCACACACATGGAAGTCAGAGGACAACTTCATGGAGACAGTTCTCCTTCCATCTTCACGTGAGTTCCAGGGATCAAACTCAGGTTGTTTAGGTGTCTCGGAAAGAATCTTATACACTAAGCTGTTTGTATGGCCCACAAGTGTCTTAATTTTCAAAGAAAAATATCAGATATAAATTGCAATCATCACATATAAAACTCTAAAATATTTATAAGCAGACAATTAGAGGCTGGAAAGACAGTCCATTAGTTAAGAGTCCATATTTCTCTTGCAAAGATTTGGAATTGAGTTCCCAGCACCCATTGCATCCACATAGTTCCCAACCACCTGTAACTTGAGCTCTGAGCAGTCTGATACCCTTTGGCCTCCAAGAGTGCCTAATTTTCCAACACAAATACACACACTCATAAAATATTTTAAATTTATTTAAAGGTGGATTTAGTTTAATAATATAATAACATAAAAATAAACATAATATTTTATTATTATATATTATAATATATGTAATATATTATAAAAATAAATATCAAAATATCAAAATATCAAAATAAAAATAATAATAAAATATTTTTTTAATCTTTAAAAAAAATCTACTATATCTACTATAACTTCTGTTTTAAAACAGTACTTTTCTGCAAGGTTTTCAAAAGTTCTCACACTCCAGTTTCGTTCTCTATGAAGGGGAGATATTTACCAAAAACACAGGCAGCAGAGGGTACTAGCTCGCTTGGTCCTTACAACAATACTATGAGGTCGGCATTGTTATACCACTTTCCACCAGAGACCCTGACACAGAAAAAGGAACTTGCAGAAGTCCACACCACCAGGAAATGGTGGTGGTGTTACAAACTAGACTGACATGGTGTCCTACTTACCTTTCTTTCTATTGCTGAAATAAAAGATCATTCACAGGCAAATGGATGGAACTTGAAAATATCATCCTGAGTGAGGTAACTCAGTCACAAAAGAACACACATGGTATGCACTCACTGATAAGTGGATATTAGCCCAAAAGTTCAGAATAATCAAGATTCAATTCACAGACCA
This sequence comes from Uromys caudimaculatus, assembly GCA_028551405.1. Taxonomy (NCBI): domain Eukaryota; kingdom Metazoa; phylum Chordata; class Mammalia; order Rodentia; family Muridae; genus Uromys; species Uromys caudimaculatus. Next base: position 46,236,568 of record CM052705.1, on the reverse strand, counting down.
TATGAAGCTCAAGAAGAAGGAAGACCAAAGTGTGGATGCTTCAGTGCTTCTTAGAAGGGGGAACAAAATACTTACAGGAGGAAATATGGAGTCAAAGCATGGAGCAGAGACTGAAGAAAAGGCCATGCAGAGACTGCCCCACCCAGGGATTCATCCCATATAAAGCCACCAAACCCAGATGCTATTGTGGATGCCGGGAAGTGCTTGCTGACAGGAGTCTGATATGGCTGTCTCCTGAGAGGCTCTGTCAGAGCCTGTCAAATACAGAGGTGGAGGCTCACAGCCAACCATTGGTCTGAGCAGGGGGTCACCAACGGAGGAGTTGGAGAAGGGACTGAAGGAGCTGAAGGGATTTGCAGCCCCATGAGGGGAGCAACAGTGTCAACAGGTCAGACCCCCCTGGAGCTCCCGGGGAATGGACCACCACCCAAAGAATACATATGGAGCGAACCACATCACTGACTGCATATGTGGGTGTCAGAGGAGGGCCTTGTTGGCCATCAATGGGAGGAAGCCTAACACCCTTAGGCCTGAGGGTGTTTGATGCAGTGTAGGGGAATGCCAGGACAGGAAGACGGGAGTGGGTGGATGGGTGGGGGAGCACCCTCATAGAGGCAGGGGGAGGGGGGATAGGCTAGGGGGTTTCCGAAGGGGAGACCTGGAAAGGGGAAAAACATTTGAAATGTGAATAAAGAAAATATCCAATTAAAAAAATATATATCATGCCCAAAAGCAACCTGGAGAAGAAGTAACACTCCATCATGCTGGGAGCCATGTGGGCTTCAGGCCAGTACCTGGCGGTAGGAACTAATAGAGACCATGGAGGGATGCTGCTCCCTGGCTTGCTCCCCATGGCTCAGCCTGCTTTCTTAAAGAACCCAGGACCAACTGTCCACCTGTGGCAATGTCCCAGGTGGGCAAGGTTCTCTCTTATCAATTATTAATCCAAAAGATGCTGGCACAGACTTGCTTCAAGTAACTTAGTGGAGATACTTTCTCAGTAGAGGCTCCTCTTCCTAGATGACTCTAGCTTGTGTCAAATTCACACACACGCGCGCGCGCACACACCTAACTCAGAGAAATAGTTAATGACCATTCCATGATACTTCATACTACAATTCAGAGAAAAACAACCAACCAAACAAACACCCAACTTTAGCTCTTCTGGATTAAACGCATGAGGACATGCCATGTTCTCAAAATGGCATTCAATGTTGGCTTATCCTCTCCTATCTTCCAGGATTTTCTCAGAGAGCAATAAAGGCTCAAAAAATGTGGATAAGACAAGAATGGATCACTAAGTAAATCCACCTTGTATCTTTATTCATAGGCTTGGGGAGAATTAAACCCATGAAAACCAGCACCTGTGCACTCACAACCTCGAGCCTGAGGTGGCCTAAGAAACGCAAGTGATGAGCACACTAATTCTGTTTGATACAACCTTAGAATAAACTCCGTGTTCATGTTCAAATGCATCCAAGAAATCTTACCTCTCCTTTCACACACATTTTGTCCAACTGCCCAACTGGTTTTCACTTTTAAGCGAACATGTGATAGTTCTGGCCTGTTTAAAATCAGAATTCCCATCCCTGGTGGATTATGCGTTGAAATCTGTCCTCTCTTATTTTTGATTGGTACAATAGGCACGCAGCTGGGGCTCCTGTCACTAAACTAAATCCCGGATCTACTAAAGGGAGCAAGAAACTAACTTAGAGCCGGCACAGAAAGCCAGAACTCATCAACAGCCATGCAGTTCACAAAATAAAAATCCAACTTTCTGAGATTTCCAGCAAGTATTGATTACCCTGAGAATCTAGTCATGATTGATTTAGAAGTGAGATCAGTTCCTAGTTGCCTGAAGAGTTCAAACCTAACATTGTTTTCTCTTCTCATACTCGTTAGACATATGGACATTCCTTGTTAGGAAGAATACATTTGTCTTCCTATCTGTGGTTCTACATGAGTTTGGCAAAGTAGAGAACTGTAAACCCAGGAGCTGTGTTTTACAACGTCCGGCTTCTCTGTCATTCGAGGACACGTGTTTAAATCTTTAACTTAAAGCATCCACATTAGTCATGCCCACAGACCCCGCAGCCTCATCTCAGCAAAGTGACAGTGTGCGTGGTCACGCTGATGTCACCTGCCAGGTAACTGGGTTGCAGCCAGGAACTCATCTGGAACTTCCACTCAGTGACTGGTGGGGAAACATGGCTTCTGGTTGGCTTCCTTCCTACAAGCTGCACAGAGGAGGCGGGACACAAAGTGGAAGGGAAAGCACCAAGGAGCTAGCTCCACAAGATCACTTGAGGTCTAACATGCGACCAAAGTCAGTCGTGTCTTGCCCATCTCCTCGCCTTCCCATGGGTTCCTGCGCCGGCCTCGGCTACAGGAAGCCAGTCACAGAAGGCCTGGTTGCAGAAAGCTCAAGGCGGAACATGCAGACCGAGTTCTGTGTCCTTATAAAGAACCCCTCTTGCTGAAAGCTCCCTCCACCCCCAGCAGGGGCGGGGATCCGCAAGGGATTCAGATCCTCAGGCCTCCGGAAGTCGAAAGGGCCCTTTCTAACACTCCTTAGAGCCTAGAACTACCAGGCCACTGTGGTCTTGACTGATTACAGTCAAAACATCCAAGAAGCTGGCAAGCATGCACACGCAAACACAGGCCTCCAGGGCCGCGCGTGACAGTCTAAGATGTGTAATGACAGTCGGTCGATTTCCAAAAAGCTGATTTAGAGGTCTAACCTCGGCAACCTAGATCTGATCGCTGCAATGCTTCTGCCTCCCATCTCTCCGCCCCTGCATTCGGTCCCCAGCCTGAAACAGAAAGGCTTTTTCGGGATTGCAAGTTGCCCAAGGTCCTCCGGGCCTGAGGCGCGCTCCAGGCTCCTCAACGCCCTGCGACCAGGTGTGCAGCGCCCGGATACCAGCCCTGCACCCGTACCTTTCCCGATCACTTCCAGCAGATCCTTTTCCTCCTGGGTCAGCTCGCCTTTCTTTATGTGACCCATCGTTCCCGCCAGCTTGACGCTTATTCTATTTCTTTGGAAAGGTTTTTTTTAAAACGAGAGACGTGTGTGCGTCGTGGAAGACCACCACAGAAAGGCAACTCAAGGCCGGAGCCGCAGCCCAGTGAAATGGCACACTTGCTAGGGTCTCGCGGCTGGGGGCTAGCGGGTGCGGCGAGCTTGAGCGAGCCGGTCTGGCGTTCTCCGCAAGTCCCGCCCCCGCACCTCATTGGCCCGGTCTGGGGGAGGAGCTGCAAGAGGCAACAAGAGACTCCAATGGGAGCAACCCACGAGGTCCAAACCAAAAGGAGAAATTCGGAAGGGGGTTCAATACATCTTCTAGGTTTCCTATCCCCTTTCTAGCCTATTAAGAAGTACAGGAACACGGGTGTCCTTTAGTTATAATCATATCACTTCCCTGACAGGTAATGACTTCTGTGGGCACGTGCAGAGGCATTGGGATGCTGCTAGACCCGCTGCATTGCCCCTAAGAGTGGCGCGGTTCGGGCGAGGGGCGGGGATGGGGCGGGGCCTGAGCGGGAGGCGGGGCTACGCCGGGTTCCGTGTGTCTGTGTCAATGTGTCTGTCCTTCACTCCTCCATTGTCTGCCTCAGCCGCTGCTGCCGCCACTGCTGCTGCAGGATCCGCCGCAGCCACCAGTCTCGCGCGTCGTCGCTCCCTCCTTGGACAGGTAAGAGGTGGCCAGGTGGGGCGGCGGGAGCCTGAGGGTTGAGGGAGCCGCGACCTCCTGCGAGCCAAGGGCTCCCACCGGGCTGGAGCTAGCGTAGAAGAAGCATGTGCCACCTGGGGCGGTTGCCTTCCTCTTCGTTGAGGAGCCCCCGCTCCGCGCCATCATCCATGCACGTACCGTGTATTAGTGCCTCTCGAGCAAGACCTAGACCTCACCACGTTTGGTCACCCCAAGAGCTCCGGGGACCGCGGACGGGCCGTGTGCTGGCCACGCGGTGAAAGTGGCGGGTGCACATGGTCTCGTGCGTGGCGATCCCCGGGGAGGCCCGCTGCCGGGAGGTGAGGGGGACACCCCATGATCAGCGACATTGGGAGAGGCTCGGAGAAGGTAATTTTCTTTTTGCAAACCTCGTCCTCCCCACTACTTGTCTGTCATCTCTTGGCCTCTGTGGAAGCCATGGAACCTGGACCTGTGGTGTTCTTAAGGATATTTAGAAGCGATTTACGCTTGCACTGATACTTTGTTGGGGTGTGGGGTCTTTTTGCTCTGAGAGAGTTGCCTGTCTTTATAACTCAGGTTTGGGGATTTATGGAACTAGGGAGGGGAGGCTGGAGAGGGCGGGGATTAAATTGGTGTTGCTGTCTATATATAGCTTTAGATTAGCTTCTTAATCCAGCCCTCATTCAACTCTAGTGTGGATCCTGGAGTGTCCACCGTAGATAGATAAGGGGTGAATAAAGTGTGTACCTTTCTGTGCTTCCGACGCAAGGCACGCTTACGAAAATATGCAATTATTCCTCCAAGGTGCTTATCTGTAGCGTTCTATAGCGTCAATCACTGCTTCTTCAGAAATGACTGTTTAGTTTTCCTGTTGTTTCTCAACAGACTAGTATTGATGTTTCTGTCAAGACACAATTTTGCTAGGGAGAAATACTTGAATAATTATGTAGGTGGTTTTTTTTTTTTTATTAAGTATCTCCAGGACTACTCTTTCATTCCACGGTGCCAAAAATGATGTGAGATGCCTTTTCCTCTGGCCCTCTCATTTTGCTCAAAGCGTGTACTAGCACTTCAGAGACCCAGAGATAACGTTCCCTTTCTCTTATCTTTAACCAAAATCTTTTCTAAACTCCTGCTGCCCATCCCCCAACAGCCACAGACAGACAGCTTCAGCCTGGGGAGGGAGGAGCAGATTCTCCCATGAAAATGGTTGGTAATTATTCATCTCAATGTAAAACAAAGAAACTTTTGTTTGATGGTGCTTTAAAAATGATGTAGCTGTTCAAACAAGCAGTAGGGCTTCTGAGAGTGACCAGTGTTGTGTAACACATAATGCTACTGCCACAGCAATTAGTGTGCCAGAGGTAGCCACAGACCTACGAAAATGCCTGAGAGTAACCTTGCCATGTGACTGCACATCCTTTCAGCAGATGCAGAGACAGAATTGGGTACGTAACTGCCAGGATTTCCATCTCTTGTGCCAAATGTGGGCCATGGTTACTTGAAGGTCACACCTGTTTGTCTCACTGGGGTTGTCAGTTCCTCGACCGATAGACACATTGGGTTGTGTTTTAAGCACCTGGTGGGTAGTTAGTCTTCTGAATGCATGACTTTAATTTAGAGTTCATGATGTTTAAGGACAAAGGAAAACATCCACCTAGAAGTGCAGATAAATCCTATATTCAGTTTGAATTTTGGAACCAGATACCTAATAGAGAGTGTTCAGAAGGGTTTCAATCATAGCATAAATATTTAATGTCAAGATTAGATTAGTTAATGAGCTTGTTGAAATGTGTTCTCATTAAAGAACTCTAGTGATAACGAAATAACTATTCATTTTAACTATCTAATCTGTTCCAGATATTCTGCCAGATGCTATGCATAGGATTATTTTAACCATTGTTACTATAGACCAGGAATTAGCCAGTATTATCTTCATTTATGAAAATATGAACAAAACTAAAGGAGGTTAATTTGCCCACAACCCCACTGTTTCGAAGTATGGAATCTGGAATTAGATCCTTTCTGATCTGTCTGTAAAAACCTTTCTCGGGGTATAGTGGTATACACCTCTAATCTCAGCATTCTGGAAGCAAAGGCAAGCAAATCTTTTTACTGAACTGCTTGACAGGGTTATGTTACATAGTAAAACCCTGTCTCAGAGATTAAAAATAAAATAAACAAAAACACAGCCAAACTGAATGGGGAAAAAAAGAAATAAAAAGGAAGACCATGACTGTTCCTACCAATGCTGGAGAAGATAGTTTATTAGCTATCTGGGAGAGTCCAGAGTGGACATGACCCAGAGCCATGTAAGGAGAGGGCAGAAAGGGGAACCAGGTATATCAGCCAAGGAGGCAAAAGGTAAAACAGGTAACCAGCATGGCTGGACTGTATAGGGAAGAGCCTCTGAGGGAAGGGCAGTCCAGCCCTTGTGCTGAAGAGTTCATGCAGATGGCAGGGTATGCCAGTCAAACCCTGTAACAGGTAAAGATGAAGGATGCTGGTAGAACCTGGCCACTAGGTTGGCTTTGGTATGTCAAATAAGCACCTCAGCCATTTGCCCCGGGGTTTGAGACTTAACACAAACCTTTACTCTCAGTGCTAAGTGGGGAAGTACAGATCCTTCTGCCTAGCTATTTTATAAGATGTTTATATGATCCAGTATGCCATAAGTACAAGCCTCTTTTCCACCTTTTTCCCTGGGCTCTTCATTTTTACTCGCAGCCTTCTTAAGATGGATATTTGTAGTTTATATGTCTATTTCTATGGTTTTTGTTCTTTTTACAAAAAAAAAGAAACCGTATTAACACAGTATTACATAATGCGAAATTGTGTGTGTGTGTGTGTGTGTGTGTGTGTGTGTGTGTGTGTGTGTGTATTCTCCTCTGTTTCTGTCTTCACCTTTAAACCTTTTTAGAAACCACTACTCTCTGAAAGGTCATGTGTGTCCTATTACCTCTTTTTCTACTGCCTGTGTCCTTGTCATCTGCTTGGATTCCTAAGCTTTTTCCTCTCCTCTTCCCACCTGGCTAATTCAAGGAACTCTCAGTTGGGTAAACACCAAACACAATCACCCTTTCACTGGCCACTGAGTAAGGTTCCAACCTGTGGTCCCAGCAGGCATTTCCAGTCAGCCGGCTCCTCCCACTCTCTGCCCTAAGGTCACCATAGGCTGCTTCCCTAACCTGCCAGTAATTTCCACCCTTTGTTCCTCTTTTTCTCTTCCTGGAATTCTCTGCTGCCCATTCCTTTCCTGACCACCACCCATTCTCTCCTCCTAGCTTGTTTGGAATTACTCTTCTTTCAAGATAACCAGTTTTCTCCAGCTTGCATGATATCTTTCACTTTGTCCAATGAGGGGTGTACAGACCCTCAAACAGTTGCAGGAACATATACAGTCTTCGCACAGGCAAGGCACTGACAGATGACATGGCGGCTGATATATCATTATGGCAGCCTCTAAATGATCTATATTATGGAAACCAACCCACCCCCTCAGATCAACCTTCAAATTAACACCATTGTTTCTGGATCTGCATTCCTTGTGAATTCTTATCACACCCTATTATGATTTTAAATAATTGTTTGGACCCCTTTTTCTCTCTGACTCTAAACTCACCAGGTCAACCCTGTGCTTCTGAAGATACAGGCCCATATCTTGTAATTAGTAGGGGTTCACTACATGCTGAGTTGAATTCATTTGATCTCTAAGTTATTTTAGGTGGATTTGTTTCCCTAGTTGACTAATCCTTCCTGGCAGTGTGAAATGATGCAGCACTAAACACACATAGCCATACCAAGGGCAAGAAGTCTTGAGACATTTGAAGTCTCTGAGCTTCTTGACACTCCAGGACTACCACCAGCTAAGGAAAAAAAAAATTCTCACAAGTTTAGCATGCCATTCATGGTGCCCTCTTTCAAGGCCCTGGTCTTTCACTGTCTGCTTAAGGTAGTACTTTGCAGGGTCATTGACAACAAGTTTTGAGTATTTTTTCTGACAGGGAGATCCCCCCCCCCCACCTTGGTATTTGAGTTCCTTGAAAACCAGGTACATTTCTTGATTGACTGGAAATGTGATGCTATTAAGCAATTTTAATTTTTTAGACTGAAGTAGTATGCTTCTATTTTCAAAGATCCCTTATCATTTAGAATTACGTTCTGAACTGTTTAGGAAGAAAATGGTGTCTCATTTGCTATGATATATCTGGCTTTAGAGTACGGCACTAAGCGGGGACACAAAGGAGACAAGACCGTGTTGTTACTGGTTGAAGCTATTTGACAACTTCATTAAGTATCCTTCTTACTTTTGAAGATGTTTGAAAATTTTGCAATTTTAAAAGGACATTTGGAGGTAATAAAATCCCTAAGATATTACCCCACACAGCATAAGAAAGTGAGATGAATCTTGGTGTTTAGGCTGTGCAATTATTCACTGGAGGGCTAAAACAGTCACACCTAACTTCGCAGAGGACTAAACACACACATGCTTTAACTTTTCTTTTTTTTTTTTTTTTTTTGGTTTTTTCGAGACAGGGTTTCTCTGGGTAGCCCTGGCTGTCCTGGAACTCACTCTGTAGACCAGGCTGGCCCCGAACTCAGAAATCCACCTGCCTCTGCCTCCCAAGTGCTGGGATTAAAGGCGTGTGCCACCACTGCCTGGCTAACTTTTCAACACAACTGTAAGGAAGCGGGTGTTACTCTTGCTTCACGGGTTTATGAATATCTTGCTGGCAGTCAGTTGCTGTCCCTTTTAAAACTGACAAAGTTATTTGCAGACAAGTCTAAAGAAAGACACATTTAGTTTATCTGAGAAAAATCAAGATGTGAACTGAGTGGAGATACTGATTTTTCTTCTTCATCTTCTAAGCCAACTAAGAACTCATTTCCAAAAAAGGCCTGCCAGAAGCATTGGGAGCTATGTCAGCTTTGCTAACTGTTGAGAGCAGTATCAGTACTGCTAGGGTAAGCTGATTAATTCAGGACAGTTAGGACCAAGATCAGGACAGGGTGTTTGCCTAGGTTCTTACCCTTGACTTAACTGGGTGCTTCCGTGGACACCTGCTTCCTGATTCTTCCAACTTCATAGCTTGTGTTTCTTGATGTTGACAATTTTTCTGCTCGTTGGGGGAGTACTTAAGAATCATGGAGCGCTGAGTTGGATCTCCTGTATTATCAAAAAAAATTTTTTTCTCTTTTATATTTTTGAATTATTGAATATTAATTTAGCATCATTTTCGTAGCTTTGAAGGAATTTTAGAAAGCATTGTATTAACATAGAATCTAGCGATGAGAACAAGCATGCATACGCACACTTACACTTTTCATTCTTAGCCCTCTCTGGAGTCTGTTTATTGGGGACAGATCTCTTCAGCAAGTGTCTTCTGGGAGGTTAGGTTCCAAGTGGAATGATTTGGCCTGTTCTAAATTTGGCATGTGTTGAGTAAAGAGTGCCAGAATTGCTCAGATAGTCCTATTTGTAAGCTGTCTCCTTTGAAAATCAAACTTGAGGTAGATTACTGAATGGCCATTCTGTATTCAGTGCCAAAGATACGGGGCTGACATTATTCTTTGCTGATTTTCAGTCTTAGCTCTTTTCTTTGATTTTTGTTTATTTGTTTAAGTCAGGGACAGAGAAATATATCATGATAGACATAAGAATAGTGCCCAACTTTAATATCAAGGAAAAAATAATCATTTGACTAGCTTTAATTCTTTTAATCCTATAAATTTTAATATTTAATGGCAATAGGATAATCAACTTGTATAAGGAGAAAATTGCAGTTTTCCTTTGTTTCTTTGTTCATTCGTTTGGTTGGTTGGTTTTTTTTGAAACAGATTCTCTATGTAGTCCTGGCTATCCTGGAACTCACTATGTAGACCAGGCTGGCCTGGAATTCACAGCCTCTGCTGGGTTTAAAGGAGTGTACCACCACACCCATTCTAGAGCAGGACTTTTTTGAAGACAGTTGTTAGATGTTGTTTTGGAATCTGAAGAAAAGCCCTGGAACAGAAGGACCACAAGGATGTACCACTGTCCCATGACTTTGGCATTTGCAGTTTTTTGGTATTCTGCTGCCATCTTTGTCTTCACATATAGTTATACAAAAAGATGATATAAACACTTTAATCTGTAAAGTTTCCTGGAACTGTGATGATTTCTAAGGGGGAGAAAAAAAAGCATGGCCTGTTTTCCTCCGATTACAAGTGAATAAGATGGGGCTTTTATGAACCGGAAAGATAAAAGAGAACCTGAAGTTTAACGGTGCCAAGGAAACTGCTGACTTGAGGAGAAGGATGTCGCATAAAAGGTTTGGGAGTATGAAGATTGCTTCCATTCAACTTGAGCCTCTTGCAGGAAATAGTTGAAAATTGGATCCCAAACATTCCAGAAATCATGGAGCCATAAATTTCCCAATATCTGAATGTCCCCAAGAGGTAATATAGTTAGGTTCTTTCCCTAAAGATACAGGGACATTTTCCTTTATAAAAGTGTATAGAGAACTGTTTGCCATTTTGATGGTAGCTAATTCAATATGCCCAAGGGCTGACATTACACTTTAAATTAATATTTACGTTCTAGTCTGCCTAACTCTAAATTAAGTCTATGGGGCCAATAATGACAAAGCTTCTTTCAGGAATCATATAAATATCTTTCTAAGGTATTGTGACAACTGGGCTCTTGGGTCAGTATTCCGATGGACAGTGGACTTGCGCCATCTGTGTAGGCTCCAGAGGGACACGAATCTTTCTGCTATATCACCAATGCTAACATGAAATGTGTGACCCTCCAAGCTTTATCTGAGGGATCCTTGAGCCCTAGGTTTAGGAATAGGGTTTTCAAAGTATTCCATTCCTTCTGTATGTTAACCATGAGTTGAAAAGTTAAAGAAAAAACGATCCCACACAATTATTCAAACATTAGCCCAGCTACTGCGCAGTGAAGGATACAGAGTATTTTGATACATTAGTTGCCACCAGGGCCTCTGCTCTGCTAAAATGATTACAATTTAGTAAATAGGGACAAAGCTGCACCTGCTGACAAATGAGCACCAGGAAACTTGTCTGCTCTGGTCCTTCTGCACCCCCCAGACCTGGCATATCAGGTAAACAAATGAATGATTTACCACATAGTTGAACCATTTCAAAGTCAGAGGTGGGGAAAGGGTAGGTATCAATCAGTAATAGAGCTCCGGCCTGCAAGGGCAAGGCCCTGGCTTCAATCCTCAGCACTACTAAGGAAAGAAAAAGGTGTTTGAAACAATTTGTACTGGTTTGGATATTTTGTTGTTGATACGCATTGGGCGCTGGAGAGCTGGATCTGTTCCCAACACCCAAATGGTGGCTATAACCACTGGTAACTCCAATTCCAGTGGATCCACCATCCTCATCCATAGATACCAGGCACACTTCTGGTGTGCATGTATATATACACACACACATACATACATGTAGGCAAAACCTTCACACACATCAAATTTAAAAATTAAAAAAAGAAATTTAAGATACTTGTTTGTTTCCTTTAGATTTGAGTTCATTGCCTGGTCACCAATAAAACTGTATGGGTGAATACAGCACATTGTCACTGGTGTGCTGTGCCCTGTGTCCATTGAGTACTAGTCTGGGCCTTGGCAATTCTACCTAGCCTGTGCTTTCATTGTCTAACGCATATGCATGGGTGTGTGTGTGTGTGTGTGTGTGTGTGTGTGTGTGTGTGTGTGTGTTTAGCCTTCAACTAAAACTTCATCTGCTAGGCAGGCTTTGCAGGTCCTTGTCTCAGATGATAGGGTAGGAGTTTCTAGGTTGAAAGAAGTAATAACTGAGCAAATGTTTGGATTCATGCCACCACCATCTTTGACCTTCCTGAAGGTTCATTACCATGATGTTGAAATTTCCTCCTCCTGATTACAGTAGTTTTCTGCAACAATCTTATTTTCCTCCTTCAGTTAAATCCCTCCAAGTAGTGGAATCATGACTCTTCCTGTGCTAGCTCAACCTCTGACTCTGCATTTGGACCAGAAGCACAAACATGCCCGTCAGTTTTGTGTTTCTCGGCATTTATGAATTGCTGTCTGGTACTTGACATTCTATTCTTTGCTGATCATCATCTCCTGGTTTTCTTCAACTCGGGGGGCCTTTGTTGTGCAATCTGTAAGCTTCATACATCTAAGTGGAGCAGAGATCTTGAATTAATTTTCACCTGAGTGTAGTGGTGTAAACTTTTAATTCCAGCATTCCAGAGGTAGAGACAGGTTTTTTTAAAGGCCATCCTGTTTGATAAGGTGAATTTCCAACAAGCCAGAGAGATATATGTTGAGTCTCATACTCCGGGACAAATGGCTGAGGTGCCTGTTTAACTTAGCAAAGTGGACCTGGCCACCAAGTTCTCTCAGCATTCCTTAGTCTTCCAAGTTATAAGGTAAGGATAGCATGCCTTTCCCTATATAAACCATCATTTGGGGCTATGCTTCAGTCTTTTGACCCAAGCTACCCTTCTTGGTCAGCAGCTCCTCTCTTCACCACCCCCACTCTCCTCACATGGCTCAGAGTCCGCTCTGGGCTCCCAGATGTCTCCTGCTGACTATGCTCTCTCTTTTATCTACAATAAACTTTTCTTCCATCATACCTTGAAGTAGTCATGTTCTTTTTCTTTTTTCTTTCTAATTTCTTTTTCCATTTAAGGGGCGGGGGTCAGGGGAACCCTGTCTCAAAAAAATAACCATCTTTCTCAAGACTGGAAGTTAGCTGGATGGGGAAGAGTACTTGCTCAGCAAGCATAGGGACCTGAATTTGAATCTCAAGCCCCTACATTAAAAATAGCTGAGCATAAGTGCCCATACCTGTAACCCCAGAACCCAGAGAGCAGAGACAGGTGGATCCTGTGAGCTTGCTAACCAACCAGTCTAGCTGAACTGGCAAGCCTCTGATGCACTGAGAGATGCTATCTCAAGGCAATACTGCAGACAGCAATAGAGAAAGACATCTGCAGCTTGCTCTGGGCCACACATACTCAAATGCATGCAGCACACAGACACACCTACCTTTCTCCTGTACTCAGATGCAAGATCTGCTCAGCTATCTAACCAGGAAGCAACACTTTTCTAAAGAAACGAACATTGAAACTGATTACCAACTAACTTTTGTCTTATTTAACGTCCATGAAATTCTCATGCATTAAAAACATTTTAATAAAGGACTCCATATGGTAATGTTAAAGCATCAGAATTATCATTTCTCTAGGATATAGGGTCAGAATAAGAAAGGTTGAGGTGTGAACTTTAATTTTTATCCTGTGCCTTTTTAAAAAAGGTTTATTCGTTTACTATGTATGGTTTCTTGCCTGTATGCATGCCTACATACCAGAAGAGGGCAGCAGATCTCATTATAGATGGTTATGAGCCACCATGTGGTTGCTAGGAATTGGACTCCAGACCTCTGTAAGAGCAGCCAGTGCTCTTAACTGTTGGGCCATCTCTCCAGCCCCTATTCTGTGCCTTTTTGTACTGGGTTAGTTTGGTAGTGTTCCGCTCTCGCCATAGTATCGCTTAACAGTATGAAAAGCTACTGACAAACCATATTTTTTCTAAGCTTAAAACTACAAAATGACTTGTTAATTTGAGGATGGCTTCCCCCTGTAGCAGTGGCTAGTGCTTAATCCTAATTTGAAGTAGTAAATCAGGCTTTAGGAAGAAAAAATGGTAGAATATACCACTGAGTTAGGTTACTCAATTCCAAGTCCTAATGATAGTATTTGTTAAGGAGCTAGCGAGATAGCTTTGCAGAAGACCTAGTCTGAGTCCTAGTACCCAGGGTTCACAATCACATTAAACTCTAGTTCTGGGGTATCTGAGCCTTCTCTGGCCTCCACAGCATCTTCACACAGGTACCTCACTTGGATGCATCACATAAACTTTGAAGACATTATCTTAAAGGAGGGGAATTTGGAAGTCTATTAAAATGATTTGAGGGTGCTGGAGAGGCTTAGCTGAGGAAGAGATGTGGCCTTGTTGGAGGCCGTGTGTCACTGGGGATAGGCCTGTTGCCTGTGGATCAGTATATAAGGCTCTCAGCTACTGCTCCAGTGCCATTCCTGTCTCTTAGTCCCACCATGATATTGGACTAACCCTCCAAAATCATAAGCAAGCATCCAGTTAAATGCTTTCTTTTATATGAGTTGCCTTGATCACAGTCTCTACATAGCAATAGAACAGTAATAAGTCAGATGTCGCCTTCAGGCATGCAAGTGCCTCATAGTCATACATGCAGCCAACATGTCCATACACATAAATAAAATTAATGGTTTAAGGAAAGAAATAAAGATTGGATCAGAATTTCTCTTATTTTTGCTTTACTAGCGTCCTAAGTACTAAGTAAAGACAAGGAGGGCACTCAAATACTAAGTCTGCAACTAAAATTGTATGGTACTTGAAATAATGTAACCATTGCTGATTTCAAAAGGATCACTGCAACATTGTTATTTACACAGGCACAAGAAAGATATTTACCTAGGAATTAGATAACATTTTTTAGCATCACACTACTTCCGAGTTAACAAAACCAAGAGTCTCAGGATAACTGATTGATTTCAAAGTTTGTTGGGATAGATTTAGTCTGTTCCCTGAGATATCTGGTTTCTGAATGAATGAATAAATGAATGTTTTAAAAATTAAAATGGTAAAACCTACTTTGAAAACAGTTCTTAGCCTAGCTTGGGGCAATATGACTGTCAATCCTTCAAGGACCTGAATGACAATACTCTGAAAAGGAATCAGAGCTGGGAGGCCTGTACCTCTAACTTTATGTAAAAACAGCTGATAGTGCAGAAAAGAAAAGGATGTGAGTGTGGAGGGGACTTTTTTTTTTTAAGACAGGGTCTTCTATAGCCCAGACTGACCTTAAACTTGACTTGTAGATGAGGATAGATCTCCCGAGCACTGTGATTACAGGTATGTACCTGGCTCTGGGGATTCTATTCAAGGCTTTGTGTGTACTACTGAGCACAAAGGAGTCATGTTTATTTAGTTCAGTGCCAACTAGTCCAGGGATTAGAAAGTTTTCCATTTTGTTAAGTATTACATAGAAACAAAGGCATAAAAATCAATACCAAAAAATGTGTTATAAGCCCAGTATGGTAGCCTACCCTGTAATCCCAGCATTCAGGAAGTAGAGGCAGGTTGATTGCTGTGAGTTTAAGGACTACATTAAATTCATTAAATTTTATTGTTGTCCTGGGTTCTGTAGGAAATGTCTTATTCTTTTGAAGAAAAAAAATTACATTTATTTATTTATTTATTTATTTATTTATTTATTTATTTATTGTGTGTGTGTGTGTGTCCATGTGTTTTGGGTACATGCATGCAGCTATGTATGTGTGGACATCAGAGGAAAATGTCTGATTTTTTCGTATTGTGTAAGCCCTGAGGATTGGCACAGGCTATCGAGTTTGCCAACAAGTGGCTTTATCCGTGGAGCCATCTCAGTAGCCCATTACCTGTCTCTTCAGATATACACACTAAAGTAACAGATCGAGGCAAAAAGTATATATAAACTATTCTCAGACGATTCAGAAATAAAAGTTATGTACACATAGAGCTACAGAGGAAAAGGCAAACACAAGAAACAATAGACTGTTTGTGGAGGAAGCTTGGGAAGAGAAAGAATTTGGGAAGCTGAACTCCGTAGGAGTTCTGCATTTTCAGGGACTGCTTAGAAACATAAGTTCCACCAAGAAAGATAACAATGGCTTTCCAAGCTCCCCAGAGTATGCTCAACTACAAGAAATAACTCAGGTGTTCTGACATATTCAAGGAAAACTAACACACCTGTTGACATGGATGTTTATAATAAAGATTTATATGTATTTGTATATATAAATTTAAATATACATATATTCTTGTATTTGACTGTCCTTACACAAACAGAAAGTCCATTGTTTTGTATGGATTTAAAAAAAATAC
Source organism: Uromys caudimaculatus (assembly GCA_028551405.1). Lineage (NCBI taxonomy): Eukaryota > Metazoa > Chordata > Mammalia > Rodentia > Muridae > Uromys > Uromys caudimaculatus. The sequence goes on along the minus strand of CM052705.1, from coordinate 46,220,916 downwards.
TTAACAATATGGGTTTAATTACAAAATATTATATAGTTAGCCTGTTAGTAAGCCCATATTCCAAAATTTACCCATCAAAATAACTTCTCCCCTTATTAAGGGATAGACTGTAAATTAAACAATGACACCATTAGCCACTGCCTCCCCTTAAAAAGATTTGTATTTGTTGTCTGCGTGTTTAGGCTGCATGTCCCTTGTATCACTTGCATACGGTGCCTGTTGGGCCAGAAGGAATCAGATCCTCTGGAACTGGAGTTCTGTCTGTTTGGAGAGACACCATGTGGGTGCTAGGAACTGAATCTGGGTCCTCTGAAGAGTGGCAAGTGCTTTGACCAGCTAAGCCTCTCCAGCACCCTCAAATCCCCTTAATAGGCTTCCAAATTCCCTTTTAAATAATGTCTTCAAAGTTTATGTGATGCATGCAGGTGAGCTAGCCCTTGCCTCTCTTCCTACTTCTCTCCTCAAATCTCATATTTTTCTTCTGTCTTCTACCATCTTTCCTGAATAGCATAGGATATAAAATTATCAGTATTACAGATGTATTACATTTTTGCAATGGATTTGAACACATTAATAATAAATGAAGAGTCACAAATAATGATGTCTCATTAAAGAAAGGAATCAAATCCCCTTGGTGTCATTTGACCAAGAGGGAACCCAGATTTAAATTCTCTGCGTCACTCTGTCTCTCTTCCGTCATCCTGTCGGTCTGTTGCATGAGTCTGAATCAATACCTGCCGGAGTACTGGCTTCAGAATCTATCTGTCCCTAACAAAGGGCTTTGTCCTCACGTCACATGGCGAAGGGATAAGGGATACTTTCCAGAAATCTTTAACAGAGTTTTACAAGGGATTAAGGCACTGACTCTAACTAACCCCAACTGACCCAGATAACGACCAATATTACAAACACCATTGTGAATCAAGCAATATCTATAAGACCCATCTATAGTCGATATTCATTTTATAAAGCCATTTTTCAGCCTGTTTGCTGTTTTCAGCAAATGATCTCTCTCTCTCTCTCTCTCTCTCTCTCTCTCTCTCTCTCTCTCTCTCTCTCTCACACACACACACACACACACACACACACACACACACACACACACCAACTGGGTCAGGGGCATGAGAAAGTACATAATGTATGGACGAGCAGGCTAAGTATTAGCTTAGGTTATAAAAGCTGATTACAGGGAAATCCAAGGCAAGTTAGGGCTGGATGTTACATCCTTTCTTGAAGTCAAGATAAAGGAACAGGCTAAGTCCACATGGGCTAGCAGTCTTAAGTGACCCTAAGGTATATTATTAAATCTGGCTGTGAGGTCCAGAAAAACATTCTAGTCTCTTAGAATGTAAGATATTTTCATCATAAGGCATTATCACAACTATCAAATGGCCCAGTGATTCCACTCCTGGGCTTGTACCCAGATCTCAGATTAACCCTAACTAGCTCTCCCCGCATGTGTCCTTCACACATGGGAAATGGCCTGCTCCACCGCCTTCCCAGGCCTTCCTTCAAAGTGTCTCTTCAACAAAAACAGCTTTCATGTGACATCTTGCTGGGAAACACAAAAGGTTGGTTCTTGGACCCCAAGCCTTCCTAAATCACTGACTGGAGGTGCGGTTCCACATTTATAAGAATAGAGACCGGGCAGAGGAAGAAAAGATTGGAGCACAGGAGAACTGAGGACAAGGAGACATGCTGGCTTTCTTGGAGCCATCTGCAGAAGGCAGCATCTCCAGCTGCCCCAAGGAGTCTCCCTCAGCAACCGGAACCCCTCGGGTGTGTAGGTGTAGGCAGGAAGAGGGCCACAGATAACCTCTGGGTGATAAAGGGGGTGGGGTAGCTGATTGCGCAGCTGAAAGGGAGTGGTCCTCTTGTCCCTCTGGCTGCTTCCCTGCCTTTCTTTCTGCTGTTCTGGCTGGAACCAAAAAGGCCCTAGCCCCCAGGCATAGGTTACCCAGGTGACTTCACAATGATAATACCTCCACATACCTTCTTCCTAGACGCCAGTCTTGTGGAAAAGTAGACAGCCAACACAATTCTATAAAGGACCCTGGGCAAGTCGTGCTAGGAAGCCCTAGAACCCTGGTTCTCTACAGACCAATTTACAAGAACTAAGTTTCATGGGCATAACCAGAGCTGCAAAAGCCTCATATTTTTTTTTATTAGTCTCCACTTTTTTATTTAGTCTCCACTTTTTTATTCTGATGGACTTGTCCACATGTAAAACATGCACTAAAGACTTAGTCTCAGCCAGAAAGACAGCTCAGTGGGTAAGGGTGCTTGGCACCAAGCCTGACTACCTGAGTGTGATCCTTAGAACCTGTATGGGGAAGAAATAGAGCTGATTCCAGCAAGTTATAAGTTGTTCTCCGCACAGGATCTGTCTTACAGAATAAATGTAAGATTCTAGCTGTGACCTTTCCCCTGTTCTCTGTGCTGTGGCTGTGTGTCCCCACATTCACTGGGCATTAAATATCTACCCACCCCATCCCCACATAAATAAAGTTGCAAATTGGACAGATCAGAGCAACTGTTGACCACGTCCCCTAAAATGATAATAACCTTCTGAGCATCCTGGTCTCTGAAACAGTAGCAGAGGCAAAAGTCTGTAGTCACACTCTCCCTTCAGCCTGGAAGCTCAAACCACCCATTCCAGGTGGGACAGGACCAAGACAACTGGACAGTCCCCACAAATACTAAGTGTACCGTTTGGCTCCAGAAACTGCTGCCAAAGTTCCACTGTTCTGGGGTTTTCTTGGGTACTCTGATGACCTCCATGAATAACACCTATCAAATTTCAGTTCCTTCTGATGCCATACCATATGGTAAGGTACTAATAAAAAAAAAAAAAAGCACATCAGAAGCTTTAAAGTCTCACCAACATGACTGACCAAACAAGAAGGAAGGATAGCACCCATAAACATGCCTAACGTCACAGAGAGAACTGAGCCCATGAGGCCTCAACCCTCCACTAAGAATTCCAGGCACCCGAGCAAAGCAGGGAGTGGGGAAGACCACCCTCCCCAGGGGAAGAACAGACCTATGGGTTGTCCAGTCCCTAATGGTCAGCCAGGAAAACAAACGTACAAGTAACATTATATGGGCCAAACAGGTTATATTTGGGGGGGGGGGGCATACATACATGCAATAACAATGAAAAAGAGGCCATGAGTTTGAAATAGAGTGGAGAACAACATTTTTGGGAGGATTTGGAGGAAGAAAAAAAGGAAGGGAGAAATGTAATTACAATCTTAAAAGTCCCCTCCCCCTCTCTGCACCCCCCCCCCCAAAAAAATGAGCTAAGGGAGAAAGAAAGGAATTACTGCTAAAAGCTCCCTGAATATCCATCCCTTAAGAACTCATTCTTGAGCAGTTCTGGGTCAGATCTAGGAACTAGATGCTATCCATGTAACTAGTGGATTTGCTCTTTGCTCTTTGGTCCTAGCTTTCAGTTGACATTCTTCTGAATGTCTCTGAGGTCAGTAGTATATAGATTTGGCTGCTTTAATGTTAGTAATTTCACCTTTTAAAACCAATTTAGTTTTAAGAGAACTTGGCTATAATATCACCAACCTGGAAGCTTTTCCTATATCATTTTCATATTATCCCATATGTTAACGATTTGATGTTTCTTTATAGTGAGCTGTTTTGAAAAATGAGAAACCCTAATGACAATGGGTAATTTTTAGTTCCTCTAATGATGAAGTGTCTTTCTCAATGAGAAGTTGAAATAAGAGGTAATCCTTGAATCTTGTAAACAAACCCAGAGTGCTTCTTGGGAACAGTTTCGTTGAGTTGTGCGTTGGTGTGACAGCCTAAGACTTGATGCTTTGCGGGTGAGGTTGCTCTCCTACCAGTTTGAAGACTGAAGTCTGTCCCCTCCACAATTGCAAGCAATATTGACTGATACAGCAGTTGCCTTGTGATGTTTCTTTGCAAGGCTTCTTTTCTTGCCCACAATATATTGCTTTGAAAATTGGGCAAAATGATTCTCAAAGATGCTTTATTGGAAAAATATTAACTAGAACTTCTGCGGCTGGTCAGATAGGTCAGGAAATAGTGTGGATTGTTCTTGCAAAGGACTTGAGTTTGGTTCCCATTACCTATATTGGTTGGCTCACAACTGCCTGTAAGTCTAGGGAATCCAATGGCCTATGGGCACATACTTTTATGCACACAGACATATACATAATTTAAGAAAACATACAGTTTTATGGATAAGTTTTTATTATTTGAAGCCATAAGACTTGTTTTAAAATCACATTGTCTAATATGGTAACCATTAGACCGATTGATTATTTAAATTTTAATTAATGAGAATGAAATAAAATTAAACATCTAGATATTCAGTCCTACCAAAAGGTTCAGTGGTTAAATATATCTGCTGGCCACTATGTTAGAGGCTGTGAATAAAGCAATCCTTTTATTCTACATAAACGTACTGAATGCATTGTTCATAGTCAGACATGGGGGACGAAGCTGGCTTACTACCTATTTTGTTAATAACATTTTAATGCCATATAGCCATAACCACTTGTTTTCATATTTCCTCCTTTAAATTTTTTATTTAACATCTTTGTGTACATACGTGTGTGAGGTGTACATGCAGGGGGACAGGCGAGAAGGACATGTGTGACTCTGCATATGTGGAGATCAGAGGACAACTTTATGGAGTCAGTTCTGTCTCTCCTCCTTAATGGGTTCCAGAAATCAAACTCACGTCATCAGCTTTGCAGATGAAAGCTTTTACCCTCTGACCATCGTTGCAGGACTCATTCGCAGATGGCTTCTTCAGACCATAGCAATTGGAACAGAGACCATAAAGCTGAGTAAAATTTTTCTGTCCTTTTACAGGGAAACAAACAAACAAAAAACAAAAACACAAAAACGTTGTGACCTCTGCTTTATTTATTTATGTTCCTAAGTTGAAGATGTGTCATGTGCATAGTGCAATGGTACGCACGTCATGGAAGGAGGCTGTCAGAATTTAGACATAAACCAAACCAGACCAGACAACCTCAGACAAAGTCAGAACGTATGAACAAACCTCCAAGGACTGGGGCAAAGGATCGCTCACTCAGAGGCAGGGAAGGATTAAGTCCTTTTCTGGTAGATCTCTGCGCTTGGCTTGATACAATGTTTCTCTCATTCCATTTGACATAGGGTCTGTGTAGCCCAGGCTGACACCAAAACGGTGACCTCCCCACCCCATCTCAGCAGTGGGCTTCTGCCACACCCACCAGGTTTTCCAGTGTGGGGCAAAGAACCACGCTACTTTGCATCTAGTTAATTGGTTTCAGATTATAATGTGGTGTGGTAAATATAATACAAAATAATAATAAACAGTAATAAAAGGTGTACTTTTAACAGTGTCCTACTAGAATATTCTTTGCTGCCCATTCTTTGATATTGTTCTAGGTTTAAGCTATGTCTATTTTTTTAATCCCCAGTGATCTGGCTTTTCTTAGGCCAGGATTTTCACACGGACTCAGTGAAGACCTTATACAGGCTGACCCTCACTGGAGCAGGTTATAGTGTAACGTGGAGAGCTAAATTTAGAGGGAAGTGTGCCTCTGCTGCAAATAGTAACAGCCCAGCGACAGGCACTCCAGCGTCCTCCATCAGCCTCGGACTGTAGGAGACGGGTTTTGTTTCAGGTTTGTTGGCGTGTATTATTAGTCTTTGCCTACACATATATGTTTCTGGATCATTCAGTTATTCTCCACATAGAGTAGATAGATACTTGTTGACAATAAGTTCCATAAGCAGACTGTGAGGGAAAATGTAAGCACTTAGAACTGAAGTTGATTTAAAAGTTGAATGTATTCTGTGGTAATTCTCCAATAGACATAAAAATGTGCAGACAGCATTAATTAGGGAAGTCCTTGGGTTTGTATTCCGGATCAAAAATGAAGCTTTTAGAGAAAGTACATGCTTGAATTTTTCCAGATATTTACAAAATAAAGACATTTTTGACAGAGTTGCATTTTTTCATTTTATTTTTGTTTCTACATTTCCTAATGAGACTTGAAGTCTTGATGATTTTTGGTTGTTGAGGAAGAATACACTTGGGTGTGTTTGTACTGGGGAGGGGGATGGACATGTTGAGAGATACTTAGGTGTCACCACATTTGCATCAATTAAATGTTTGCAGGTCTAGGGTGCTTCTGATAAAAATGTCAACAGGGAGGTTTCTGAATGGTTCTCACAGTTGATGTAAGTGACCCATGTTCAGTGCTACTTTCCAGTGTCCATCATGTGAAACGGGCGGCACTACTGACAGAGAGCTGAAGTTGTAACTATTGGCAACGCTTAAGGACTTAGACTTTTTCCTCATCTTCTTCAGGCTGCTCATCCTTCTCTCTCAGAGCACTTCCTTTCTCTATGAAATGTTGTTAAAAACTCAACTCCAGTGGCAAAATCGACTGCATTTTGCATCTGTTGCTTTATTTGTAGTTACTTTTACTTCTTCAGAATGATTGGTGGGGAAGGAAATTTTGGTTTTGTTTTGTTTTGGGGGCTCTGAGGATGGAGCATAAGACCAAGGGAATGCCAGGCAAGTGTTCAACCACCAAGCAATAGCCCCAGCCCTAGGAAGGAACATTTATTTTATAAAGTGAATCATGATTTGTTTTTGTCATATTGCTAATGATTCTTTTAAACTTCATGAAGTAATAATTGGTTGGGTACTACAGATTTTCTTGATTATTTAATGGTGTAATTAAAGAAATTAGGCATTTTCAAATCACGATTTATAAAAACATTTGTGTAATAGTGAAGACCGAATGTGTGGCTAGTACCCTAACACGAACTATAACCTGTTTTTATTTTTTATTTATTCATTCATTTTGAGATACGGTCTCACTTAGTTACCATGACTGGCCTAGAACTTTTTCTCTGTGTCCCAAGCAGGACATAACTGGAAATCCTCCTGCCTCAGCTTCCCAAGTAGCTGTGGCTACATACCTGTGCCGCCATGATTAGTTTCAAGTCACACTTTTTAAAACGATAGATGATAAATGCAGTAGCCTGTTTGAATAACACATACTGTCTTACTTAGCCTCTATAACTTAAGCAGTCTAGATATTTTTGGTATATATTCATGCCACTAGGTTTATTCATTGTTAAAGGTCTTAGACAATAAATTTTATATCAAAATTTATTTTTTTCTTACATATGAGAAGCACATATTATATTTAGCCTATTTTGGGGGGAGAGTAAGTTACACTTTACCTTCTTTAACAGAATTTTTACCTGTTAACGACTACACACCTTTCCAGGTTAGCACAGCTGCTTGCCAGTTAGTAATTAAATGCTTCTGTGCTGACTAACTTTTAGACCTTAGAGATGGCCTTAGATCAATCAGATGACAATAAAATGACTGGTCCTGAAGACGGAAGGAGCAGAACACTAGTCAGTATTCACACGAAGCAGGAGACACTTCTCTCAGACAGGAAGTCCTCTGCAGAGGAGGCATGAGTGTGTGCACAGAGTAAGTAACAGAACAGCTGGGGGAGCCTACCTGAAAGAAGTGGGCACGTGGCCTCAGAAACTAGATTTCATCTTGTCTTTTGGAGCAAAAGCACAGGTCAGTGAAGTCACAGCGCAATGAGTGATGGGGGAAATGGGGTCTTAACGTAACTCCATCATGAGAAATGGAGGCGGTGCAGCAGACATAGATCTGATTCACTCTTTTCTAAGGCTGCCAATGTTCTATGCAGTGGGTAACTTGTGATTTACTTAACTAAGCACATGTTGAATGCTGCAACTGTATTTCACACACATGTGTGTTTGCCTTGGTGTGTGAGTGTAGCTATAAGAGAGCAGGGGTAAAGTAACTGTTAGACTGTAGGGTAGACACATGTATTAACAGATATTCACTATATACTCCCCGAAAGCATCGCATGAAGTCTAACTTCTGCCAACGTTGATGCCGGTGGTTTCCCAGCCTTTGCCAAAAGTGGTTCTTGGTAAACTTCACATTTTGCCAATCCAATAGTGTAAAAGCCATATTCATACATGGTTGAGGTTGAACGTGTACTAATTATCTACATAGGGTTGTTTGGAATGCTAATTTAAAGTACATAAATGTTGTTTTTCTTTTTCAGTAATTTTATGAATAAGCATCAGAAGCCAGTACTAACAGGCCAGCGGTTCAAAACCCGGAAAAGGGGTAGGTTGTGTTGTGTTGTGTCTTATTGTGTAGTATATGTGTGTTCTAATCAAATTATTAGAATTGAGAAGAGTTTGAATTGTCTCCTACTTCCCTTACTGGTACATTGGAACTCAAACTAGCCTTTATTCTGTGGTGCAGCCGTGGAAGTGAGTTTTCTGTTCAGTAATGGATGGCTCTCATGTCCTCTCGGAGCTGTGTCTCTTTAAGGACAAAATGAAAACAATTGATAAGCTTGTCTGATTCTTACATTTACAACCTTACTGGTTGTGACATCATTTTTTTATATTCTAGTTTCCTGTTTTGTGTTTTGTTTTGTTTTTTTTGAGAAAATATTCATGAAAAAGGTAGTAATGCTAGGGGAAAGAAGTTCCCAGAATTTGAAGTCAGATTAAATCGAGTACAGTACTGGCCCTTAATGTGCGTGGGACTTTCGTTCATTCCTGCTGTGAGCAAAATTCACCATATAGTCCCAGCTGGCTTTGGATTTGCCACAATCTTCCAGTTTCAGCCTCTTGAGTGCTGAAACTCATGACTACAAGCGTGAGTCACCATACCTGTGTGATTTCTCTTTCAACTTTTTCCCTCCTGAGCTAATGATTGGGCCTGGCCAGGCACGTGAGGCAAATGCTCTAAGCTGTATCCCTAGCTCTTGACAGCCATGGTGAACAAAAGAGACTTTTTACCCCGAAAAATGAATGCTAGTCTTATAAACCTCCTGAACTTAGGATTTCTAAGCCCAATGATCATTTGTCCTAAGGCACTATTTCTCCCTGCCTTCATTTCTTTTCTTGTTCTATGATAAAATACTCTGCCACAAGCAACTTAAGGGTTTATTTTGCTCACAGACCAAAATGTGGTGTGGAAGTTGAGGCACTGGTAGTTTAGAGAAGCTGGTCACATTATCTCCACATTCAGAAGATATCACTTAAGAAAATGCTTCACAGATATTCCCTGGGAACCATCTCCCAAATGATTCTAGATTTTGTCAAGGTGACAGTGAACGTTGACATCACATTAAAACATCCGTAGGCATGTTGGGCTGTCTCCTGTCTTACCTCTTCTTTGGCAGTTCTTTTGGGAAATTACAGAGAGATGAAGGACTTCTGATAAACACAAGTTTTTTGAGACAAGGTTTTTCTGTGTAGCCTAGCTACTCTATATAGACCCTGGTAGCCTTAGAGATCTGCCTGTCTCTGCCTCCCAAGTGATGGAATTACAAGCATGCACTACCATGTCTGGCTCAAACACAAGTTTTAAAGTTGTCTGTTACATAAAAATAATTCTTACGGTGTGGATTCTTGGCACAGGTTGGGTTGTTCCTCCTCACCCCTAACTATATTTCTCAGTTCCTCAGTTTGTAACTTCCAAATTATCACTGATCTATCGCCTCAGTCAACATCAAAGCATATTTTATCATTGTGAGAATCGCCTCAATTGAAATCAGTCATAGACTTAATGAATGACCTATAGTCTTTTTATTTCCTGTGCTTTTTATAATGTGAGGAAGAAAGCCTCTGTCTCCAGAGAAGGGCGAGTGACCCTTGAGTTAAGTTCTGAGTCAGAGGATCTGTTTTCTCCGCTTACCCGTGGGTCCCCTAGCACAGGGCTATGATCACTCTACCCTGCAGCCTATGTTCTCTGTTCCTCTAGAATTTTGACCATTTTCCCCTTCCCTACTCCATAAGACTCTAATTATACTTTTTTCTGTTACTGCCATTTGCATGTTGGTGGCTACGTAATGTTTTTCTTATAGCATCAAAGAGTCATTTATCTGTTGTTTTATAGTGAACACTGTTGCTATTAATCTATATCTGTCTTTATGGCGTCTTCTACTCACCCACCATGACTCTGACTAGTACTGTGGTTCTGATGTTAGTTTAAATGATGTTAATTACTTATTACCCATTCTTACGTTAGACAACCTTACAAGCGGCCAATCTGTGCAAGCTAGACAGTTTTAATGAGCCAAAATTATGCAAGCATGTAATTTAAGCAAAGGGCTCCATGAGGTATAGCCACAGCAGCTGGGCCTCTCTTGACTCTTCTAGCTGGTGCTTTTGATTTCACAACCATGAAGCCAGAACACATTTTCCTGTGGCTATCTCTTGCTCCTCCTCTTTCTCCTTTTTTTTTTTTTTTTTTTTTTTTGTTGTTGTTGTTGTTGTTGTTGTTGTTGTTTTGTTTCAGTATTAAATGTTTGCCTCCTACTACAGAGGAGCAGACTGCTCAGCTCTGCTCACCCACCTGTATGCCTTCTGTCCTTTCCTCTCCTATAACTGTGGACAAAATCTTCACAGCACAGCGTGGTTGTGTTTCTCTTTATATAAGTACATTGTGTGACCTTGCGATTAAATGAATTTAGTAGTTTTCTGATTTGGACTTTATTTTCTATGACTTAAGATTAGACAACCTTAATTTCCCCTTTGTTATATTAAGGAATTGATAACAGTGGTAGTGTGCTGGAGGAATTCTTGTATCATAGATGGATCTCACTTTATTTAGTTCTTTGAGAATTTCAACCAATGTATTGTGATCCTAGTCACCTTTTCTCTCTCCCCCAAAGCTTCCTGGGCACATCCCCTTTTCCCTTCTCACACATATTCCACATCTATTTTTTAATTCCATCAAGACCAGTTTGTGCTGCCCAAATGTTCCTGGTTGTGTGGCCTTCCACTGAGTTATAGAAGACTTTTCAGAGCTACACTTTTCCAGGAAACTGACCCTTCTCCCAGCAGCTTGCAGATATTTCCATGTCAGCTAGGGATGGAACTTTGTACCCAACTCCCTTCACCATGCTGGGTTTCTTCTTCTTTAGGACTCTGTGGGTCTATGCAACCTGTTGCAGACCCTGCTATGATGCATTTGCATGTATATCTGTCCTGCTACATCCCTAAGACACTGTCTTCTTGTAGTCACCCACTGCCTCTGGCTCTTAGGCTCTCTCCACTCCCTCTTCCACAGTGATCAACAAGTCTTTGGAGGGGAGATTGTGGTACATATGTTTCATTTCCTCTCACATTTTATGATACTGAAGAGCTCTCTTGGTCACATTGCTGTGTTCATCAGCTTTGAGCTGTCACCTTGAAGCTGGGCTGTCCACATGTGTCTTTTCCTTCCTTTGTTGTATCTCGTGGCTTAGCCTGTAGTTACCCCACACTTTTGAGGCTTTGAATGTTTCTATACATCCTCACTTTGCTTTTGTCCTTGAATACTAGTGGCTGGACACTGGGACTCTAGGTTGGAAATTGGTTTTAGCCAAGGTTTTGAAGATACTGGTTTTTGAACCTGAATTGTTCGTGATTTATCGAACAGTTCATGTGATTCTGTTTCTTGATACTTTATGTGCGACTTGGTTTTGGTTTGTGTTGCCTCAGAAACTTTAGGTGGATGATTTGTTTCTGGTGTTCTAAAATTCATGTGCGTCCAGTGTAAGTGTGGTGTGTTCATAACACTTTACAACTAAAAACTCATTCTTCAATTCTGTTTAAAAAAACTTTTTGAAATCTTTTTTTTTTTTTTTTTTTTTTTTTTT
>CM052705.1:46153530-46208705 GCA_028551405.1 Uromys caudimaculatus | reverse complement strand
AGCTGTGGGGCGTGTCTTTGGCCCTCTGCTGGGTCTTGCGATCTCCGGCGAGGGATCTTTTTCCCGGCGCTGATTAGCTGTGGGGCCCTGTGGCCCAAGCTGAGGTTTCCGGCCGTCGCCGGAAGCTGCTGGCGGTCAGTCTCCTGAAATTTTAAAAAGTAATTTCAATTGACTTGAGGTTTTGCTATGTTTTTACCATGTTATTTTATCATTTAATATCTCTGCCCTCTTCTTTGTCTTTTGACTAAGATTCTCTAGCTTGTTCACCTTTTTGTCTAGCTTCTTCTGGCAGACAACGTTCAGATTTCTCTTTCAGTTGTCCCATTGAGTTCTTCACTTTTCCATCATTTGTTATTCCAAGAGCTCAGCTCACTGTCACTCAGGAAATATTTATCATATTCTTCCCTGCCCTCCTCCATCTTCCTCGTTTTCTCTTCTTCAACATCAGCCTTCTACATGACAAGACAAGGCTCTAGAGTCTAGACCAGAACTCCTTCATCTCCCGTACTTCTCTCCCAGCCACACAATGCCCTATCTCCACATTCATAGATACAGTTCACCACATTAGGTCATGATATCTTTCATTGTGTGCCTCATCAGTGTGCACTGGGGACAGCTAAATAATAGTTGTTTTCCCTTAAATCTCTGCAGCCCTTTCAGATGACCCACAATATCAAAACCAAGCCTAGTCATAGCACTAAATCAGTATTTACCTCTTCTGCATGAGTTCACAGCACCATTTTCCAGAGTCTAGAGGATATGTGAACTTGGAATAGATTTCAATAACTAGAAGAATCCATTAAAAAGATTGCAAGACTCTAAAACAGTATCTCACTGTCTTATTCAATAAATAAGTATTTTTAAGTGTTATGCTTTGGATGCTAGTAAAATGAATAGATGTAACATTCATACACACACAACAAAACATCCTTGGAACCCTCAACACTGAATGTCATGTGCTGAGGACAGAGACAGTACCTGCCCTGCACATGCATGGTTCATCTAGTTTCTCATATTCAGGGTTCTTGTGCTCATGCTCCAGAATAGTTTGTCTTTTTGTCTTATAGAAGAGATACCTCTTCTTATTTCCTCCATCTCTGTCTTGTTCATTCTTCTTCTACAGTCTGGTGATTCTCTGCTGCATTTCTTTATCTTTGACAAGATAATAATTTAAGTTTTAGTTGTCATGATTTTTCCCATGATGAGACTTAATAGATTGCATACATTAGCCTAGCCTACAAATGACATAAATGAATAATCGTTAAAGTTATTATGTGTGAGAGATATTTAAAATATTTGGTGGCCTTATTATGCAGAATTATTTCAATTTGTTTGAATAAATGTTTAAACAGGGTTTTAGAACATGGAAATTTACATGGCCAGTTTCTTTAAGGACTATATGGGTAACACACACACAAAAAAATTCAATGTATTTATTTATTTATTTATTTATTTATTTATTTATTTATTATTTCAGATGAAAAAGAGAAATTCGAACCCACTGTCTTCAGGGATACACTTGTCCAGGGGCTTAATGAAGCAGGTGATGACCTTGAAGCTGTAGCCAAATTTTTGGATTCTACTGGCTCACGATTAGATTATCGTCGCTATGCAGACACACTCTTTGATATCCTGGTGGCTGGCAGCATGCTTGGTAAGCCATATGGTTTAGCATTTTCTTGTAGTGTGCATGAATTTCAATTCTATTGTCATGTTTCCTCTTAAGATAGAATCTTTGGAAGCTTACATTAATTACATTTGGTAAAAAAAAAATCTATAATTTTTACCTAGATTATAATTTAGAATGATATTATTGTAGTGTAGGCTTAGATTTTTTAAAACCTACTTTAATAAGGGTTCTTAACTGCTTTATCGTCCCTTCTAGCCCAGCCCCCTACTAGAGGTAGTGGAAAGGAAAGGTTAATAGGGCAAAGGGGGATATGTACCTGTTTAGAAATAGTTCTTTTGGGCGATTCCAATCTGCTTTGTCAGGATATCGACAGTTCAGTTCACATGAACCAGCAGCATAGCTCAATCCACTCACAAACACTATTCACAAATCAGCAAGGGCAGTTGGATCCAGAAACTGCAAGGCTCTGCCAACCTGCCCAAGTCCATAGAAGCCGCAAGAGGCCACTTACCACAAGCTAGAATATCACAAGAAGTTCTTTGGTGCATTTCTCTCTACAAATTCACAACAAACAATGATCAGCGAAGAGCAGCAAGGTGAACCAATGCCACACAGCAGTGTCGTCGTCATCCACTGTCTGTCAAGTTATATTTATACTCTTTCCAAACATCAGGGATCCTCTCACGTGTCCACTCAAGCAAAACATCACATGCCCTTTTTCCAGGCAGCTTCCAGAAAAACATGTGTTTACTCTCACCAAAACATCCTCCCACATGTCTGCTTCAGCAAAACATCCTCTCATAAGACAGTCTACAGGAAACAACACATGACACAACTGAGTCTCAAAAAAAAAATACCAAAAATACAAAACAACAGAAATTTCCACTTCATATCCTCTTTTCTGTTTAAAAATTGTCTTTTTCTCTAACATTAGCAATCTGCACATGATAGAAACAATTATAAGAACCACAAAACTAAGACTTCACCTCAGACCTTAACAGCTTATGTACAAGATATACAAACAATAGTTTAATAAAACAACCTTAAATTTCTATCAATATACAGTAATCAAAACAACCTACCACTCTAGATGATAACAACCATAACACATCAAACAAACAAAACTACCCACCCCAACTTAAGGGATTGGGATGACAGTCTTCTCATAATTGCTTCCTGCTGAATTGGGAAGAAGAATTTGTTTTGGGGGCCCAAAGGGAAGGGGGAAATGGTTAATCTGAAAAAAGCTACCTGTAGCATTTGTTGCCCAGTGTCTGTGTTTATCCAGTCTCCGTGTTGTCTGTCCCGTCTATGTATTATCCAGTGTTTGTGTTGTCTGTCCAGTCTAAGTATTGTCCAGTCTTTCGATGATTTGGACTAGTCTTTTTGAAGTTACTTTTTTTTTTTTTTTTTTTTTTAAGTTTGGTTGGTATACGTATTTTTTTCATTTCCTGTAGATACATAAGCATAACCACATCTCCATCTTAAAACTATTGCAGGTTTCCATTCTAATGTCAACACATCCTTATAGTATATTGGTTGGCTTAGTTCCTCAGGTTTTTCAATAACCTGGCGTCTCTCAGATGCTATTGTAGTCTAACCTATTTAGAAAATTGTTAACAAATCATTGTTTAGGGGTTTTTACTCTCCCTTTGTGTTTAATGAGTATCTCTTTTAAGGTATGATTGGCTCTTTCTATAACTGCTTGACCTGTCGGATTATATGGTATACCAGTAATATGGTTTATATTGTAATATTCAAAGAATTTCTTCATCTTATTGGATACATAAGTGGGAGCATTATCAGTTTTATTTGGAGCAAGTATCCCCATAATTGCCATTATTTCTAATGCGTGTAATTGCATAATCAGCCTTTTTAGAACTTAAAGCAGTTGCCCATTGAAACACTGAATACAAGTCAATAGTATAGTATCTATACCTTTGTTTTCCAATGCAGGTTTAAAATGATGGCTGGTTCAGAGAGCATAGAAGAACTAAGAGTTTTTATTAACATGGCCACTACTTAAGCCAAAAGCCAACTGCTTCATGTGTTCCTAATCTGAAGTGTCTATAGAAGTCTGTGTCTTTGAGCATTTATATAAGTCTTTTAGATCTTTCCTGTGTACATAATGAACTCAGATATCAAATGGCAGCTTTCCTTTTTTACTCTACATACACATGCATGTGAAAGCTCAAGGTTAGGACTCCTCCTTTATAGCCTTTCCAAATTACTCAATGAGACAAGCAAGGTCTCTCAGTCAAAACCAAAGCTTGCTGAGATGACTACTATGGCTAGCCCACTTGCTCTAGGGAATCCCATGTTCCTGCCAGTTAATAGCCACTGGGTATTTTATGTAGCATCTATAAGGTCTGGTCTTTATAACAACTGAGCTATCTCCCCAGCTCTTTAAATCTTAGTTCCTATAGTTGATTTCCATTGTAGCTATATATCATTAGAAGCAGTCAGTTTTCCTGATTTTCAGTTATTTAAGAGCTATTTGGGGGCTGAAAGATGGCTGCTCTTCTAAAGGATCTAGGTTTAGTTCCCAGTACCCATCTGGTGACTCACAACCATCTGTAACTCCAGTTCCATTGGATCCAGTGTCCTCTCTGGCTTCCACAGTTGCTGCACACTTCCATGCATGAAGGCAAAGCACCTGCACACATAAAATAAAATAGGAATGAGGTAGTTTCCTTCTTTTTTTAACAATAAGAGATTTGTAAATCTGTGGAAATATTTTGGTTGTTACAAATACTTGGAAGTGGGGGGAACGTGTGCTGGGTGCACTGATAAGACCGTAAATATAAAACAAATGCAGAGTGTCTGTCCCAGATGCCATCTGTGCTTTCAACTAAGAAACATTGGCTTAACCAATCTGCCTTGCAATAGGGCAAATACATTCCTCCTTTTTGATGTAGAGCCTCTTCTGAGCTCTGTTTACATGCTCTGATGTGGTATGTAGCCCCAGACATCACCAGGCCATGTTCTATTCTGCCAACTTTCACTGCATACTGAATTAATTTTGTGTTACCATTTATACAAATCATTCATCAGTGTAGAATTCAAGAAAGCTATATATAGTATGGTAAACCCCAATACCTGGAAATAGCTATTGATAATATTTTGGTTAATTTCCTCTAGAAATCTCTCACTTCACACATTTTGAGAACTGAGTAATATTTTATATATATATATATATATATATATATATATATATATATGGGGGTACTATGCATGATATGTTTACTAAGCAATATATTCTGCCTTTCACCTCCATAAATATTACATTTGGGGTGATTTGAAGACTTCCAGCACAACAGTGTTAAAGAATATTGAGTTCCAGTGTCTGTGGACACAAATCCTGTGTCCTGCTCTGTGGAATTAGCAAAGCACCAAGGAATTAAAGGTTGGATGATAGTAAGGGTCCTAGCAGTCAAAGAGAATGTTTTGGTTAACATTTTGCTATTAATCATGAGTCTCTCCTTACATCTATCTTTTTTTAGATCTTATCAATTAAATTAACAATTGATATTTTAAATGAATAATACAGAATGTTCTAGCACGACTTTTAATATTCACTGCTTATCATATCTTTTATCAACACACTAGCAACTCTGTGCAGCAATAATGGTCAGCAAGTATGTCACACATCACTGTGTCGCCCAGCCCTGTGGAACCATGCAACTCTAACTGTTCATGCAGGCAGCTCATTTGCATAGACAATCCAAGTTCTCCTATGACAACTGTATGTTGTGTATTAGGTTGCCCGTGGCCTCCAGGCGGCTCTTTTAGCCCTGCTGTCTTTGTTGAGCTGGTTTTATTTCCTTCCCCTCTTACTAGATTGCTAGCTGTTCCTTCCCAGCACTCTTTCACTCGCCTCCACCAGCCCTGTAAAGGTATTGAAGTATCTGCTCACTGAACATTGATATCTCAAGGGCTGACTTACAATCAATTGCCAGTTTAACTTTGCAGCCCAAATTTCATCCTTCACACTGTGTCAATACATACAGCAGGAAAGTAGGCAAAATATTTGCTGTTGTTAGTTCAGGTATACAACCCCAGATGCCTTTAAATCCAGATTTATGGTATAATTAATGAACTAAGACAAGTTCCTTCCTTCAATGTGAATCCTTTGTTAAATAACCAGTTGAGCAGGAATTTCCTTCATACCACAGAGTTTTCCTATTGTTCTTGGTCTTTCTTCAAAGAATATTTTTCTTTTCTCTTTTACCTTTATCTTGAGACAAAGTCACCACGAGGGATCTACTTTCTTTTACTACTATTATCTTGAAAAGTAGCGGTGTTCCAAAACCTAGAAGTGGCAGTTAATGCTTACTTCTAATATGATGAAAAGCCACTTTAAATGTGAGTATGCCATCAGTGTGTGACAAGTGTGTCTGGTGTGTGTGTGTGAACAAATGCAATTTTAAAAACATTTCCCTCCTAGGGGAAAAGTCTGCAGCTTCAAGGTCAGACTGTCCAGTTCTGACATTTTTTCCATGAAAGAACAATTAGTCCAGAGGTTTGAGAAGATTATCATCTTAGTATAATGTTGTTCTAGGTGGTTGTGTTCATTAATTAATGTACATTGGATGCATAAGTTCATTTAAGGAAAACAAATTACTGCAAGAGCCTACTTCTCTAAAATTAATTTACTTACAAAACTATTTGCTGAATTCTAAAAACCCCTGAAAGAGTCTAAGCTAAGAAATTCTCATTTGCCTATGTCCAGTAACAAACCTGGCTGTGTGGCCTTTTCACCCAATCACAAATTAAATTAAAACTAAAGCACACAAATTTAGGAGTGAGTGATAAGAAGATAACAAAGCTGGTCTCTTCATTGCTATACCCAAGGTGCAGAACACAATCGCTTATTGTATAACTATCTGCTTCAAAAACTTGGTGAGTATAGGAGAGGCATCACTCTAACATGGCCCACTCTAACCCCTCTAATTGAAATAGAACTGAAAAGCAGAAATACTTAATGCTCTGATCCTGCCCTTGAAGTCAATCAGTGCTTAGGGCAGCCATTGTTAGAACTTCCAGGAACTTGGAAATTGAACTCTCATCAAAAGGCACTCTGGTTCCAGTCCATTTATTCTTCTACCAAACAAATAAGAGAATAAAATCTGTTCCAACCAATGTAGGTACTTGATGACTAAGTACAAGTTCAAGGAGTCAGTACAGACTATTAATTACATATGGGAAATTGTGTTAATGAAAGAGGAAATGGTTTTAGAAACATTCCTGTGTCCCAATAAAAGCCAAAAATGTTCATAAGCATTGGTTAATATGGTTGACACCACAGTTGGGACTAATAACCCACTACCAGCAGACTTACCATCTATGAAGTTGGATCTTGCACTAAGAGATGGCTCAGTGATTAATAATTTCAGCTTCAGGGGAACGACATCCTCTTCTTGCCTCTGTGGTCATCAACACCTACATGTGCACAGACACACATATAGAAGTAACTGAAAAAATAATACTAAAACAAACAAAAACAGAAAAGAGTTGAGTCTGTGTAATCCCAGGTAGTGAATGAGGTGTCCAGCAAGGCATTTACTAGTCCTGAAAAAAGTCGTGGTCCAATGTGGGAAACATCAGAAGTGGCACTGAGAATAATGGAATTCATTTCACTAAATAAAAGTTAGTTTTCATGGTTTATAACTCTAGAATCTATGAAGGCCAGGACATGGCACAGATGTGGTCAGTGTGTGATGTGGAGCAGCTTAAGCTTGATTGGACCCTGGCTTGATTGACACATGTGCATCCAGTGGGATTTACTTTGACTCCTTTTTGCCTCTACTCTTTGTTTTCCTTGCTCCTCTCTTCATATTTTGGCATTGTCCCTCAGCTGCGTCCTAACTGTAATAACTTGTCTTCACAGCCCCTGGAGGAACACGCATAGACGATGGTGACAAGACCAAGATGACCAACCACTGTGTGTTTTCAGCAAATGAAGATCATGAAACCATCCGAAACTATGCTCAGGTAGCATCTGGCATGGAAAGAATGCCAGTGTGTTGGGTCACAAGCCCCTGAACCAAAGGGCGGGGAAAGAACTCCCAATAGCAGTGCTAGATGGACTCTTAAAGTGTGGGAAAATACACAGCTGCATTCCTAGTAGAACAGAAAGCATTTAGTACCACACCTTTGCCCCTCATCTACAAGGCTTCAGGTGCCCACTGCAGCTGAATTTTTGCTGCATGGTTATCCTATTTTTCAGAGAAAACAATTTTGTTCCTTCTTGTCATACTAAAGTTGCCCATTCCCTTTGACCCATTGGTTTTCCATCTGATCTTAAGACATGTTACAGCCAGACTTGAGCATGTATGAAATGGCAGCTTCTGTGATCGTCATCACAGTATTTCTTAGAATAATACCAAGGATGGAAATTGATGTAAAACTCAATGGAACGTTTTGTGATTTATATTAACAGAACACATACTACACAGCTATTAAAGAGAATGAAGAGGGCTGGAAAGATTGCACAGTGGTCAAGACCGCTGGCTACTCTTCTACAAGGCCTGAGTTGAATTATCAGCACCCATGTGATAGCTTACAACTCAAGTCTCAGGAAATCAGACAACCCCTTCTGGCCTCTAGGGTACTAGCATGCACATGGTGCATATATACATACATACAGGCAAAACACTAATACACAAAAAGAAAATAAACCAATTTTTAAAAAATCATAAAGAGTAAGAAGGGGCTATGAATGTAATTTGGCTAGTAGAGCACTTGCTTCGCATGCATATAGCCCAGGCTTGATAAAGTGGGTGGACACCCGGTGTATACGTGCAGTCCAGCACTCTAGAGGTAGACGCAGGCAGATCAGAATTCAAAGTCATCCTCGGCTACATAGTGAGTTGACCAGTTGGGGTTTCATTGGACCCAGTCTCAAAATTGAATAAGAGCTGAAAAGATACTTGTATAGCATAAAACCTATAAGAGATCCAGGAGTCAATAAAATGGGATAAGCATTCTTTCTAAGAAAGGATGCATAGAGACGTTTCAAAGTAAAAGAAACAAATCCACATTAAATGTGTGCAAGTATGTTCATACTCACTGGTCTCAGGGAAATATTAAATAAAATTATGGAGTGTTAGTTTGCCCACATTCGCTTGGTAAAAAAAGTAATGAACTTTAAGGCCCAGTGAAAGGTTGGGAAGCCATCAGTTACAAATACAGCTAACTAGACCTGCTGTTCCTATTCTGATTATGTATGGATGGACTCTTCAAAAGTCTGATCTGGCAGTGTGGCTCAGTGGGGAGCATGCATTTGCGTGACTTGCACAAGCTTCACTACCAAAATTGGGGAAAAGATTATTTTTTTCATGAAACAGAAGATTAAGCAGACAGGAACAAATTGCTAAGACACTGGTCTGTCCTCTAGATGTCTTTGTTTCTACTGTGTATCTAAGAGTTATAGATACTCTGAGAAGGCATAGGTTTAAATACTAACATTGAGTTCCATGTCATCTCATTGATTTGGGGCTGGGTCTCATGGCCCAGGCTGGCCTCAGACTCCCAATGCTTCTGCCTAAGGCACTGCCACAGCTGGAAGGTTCATAATTCCTAAGTCTGATTTCTTTGATACCTAATAACAGTTTATCATCTAGAATTTTCAGTATCTGTGTGCATCCCGACCTGCGGGACCTTCAATGAGAGTCCGAGGAGGGAACTGTTGGATAAAGAAGAGACAGGAAACAAGAGATACCTGGGAGCAAGACAGGATGTCTGATCAAGCTCCAAAGATGAACTTTATTTCCAAGCTTTTTATAGGGTACAAGGAGAAGTATGAGAATCTTAAACAATATAGAAGGACTCTTAAACAAAGTAACCAGGGCTAAAAACAATGCTATAGGAGTGAGGAGTTTCTAGGGAGTACATGTTCCTAACCACCAGGACAGGTCACTAAGGCAACCATCTATATGCTCTGCTGATCACCTAACTGCAAGGAGGTCATACTGACCAGAGAAAGAACCCATCTCCTAGAAGACGGAACCTAAACAGAAGCCTAGTTCTCAGGAACCTGAAACTCAGGCCTACTTTTACCTACAAGCCTAACTTCTATCAAAGATGGCTTCTCTCAGACTAATAAGAAAGCTGCAGATCCATTGGTTCCCGACATCTCCTCCCTTTTTTATTTATTTTAAGAGCAATGTGACAGCCAGTGAGCAGAAAGAACCTGTCTTATAGACAGGTGGACTTTAACCAGGGAGCGGGAGTATTGACACTGATTCCTCTAGGAAATCTCTTATATTTGAGATAACCCGAACATGGTGCCTTTTTGAGAGGAAAGGTTCTAGGTCCCTTAATGATGGTTAAGGAACACCTCTGGACACCAACCTTTATGCAAATCAGGTTTACTCCACAGGGGACTCAGAGACAGAATGCATGGGCCTCCCCTTGCAGTGCTTAGCCTTGCATCTCTCCTGGTACCCACGCCACTCTTGAGCTGGTGTGAACAAATCTGAGCTTTGTGCAGCTCCAGTAGGAGTCTCACTAGCCTCAGGCAACTCAATGCCTCGGTCGATCAAATCAAGGCGATGGTAGTGTATTTGGATAGGTCGAGATGCCAAGGAGTCAATCTGCTGCTTTAAATATCAATCTAAATCTTCTTGAATACTCAAAACATTAATAACTTTTTTGCTAAATGATTAACAAAGGTAGCTGTCTTAACTTTTTATATCAAAGCAATTGTAGAAGCAGTGGTATTAGCTATTAATGTAATTAAAGCTGCTATATCAGCAATGATCAAGCCCGTTACCCTCTTGCTTTTGTCCAAAGTCTATCTCACTTCTAGTACTTGTAAGCCTATTTTAGAATACCAAGGTCCTGTAAAACTCACAGGCAATAAAACAAAGGCTAGTTGATAGATCACCATAACAGACATGCCAGATTTTAACACTCTAACACAGTTAAAAAGCGTACAATCAATACAACTTACATTAAATTCTGTAGAAGAAACAAAATTTTAACATGACCAATTAATAAAAGATTAGGAACCCCCAGGGATAATCCCCTTCTCTTGTTAACACAACATCATAGAGAACTGTAGCTAACTTTCATTAGATCTATTATATTGTGATAGATCATGATTTGAATTCCAATGAAAACAGATTAAAACGAAACAAAACTGGAAGTCATAAGGACAACTGTTCCTATCAATGTAAAGATATAGCCTTTTTATCGTGTCTTAGTAGGGTGGTGTCTTTAAGCAAGTGATTCCATTTTTCATATTTGATATGAAGGAAGTTCTTTTGGGGCTCTGATGACTCTGGGTAAAGACAACTGCACTGAGCCTGATGGTCTGATTTCAATCAATCCTCTGGACTCATTTGGCAGAAGGAAAGAAGCAATTCCCAAAAGTTTTCCTCAGGACTCCACAGGAGTGCAGTGATACTTGTGAACCCATACACACAGAAGGAAGATGGGTGGATAATTTTTTATAAAACCAAAAATCTTCTGGTCTGTGTTTGAGCTTTTGAATCGTTGCTTATTTATAGATTGACAGAAAAACCTGGCCAATGGGATGCTCATTCAGAAGAAAAAATTAAATAAAAGAGTGTTTGAGTTGGAAATTAATTTTATCTAAGCTATATACTTGGCAAATATTTTCATAGTATGGTGATTGAAAACCTGAGGTGATTTTAGGCAGCCATTCTTGGTCCTCTTAGTTATATGAAGAAACACACCAAGAATTTAAAAGTATGTTAGTGGACATTAGAGAAAGGAACTGGGTTCAGATGTATCCATGATTACTAAAGATAATCATTACTTACAAGATCCCTGTTTCGGTAAAAGAATCATTCATGTACAGAACAGTCTAGACTCAGGACAGAAAGGCAAGTCCTGCTTTAGGGTTCTGTAGGAATGGTGAGGCCAGTAATTCTTCATAGCTAAGCAGATTTATGTTTTTTACTCATCTACCAAAACCACATTGTGATCCAGCTGGATAGCAATGTACCCTGAACTCTGCTCTCCCTACCATGCCACAGATTTTATCTGTAACCCTTTTGTTTCAGAGATATTCAATGTCTGAATCTGGAAGATTAAAAATCCTATTTTATTTTCGCCAACATTTATTTGTTTATTGTTTCTCTTTAATTTTTTTCATTTTAGATTGTATTTTTGTTTTCATTGTGTTTATTTTTATGTGTTTGTATAAGGATTTGTGTACAAGTGCAGGAGCCATTTAAGACCAGAAACATTCCATTCCCCTATAGCTAGAATTACAGACGGTTTTGAGCTGTCCAACATGGGTGCTGGAAATTAAACTCAGTCCTCTGAAAAAGCAGCAAGCACTCTTAACACTGGCTCCATGTCTCCAATCCCATTTCTCTTCTTCATTTTGCTTTTTCCTGTATATGGATTTGAACTTGGGGTCATGGTACCTCTTTTGAAGTGCTTGTAGTTCCCATGTCTTAGTATGAGTACATTTATCTTTATATTATTGTAGACCTTCGATGGTATATATGGTACATTTCCGCCCTTCTTTCTATGTCCTTTAAAATTATTTGCATAATTCAATCATTCTGCTTTATGTTTAGGTCTTCAATAAACTCATCAGGAGATACAAGTATTTGGAAAAGGCATTTGAAGATGAAATGAAAAAGGTAAATTCAAGTAACTAAGGAAGAAGGATCCTGGACTTGGGGTCAAGTTGGGCTACAAAACAAGACCATATCTAAAAAACAGACCACACACAGATAAAGAGAGAGGGAGAGAAGGAGAGACAGAGAGAGAGACAGAGAGAGGAGAGACAGAGAGACAGATTTATTTTTTTAAATTGGATATTTACTTTATTTACATTTCAAATGTTTTCCCCTTTCCAGGTTTCCCCTTTGGAAACTCACTATCTCACCCCCCCCCACCTGCCTCTATGAGGATGCTCACCCACCCACCCACCCACTCCCGTCTTCCCTCCCTAGCATTCTCCTACACTGGGGCATCGAACACCCTCAGGCCCAAGGGCCTCTCCTCCCACTGATGTCCAAAAAGTCCCTCCTTTGCCACATATTCAGCCAGCACCATGGGTCCCTCCATGTGTATTCTTGAAAGACAGAATTTTTAACTTCAGCCCTCTTTCTCACTCCCTGGCATGAGGTGATTTTTTTGTTTGTTTAGAGCTTACTAGACATGGAATAGAAGTCAAAGGCTCTGGTTAAGGTTCTTCCACTCAGTATAAATATCTAGAGAATGACATAATCTCTCTCAGATGCTAGGGATGGTGAGTTAGTGTGTCCTACACACATTACAGAGCTGGTTAGAGAATCACCTCACTCGCAGGTAAAAACAAACCTATATTAATGCTGGGAACTTTTCATTGGTGTTGAGTGATGAAAACTCAGTCAGGTCCCTGCTGTGATTGGGATCCACTGGGGAATCTCAGTGTCATACCTAAGAAATGATGAAACTGAGAAAATTTAGTCACAGCACAAAGCAAAGGAGAGCTGGGGGAAAGTTGGACCTCAGCACACAGCTCTGAGGACTTAAAACTCATAGTGAAGAGGGATTTAAAATCCCCTTTGCTTTGACTTGTTTCAGACTTTCTAAATAACCCTCTCTCGCTCTCTCAAATGTTAGGGTTTGAAATATTGGGGCGCACACATCTCCTCCTCCTCCTAAAGTTAAGAGTCTTTTTAAATTCTTTTTAGACATTCCTTTATCTCATACCTTCCATTGCTTCCTCCCAAAGCTAGTGGTTAACCAGGATCCAATGACCAAGCCTGCTCAGTCAGTCAGCAGGTTCTCCAGCGCAGAAGTGAGGGTTGAAAAAAAAGAGACAATTAGACAATACTGCAGCATGGCCTCAGTCAGTTCTGAGACTGAAGGCAGGTTTAATTTTTCCCAATCTGCTTTTATACCATTTTAATTACATGCAAGCAATAACCGCAAACAGTACAATAAACACAAATAGCTGAGGAATGAGCAAGGCAATAAGCAAAAGTTTGTGATCATTCCTGTGATCGCCATTTCTGAGGGCTTGTCAGGATGACCGAAATATCTGAGCCTACTTCCTTGTCCAAGCCCAAAATCAGATTCTCACCTGAAGCCTACTTCTTCTGTTCCACCCTAAAATTAAGATTCCTACTTGAACTTACTTCCCTGTTCTAGCCTAAGATTAGATTCCTGCCTGAGCTTACTCCCTTGTCCTTGGCCTAATATCAGATTCCTGCCTGAAGCCTGTTTCTTTGTCCTTGGCCAAATGTCTGGTTCTTACCAAGAAGCCCCAAAAGCTCTCCACAATCCCAGATATAATATGTTTGACTCTGATGTTTTAAAAAGGTAGACAACTCTTTTCTCCCTCAAAGGTCTTCCTGCAGGCTCTTTTCTGCTATGTTTTGTGTTTCAGAAAGTTATATTCTTATGGCTGGAGGATGAGACAGATGATAGCAGTTAGAATACTTACTGCTCTTGCAAAGAGCTCAAGGTTAACTCCTGGCCCTCATATCAGGTGACTTACAAAAACCTGCAACTCCAGTTCCAGGTCTGGCACCCTCTTCTGGCCTTCCCAGTCACCTGCATAATACACACACACACACACACACACACACACACAGAGTAAGGGGACATGAAAGTCAATGTATTTCAGAAAATATGTTTGTTGTGTGCTTCCTCTTCTCCATGTACATAGGCAAGTGTACATTATGTATACACGCCCGTCCCCAAATGTCCCCTACCATGACCATTTATAACTACATATGTATGAGCCCACAGGAAAGTACTCTGTCAGCCAGCATTACTTTCTGCACTATTCACTCACAACTGAACATGTGTTTCCAGTGTCTGCTAACTGCACTCTACGGCGACCTACTTCACCACCTAGACATGGACGGATGGCCTCCTTACACTCTGAGTTATCTTCCTACGGTGGTGTCTGCATTCATAGACATAATTTCTTTGTTTCTTTTTTACCTACAGCTTCTCCTCTTCCTTAAAGCATTTTCTGAAGCAGAGCAGACAAAGTTGGCAATGCTGTCTGGGATCCTGCTGGGTAATGGAGCCCTCCCAGCCACCATCCTCACCAGTCTCTTCACGGACAGCTTAGTCAAAGAAGGTACTTAGGGCATGTCACATGTGTGATGGAAAAGAAAAGGAACACAAGAGACAGTGAGAAAGCTGTCTGCCCTCCATGTAAGAGTGTGTGTGTGTGTGTGTGTGTGTGCACCTACAGCCAAATAATGATGTTTAAAGTACTTCACAATAAGCAATTAGAAGAATGTGCACACCTATTATATACTGGCATTGACTTGCAGATTGTGGATAACTTGAAATTGATTAGATCCAAACCTTTTCTTCCAGCTCAGATGCTGCTCTTTGTGTGACCAACACATCATTCATTGCCTGGGAAAGTTTTGTCCTTTGGAGGACCTTTTGCCCTTGGAGATAAAATGCCAGCCAGTAAAGAAAGTAGAAGGCAAAGATTTCCTATTTTCAAAATATCCCCCAAACACCTTGGCTCTATGGAGCCAGTCATCAGGAGTCTGAGGCCTAAGGGTCATTGCAGGTTCAAGGCCAGCTTGGGCTACATAGTGAATTCCAGGCCAGTCTGAACAACATAGCAATGCCCTCCCTAATGAAATAAAATATGCAAAGACTGGGCAGGAGCCCTTCTGGGGTATTTAGTCACATTTTTAAGACATTCCAGTCGAGATAGCTTATTGGCTAAGAGCACTTGCTGTTCTTGTGGAAAACCAGAGTTCCTTTCCCAGCCACTCACCACTGCCTGGAACCACAGTTCCAAACCATCCTAGACTCACTCTTCTGACCTCTGACGTACGCACACGCACACGGGCAAGCATACACATAAATAATAAAATATCATTTTAAAAAAGGCATTCATTGTCCAAAAGACAATGAATAATTTCAGAGTCAAGAATGCTGCGACAGAAAGAGGCTTGTGCAAATGTTAAAGTATTAAGAGTTTGCCAGGCGCTGCTGAAGTAATTGATTATAGAATGAAACAAACATAGGCTGTTCTCTTGTAGGAGGATAATGCTATGCAA
Organism: Uromys caudimaculatus; assembly: GCA_028551405.1. Taxonomy (NCBI): domain Eukaryota; kingdom Metazoa; phylum Chordata; class Mammalia; order Rodentia; family Muridae; genus Uromys; species Uromys caudimaculatus. The sequence continues at coordinate 46,193,057 of CM052705.1, read as the reverse complement.
ATTACAATTGAACGCAAACAGTTATTTTCCTAAAAAATAAATTAAAGGCGCTTTTTGTGAGAACATCTGTTTCTTCTGGGGAGTTTTCCTCCTGTGTGTAGGAAGGCCCAGCTTCATTCATGCCCATAGTGAGCGGGCTTATAGTTCTCTTGTAGCTAGAGGGAAAAAAAAGTAAGTAAAAGAGACAGGTGACATTATGCTGATTGTCTACAGTGCTTGGCTTATGATTCTGGAATCACTAGAACATTGTTAATACTGGGCTATTTGACTGCTTATCTTTCTGAAAAGAATTCAGGATACTTCATGTATCTTATGTTGTTAGCAATTTTTTGGGGGGGGGCAGAAAAAGAAGGTAAAATTTGCACTCTGTACACTGATAATATTGAATTACCTAAGCCATCACAGCAGAAAATTACTACCTTACTAGTTAATGTCAAGCCTAAGTGAGAGGCTCTGCTGATAATAGCACTTTCTGCTCTTGTCAAGGATGAGGACTCAGTTCCCAACACCTCACGTGCAGTTCCTAACGCCTACAACCCTTGTTATTTCAGAGGACCCAATACCCTCTTCTGGCCTCATGGGCACTTGCACATTCACATAATGTGTATTGTGTGTATACCTATATATACATAAAATAGAACTAGTGAAGCTTTAACAATGACCCTTATGGAATTTAGGTGGTGGCTGTATGGTTCAATGTATTCACTGTTTCTGTGGTTGAAATTGGTTATCCGAAAATGGGAAGGAACACTCCTTTGGTATGGGAGTAGCCTTGTGTTTGCATCATGGTTTTCGCTCCTACTTTACCATCATTAGAAACTAGACATTTAAATGTTGATTCCTAATTAAGAATGGATTAAGAAATTATACCTTTGCTCAACTCCTATCCAGCAACCATAAAAGAGCCTAGAATCATTCCGCTCACTAGGAGAGTAACTACAAAATCTTCCAGGTTTTCCATCAAGAGTCTCGTTTAATGCAACGTGATAGGCTTAAATATGCTTTTTAGACTCCAAACTTCAATCATGCTTTGCTTTCTACCTTACATGACAGATTATAGAATAATCTTATTTTTGCGTCATTACCTAATTGTATTGAAGTTATACTGATTTTGTGAACTACGAATAATGTTTAAAGTTTGTGCTGTCAGCTGGGGAGCTGCTCAATGACACAGAGCACCTGCCTCGCATGTCTGCAGGCCCAGCTTTCTCCTCCAACCAGACAAAAAGAAAAACCATCTTAAAAAGTACTCAGCATAAGATTCTTGATCTTATAATATATACACGTATTTCTTTAGAAGTGCGCATGTGTGCGTGCATGCGTGTGCATGCATTTTCACTTCCACAGAACTCATGTGTTGATCAATCGTGGACAACATTGTAGACTCAACTCTCTTCTATTGCCTTTATGTCGATGCCAGGGGTTGAACTCCTGTTATCAGGCTTACATAAGCACCTTTAACTGCTGAGCCATGTTGCCAGCCCATATTTCTTTAAATAAAATAATAGTTATAAAGGTAGGACAAACTTCAGAATCAATAGGAATATCATTCATTGCATAGACTTCATTTCGAGAGTGGTTTGTCCAGTCATTATCAAGAGTCTTCAGATCAATGTGGATGCTTCAGTGTTTCTTAGAAAGGTGAACAAAATACTCACAGGAGGAAATATGGAAACAAAGTGTGTAAGGCCATCCAGAGACTGCCCCACCTGGGGATACATACCTTATATAGCCACCAAACCCAGACCTTATTGTGGATTCTGGGAAGTGCTTGCTGATGGAAGCATGATAAGCTGTCTTCTGAGAGGCTCAGGCAGAGCCTGACAAATACAGAGGCAGATGCTTGCAGCCAACCATTGGACTGAGCATGGGGTTCCGGATGGAGGAGTTGGAGAAGGGACTGAAGGAGCTAAGGGGGTTTGCAGCCCCGTGGAGGGAGCAACCGTGTCTACTGGCCTGATCTCCCAAAGTTCCCGGAGACTGGACCGCCAAACAAAGAATACACATGGAGGGACCCATGGTGCTGGCCACATATGTGGCAGAGGATGGCCTTGTTGGCCATCAGTAAGAGGAGAAACCCTAGGGCCTGAAGGTATTAGATGCCCTAGTGTAAGGAAATGCTAGGGAGGGAAGACAAGAGTGGGTGGGTGGGTGGAGGAGCACCCTCACAGAGGCAGGGGGAGGGGAGATGGGATAGGTGGGTTCCAAAGGGGAGACCTGGAAAGGGGGCGAACATTTCAAATGTAAATAAAGTAAATATCCAAAAAGAAAAAAGAGTCTTCAGATCGGCCATGACACCTATCTCCCTCCTTATTTGTTCAGCAGAATGTCACTTAACATAGTGGCTCAGGAGCTTTGCTAGCAGTATGATGTAGATAGCCATGGTCACCGAAATAATGAAGGAGGAGGAGGTGCCAGGACTGAGGCCAATCAGAAATCAGCCTGGTGTGACCAAAGTAGGAATTCTTTTAGAAAGGAGTAAAAGAGACACTGGTGGCTGCTCTGTGCCACCAATATTAGGCAGAAGGTTCAATTTAAGAAAATCAATTCAATATTTCAACTACGCCATAAGTTTTCATCAAATGCAATATAAATTTAAAATTGAACATCAGAAGCATTTACAGAAAAGTTGTCTGCTAGCTAGCTAATTGTTTATTTTTGGAAATAATCGAGATTCAAATATGGATAAGGGATTGAGTGGTTTCTTAATTAACATCCAAATATCTATCAAAACTATTTTTTAAAATTCCAGAAGTATTTAATTTTAAGCAGCCCTGATGTTGTGAATTAATATAAGAATTATTTAATTTTATATTTTCGTCCAACGAGAAATATCCATTGAAAGGTTGGCGATCGTCCACAGTAATAGTTCTCTTCGGTCACGATCAGTCCTTACTGGCATCACTTACAAGTCAGCTGTCACTAGAACTACACTCCTGTCCTTTCCATTGCTGAGGCAGAATTGTGTGTTTCTGGCCAACCCGAGCTACACAGCAAGACCCTAACTCGACAAAACAAAAATTTAGAAGTCATGAGTCAAATTTAAATAGCTTCTCAGACTGTCCCTCTGTCCAGCTGACGTCAGCACCCACCTCAGTTTCAGTGGCCATTTCAGAGCCACGCCCCTTGCCAGGAAGCTCTCTGGGCTCTCCCACATCACGCTTGGGCTTCCTCAGACCTTCTATTTCTGTAATGAAGATGTCATGAAAGGGATGAATGGAGTGGGAAGCCTTCTCTGTCTTTCCCGGGCTCTCGAGTAAACTGACTGGCCAGTTCTTTCACATCCTTTGCCTGTGTCTCTTGGTGAGAATTTCAACAGTCTTTATGCAAACCCAGTGGGCCTGTTGGTGCTGAGCACTGGATGTTTCCCCAGGTCTGATTGTTCCATTTGCTAGTAAAAGAAACACAGAACAGATGGCACAAATAACCAGCAGTAGTCTTGGCATCAGCATGAGCTCCAGCCATTTTCTGCCATTTTTTGATCATGGATCAAAAAATTTGTCCCGACACAGTCTATATTTTGAAAGTCTCCAGTAGTTAACCTGAATGTGCTAAGTATAGCTTTATCCCTTTAAATATGAAGGTTTACAAACCCAGGACCCTAGAGGTCATCACACGAACTTTTGGCACCATGAGTTCTTGTGATTAGTGCTTTTCCAGTGCTTTTTAGGCATATAATAGTTCAATAGCCAGTAACCATGTAGAAACCCAGGCCCGGTAGCACATGTTTATAAGTCCTGGGGTTTAATGTCCAATAAGCCTAGCCTAACTGGGGAGCTTTCAGCCACGGAAGAGATCCTGTCTCAGCAAACGAGATGAAGAGCTGGTGCCCTCCTTTCATCCTAGCACTCAGGAAGCAGAGGCAGGCAGATCTCTGTGAGTTTGAGCTCATCCTGGTCTACAGAGCTAGTTCAAGGACAACCAAGGCTACACAAAGAAACCATATCTTGAACAAAAGAAAATATAACCCAACAAACAAGATGAGGGCTTCTGGGGAACTCAGTGTTGACCTCTGGCCTCCATACATACGGGCACACATTTAGTAAATATGAAGAAATAAATTAAACACTTGGATAATTAAGTTATACCAGATTGGAATCAGAACTCCTGCTGTGAAAACAATTTTGTTGTTGTTTTTGTTGTTTTCCAGACAGTGTTTGTACAGTCCTACCTGTCCAGGAACTTTCTCTGTAGACAAGGCTAGCCTTGAGCTCAAGAGATCTACCTGCCTTTGCCTCCCGAGTGCTGGGATTAAAGGTGCGCACCACCACTGCCTGGCTGAAAACTATTTTTATTGTTGATTTTGTTGTTGTTGTTATTATTCGTTTATTTTTGTTTTTATAAGTGGAATATCTCCATGTAGCCCAGTCTGTCCTCATCCTTACTGTGTAGATCCAGCTGCCCTGGTTCTTAGAGCAATGCTCCTGCCTCCACTTCCTGTTGCTGGCATCAAGGGCATGATCCACCGTGCCTGGGTTCTTGCTCATGAAGACATTTTCTTTTTAGTATGAAAAGAGAGCTGTGCATATAGGTCTGTCTACCTATTCCTCTCTCCGGGATCAGATCTTGTAGCTGTCACCAGCTTTTGGAAACCTATTTAGAGATGTACGTCCTCACAGGCGGACCTGGAATGACATTCTCACTTTCTTTTAACAGGCATCGCAGCCTCATTTGCTGTCAAGCTTTTCAAAGCCTGGATGGCAGAGAAAGATGCCAATTCTGTTACCTCTTCATTGAGAAAAGCCAACTTAGACAAGAGGCTGCTCGTAAGTGGTTTTGCATCAAGCTTGTACGTGTGACTGGTGTCAGGGTGACGTCATGTCAGTGACATACCCAGAGAGCCTTCCTCTCCGACCCACCATAGCATATTTGGTGAGCCTGTGAATTGTCCATGAATTAGCTGGATCTTGTCTAGTCACAGCTGGGTTTCACATGTCTTTTTATCTCAGGAACTAGACTGAAGGATTTCCCATTTAGGACATTGTGTCTGCATGGCATAGGACAGAAACAGGTCACAAACTGAAGCCTTTGGGCACATTAAAAGCCTACCTACTGTTGGCCACCCAAAGTTTATTGGCCCTGATGGAGCCGTGGCTCAGTGGTTAGGAGTGCTTACTGTTCTTACAAAGGGTCCAGCACTTAGGTCCGGAAGAGGTAGTTCCCAGCCGCCTGTAACCCATCTGCAGGGCTCCAATGCCCTCTTCTGGTCTTTAAATGCACCTGCACTCGTGTGTATATATCTACACTCTGACACATGGGCATAAATACCATTTAAAATAAAAATTAGAGAAAAAAATGTCACTGGCAAGTCTGGAAATAGAGTAGTACATTTAGCTACTTCTGCCCCTGTCTGCAGCACTGAGGGAGAGGTTCTGTTGGTCCACTTTAATGAAGAGGAAGTTGGTGGTTGGGAACAAAGATAGAATCTATCACAACTTGCCACCAAAGATTCAAAGTCTGGTTTCTGAAATAGCTATAGGTTGGTTAATTAGGTCACTGGATATAAAAATGCATCTGTCTTGAGAACACGTGTCATTTAACTGTTCTTCCTAGATCTGCATGTTGTGGGAAGTAGAAGCACCCAAGTGCTTATAACATCAGTGGGGTGGGGATAGGGTGGGGTACTTGTGATGTCCCAGTACAGGAGGTGCCTGAGATTTCTGACTCAACCCGTGAGACAGTTGGCATCTGTTACATTCTCAAGGGAGTAATTTTTGTTTCATGAAGATATGCAACAAAGTTTTATTTATGTAACTGTTCACAAAAATAGTGACGTTAGCTATTACTCAGCACTGTTCCAGAGGAAGGAAAAATTTGTATAGCTCAAGAGGAGAGGAGATGGGAGAAGCTATTTCACATCCCTAGAAAAAGGAGAAGTGAAGTTGGTCTTATCTTTTATTTATTCGTTGCATATGGTTTTGGCTTATTATTTGCCAGGACTTTCTGAGAATGGGGATAATCGAAAGACAGCAAACAGACCCTGGCTTTTATGAAGTAACATCCAACTTCAAGGCAATGGACAACACACAGATAGAACGTGCATAGTTTTTTAATGGTGAACTTGGGGTCACTGTGGGACATGTCTGTAATCCTAACAGTGGGGTCTGAGTCTAGAGTTTGAAGCTAGTCTTCTGGTACACAACCAGATCGAAGCCTACCTTCATGGGACTCTACCTCAAAATCACAAACAAAGGGAAAAGTCAAGGTAAGACACTGTAGAGAGAAAATGGCATAGACAAAAGCTAAAGGAAAACAGATCGTGTGAAATAATAATTAACACAGACTTTGGTAGTAAGGAAGGCCTATGTAATGAGGGTATGTGTCCTAAAACCACATCTGCTTCATAAATGAACTGTGAACAGTGTGATTGACATGGACTTGAACATAACATCAAATCCCATTTTGTAGTCATGTCTTCTTGACAAAGAATGTTTGGTGGTTATACTGAGCTGTGGAGCCAATATTGACCTTAGTACCAACAGCACTGTCCTTAAATATTTCTAGCTATATAAACCACATCAGCTGCTAAATTTATTGATGCATTTTTACTTTAGGCCTGGCAATATGGATACATGGTAGGAGTGTCTACTACCAAGCCTGAGAACTGATTCCTCAGGACCCACATATGGAAAGACCAGATTTCCACAGACTGTCCTCACAAGTGGGTCCTATGACCTGCACATGTATAAACACACTAGTTAGATATAGAGAGATGACTAGATAGAACGGATGGATGGATGGATAGACAGACAGACCGATAAATAGATAGCTTTTGTTTTTAGAAACACTTGTTTATTTTAAACAGTAAAGGAAGTGCCAATATAGTTTGATTCTCTGGGAGGGGAGGGGACCACTCCATAAAATGAAATTAGCCCTTCCACTAAATCTGGAAGGTCTTTGATGATACTGTAAATATTGACAGTGAAGTTTCAGTGTGGTGGGAAATGGTGTTTTGATGTGCATGCATATTTGATAGATTCTCCCACTGACTCTGTTCTGACATAAAATATATGAGTCGAGGGAAATTTGGGGGCGATGATATGGGAAGGTTGAGGTTTAAGTCCTGGCCCAGCAGCCAGGAGAAAATATAGTTACTGAGGTGAGTATCTTTTAAAATAAGATGATTTTATGAAAAGGATTGAGCAACACAGACAAGCTTGCTTTCTTCACTGTACCCATCCATGTCTTTTCCTTTCGCTTTAATCAGTAATAGTACAGTACTAAATTTGCCCGACCACATGAATATGATAAAAACTCTGAACAGTATTTGAATTGTTTTTAAACTGAGAGGAAGAAAACTGAAACCGTTAGCTGTTTGCACTGCTTCCTTAACTGAGTTAACAAGGCTCTTTCTGTAAAGCTGAAATGACCGGAAACACAAAGGAAAAACCCACTCCTCCCCAGGGACCTCCACTCTCATCCCAAGTAATTGCTGCAGCCATCAGATACAGTAAAGGAGCAGTGGGGGACTTTGCCACTCTCCACTCTCTCAATTAAGGTCTAGGCGAGACCCAATTTAAACTTACCTCTTCAACTGCTCAGGTTCTTACATAATTTGGATGGTGCTTTTTTGTTGTTGTTAAAACAGCAACAACAAAAAGAACAGAACACCATAGCTGCTTTGCTTATCTTCATCCCTTCATCCTCCTACGAGGCCTGGCACCTTTTCAGTCACACTTACTCACCGGCTAATCCTATGTGAATTTGGCAGCCGACTATGAAATGCAGGCAATTTTCAAAGGTCTCACATTCATTCCCCCAACTGCTGGCAAGTCTAAAAACCAGGCATGAGCTTTACATTGGTTAGATCTGCCTGCGTGTTGCCAAAGGCTCTCTACCTTAGTGCAAGGAGCTATCATGGGGCTGCCACTGAGGAGAGGAGCAGAGCAGAGGCTGCTGGGCCAGGACTTAAACCTCAACCTTCCCATATCATCGCCCCCAAATTTCCCTTGACTCATATATTTTATGTCAGAACAGAGTCAGTGGGAGAATCTATCAAATATGCATGCACATCAAAACACCATTTCCCACCACACTGAAACTTCACTGTCAATACTTACAGTATCATTGTGTGTATATATATATATATATATATTCAGTCCTCCTCATCTGAATGTGAGATATCACAAGTGATATTAGTATGACAATTCCATCCTAATTTGAATTCCATCCTTCAGGAACTCTTCCCAGTGAACAGACAGAGTGTGGATCATTTTGCTAAGTACTTCACTGACGCGGGGCTGAAGGAGCTGTCGGACTTTCTCCGAGTCCAGCAGTCACTGGGCACCAGGAAGGAACTGCAGAAGGAGCTGCAAGAGCGACTGTCTCAGGAATGCCCCATCAAGGAGGTAATGCAATGAACTCCTGCACAACACACACAGATAAAGGGTAAGGGCGTGGGGCCCATCAGGGAGCTAGGAGACCAGGGTGGACCCCAGTACCATCCATGGTTGATGGGTGTGGGTGTGCTCAGTGGTGGAGCACTTGAAGGGGTATTCACCAGGCCACGCTTGACATCCCCAACGCTGCAAAAAACTATGCATGCTGGAGTGTGTGTGTGTGTGTGTGTGTGTGTGTGTGTGATTACATAGGTCATATAGCCTAAGCTTCCCCTCCCTCATGTGTATTACCATACACTATTTCCTGCTCCTAGCATGACGTTGGCTCAAATTACTCACTCAAAATCCTCTTTTATTATATTTTGGAGTATTCTAGAAATTAATGTTATTTTGGCTCGCAGCATTGCTTACTTTACCAGGCTGCTATGATTATCAAACTGTTTTATCAACATAGAGACTTGGCTATCTGCTGGTAAAGTCTCCCATACAGTGGCATTTCTGTTGGATTGTCGATTCTCTACCTGGTGTTAGGCATTAACTGGTACTTAGTGTCAAGGCTGGGCATTTTGCATCACTTGGTATGAATGTGTTGCTTGTTTCTATTTTCATGGTCATTGGAGTCAAAGCCAGGACTGTGTGCATACACAGCAAGAACTCCACTATTGAACTGTATTCCAGCACCTTTGAAGAAGAAAACACAAATCCACACAGGGGAAGATCAGTTGGTCCAGCATCTTATTCACCCCTTTACAATAGCTGTGTAAAGTCCACAGGTTTTGGAACCATGTTTAAGTGTAGTTTGCTATGTGTTGGATAGCAATAACTGTTTATACATCTAGAAAGGCATTCTTTAAGCTGAACAAAACACCCTTTCTATATGATAAACTCAAGTGTTAGCAGGGGAGTCCTTCTACTAACCCCAGATCCCTGTACTTCAGCTCTATCTGCTGTTCTCTGAGCCTTAGGTGGCTTCTTGAGAGGTTGGGAGCTGGAGAAGCTCAGACTGGTAACTGTCCACCAGGTGGAGGTGTTAGAACAACAAATGCTCAACAAATGTGTGTGTATTCGTGGCCTTACAGTGATTTCAACCATATTCTTCAAACTAGAGCTGTGCATGACTTTTGTGGCCCACAGGGTGAGTGAGGAGTGAACTACAGGGACAGCCATAGTGATGCTTTTAGATGCTGGGCAGTCTCTGTTCCTATTCTGTCGAGGAATCCCAGGCAGGTCTGAGCCTCGGGTAGTCCGGCCACCTCTCTCTAGAGCTACTCTACCCACTCTTCTCTTCCTGAAGTTCGGCTCAGAAGCAAAGAGAACAGTTATCTCATAATAAGGGAGGGGAAGAGGATGTATTGCTAGTTACAGAATACACTGGATTGAGATGAATCAAGGAAAGAAAATTACAGGATTTGGGGTGTATCTTGCTTGGTATATAGAAGCCTTCAGTTCAATCTCAGCATCTCGTAGACCAGGTCTAGTGGCTAATCTCAGCAGCTAGATGGTGAAGAGAAGACCAGTGAGTTCAAGGTCATCCTCATGTATATATCGAGGGTCCCTGTCTGGAAAGTGGGAAGAGAAAGGAGGAATATTCTGCAGTTTCTTTACCAATTGATTTTTCACTGAGATGGGGCATGGGAGTCATCTCAAGAGCTGAAATTAAAGAATACACTGAGGAGAGTGGATCTGGGCAAGACGCACCCATCGAGAAGTTTAATTTTAAGAAACAGAAAAATTCACAGACCTGTTGCTTACTTCAAACCCACAGAAAATCAGTCTGGCTCAAGTGCCCTACTCTACTGAACCCCAAGAGTTCACCCGTGTAATGATTATCCAGTAAACAAAGCCTTTCTATTATTCTGTGTCATCTAGCAGCTTTTGTCTAGAACGAAGTTTAGGTCGTATACTTCTCATTTATCATTTGAGGGTGTATTAGGGATGGAGCAGCTGAACCCAGGATTTCCCACCCTGCCCCAAACCTTTTATTGGCCAGGCCATCGAAAGGAATATCCCCAGCCTTTATATTTGCTCTGCTGTTGCTCTCTGACTCTCTTTCCATGAAACATAGGTGGTGCTTTATGTCAAAGAAGAAATGAAAAGGAATGATCTTCCAGAGACAGCCGTGATCGGGCTGCTGTGGACCTGCATCATGAATGCTGTGGAGTGGAACAAGAAGGAGGAGCTGGTTGCAGAGCAGGCTCTTAAGCACCTGAAGGTAATGGGCCTTTGAAGGGAACCAGCTCTGAGGCAGGTCAGCCGCACCTCCTGATGGTATGATGGATAGAGCTGGTGCATTCCTGAAACCCCGAGCACTCAGAGGTAGAAGCACAAAGATCAGTTCTAGGCCAGTCTGGGCTACATGAGACCCCTCACAAATAATGAGAAACCAAAGAACGATGAACGCCGAGCCCATTTCCCCAGAAGCAAAAATACCCTGTCTACCTTGTTTTCTTTTTCAAATCTGCCGCTGCCTAAAAATGTTTCAAATGTAAGAACACAAAACATCTCCAAGTAGGTTCTCATTAAAAGACATCTGAAGTACACAATCACCTGTAACATCATATGTTAAAGAGAAATGTGAGCTAATTATTGACTGTGTTCCTTACGGAGGGAAAAAAGGCCAAAACCTTTGATTTAAGTCAGGTATGAATAGCCGTTAGAATCAGAGAAGTAAATTGACCGTGTCAGTTGAATATTTCGAGGTTCAGATCAGCATGCCCTTGCACTGAGATGAGCAGAAGCCGTAGCAGATCTTGCATGTAGAGTTCAGTTAGGAAGTCGAGGTCAGAATGTGATCTCAGTGGTCATAGACGACGACTTTCAGTGTCTGTGAGGTCGGACGGAGGAGGGAACAGTGTTCCAGATGGGGATGTCTCCATGAAAGGGAAATGAGTAGGTCTTAGGAAAAGCAATGGCTGTCTAGCACTAACAGAAAGCCAAAGATAAAGATATCTGGGATGCAGGAAGAACAGAAAGAGACCCTTCGGGGGCTGTGATGCCTGGGACATTGGGAAGAAGAATCCTACCATCCTAAGTGTAGAGCTAGTCTGCCCCATAGCCTGTGAGGATGTGATTTCACTTCCATAGTGCCCAGTATACATAATAGATTGTATAGTTGCTTGTAATGCAGTATAGTCTTATTTGGTCTCCTTAGTGGGTCCAGTGAATAAAGTCTGAGATGCCCTGGTATAAAATTCACTTTAATTGGACATAACATAATAACCATAAAAAAGGAGCCTCCAAGGTGCTGTTGAGATTCCAACAGTGTTGGCTCTGGGTCACACTTTTCCCTCTGCTCTGTTCTAGCAATACGCTCCCCTGCTGGCCGTGTTCAGTTCCCAAGGCCAGTCAGAGCTTGTCCTCCTGCAGAAGGTTCAGGAGTACTGCTACGACAACATCCACTTCATGAAAGCCTTCCAGAAGATCGTGGTTCTCTTTTATAAAGGTATGGTCCGTACTCTGCCACTGTATCTCTGTCTTTGTTGAAGCTCTGTGAGAACGGAGATGGGTAAGGCAGAGGTCACAAGCCTGTCCTTGTGGGGAACACCACAGATGCTAACTGGGGAAGGTTATGCTTCTGGAGGTTGGCCGTGCAGAAAGAGAGAAGGCATGGCGGTGTGCACTGCATCAGGAACCTTGCTAGTTAGGCACCTGAACACTTCTTACTGGTCAAAAGCTGCCAAAAGACAGGATGAACTGGTTGTTTCTTGGCTATAGTGAATGAGTATAATTGTATAAGATAACTGAGTCTGCTTCTGAATTGAAACAATTAGCTCTAATAACAGTGATTATCAAAATGCTATATATACTGCGTTCAGACCCATTTAGGCGCCATAAGGCTGACTTGAAAATTACTGCAATCATTAGCCTTTCACTTGACATTTCACTTATTTGGCCTTGCTATTCTCCTGTTGTTCTAAGGCAAGGCTATTTTTAAATATTCACATTTACTGTCTCTTCATTGTATTTAGAAGGTTTAGGTTGCCATGACAACTAGCACTAAAAATGACTGTTGAAGGCTCTAAGTGATCTCAGTCTCCATACCTACAGCATGCAGAAGTGATGCTTGGCTGCTTGAGGGCTGAATTGCATAGTTTTATGAGGGGAAAAGGAGCAATTGGGAGATAGATTTCGAACACTGCAAAAGGCCCATTCGAGGTTGTTACACACATAAGTAACAGTAGCATAATATCACATATATAAAGTAATAGGAGCTAAATGCTTGCTTTCCCTTTGTGTTTTTAGAATTGCCTACTGTGTTTTTCTTAGTTTTTTACTAGTATCAATTGAACATATGATGTATTTTAATCCTATTCGCACATGCCCGGTTACCCACTCCTGTGCCCCTCACACTCCTACTGATCCCCTTTATTCCACCCAGCCCCTCCTAGTCTTTCATGTCTTTTTTCTCATTAACCACGTGAGTTTAATTAGGGTAATATACAGCTGCGTCTCTCACACCTGCCCAGCAAGGTTGTCTACTTTGAATAATAACTTTAGACTTTGTATTACAAATTTTTTTACATGATTGCCTGATAGTTATTTTTTAAATGCTTAGTGGTATTTCACTATGAATTTTAATTGGCCATCCAGATTCTTAATATGAATGCATCTTATTCACAAGTGTTTGGGGGTGATATCGGCGTTGCAGAACCATAAGTGTACTGGCTAGTTTTATGTCACCTCAACACTAGCTAGAATCACTTGGAAAAAGGAACCTCAGTTGAGAAAATGCCCCCACCAGTTTGGCTCATGGGCAAGCCTCTGGGGCATTTTCTTAATACAAGTGACTGATGTAGAAGGGCCGAGCTCATTTTGGATGGTGCCACCCCTAGGCTGGTGCTCCTGTATGCTCTAAGTAAGCAGGCTGAGTAAGCCATAGGGAACAAGCCAGTAAGCAGCATTGACTTCCAGATTCCTGCCCTGATTCCTTGGATGATGGACTACAAGTTGTTAGCTGGAATAAACCCCTTCTTCCCCAAGTTGCTTTTGGTTGGTGTTTTCTCACAGCAATTAAAACCTTAACTAAGACAGTGAGGTATTTCGTAATAATTATTTTAGTAAAAGGATATAGTAACCGTGCCATAGAAGTGACTCAATAGATAAAGGAGCTTGCTGCCAAAGGTGACAATTGAAGTTAGATCCTTGGCACCCACGTGGTGGAAGGAGAGAACCAACTCTCGAGTGTTCCTCTGATCACCACATGCGGCTCACTGTAGCATACACACAATAAATAGACTAAATATAATTTGGTTCAAAATTTAAAAATGTAGCAACTGCTAAATCTCTTTTGAGAATATTCATCTTTAGTTCTATTTGGATGTGGAACAAAGATACTAGTGTCTTAAATTCGAGGCTCACCAAACCAAACAAATGTCTCACTAACACTACACCTGGGGGCTCGAGAGGGGGCTCAACAGTTAGGAGCACTGAGTTGCTGGCTGCTCTTCCAGAGGACCCAGATTCAATTCCAGCACCCATATAGTTACTAGCAACTGTTCATGACTCCAGCTCCCTAAGAAAACCAACACCCTTTTCTGGCTTCTTCAGGCACTGTGGGCATATGACATTGAGACATGAATGCAAACAAACCACCAGTCTACATAAATAAAAATAATATAAAGAAGAAAAACCTGGGGGCTGGAGAAGTGGCAACAGATGACAAAAACTAAAACAGACTGACTTACTGGTCTCCAGTCCCAAAGGAATGATGGCCTGAAATTATAAAATCACCCAAATTATAAAAGACTTATTCTAAGACTTTTGTTTGGTTGGTTTGTTGTTTGGTTGGTTAGTTTGGTTCGGTTTCATATGGTTTAAAGAAAAAAAGTGAGCCAGGCAGTGGTAGTGCGTGCCTCTATCTTGAGCACTCTGTGAGATCAGGGCCAGCCTGGGCTACAAGGCAAGTTCCGGATAGCCAGGACTATACAAAGAAACCCTATCTGAAAAGGAAGGCAGGGAGGGAGAGAAGGAAAGGGAAGAGAAAATTATTTTTTGTCTTGTTTCCCTGTATGACACTCCTAATATAAAATCTGGACTTTAGATTTAACTATATAAATAACATATAGTAAAGCTAAGTCGTTCTCAGCCTCTTTGTTGTTTCCTGTGTTTGTCTACTGTCTGTATAATGAATATGTGCTATGCGGCCACTCTCTTGTTCAGTGCTGGAAATTACATAGACAAAGGAGTTCCTGACTTCCTAAATTGCAAGATGGAAGGAAAATATGGCATCTACCCTAAGGGAACACAGTATGCTTGTAATTTTAACAACCTTTCTCCCACTTTTTCTTATTAGGACAAAAATGCTTAATGGCTCTTGCCTGTAAGCTCAGCTTCACAAGGAAGCCGAGGCAGGAGGATTACAAGGTGAGGGCCAGCCTAAGCTAGAGAATAAAACCTTGTCTTAGAAAAATGCTTACTCTGTAGACCAGGCTTGCCGTATACTCACAGAAATCCATCTGCCTCTCTGTCCCCAGTGCTGGCATTAAAGGCATTTGCACCACACCTGCCTTATGTGTATACAGATGCCCTCTAAGGCCAGAAGCATCGGATTCTCATGGAGGAGTATAGGGAGTCAGTCATGAGCCAACTCCTCGTAGGTCCTGGGAACCAAAGGATCTCAGGGGAAAACCAGAAAGCCAGTAGGCACTTACCCACAGCTATTTCTCTAGCCCTCTTAAGCTTTTAATATCCATGTGTGCCTAACTGTCTCAGATAGTTAGTGGCTTTAGTTCATTTTATTATTAATTCCCTAGTGCTAGAAATTTGGTCTAGAAAATAATATTCACTAATGAATGGGGTTCTTAGCTTCTCAGACCTCTCCATTGTACTATTAGGTGATTTTAGCAGACAATATATTTGGTAGGGTTTTGCCAGGCTGTTGGTATCATATCCATCCCTGTCACTGACACATTTTAGTATGTGCATGGCTCCCTCTCTGGGCTGATCAAACAGAAGCGTGGGCCATCTTCAGAAGGCCTGCAAGCACTATCGTGCACAGCAGGTAAAATCAGCTGTCTGGCTCATTCCGTATGCCCCGCATTTATTAATGTGTGGAAAGAATGCAGTTTCCATTTATATATTTGTAAATTTCCCATATTTGTTGTGTCTTACGATGTATTTTTTTATAGCAATAGCAGTTCAGGACAGAGAGGGAGGGGCCAAAAACTGCATATGACTGGGCACACAAGCAGAAAATTCTTGTGTTCCTGGAGGGGGTTCATGATCAAAAGGATCTAGAAAATACTGAAATCTAAATTAGTAGTGTCTTAAAGACAATGGACCGTTTATGAGGTTCTTCCAACCCTAATTAGTGTTCTTGAAAAGTTGCTGCCAAGCCGTCTTGAATAGCAACAAGTTACTTCCTAAGGCCTTAATCATGGGCCTTTTCCCTTTTTGAAAAAATGGGCTTGGACTAGTGGTCCAGGTTATGGGAAGCCGAAAATAGAAGCAACAAAAAGGCTGGAGGGTTGGAATACTTCTGTAGGGTCATGACTGTTATATAGCAAGGTATTACTTATAAATTAATAAATTAGACAGCTTTAATTTGCAAAGTATATAGTACATTAAATAATTATTTTAAGAGGAAAAACGCTTGTTTTCTAAACCAGCCATATGTATTTATTTATTTATTTCATCTGAATGGGCGTTCTGTCTGTATGGCTGTGCACCATGAGTGTGACTGGTTCCTCTGGAAGCCACAGAGGACATCCTGTCCTCTAGGATTGACATAAGAGATGATTATTAACTGCCACATGGGTACTTAGAACTAAATCTGGGTCCTCTGGAAGATCAGCCAAAGCTTCTAACCACTGGCCCCCTCTCCAGTGCCCCCCTTCCCATTTCTTCAATGTAATCCAAGAGCCCTCTCTAAAAGCCAGTTTTTGTAGCGGTTGTTGTTCTTAAAGAAAAGTAAAGTAAAAAACTAAAGGTTTTTGTTATGAAAATGGTACTGATATTTTAAGTGAATGCCATCTTATTCAATAATTTCTGTGATATCTATCAGTCAAAATTATAATTGCAAATATGTCATTAGAAGAATGTGTCAATATTGCATCTGTCAGTACATGTAATAGATTAGAGTCTTCCAGGGGACAAAACCCCAAAAGTCAACCCTGCAGGACCCGGGCAGAGTATGTAGACCGCCATCTTCATATTTCCGCTTACCTTAAGCGCCGTCAGTTCATGGCAGTTAATGATAACGGGGTGCCACTACAATTTTAGATGATAGATACCTAACACTTTTTTTTTGCTGTGCCTTTCTCTAACTGTGGTACAGAGAAGGTACTTGAACGACCCTTTTACAGAGGTCGCATATCAGATATCCTGCACGTCAGATACTTACATTACTATTCAGAATACAATTGTGAACTAGCAATGAAAATAAATTTGATGGTTAGGGATCGCCATGACGGGAGGAACTGTGTTAAAGGGTCACAGCATTGGGGGGGGTGATAATTTAGTGACAGCTAAGGGTGAAAGGTTGGGGGCTGGAGAGATGGCTCAGTGGTTAAGAGCACTGACTGCTCTTTCAGAGGTCCTGAGTTCAATTCCCAGCAACCACATGGTGGCTCACAACCATCTACACTGGGATCCGATGCCCTCTTCTGGTGTGTCTGAAGGTAGCCACAGTGTACTCCTATACATTAAATAAATAAGTCACCTGAGATCAAATTTAAAAAAAAAAAAAAAAGGTAGACGGTTGGGTTATCTAGCGGTCCCACCCCTGAAGGTCTTTGTCTACTTGCTGGCCTCATCCCTGAATCCTCCCTCCATCTTGTCTATTTGCCCGCCATTTCTTCTCAACAAAAAGCAAATCTTAAAAGAAAAAGTAGCCGTTTGGTTGTTGCTCCCCTGTTTCATGAGACCAGGTCCTGTGTGGGCTACTTAGTTTAGCATTCAGTGAGTAGTTGGCATGACTTTGAATCCCTGATTCTTCGACTTCCACCTTCCAACTCCTGGGATTACACGTATGTAACCCATAGCTAAATTTGCATTATAATCAGGTTTCAGTAGAATTTATCAGGTCATGGTTTTCTAAACTGTTGGAATTGTTGATTCATTTGAAAAAAAAAAAAGATTTGGCTTAGTAACCTGCATTGCTGGCACTGTATCCTAACTGATAAGGTGATATCACTCATCCACAAAGCATTTACTAAGCTGATTGTAAGAATATGTGTCTGAGCTGCTTAGAAATGAGCTGGGGAGGGGGTAGGGGGTGTCCAAGAAAGATGCTCTAATGGACGCCAGAGAGGAAGTCAGGTGTCCTCTACCTGGTCTTACCCTGAACCAGAGGTTTATGTTTCTCAATGGCTCTGCTAGGACTCAGCAAGTCACAGCAACCCTGTCTCCCACACGAGTACCCTAGGAGCTGGGGTGATAGGCTTATTCTGGACACAGATCCTTGCTAGGGATCTCAGTTCTTGGCCTCATGAGTCTCCAGAAAATGCTTACAGTTTCTCAGCCACCTCTCCAGAACCGCCCCCACACCCAGAGTTTTTTTTTAAAACGTGACGTTCGTGTGGTAACTTGGCAACCTTGCTTTCTGACCGCAGCCGACGTTCTGAGCGAAGAGGCTATACTGAAGTGGTATAAAGAAGCACATGCCGCCAAAGGCAAAAGCGTCTTTCTTGACCAGATGAAGAAATTTGTGGAGTGGTTACAAAACGCAGAAGAAGGTAACTTCATATAGCAGCCCTGGTGGTCACTGGCCAAATGCTTATTGCTTTATTCTAGGTCCCCCACCCCTCTCCCTCCCCCCTCGGTTTCCTTAAAATTCTCACGGTCTCTTCCTCTGCCTACATCTCAGTGTTCATTTCTGAAGCAAGGTAACATCTTTAAAAGAAAAATAAAAACAAACTCAGATTATCCACTTGCCCACACATGGTGGGATTGGAGGGGGTTTCAGCACCTTCGCCAGGTGAGTCTTGCTGGAGATCGAAGCACAGACTGAAAAGCAGGTCTTAGATGACCCATCGAATCAAAGGCTCCTCGTCCATGAGGAGCATGGACTTACTGCATTGTTAGAAAGCTGGAGTTCACTGGGAAGCAAACGCTGGGGAGGGTTTTTCCATCCGCCCTCATATGTAACTGCTTTGCCTAATTAATACATTGTTAAAAAAAAAAAATCCCAGGTATTGGGATATTATCCATAATCTACCTCATAGCATTGAGCTGCTCATTAGAAGTTCATCCATAATCCTATATAGTACCTGATTTTTTTTTTTCTTTTCCCTTAGAATCGGAATCAGAAGGTGAAGAAAGCTAAATATCTCCAGCACACTGCCTAAAAAACAAAAAACAAACAAAAAAATATCGCCACACTTTCAGTTGGGAATGCTGAAGCGACTGGGGAGGGAAACTTGGCTTCTGTTTGCACCAAGGAAATAAATGATAGGCGAGGCCTCCCCCACTCAGAGGGGAAGGCGGTTTTTTTTTCATTTCTGTTTTGTTTAAAGGGAGCCCTGAGGCATCAGCAATTACACTTGGGACTCTACCTCTCACTGTATGCTAACTAAAGCCATTCAACAAGGGGTCAGGTAGTAACCTGAAGCTCAATACTCAGCAGACCCCTTTTTTAGCTGTATTTTCAGGTACTGTGTGAACGCCCCACTGGTGTCTGTATTCCAGGGCCACTTCAATAGTTGTGTTTCTTCTGCTCGTGTATGTGATTTGACAAACCAGTTTTTTAAAATAAACGGCTTTTTAAAAATCCCTGCGTATATCGTCAGAACGTGTTTTATTTATTAGTATAGCATGTGGTGGGGTGCATGAGAACAGGCCGGGGCATGGAAGTCAAAGGATTCCAGTTCTCTTCGTAAGCACTTAAGCCGTCTCAAGGGCCCCCAGAGGTTGGTTGGTTGGTTGGTTGGTTGGTTGGTTGGTTGGTTGGTTGGTTGGTTGGTTTAGCTGTTTGTTTTTTAACATTACTTCTTACACAGGTGTCATAATTTTTTTTTCCTGTCCAAACTTTAAATGGTTACTTTTCTAATCTATAACAACTACTGTGGCCGAGCATAGTCACTCAAACCTATAACCCCAGTATTATGGGGGTTCAGGGTTACTGCCACATTGAGGCTGGCTTGGGCTACATAATGAGCTTCAGGCTAGCTTAAAGTTCAGTGTAAGACCCTACTTCAAAAATCTAGTGTATGTGTGTGTCTGTGTCTGTGTGTCGGGGGACTTACTATATTCTTTTGGTTATCTTCATGGTAAAATAGAAATGAACCTCAAATATGTGTGTTTACTGCCAGTAGCGCCTCGAAGTTACTAACAGTTGTTAAACAAGTAAACTTACAGCTCCGTTCTGCATAAGCGCCTGGGAGCTGAGAGAAGTGTACAGGCTAAAGGATCTGTTTGTGTTTGTATATATTCCGCTGATTTTTATTCTATGCCCCCTCTCCCCAGAGTCCTGCTCTCAGTGGTAACAATGTAATGCATCTGACCATTTGGTCAGCCTTTACTCTTGAAAACGGGAGTACTCTTGCTGTCGGGACCATGGTAAGGTTGCAGATGACTAATGTATTCCTTAGACAATTGAAACCAAATGAAATGAGGGTGCATGGTTAACTAATGCTCCCCAAGGTCAGGATAAGAAAAAGCTGTCTAACTGTTGAATAAAGTCAGTTTGCTCACTGCTGCTTCAGTTACACCCTCTAGAACAGAACCAAGGGGATGCACGTCTATATGTATGATATAGATATCATAATTTATTAAGTGGGTTTCCAAATAGTAACTAGGGCCAAATCACACTTGAGATGCTGAGAAGCCAGTATTCATCTGTGAGGCTGGGTTGCCAACAGTTGAAGTAGTTCTGGAGCAGCTGTCTGTCACTGAGGGGTGACAGCCAGTAGTCATTTAGTCTACAAGGTGGGTCCAGAATTCCCTGGAGAAATGCCAGCTCTATCAAAGGACTTGGCCGCAGTGCAGCAGCCTTTTGGAATCTGAGCTCCTACAAGAAAATGCTGCCCACAATCAGGGTGGGGCTTCTAATATCAATCAGGACCAGTTTTCAAATGAGGCTCCTACTTAGGTGATTCTAATTTGTAGCAACTTGATATTAAAACTGACCATAATAACTGCCTTGGAGATGATACTATTCTCAAATGTGATTATTCCAGTGTGTGTGTGTGTGTGTGTGTGTGTGTGTGTGAGAGAGAGAGAGAGAGAGAGAGAGAGAGAGAGAGAGAGAGTTTCACCTGCATGTTATCACATGGAGGGCAGGTGTCAGATGCCCTGCAACTGGAACCATGGTCAGCTCTGAGCCACTTGTAGGTGCTTATAATGGAAGCCCAGTCAGTCTGTTGCAAGAGGATCCAGTGCTCTTAACTGATAAGTCATCTCAGTTGCTGTGATATTCTTTTTAAACTGCATTTCTACACGTGCCAGTGGTGCTCAGATAGAGGTCAGAGGACAACAGCAGACAGTCCTCTCCTTTCACCAATGTGGGTCCCAGGGATTGAATTAGGTCACAGGCTTGGTGGCAGGTGTACCCACTGAGCCATCTTGCCCTAGAATCTGATATTTTTAGATAGTCCTTTGAGGGAAAAAAGAAAAGCCAGGAAGAAAATGATTTCTTTCAGATCATCAGTTTACATAAGTCTATTACCTAGCTTCCTTCCCACCTACATGAAAATGAGAAGTGTGAAATTAAATGATAAATTAAATGATAAATCATAGAGCCTGATTAATGTGTTTGTTCTAATAGAAAATGTTTTCATTTCGAAACAACATAGTGGCACGTGCTAATCTCAGCATTCACAAGATAGGCTACGTGGGAAGAAAAGGTAATGAAAAACTAATAATAATAATAATAATAAAATTTGGTCAATTTGACAAATGTGTCAAATTAGTTAGGATGTGTAGCAGGCATGCTTCATACACTTTAAATTCAATCTGTTTCTCCAATATATAGAATTTTAAAAACATTTTGGATATATCAAAGATAAAATATTACATGTTTTATGTTGACTTTTCTACATTTCATATTAGATGTTTCATATTTAATTTTGCATCAGTATTTTAAAATGGTTTCCTTTCGTTTTAGGGGAACATGAGTAAAAAGCTGAGGGCCACTGAAGTGCAGTACGTTTGACTCTCCCTTTCAAAAGCAGCAAAACTGGCAGTTGTCTGAGGTCTTCGCTGATGGTCAATGGCCAAGATGGTACTTCATCTCCCATCTGTATCATCTCACATCTATTGCTGCTTTGTTTGTTTGTTTGTTTCTTTTTTACAATTTATTTAATTTTTTTACATTTTGTGCATTGGTGTTTTGGCTGCATTCATGTCTGAAGGCATCGGATCCCCTGGACCTGGAGTTACGAGCTATCGTAAGCTGCCATGTGGTTGCTGGGAATTGAACCCAGATCCTCTGGAGAGCAGCGAGTGCTCTTAATTGCTGAGCCATCTGTCCAGCTCCCACTTCTTGTTTGTTTGTTTTTAATTCTGAAAATAGCTTTATACAGTCCAAGCAAAAGTTAAAGAAAAAAAAATCCTAAATTCTAGTGTAGGGTATTCTTAGTGTGAACAAGGTCCCTGCCAGAAAAGATAAATAAGAACACGCAGCACTTCTATTTAAAAACTCTCTAGTAGCCTGTAACAAATATGGAAAGTCAGTTACCTTTCCCAAAGCTGATAGTAATTTTGAAGTACTTAGGCATGGAGATGTATATTCTATAGCCAGAACTTAATGAATCCTTAAACTAAAGTTATGTCTTCCTCAGAAACAAGCTTCCAGAGTCTTTTGCTAGGTTGTTTTTTGAGACAGGGTCACACAGAGTTTCCAGTTGGCCTCTGCTCTCTATATCTGAGTCTGACCTTGAACTTCTGTTTGCCCTGCCTTCGCCTCTAAGTACCAGTACCGGAATTACACTCAAACACCAGAACACCAGATGTGTGGAGTCCTAGGGATTAAACCTAGGACCCTGTGCATAGCAGGCGAATGCTTTGTCAGTTGAGCTATCTCCAGCCCTATTTTCCTTTTTAAGGTAGAATTTGAACTAATTATAGAAGTGGTTAGCTTAATTGGCATATAAATTATCCCAATATTTAGCTGTAAGTACACACTTATGATTCATTTCACGGTTTCTTTTGGTTTTTACCTGGGAGTGGCTTTGCCCCTAGCCTAGGCTCTCCTGTAGCTACAGTGTAACAGTTGGCTGGGGCTGCCATCCTCTGGAGGCTGCAGGAGCTGCTTCTAAGCTGACTATTTGGGATGCCTCAGCTGCCCCTTCTCTTAATCCAGAGCCTCCTTTGGGGCTCTGATGCCCTCAGAGCATTAGCTGGCTTCCTGCATCTTTGAGTAATCATAGGGGGAGCCTAAGAAAGAAGACAAGCTTTAATAACTCAACTGGAAATGACAGCATCTGTTCTCTGTTCTTCAAGGCCAACCCTATTGAATGTAAAAACCTATACAATGCACTGGGACATAAACAGCAGGATGTAGAGATAATGTAAAGTTATTTGCAAGAGTGACTACTATAGAAAAATAGGCAGACAAAAACAACTTTTAGACATTCAGTCTTTACCTAATGTTCAATAAAAACAGGGCTAGGGTACAGCTTTGTAGAACAGTGATCTAGCTATATGTATATAGATACTATGTAATATTTTATATATGGACATACAGATATAAGGTGATTAAAGCCTGAAAAATTCATAGACCTTTATAACGGCAGCTTTTCTCCACTGGGAAGAACCTGAATGATAAACACCACATTCATATACATGTGGAATCTCTGAGGTTCAATAGACTGAAAAAATGACAGCTAACAATGATTCTACAAATTAAAGAGGTAATCTAACTGAACACAAAAAGTGTGTGAAGGGGGGATAGACTGATGCTCAGTGGTTAAGAGCACTTGCTCTTACAGAGGACCTGGCACACAAGACACAGCTCACAAATTTTTACTTCTTGATGCTTATTTGAATTTCTTATTTAAAAAAAAAAAGCAGCATCTTGATACTTTGAGAAATAGTATGTGTTTATTATTGGAATACATTGGAAAGCCTTGGGAGAAACATGTTGTAATATTTTTACAAATAGGGTTGTTTTGTGTATTGTGGTTGCTTTTAGACAGGATCTTACTATACAGCGGTCTGCCCTAGAACTTGCTAAATAAACCACACTGAGCTTGAATTCACAGGTCAAGAATAGAGTCTGTGAGAATTCTGAGTGCTTGTGAGAAAACTCCAAGAAAACTGACCAGAGTCTTATGGCATCAGTTTCTTTAGAACATGGGATTTGTTTTGGAGTGTGTTTTTGTACCCCTCCCGGCTGGGTACAGCGGACAGGAGTGAGCTTTTTTCAGCTGTTGTTACTTATATGCCTCTACGGAAAAACATGGTTTTTTGCCACGTGCAGCCTGTGCTTGTAATTGTGTACTTTACTCAGGTGACTCTTTGTAGTCCTCTGAGTATCAATTGTCGGGTGCTGTGAATGAAGCTGGCTATCGCATGAGACTTTAGTCCAGTGGTTCTCAGCCGTTTTAATGCAGTTCCTCTTGGTGACTCCAACCATAAAATTATTTTCATTGCACCTTCATAACTGTAATTTTGCTAGTTATAAATCGTACTGTAAATATGTGTGTTTTCTGGTGGTCTTAGACAACCCCTATGTAACTGCTTTAGTTCAACTCATTTTTAGGTCCCACTCTTCACAGTAAACAGACCTACCTACCTTTGCCTCCTGAGTGCTTCAGTTAAAGGTATATGCAACCACTTCCAGCTATAACTATGGTTTTGCTTGATTCTTTAAGAATTAAGTCTATTCTAAATCCTGTCATTAACAGCATTCTGCAATATTTTACCATATAAGTACAGTGTTCTTCAAAACATAAATAGAAGATAAAGAACTACTATTAATAAAAATAGGATATAATCATTCTGTTCTATGTGTGGTATTTTATAACTTGATTTTATACTTAAGTGTTCTTCAATAGTTATTTAAGGGGAAAAAGTGAAACATGTTCTGTCATTAATCAAATGAAGAAACCCAACACAAGCTCATTTAGGTCACCTCCCAGGCCTAGTCCTTCCAGGACAATCATAACATTGACTCCTTAAAGCAATAATTCTACCCTTGTCTGAAATAGATAGTTAGGTAGTGTTAATAATTTGTTATGCCTCCTTTTCCTGGATTTTTTGACACTTCATTTTGCTGCTCTCTATGTCCAGCTATTTTCCGATATATGATTAAATGAACATAATTGCTCTTCCAGCCATAATGGACAGCTCTTTCAACACAAACATGAATCAGGAATGCTGTTGTGTTTTTTCAACTCTAGGGATTTGATCCCAAAGACTGCTTACTCTAGACAGGTGCCCTACCATGGAGCTACATATAGCCACACCCTTTTCACTTACATTTTTATTACATTTATATAGTTATGAAGAGGAAGCACATGAATCCTATAGTGTATGTGTGGAGGTCTCAGGACACCTTGTGGGTGGAGGTTCTCTTCATTTGCCATGTTGGTCCCTTGGACAAACTCAGGCCACCAGGCTTGGTAGCAAGAGCCTTACATGATGAGCCATTAGCTCATACTTATTTTGAGACCATACTTCTCAGTCAGCTCAGGCTGACTTCCAGCTTTCAATCCTCCTGCCTCAGCCTTCCACCTCCCACTGAAATTACTGTTTTGTTTTTAATAAGCTAGAATGTTCTTTGGGACCGAGTATAATTAGGAGGCATGAGACTGGCTTTCAGAGATAAATTTGGAGCATGTGCTTTCCTTTAGACTAGTCATTACAACAAACAAAACAGCCAAATACAGGGCCTTAGGCCTATAATCTTGACACTCAAATGGCCAAGGCAGGAAGAATCACCAGCCTGAGCTACATGGTGAGTTCCAGTCATATCTACAGAAGACCATCTCAGAGGAGAGGGCAGGGGAAGGGAAGGGAAGAGGAGGGGAAGGCAAGTGGGCAAGGAAGGAAAAAAGGAAGAAAATACTGTTCCTTTCTCTGAAAGGCGTTTTTATGGGTTGTATATGAACACAGCCAACAGTGGAAATGAAAGAAAGCACAGCTTACTGTTGCTTCAGTTGTTTGCGTTTCCTTGGACATTTGCTGCTTGTGAGTGACGGAGCAGATAGAGGAACCTGGATTTTCTTGCCTTGGGCTTGAAGACAGCCCTCTAATTACTTGTTTAGATAATTATTAAGTCACTTAACACTTGGTATTTACTTAATTGTAAAATAAGGGCCTAGAGACGATCCATTCTTGAACAGTGAGTGTGAACCTCAGAAGGCAGCATGCAAAACTGTGCCTCCCATCCTTAGAGCAGAGGTTGATGGGTCAGAGCTCATCAGGCTATGGAGCTGCTCCTCTGGCCTCATCCTGACCTAAGCCTGAGAGTCCGATCCAGTCTGCTTGCTTGGGCTGCAGGGTTTGCTTTCTTTAACAAGGTCTGGGGTGCTGGTAGATTTCTTCTGTGTTCAGTAGTCTCCAAGATCTAACCCTGCCCAGATGTTCTTAAGTCTTTATAGCTTCAACCAAGGAGATTAGGGATGAAGTTATAGTTTCTAGAAAGAGAGCTTGCCAGCAGCACAGGGCGGGGTGGGGGCATCTTAGTTAAGGTTTTATTGTTGTGAAGAGACACCAGGACCAAGGCAACTCTTATAAAAGAAAGCATTTGATTGGGATTGGCTTACAGTTTCAGAGGCTCAGTCCATTATCATCATGGCAAGAAACATGGCAGCCTGCAGAGAGACATGGCGCTGGAAGAGTCAAGAATTCTTTATACATCTTGATCTGAAGCCAGGAAGAGTAAACCTATCTTCTACAGTAGGCAGAACCTGAGCATAGAAGACCTCAAATCCTGCCTACACAGTGACACACTTCTGCCCAGAAGGCCACATTTCCTCCAACATGGCCACATTTCCTAATAGTGCGATTCCCTATGCCAAGCATCCAAATACAGGGAGATTGTAGTTGCAAAATCCTGTTTCTTTATTTGTTTAGCAGTGGCCAGGAGTTGTCAGATAGCCAAGGCTGCCTTTGGACTCATCACCCCTCTGCTGCTGCCTCCAGAATGCTGCCCTTCTGGGACTCCAGGCCTGTGCCACCACAACTGATATTAACTCTGTGTTTGATTGTCATATAGCACAGATCACAGCTTGGCAGGATATTGGCATTCAGTAAATGTCTGAATGAGTAAATGAACAAACGTGGATTAAAAATTCTTTTCTAAAAGATTCAACTTTGGCTTATCCTAATGTATTCCTGTACCTGCTTAAAAGCACTGGGATCACAGCCAGACCACTGCTTAGTGTTTGATTGAGGGAAACAGCTTTACTGTCATGCTGTGAAACAGATTACAGTGTTTGCATCATAGATTTCTAATATAATCCCAACACTGTTTGATATGTTGTGTGTTTCCACCTAATTCTATACCAGCCAACACCCTTGTCATCAACTAAAGTCCCCAGTTTACCTCCTATACCCTAAAGCAGGCGGAACCCATCACTGGCTTGGTCAGTGGCTCTCCATAGTGCACAGGAAATCATCTGGAGGGCCTATAGGTATAAATGGCTGACAAGAGCCCCATGGTTTCTGACATAGAAAGCCTTGCCTAACTAACAACTTCTCAAATAATGCTACTGCTTCTGGTCTACTGACCATATGCTGAGAACCACTGGGATAGATCCTTCCTAATCCTTTACTGGAAAACCACACTGAAACAACCCTGTCCCCCAGGAATGAGACCTTGATTTGAACAGCTCAAAGGCAATTGATGTTGGGAAGAGAGCTCAGTAGTAAAGGCCCTTACCACTGAAGCCTGATTTGAATCCCACGATAGGAGATCCCATTCTCAATAGTTGTTTTCTGACCTCCACACTCAAACTATTGAAACACACACACACACACACACACACACACAGAAAATATAATAAATTTTAATTGTTTTAAAGACTATTTCATAGTTTCTAATTTAGCTTTTCCAAATTTCTTCTCAGGGTGGTAGGAGATTGCTCTATATCCCAGGTTGGCCTCCAGCTTTAGAACAGTCAGCCTCAGCCTCCTGTACCATTTGTCTGTCTCTAAAATAATCTTAAGAACAGAGTTGGAAATATCTCAACTTCTTACAAACTGCAAAATCCTTTGAGTATATCCTAGTTCCACTGTCAGCATTCTCTTTCCCCCATTAGCAAAGAAACTCTGCATTTGCTAAGGATAGGTCCCAAATGGGCAGCATCAGATTCTCCTGGAAACTAGCTAAAATGCAGGCCTCCTGAATTCACTACAGACTTCTCAGCCAGTCTCAGGCTCTCCTGGACTGTGAGGCATGATTGGCTTGAACACAAAGCCTCGGATGTCAACCCATCTTGGACTCATCCCTAAAAGGGCAGAAGAGTAGAGATAGGCTCAGGCATTGGTACAAGGTGAGGAACTGGGGAGATGGTATATTTCACTTTCCTGGTAAAAAAACAAAGGACAGACTGAAGGAGAAAGACATGGCAATACAAGAAACGTTTCTGGTGAGAAGGTGACCTGGCATTTTTTAGTAGCTCTTACCTGACGTCAGATAATAGATGTCAGTGTCCTGTGGCTGTATGACTCAGCCTGAGCTGCAGAAATAGCTGCTAGCTGTTATGAACTCGTCTGCAATATGTGGGAACACCTTACAAAAGCTGTTTTTCTCAGCTTTTTAATTCTTTTTTTTTATAATTATTAATCATTCCATTCGTTTACATCTCAAGTGATATCCCACTTCCCGGTTACCCCTCCACAAGCACCCCCTCCCATCCTGGCTTTTCAGTCTTAGGGTGATTCTACACTGTTTTGGTTTTCTCATTGCTTACAGAATTTAGTTAAGGGTCCTGTCAGGGAAATGTTGAAGTAAGTTGTCCAGAGTTATGCAAGGTCAAGACTTCCTCGTAACTAACCCTCTAAGCCCAGATGGGTGTCTTAGGGTTGTTGTGAAGAGGCACCATGACAAACATTTAATTGGTGCGGGCTTGCAGTTTCAGAGGTTTAGTCCATTATCATCATAGCAGGAAACATAGTGGAATGCAGGCAGACACGGTGCTGGAGAGGGAGCTAAGAGTCCTGCATCTTGATCCGAAGGTAGCCAGGAGATAATGGCGTCCTCAGGCAGCTAGGAGGAAGGTCTCTTCTGCAATGGGTGGAGCCTGAGCATAGGAGGAGACTTCCAGACGTCTGCCCCATAGTGACGCACTTCCTCCAAAGCTTTTTAATTTATATTGAGCAAGAAAATAAAATATTCAGGGTCTTTCATTCTTCTCTCTCTCTCTCTCTCTCTCTCTCTCTCTCTCTCTCTCTCTCTCTCTCTCTCTCCCCTACCCATTATACTCAACCATCACTCATAACAGCAGATTTTCAAATTTTGGTGACTCTTTGATGAAGTACAGCAGAACTATGGAATCACGCTCACTGTTCACTTGAGCTGATGTTCAGCTCGCTTTCTGCATCCTGAGACTACCTGTCCAGGGAGTAATGCCATCCAGGTTGGGTTGGGAACCTCGTATGTCAGTAGTCAATTAAGACAATTCCCAAAAGACATTGCAATGAACTAATTTGAGCTGGGCAATTTGTCTATTGCGGTTTTCTCTCAGATGATTTTAGGCTATGCTGAGTTGCCAAAGCTGAGAAGGACAGGTGTGGTGTGGTATAAATATCACTGAGACCTTGGTGAGTGATAACGTCCTGAGATTAAACACCTATAGTGAGTTGTTATTGATTTGCCTACTTATAGCGTTAATGGACAAAATATGTTTCTATGATTTTAAACCATTGGATTTAAATCTACAAACTTGCAGTTCTTATTTGGTGCTATCTCTGTATTTACTCATCCATCTCCTTTCCTGCCTTCTCTTAAATTACCTGAGGATTTTTCAGACTTCCATTTTAGGCTTGGGTGGTAGCACACATCTATAATCTTAGCACCAAACAGGCTGAACCAAGAGGATCTAGTTCTAGGCCAGACAAAGTTACAGAGTGAATTTGAGGCCAGATTGCTACATAGTGAGACAACATCTCAAAATAAAAATAACAGCAATAGTAATGATACTACCAATAATTACAATTTATCCATTGTCTTTACCTACTTTATATTACCTTTGTCATGGAGTGACAGCAATGCAAGATGGCAGCCACCACAGGTTCGGGAGTAAAAGTCCCTTGAAATTTCCGACTGTTGGAAGAACTGGAAGAAGGTCAGAAAAGGGTTGGCAACGGCACAGTTAGCTGGGGTCTGGAGGTCAACGAGGACATGACACTTACAAGGTTAGCTGGGGTCTGGAGGACGATGAGGACATGACACTTACAAGATGGACAGACATGATAATTGGGCTTCCACGAACAATTTATGAAAACCAAATATACAGCCTTAAACTAGAATGAGGGCCTAAGTATCCAGAAGCACCCCTGTCTGTAAGATTTGTAACAAGGGTCAATATGAGCTGCTTGAGCAGTTCCAATGGAGGGGTGGATCCAAGAGCCACGGCAGTGCTGGCAAAGTGGCAGAATTCCCACAGCATCAAAGTCACCCTGCAGGAACTGCGGCGCCATGTCAAAAGAGAACATGAAGCTGCCACAGCCACCAGATTGCAGTATTACAGCAATTAGTCACCAAGACCCCGCCTCCCCTCCCCATCCAACCCAAATCTTCATTTTCCACAGTAGTGACTTTTCTAGATACATCTGTAGACCTCAAAGTACTGGAGAGGAAGCCCCACTTAGACTTCATCCTGAGACACTGTTCTGATACTAACTTCTTGGCCATTTGAAATACCTAAGTTGTGCTGTGTAACATCATCTGTCCAGTGTAACTGCTGTCTGCATGGTTGAACTTCTAGCACCCAGAAGGTGTGTTGAAATCGGTTTCCTTTGGGAGCGGTGGGCACAGTTAACGCAACTGTGGACAGACACATCACACAATCACCTGCTGCTGGCACTTGGCCTGGGTCTGCCTTTGCCCGCCCCGCCCTCTGCCACAGCTGTGTGGTGGCCCTTAGAATAGATGGGAAGGCTTCAGGTAGCAGCCGTGGGACTGACTACTGCTGGGCTTGGAGCGTTTTGGCTGCACCCCTTCTTTCTTAAGTCTTAAGTGATGCCCCATCCAAGCCATGGTCCCCACTCCTCCACTCCCACCCTTGGCCAAAGCTTAGATTGTAACCCTCCCCTCCCTCTGAAATTGGCCGCAGGTGAGGAATTCAGGACTTCCGGTCTCCCCACCTTTATCAAGGGGTGCTGCTTTCCCCTCCTCAACTCCCTTGTTGCCCATTACCACCCAACACTTGCTGTGGCCAGAAGCCATCAGGTGAGGTTGGAAGAGACCAGCTTCCCTCACTTAGCTCCGGACCACACTCGTTCACCTGCCAGCAGCCTGGGAAGGGAGCACCAGCATCAGCCCTTGAGCCATGCAGCGAGTCCTCAGTGCACAGGGTTTTGAGTTGGTTCCTTTTCCCATAATTGCTTTGAAGAGGTTTGAACAGGCCTCTCGAGTCACCCTGACACCCATCAGGTCTGATACAAAGCCTGACAGCTGGACCACAAGGCCCTGACCCTGCAGACTCAGGTTTCAGTGTTGCTCTTCAGACCCTCGCAGGGACCGGGAGGAACTCTGTGTCACCATGTTTGCAGATCATTTGCAGATCAGTGGGCCTGGCCTCCTGGCTCATTGCCACGTTCCCCACTCTGTTCAGAACCACTAAATGTTGAAATGTGGATGCATACCGAAATAAAGGCAATTCGTCATGTTGAAAAAAGAATTACCTTTGTCATGATCACCCTAAGGATTACCACATACAATTTTAAATTATAAGTAGAGTTATTATTGTAAGGCCTTGCATGAGACATGAGTGCCTGATACATGTATGTCTAGCCTCTCAAATCTTTTATAAAGGTCATATCCTTTCTGTATTTTATTCTTGTGTATACTTAGCTAGTTAGACATGATGGGACTATGGGTCTATCTTTTGACAAATAAGACTTTCGAACAATTTCAGGGTTATTTTATCCTAATGTTTGTCATACAATAATTTTGATCATGATTTCCCTTTTAAGATCCTGTCCACCTCCTTACCCAACCCACTTCTCTCTCAGTCTCTCTGTCTCTGTTCTTGCAAAAAAAAAAGATCTGAGCAAACAATCAGTAAAGTAAAAAATGCCAAAACAAAACAAAAACCATGGAGTTCCTTTAATGCTAGACAACTAACTACTCCTGGAGGGCATATCCTGTGACACTCCACAGGAGAAAATTGATTTTTTTTTTCCCTTTGCAAATAGCTTCCTGGCTAACGGTGGAACTTTCTGTTCACTTCCCCCTTTCAGTGCTGGGATTCTGTCTGTTTTGAACCTGTAAAGGTCCTGTGTGTGCTGCCACAGTCCCTGTCAGTTCATGTATGCATCAGTCCTGTTCTGTCTGGAAAGACACTGATTCTTTGGAGTCATCTGCCACCTCTGGCTCTTACAATTTTTCCACCAGGAATTTTTGATATCGATTCCTGAGCTTTGAGGGAAGAGCTTTGAAGATGTCCCATTTATGACTGGTGCTTCAAAGTTCCTCACTCTCTGTACATTGTCCAGTTG
This sequence comes from Uromys caudimaculatus, assembly GCA_028551405.1. Taxonomy (NCBI): domain Eukaryota; kingdom Metazoa; phylum Chordata; class Mammalia; order Rodentia; family Muridae; genus Uromys; species Uromys caudimaculatus. The sequence goes on along the minus strand of CM052705.1, from coordinate 46,161,168 downwards.
TAAGTCTCTTTGCTAATTCCCGTGTACTGGAAGAAGCTTCTTTAATGAAGGTTGAGTGATGCACTTACTTGTGGGTATAACAGCATGTCATTAGGAGTTGTTTTATTGCTGTGTTCTTTTAGCCCAGTGATAGTAATAGGTTTTCTCCTAGACCCATGACCTATCCAGTCTCAGGTTCTTGGCCACTTTAGCAATGTCCTTATGGGTTCCATCTCAAGTAGTGGTTGGTTACTCCCATAAGATGTGTGCCACTATCCCACCAGTATACCTTCGAGGTAGGTCTCTGCTGTAGGTCATAGGATCTGTAGCTGGGCAAAATGATCACCTCTCTCCTCCAAAGCATGTAGAGTTCCTTTCAGCACCATGGCCACTAGTGGATTGGAGCAAAGATTTTAGTTGGGCACCAGTTCAGCTTCTTCATGTCCAGTGGCATAAGTAATTGTTCTACTCAGCAATAGGACCTTATCATCAGGTTATCAAGGGAAACAAATAGCCTTGGCAATAGGCTGTGATGGGGTTTCCAATGAATCAACTTGACCAACAACTCAGCAGGATGTAACTCATTCCTGGTACTGGAGGTTTTACTTAATGCTGTAAGATGTTTCCATGGGGCATTCTCTCCCTGATTATTTGGTGACTCCGTTTACATGTCTTTTATATTTGTATATATTTTAGGAAGGCTCTACAATAGTAGGTTTTCGTATGGTTTTTCAAAAGACCTTTAATGTTAGTTGTTCTTCCCTGACTCCCTTCTTTTATCCTGCTCTCCCCTCCCCTTTGCATTAAATTCTCCTAGCTATCTCGCAGCTTCTTAGTATTCAGTGGAGTACACAGAAAACACTTATAAGCCCCTGACCACTAGAAAAGAGTCCCTCAAGCTAAATGTTTATGTCTTACTAGAATTTAAATGCTGTGTTGCCCCTTTCTCTTCATTGGTCCATTGTGAAAATATCTTTGAGAGCAGGACTAATGACCTCCAGAACAAAACTGAGATGCTGGAAGGGGAATCTGATTTTGACTGCAGCAGTACCTTCCATGCAGAAAGTGGCTGCTGGGCTCTAAGTGGTTTCCTGAGCAGCCTTGTCACTGAAGTGTGGCTAGGTTTCACAGCTAGAGGCTGCCTGCTTTTCTTAGAAGTTGTATTCTCACATGAGTTCTCTGCACTTTTCCTGGGCACCCGTAATGTTCACATTTTCGGTTTAAAGTGAACCTGAACAGAGCCTGAGCAGCTACAGAGAGACCAAGAGGAAGGCTTGGTACTGAAAAGATGAAGTGCTGGCTCCAGGGATCACCTAGTTCAGTCTGAACCAAACAACAGACTTAGAACTCTATGTGAAAGTTTCCAAAAACCAGCGGTTCATGTTGGCATAAATGCAACATCATTTAGATAACTCATTTTCTATTTCTGTTTTTGAAAACTCAGGTAATTAATCTGAAATGTCCCACATAATAACCAAGTAAGGAATGCAGTCTAATAGTGTCTGTTTAGACACACTAACTACTTTCCCTCTTTGGCACTCTTATGAAAGTGAATTAAAAGTGAAACCTGGGCCAGAAGAGATGGCTCAGCTGGTACCGGCTCTAGCCATGCAAGCATGACAATCTGAATTCAACCCCAGAGCCCATGTTAAAAACCAACACAGTACCCATCTCAGCAGGAGCCCATGTGAAAACCAATGCTGTACTCGGCAAGGTGGGAAATAAAAACCAACTCCTAAAGGCGGTTTTTTAACACATAAAATATAAAGAAACAATTTGAAAACAGGATGGGGGGCGGGGCAGGCATAGTGTAGGACACCTTTAATCCCAGTACAGCGGAGGCAGGCAGATCTCCGTGAGATCTAGCACAGTTATAAGGTAAGGTCCTGCTCAAAAATAAGTAAATAAAATACAATTCAAAATTGGGGGGGGGGGGCTGGGAATATTAATTAAAATCTCAGCAATCAAAAGCACTTGTTGATCTTGCTGAGGACCTGGGTTTGGATCCCAGCACATATATGGCAGCTTACAACAGTCTGTAATCACGGTACATCATACTTGTGGAGCACAGACATACATGCAAGCAAAACATACATACATACATGCACATACACACACACACACTATACATATATATATACACACACACACATACACACACACACACACACATACACACTCACACAAACACACATATAAATCTTTTTAAACTTTTTGAAGAAAATCTTGTAGGCTGGGCAGTGACTCAAGGGTAAAGCATAAAACACTTACCACTTTTCAATCCCCACAAACCAGATGAGGTCAGGCATAAAAACACACATCCACACACATCTGCAATCCTGGTGCTCTAAGAGCAGGTCGGGAGGTAGAGAGAGCATCTCTGCATCCACGAAAATAAACAGTAAGAGACCCTGTCTCAAACAAGGTAGGAAACAAGGACTGACACCAGTCACATATATACATCATACACACAACAAAAATAAATATTTTAAAAGAAAAACTTTATTCCTACTCAGTGGTAGGGTGCTTTTTCCTAGCCTGCACAAGGCCCTTGAAATCTACAAAACTTAAATAATAATAATAATAATAATAATAATAATAATAATATAGTTAACTAAATAAAAAGAAAAACAGGATGCCTTCAAGAATGGCCAAGGAAACAAAACCAGTTACATTTAACTTTAACCAAATAAATACCTACATTTTTAAAACATTAAATAACTACAGTCATATAACTTGGGACTTTGTAAACAAATCTACTGTATAACTAAGTGGTGTTTGGTTGTTAGTTTATTTGCTTTGTTTTGTTTTTTGTTTTATCTCTGTGACATTTCTATGTTGGAGCCAATGATCTCTTTCTGGATTGGGTCCTCCAATACATAAATCATTCTTTGCTCTAATAAGTAATCCTTTATTGTGTCTTGCTTTATCTTTTAAACACACTGAAAAAGAATTTTTAAATTAAAATTATTTTTAATTTATTTAGAATGGCCGGGTATTGCACACATATGTAATCCCGGCATTCCAGAGGCTGAGGCAAGAGGATCACCACAAACTCAAGGACCACCTGGGCTATGTGTACCAAAACCTTTGCTCAAAAAGTCTCACAAGCTAGTGGTTGAGTGTGCTTCCTATGGAAAATAAGGACTTGAGTTTATATCCTGGCACCTATATAGCAAGCCACGTACGCTCCTGTACATATGTGAAACCCCAAGACTGTGGGGATAAAACAAGACAACCATGGAGGGTTACTGGCTGCCAATCTTGCCAAAAAAATCAAGCTCCAGTCTTAGGGTGAAGCCTTGTCCCAAAAGAAGGAAGTGCACAGACCACACCTACATAAACATGTGTACATACAACATACACCACACATACATACACATGTGCACAAACAACATACACACAACACATCTTCATACACATTTGCACATACAACACAGACACACCACACCTACATACATGTGTGCACATACAAAACACACATTCACATACAGATACACACACACACACACACACACAAAGAAAAAAATCTTGAATGTAATGGTTAAAGATGGTGCAAGAGACAGAGAGATAGAGACAGAAAGACCAACAGATAGACAGACGCAGACACAGACACAGAAACATAGAGGAAGGGAGTACAGAAGTTCTCCCTACCCCATCATGCTGGCATGAGAGATAGACAAAGGGCTGGAGCTGACGGTACAAATTAGAAACCAATGATTCAAAGATTTTGTTATTTACTTGGATCCTCTGGAAGGAGCATGGCCTAGACAATCCATTTCATACTGTGACTTCCAGAACTGTAAGTGACAGATTGCTATGCCACTTCTGTGGGGATTTGTTCTCACAGTGCCAATAGGAAACTTACTTGACCAAGCTGTGTAATGGAACCATGTGGGTCTTGTTTGTCCAACCTGTGCATTTTTCCTGGGCTATTGCCTTTAGGTGTACCGGTGAATCTGCCATTGTTCAAAGCCCTGCCTGGTGCCCATGGTTACTGCCCTGAAAGGCAGCTGAAGCCACCAGTGAATTGTGTTTCCTAAACGGCCTTGTGCTCAGAAGCTGTTTCTCCTCATGTGACTTACAATGCTGGTTAGAAGGCATATTTGACATTATAGAAACACCCCCACATTAGTGTTAAAGGTAGACAATTTAGAAGAGCATTCAAGAATCACTTGTATTTATACCCAGTTAGTGACAGATCAGTGATCGTGATCAAGAACTTTGAACAGTTCTTGTCATTTCTAATTAATCATTCCTGTAAATTTGAGTAGAATTGACTTACGCTGAATCCTTTGAGTTAGTTCTGGGATTATCACCATAGATTGATATTAAAAATGTTTTCCAAACCATGGAACACTTACTTTCTTTAATTAAATATCGATCCGTGATGTTTTTGGTACAAAGCCCAAATGATGGTTGGCTTACTTCTGCTCCTATGAATGATTAAGAATGTGGTTCCAGCATTTTCCCTCTCTGGGCTGGATTCTCAAACTGCCTTATCCTAGTCTTCATTTTTTTATGGGGGTGGGGAGAACTTCTGTATTCTCTCTATGAGTATAGGGCACTATGACTATAGGACACTCTTGTCTTGAATGAACCAAAGTTTTATACATCACTTGGCTGGATGCCTATAACAGGCCCATGTGTCTGTCCTCTTTCCTAAGACCTATGAGGCTGCTGCAGCCCACCAGCAGGACAAATCCTACTCACCCCATTGCAGAGTCTTTATCAAGTTACCTGTGCAAAGCCATTGAAGGTTACAGAGGCACGGGGTTAGGATGAGAGCATCTCAGGGACACTCATGACACATACAATTATCAAAATGCTAATCAGAATGTAAAGAAGCTTGGTAAAGCAGGTGTGTGCACAGTATGTGTGAAGATTGACCTTTGGTTAAAAAAAAAAAGAGCACACCCATACATACAATAGCTTTATTCATTCACAGCAAATGAAGGCAAAGGAATTATAAGCCATGGGTGCTTGCTTTCAGCTCTGATTAAATTAAAGTTAAAAACTCCTTAAGCAAGGGAGTCCAAAGGAAAACTGAATGTGCTGACTTGACTCTGAGCAGGCAGAGCCCAGGTTAGACATTCCTAACGATTAGTAAGTGAGAAAGATGAGGAGGCTTGCCCCTTATTTAGTTCCCCATCTTCTCAGCCAGTTTACTGGGGCTCCCTCCTGAGGTTTAAATTTTGTATTCCTCACATATGTATTAGCACTGTCTATTATTAGCTGTGTTCTGAGTATTGCTGATCTTAGAATCATTTGCTTTATATGAACCAATATTTGTTTTATAGCTCTGTATTTGTTTGCTTACGGCACGAATGATGTTTGCTGAGGAGGTTGACGTCGTCATCAGTCTTGTGATCTGTGACTGCACTGATCCTGTCATGGTCACTCAGCCAACTGACGACAAAAGTCTGAGTCATTCAAGGCAAGAGTGCCCTATAGTCTTATTCTTTGTAAAGCTTTAATTTGCTAATTCAACACTCACATAACCTGCTCATAACCGTGTCTTGAACTCATAGAGACTCACCTGCTCCCCCTTCCCAAGCTACAATTAAAGGTTCATGCGTGTGTGTGTGTGTGTGTGTGTGTGTGTGTGTGTGTGTGTGTGTGTGTGTGAGAGAGAGAGAGAGAGAGAGAGAGTGTGTGTATGTGTATGTGTATGTGTATGTGTATGTGTATGTGTATGTGTATGTGTGTGTATGTGTGTGCAGGTACCTTCAGAGTCCAGAGGAGGACATGAATCCCTTAGAACTGGAGTTATACAGACATTTGTGAGTCACTTGACATGAGTACTGGGATTGAAATATAGTCTTCATGGCTGGTTAGCAAGTACTCTTAGCTATTGAGCTATCTCTCTAAGCCCACACATAGAAACGTTTTAAGTGCTAAATTTTTCAAAAAAAGTATTGATATTTTTATTTGCGCCATGGTATTTCAGAAGTCCCTCTTCAGCTAACCTAAAATCCTTCAATAGTATACATCATTGGCCTCCAATGAAAGGAATGCCCAAGGTGTAGAGCAACAGGTCAATAGATAACCAACCTGTTCCTGGTCTGCCTCTCAGCTTGGAGACTTGGAAACCCTCACCCCCATGACTCAGTTAACTCAGTATTAATGACCAAACAAAGTTGGTGGCCAACCAATACATCTGGCTGCACTGTACTTTTCCACTAGCTAGCTGTGAACATTCTAAACCCCTATAAAAGCCCTCCCTTCCACCCTGTACTGGCTAGTTTTGTGTGTCAACTTGACACAAGCTGGAGTTATCACAAAGAAAGGAGTTTCAGTTGAGAAAATGCCTCCATGAGATCCAGGTGTAAGGCATTTTCTCAATTAGTGATCAAGGGCAGAGGGTCCCTTGTGGGTGGTACCATCTGTGGGCTGGTAGTCTTGGGTTCTATAAGAAAGCAGGTTGAACAAGCCAGGAGAAGCAAGCAAGCCAGTAAGCAGCATTCCTCCATGGCCTCTGTATCAGCTCCTGATCCTTGACCTGCCTGAGTTCCAGTCCTGACTTCCTTTCGTGATGAACAGCAGCATGGAAGTGTAAGCTCAATAAACCCTTTCCTCCCCAGCTTGCATCTTGGTCATGATGTTTGTGCAGGAATAGAAACCCTGACTAAGACACACCCTCTGCTATCTCTGTTTCCAGCCACCATTGTGTGTCTCAATAAAATCTCTTGTGTTAGGTTTGTTACATGGTGTGACTTTGTGTTATTCCTTGGCTGCTCACTGCCAAGATGCCCTTGGCACAGAAAAAATTCCTTTTTCAAGGCTTAGACTATTAAAATCTTAATATTCTTTTACTTATTAGCAGTTTCAGAAGAGTTAAAATAAAAACAAATCATTTGTAAACTTAAATTAACAATACTGCATTTTTCCTGTACACTTAATTATACTACACTCTTTCCCATCTTTCAATCTGGTTTTGGCAGATATAACCTGGCTACAGATGTTCACAGGGGCCCCTCCTCCCAGCCCACCCACATCCTCTAGGGACAGAGTCTCTTGGTGCATACCCAGAGTTCCTCTGGTTCATTTTGGGAACCCCATTGAGCTTTTCTTTCCCACCTATCTCCAGTTCTTTGTGACTATTCCCACCCATGGAACCTCACTCTAGCAAGAATAGAACCAAATGGGACTGGCAATTAAAAAAAAATCAATGATCCCTAATGAAATTCTGCTATACTCATACACAAGAACCTATCATAATCCTCAGAAATGCAGGCATGGTTCAATATATGTTGGAGACAAAGGCCTTGGCCTTTTGCATATCTGCTGCACGAAAGATCCCGGGTTTGTCTAAGTCTGCTAGCCACAGTGTCTTGGAAGTTGTCCTGTGTTTTATGTTAAAAAGAAAAAAAAATAATAAAAAAAATTGGTTATTGAATTATTTTTAAAAGCAGTCTCTATTGACCATTGTAGTTAAGGGAGCTGATGGCTGTCTCTCCTAGAACAAATAACAAGGTGTTCCTCTCTTTCTTACCATCAAAAAGATTAAAATCTTGTCTGGTCTAAATAAGTAAATGTGTGATTACTTCATTTTTGCTTCTGATTGATTTTAAAAGTATAAAAGCATTCTACATGCCTTGATTATTGAATATTGGCTTATGAATTATTGGGTATTAATTGAAAAAATGTGATTTTGAT
>CM052705.1:46100744-46153030 GCA_028551405.1 Uromys caudimaculatus | reverse complement strand
TTGCCGGCTGGCATGAGTTGGCGCGGACATCGGTGTTAGAGACAAAGGCCTTATTGTCCCAATCTTCGGATGGGCCACGCCTTGTCTTCCTTGTGCTCCCACCTCCCAGATCGGGGCACCTACCACATCATAATATGAGCTCCCTTGCTACAGAGGGCTGCCCGTCCAATGGTCCAGCATACGGGTACGCGATTATGCGTGGGCATTCGAGAGATGTGAGACAAAGCTACTGCAAGGGATGGAGGGTTCGAGTACGACCCGATAATTGCTGGCTTCCCTGAAGGGCATGCCCAGATGCACAGGGGTTGTCATTCCAGAGCCCCTCCTCCAGAAAAAGATGACAGTTATCATGGAGGTTTGGGCCTCTACCCTCTCTCGGATTAATGCCCACCCCTGCTCAGGCAGGGTCTCAACGCTCATATTGTAAATTAAGGGAGGAGTTGTTGGAGACAAAGGCCTTGGCCTTTTGCATATCTGCTGCACGAAAGATCCCAAGTTTGTCTAAGTCTGCTAGCCACAGTGTCTCGGATCACTCAGCAGGTGCCTCCTCTAGGCCCTGACTTTTAGGCTCAGCTTGATTAGCATTTCAAGGTGTTCCGGCTCCAGCAGGCCTCTCCTTGTTTCCTCCCCATTGTTACTGCCCCCAGGTAGGGATTAAACGTCCGGCCCTTAACTCAGGTACAACTATGTCATAATTGATGTCTGGTCGCATTATGGATTCTCCCCGCCCCTGCCATTTCCCGCCCTAATGTGTTTAAAACATTGTACCATTAAAGATTTCTTTTGAGCTTGATCGGATCCCGTCTTGCTCCAACACATTCCTTTGTTTCCTGCTTCTTTCCATTATCAATGGCTTCCTTCCACAGCATTCCCACAGCACGGAGTACCCGCTGGCGGGAACTTCGAACCTAGTAACTGTTACAAATATATTAAAATCAATACATGTAACCTACTACATAAACAAACTAAAAGACAAAAACTCCATGGTCTTCTATCTCATTAGATTCAGAAAAGGCCTTTGACAAAATCCAACATCCCTTCATAATAAAAGTTCTGGGAAGATTAGGGATACAATGGACATACTTTGGCATGATAAAGGTAGTTACAGCAAGCCCATGGACGACGTCAACTTAAATGGAGAGAAACTCAAAGCAATTCCACTAAAATCGGGAACAAGACGAAGTTGTTCACTCTCATCATATCTATTCAATACAGTATTTAAGTCTTAGCTACAGCAATAAGACAACCGAAGGAAATCAAGGGAATTCAAACAGGAAAGGAAGAAGCTAAAGTATCCTCATTTGCAGATAATATGATTTTATACATAAAAAGCCTCAAAAGACTCTACCAGGAAACTTCTACTTCTGATACAGGTATCATTAGCAAAACAGAAGAATACAAAATGAATATACAAAAATTAGTAGCTTTCCTATAGTCAAACGACAAACATACTAGAAAAGAAATCAAGGAAACAATATCTTTCATAATAACCTTTTAAAAAGTCTTGGAATAAGTCTAACCAAGCAAGTAGAGACTTGTCTGTTATCTTCAGAGATCTGTGGGGCTCTGCCTGGCTGGAGTTGTGCTTTCCAAAGTGGAGGGGGAGTTAGATCAAAGTAGTCTCTTTGGGGCCTCAGCTGCTCTGGAGTCAGTGGTGGGTGATGGGCCCTGTGGGCCTCGAGGCGGCTAGAGCCAAGGTCAAGGTCACCAAGCAGGAAGTAACTTTGGTAGGCTTGAGCAGCTTCCAGCAATGAAAGCTTCAGGAGAGAATTCTCTTCCCCAAAGTGATACAGCTCTATAAGACAGTCTCAGGTGGTCTTTGACAAAATAACTCGTGCTTTATTCCTTGTGGACAGGGTCTTATATACATTTTGGGGTAGGTTGGTATCTAAAATTCAGTTGCTTTCTATTGGCTTTGTCTGAGATGTTAGAGATCCCTCACCTGCATGTGGAGGGGCTTCAGGGGTTGCCCCTACATGACTGATTGTCACAGTTCTCTCTCTCCATGGGGTGTTGTGGTCATGTGTTCCGGGACAGGAACTTGGTTGGGAGTAGATGAAACGCCTACTGTTCACAGATATGAGAGTCCCAGGGTTTCTGAATACACTCGACCTTACCAAGTTTTCTGTCTGGTGGCGCAGTCCACTGCCTCACATTTTACAATTAAAAATTTAAAGACACCCAAGAAAGAAACTGAAGAAGACACCAAACTACGGAAAATTTCCCATGCTCACGGATAATTAGGATTGATGTTGTGAAAATGGCCATTGTATCAAAAGCAATCTACAGATTCAGTGCAATCCCTACCAAAACTCTAAAACAATTCTTCACAGAAATCAAAGAAAAAATTGTCAACTTCATATAGAAACACAAAAAACCCAGGGTAGCTAAACACACACACACACACACACACACACACACACACACACACACACACACCCCAAAAACAAAAACAAAAAAACTATCCCAAAACAAACAAACAATAAACAAAACTGCTGGTGGATTTCAAGTTATATTACAAAGCAACAGTAATAAAAACAGCATGGTATTGGCATAGTAGACACATTGATCAATGTATGGAATTAAAGACCCAGATCCAGATGTAATTGCATACATATAAGAACACTTTGTTTTTGACAAAGAAACCAAAATTACACACTGGAGAAAAGCCAGAATCTTGACAGACAAATAATATGAAGAGCAGCATACAGAAGAATGAAAAAAGATCCATATCTCTCACCCTGAACACAACTCAACCCCGAATGGATCAAGGACCTCACTGAAAGACCAAATACCCTGAACCTGATCATTTTTTGGACACTGTATTTGGGAATCCAAGATTCAGTTATACAGACTGGATATTTCCCTATCCTGAGTCTCACTGATCACTGGGCTTCACATGACTCCTTCCCCCACCACCTCTGACAGCAGCTGCACAGATGTTGTTTGTCCTGCTTCATGGACACCTGAATACATCCTCAGTTTTCCTCTTCACTCATAGAAATGTGAAAGCTCATGGTCTGTAGCATTCCTGCCATAGATGTCCAAGTGGAAAAATGTTTCTTCCATACTGTCAAGATATGGGAGGAGTTGTGAGTGCCCATGTGGTCATTTGGTTGTTTTCTGGTATTTTCATATGTGTGTTTGTTTTTTGAGATAGGGCATTATATATCTCAGGCTTGACCCCAAACTCACTAATGCAGCCAAAGATGACCTTGAGCACTTGCTCCTCCTGCTTCTGCTTCCCAAGCACTAGTATTACAAGAGTATGCAAATCCCATGAATTCTTGCTCATTGCTTTGGGAAGTATGGAGATGGCCCCATTTCAGATCCTTCTCCCTCAAGTGTTCTTAGCTCAACTGCCCAGGGCTGGAATTTGCTAGACAGGTGCTCCTATAACCACAGAGCCAGTCTGCTTACCAGAAGGCTGCACAAGATAACTTGATCACCTTTCTTTGGTTAGGGTTGTTGATTAGTTCTTTAAATCTTCTTGTGTCTCAGCCTGATTGTTCTCCTGTGAGCTGATAAAAACACAAACAAAAAACAAAACAAAAAAACTTAGAGATTTGCATTTCCCTGGGCTTTAAATGAGTATCCTTAAATATCAGCATTTTCCTGGCTTTTGATCTCATTAGAGTCCTCATTAGCTGGCAGCTTTGTCTGAAGCTGAAGCCAGACTCAAAAGAACCAAAGAGTGGTCTGAATGCCCCAGAGTCACTGTATGCAAAGCTCCCTACTCTACAAAAGGTTAGTTGCCACTTCTTGGGAAATCATGGGAATGCCCTGAGTGGTACATAAATAATTAAGTAATGACTTTTAATTAAAGCTTTGTAGTGAAAGCAGCTTTGTGCAAAATTAAGTGCTTTTTAATATGTAACTTAGATACCACCTTTTCAACCTGAAGGCATCATCCCCAGAAACTGCACAAATGGTGAATTTTAACAGCTTTGATCTCAGATGACACCAGGGACTCACTTCTGTCTTGCAAATGAATGCTTTGCAAATATTCAGGAATCTGTCAATATTGCAAGTCAGGAAGAGAGCCCCTTATCACCCAACCATGTTGGCATCCTGTTCTTGAACTTCCCACTTTCTATAGTGTGAGTGATGAGTATCAGGTGCTCAGGCCACACAGGATAAGATATATTGTTATAACAAACTGAGGGAAGAAATCAGAATTGTGTACCTCACCGGGAATTCAAAGATGAACAAAGAGCTCTTTTCTGGTTGCTGAAATCAAATTTACATAAACATTTATTTTAAAATATTCAAGATAATTTTGATTAAATGTCTAATTTGCAAGCATTCTACAACAGATGACAAACTGTTCTTGCAGGCAGATGAATAGAACAAATACTGCTGTGGTAGTTAGAATGACAAATGTCCCCATAGGCTCAGACTTTTGGAGACTTGATCCCCGGTTGGTGGTATTTGGGAAGGTTTAGGAAACAAAGACTTGCAGGAGGAAGTATGCCTTCAAAGCACACTGCCTCACCTTTCTTCTGGTTCTTTCTGTAAGCTCTGGATTTGTGTCAAAAGATCTCGCAGCTTTTTGTCCTGCTTTGATACCTCCTTGGCATGATGGAGTCTTCTCCCTTCGGAACTGTAAGCCAAAAGAAACTTTCTTCTGTAAGTTGCTTTTGGACATGATGTTTTATCAAAGCAACAGAAAAGCAATTAATACAGCTGCTAATTATGCACCATGTGGCCAGTGAGAAGGATTAGAGGACAAAGGTGTTAGCCACCAAGACTGATGACCTGGCTTGAGTCCCTATGACCTACTGTCCTCTGGGTCCTATGTGGAGGATGTGGCACGAACATGTTCTCTCCCCCATACAAAATAATAAAATTAAAAATTAAATTTAAAACATAACACAGAGTCCAAGGGTGCCTTGGTATCTCTGGGCATGGATATGTGCTCAGAGTTATAACCGCAACACGCAGGATGCTATGGGTTTCAACAGGTTGTGTTTGAGCCTAATATAGGCTGCAAAAGGCGGGAAATGCTTTAGTATCTAATTTAAAGATCTGTCAAATTTAAAGGATAACAATCAAATACATAGACTTCTATAAATGTGAATTGGTACATATAATTATCATTTCAGTAATTATACTTAATTTTCAATAACAAACAAAAAAGGAATACAATTTCTATTTTTTTTTGTAGATGCAGGTCTATAGAACCACTATATTGCCACTGGCAGCTCTCCTAACTGAGCTAGTTAGTCACTCACATTATGGAGACAACAAATCACTGAAGCCTGATTTCCAGGCATGGTTCTTTCCTTACATGTCCCAGTCATTATCCTTAGTCAAGTGCATAGCGCTCAGTACTAATTCTAAGCTTGTTTGGCATATATAATATTGTTTTAATAAGTTTTATATTTCTTAATGTGTGTGTGTGTGTGTGTGTGTGTGTGTATCAAAGACAAGTTGTGGATGTTGGTTTTCTCCTTCCATAATTTGGGCCCCAGGGATTAAACTCAAGTCTTCAAGCTTGGTGCCTTTACTTGTTTACTACTTCCCCAACCCTCATAGAAAGTTGGGGTTTTTTTTGTTTTGTTTGTTTTTCAATTTCCTTGGAATTTACTATCTCTGAATGTTAAGGCTGACTCTTTGATAGATGTGACTTTCCTAAAGTATATTTATATATGTCATCTCAATTTTTTTCTTTTTAAATAGAAAATTAAAGAAAAAAAATGAACTCAGCAGAAGTTGTGTTTCTTTGGGCTCACAAACTTTGCTAATTAAGATTTGTCTCCAAATTTTCTATCTAGTATTTGGCAAATTATATGGACTGGAACTAACATGTGTTTTACAAAGTATAGATTGGTATTAATCATGTTGATTCAGTAGAATATCAATGGTGACACAGAAGTCTGTAATCTTGTGTTAGGTTTAAGTTCTGTCTTTCCCCACCAATTTCTTTGGAACAAATTTTTCCTTTTTTTAAAAGAGAATTTATTTTGTACCTTTAAAATTATGTGTATTTGTGTGCATCTATGTAGGAATACACTCACATGCATTGAGAAACTTGAAGATACTAGAAGAGGACATCTGGTCCCCAAGAGCTGGAGTTGCCAGGGTAAGGGGTGGGGAGTGGGAAGCCACTTTGACTTGGGTGCTGGGAACCAGGCTCTGGAAGACACCTCATCGTAACCACTCAGTGGGACAACTCTCTAGCCCCTCTTCTGCTCTTATTAATCTAGACTACAGCGATTCTACAGCTATTGCTTTTCCACAAATGTTTCCAAAGCTTCTGGGGTTGTTTGAATAATAGCCCCCATAGACTCATAATTGAATGCTCAGTTAGTGACATTAGAAGGTCTGGTCTTGTTGGAGTAGGTGTGGCCTTGTTGGAGACAGAATGTCATTGGGGTGGGCTTTGGGGTTTCAAATGCCCACACAACAGGCCCAGTGTCTCTCTCTCCTTCTCTTCCTGCTGCCTGCTGATCTGGACGTAGGACTCTCAGCTTCCTCTCCAGAACTATGTCTGCCTGTATTCCACCATGCTTCCTGCCAGGAAGATAATAGACTAAACCTCTGAACTGTAAGCCAGCTCCAATTAAATGTTTTTCTTTATAAGAGTTTCTGGGGGGTGTACCCTTTCAGAGGAGAAGGGGAAGGGGGAGATGAAGAACTCTGGGAAGAATGACCAGGAGTGGGGCAATATTTGGGACATAAATAAATAAAATAATTAAAAAAAAAAAAAACCTGAAAACAAAAGTTGCTGTAAACATAATGTCTCTTCACAGCAATAAAACCCTAAGGTGGCCTCCTTAGGGTTTTATAGTCTTCATTAAAAACTAATTAAGTTCTCACAGCATTGTTGGCACAATTAATGGAATGATCAAAGTTACTTCAAAATACAGATTATTTCTTGTAGATGCACAACTGGCTTGACCTCTCTTCGGGGCTCTTCCTGAACCAGAATGTTGTTCTCTGTGGTAAAGGACTGTTTTGGTGGATCACCCATAAACTATTTCCTGTGAAAAAACTGCTGACTAAAGAGGCTAAATGAACTGAAATATGCATTTTACTTGTAAGATGACTATGGACATTTCAATCACAGCAGCTCATACCTATAATCCTAGACCTAATGGCAATAGTGGGGTTGTTATATGGTGTATTTACTGAGTCACAGAAACACAAGCCAAAAAACAATGACAAAGCCCATGGTATTGAAATAGAGCCCCAGACCTTAGCACACCTGATGGCATGATGAGCAGGCCTTGGAATCCAGCACATAGACAGCAACACCTGCTAAAATGAGAACAAAGACCTAATGCATCAAAGTTCATAGCTCTGGGAAAGTCCATAAATGTACTGACCTTGCTTTTGGGCTTCTGTAGCTCTACTTCTGACTAACTGTTCTTGCTAACTGAGGTTTGTCAACCTAGAAAGTGGTTTATGTGCTTAAAAGCTCACCCTTAGAAAGGCTTAGGATTGCACTCAGGTCCCAACACCTAGTGTAGTTGCTGATTAGTAAAGTCATTCTATCGGTTTGAAGCCATGTCTGAGTAGTCTTCTCTGGTGGGTACCTCACAACAGTATGAGATGCGTGGATGGGTAAGAGTTACAAAAGCTTAGTGGAGTGATTCTTTCTAAAGTTCGTACAGTTTTCTTGAAGAATTCTAGAACCTAGGTAACTATTGACATAGTTAACTAGTTCAAAATGCTGAACCCAAAGATATAGACTGACTTACTCTTCTCTTCTGTATACTATGGCTTCACTACTTTTTTATCACTGATTATCATAAACAATTAGATTGTTGTTTGTTTTACTGTGCTGGATCTCAAACTAAGGATTTTGTAGGTGCTTTACCAGTAACTTATATACCCAGTTCACAGATCACTTTTATCGGTATCTACATGACTGAATTATTCAAAACAAAACAAAAATAATAGAACAAATCCAAGAGGTTCCTGAGCAATGAAGAGTGGACTGCTCTTTGGTTTTTGTCTTGCTTTGCTGGTTTTTCAATACAGGGCTTTTTTGTGTACCCCTGGCTATTGTGGAACTCACTCGGTAGACCAGGATGGCCTCAAACTTAGAAAGTGGATTGCTCTTTGATAACTGGCATATGTCCTTGAGCTAAAACATAACTGGCAGAAGTGTTTTAAATTTCTGTGAGTATCCTCTGGAACATAAATTATTCAACTAGTCAGATCCAGTAAAAATGTTAATTAATTATGTAACGTGATAATAGAGAAGCTTTAGAGATGGCTGTGTGGTGTGCAGCCCCAATGGCTCGAGACTGCGCAGCTAGCTGTTCACGGACTTGGAGACAGAACAGAGGACTCAAGATTAACTATGATTAGTGATTGACTTATGGGCCAGTAAATTGAGGTTCTCTTTTGTAGATTTTCTGTCTAGTTGACAAAGGGTATTAAAACAGCTTCAGAAGGAAGCTTGAGTACAGTATTATTAGTGTTTGGGAGAAATACAGTGGAGCAGGTAAGCTATAAATCTCAGGAACTGCTGAGAGGAGGAAATGAAAGAAAAGGAAGAGAAAATTTGAATTAGAGATCAAGAAAGCAAGCATAGGTGGCAGTGGAGGTCAGCACACAACTTCATGGTGGGAAGAGAGGGAAGGTTTGGAGAGAGAAAGAGAGAGAGAGAGAGAGAGAGAGAGAGAGAGAGAGAGAGAGAGAGAGAGAGCTCAAAATGACAAGGAAAGTGTGCTTAGGATTTTGACTATTATCTGAAACAAAAAGAAAAGTTAAACGTTTTTGAGTTAACCAGGCAAGCTTAGCGGTTCCAGATGGTAGAGTCTCTAAGCAGCTGCACTGAGGGAGGGGCATCTGAAAAGATAGATACATTATCTAATTAAGGTGATAATTATCCTCCCATCTCCTTCATGTGTCTTCCCGTGACTCACATTCCCTGTGGGACGTTCTCTTGGCTAGGTGATAGACAGGCCAAGTTGGATTAACTTTTTATTGTGTTTTTTTTTTAAGACTCATTTATTTTCTGTTTACTAGTGTTTTGTTTGCATTCATGTATGTGCACCATGTGTGTGCTTGGAACTGATTCTGGATCCTTTGCAAGAGCAATTAAGTACTCTTAATCACTGAGCCTTCATTCTAACTCCTGGACTAACTCTTAAGACAGCTGTTCTCAACTTATTGGTTACAGGGGTCACATATCAGATATCCTGCATATCAGATATTTATATTATGATTTATAACAGTATCAAACTCACATAATTTTATGGTTGGGGGGGATCTCCCCAATCTGAGGAATTGTATTGAAGCATCACTGCATGAGGGAGGTTGTCTTAAGGAAAAAGACAATAATATGTAATAAGAGAATCTGTAAGGGAAGATCAGAATATCATTCCTCTACCAAGAGCCAGATGTACTCCAGCCTTTTGACCTGGAGACCTGAGGAAGGGCAGGTGTGATGTTTTGCTTTCTAGTATTAAATAAGATATGAGTTCCACATCTCACCCTGAGGGAAGCATCTGTCCTCTGTGGCCTCCAAGGCTATTAATTTCCATCTAGCCACCTTATTAACATGCCCTGCTCAAGAGATGAGACCCCCAAATAATTTAGCTAATGGGCTAAAATTGGGGCATAGAAAGGTTTAGGATTTCTATTCTTGCTGACTTTCAGCCTTGAAGGATAATCACTGTAAAAATAACTTTTTTTTCCTCAGATGTAATTGTGTGTTGGAGGCTCACTGCTGAAGAAGCTCACTCTTTTGAGTTCTTTTGGAACTCTGGCTGGTTCAGCTCAGAAAATGGCTCAAACTCTTCTCCAAGCTGACAAACTCAATCTGGCTTCTCTCAGATTTTCACTGAATTGCTCTGCTTGGTCAAACTAACTCTGGCAATTCGTTCTAATCTTCTTACTTCTTATTCTCTGGCTTCAGCTGCCTCTGTTGACATGCACTGAGCTGCATGAACTCATGAATGAACTCAGCCCCACTGCACTGTCCTCACTGCATTGACTCCCAGCTGACTTACTCCTAACTAACTGACTCTCTCCCAGCACTGCTCTTAAAAAGCTTCTTTTTCCTATACTGTTCTCCTGAGAGTTGGGCATATCCTATCTCTCACATATTCTGTCAAATCTTTCTCTGATTCATCACTTTACCTGCCCCTCAGTTAGATGTCACTTTCTTTTTTTTTTTTTTTATTTTTAATTTTTATTTTTTGATACTTTATTTACATTTCCAATGTTTCCCCCTTTCTAGGTCTCCTCTTTGGAAACCCCCTATCCCCTCCCCCTCCCCGCCTCTATGAGGGTATTCCACCTCCCACCCACCGGCCCACCCACTCCCGTATTCCCACCTTAATGTTCCCTTTACTGGGGCCTCTAACACCCTCAGGCCCAAGAGCCTCTCCTCCCCCTGATAGCCAACAAGGCCCTCCTCTGCCACATATGTGGTCCGAACCATTGGTCCCTCGATGTGTATTCTTTGGTTGGTGTCACTTTCAAACAAGGTATGTACTAAGGGCATGTCTGTATTCCAGCCAGAGGGATTAAAGTGTGTGACATGTCTGCATTCCAGCCGAATCACACAGACCTGGATCTTTGGATGTGCTCCCTTGCCAGAGCAGCCATGGACTAGAATTCCTCTATGAATCACAAAGACCCAGAAAATCACAGAATGACCATCTAAGTGTGAATCTGATCCAGAAAAAACAAAATCAATAGAATTGCTCTATATAAAGTATTATATTTTATTCTAAATATTATAAAGTATTATGAAGTAATAGAATTTGCTTAGACACTTAATCACATGATGTGGAATTTAGCTAAAAGCACTTGTCTCCCTACCCCAAATACACCAAAAATAAGCAGTCTGTTAACCAAGTCTATTAGAGATAAGGAAAATTTAGGATATTAAGATGTAAATGTCTGTTTACCAGGACTGATCAGCTATTAGGACCATCCTTAAGAAACCTGCTTCTAATAGGCAGCTCAGGATCATAGCCAATATAATGTCCTGGTCTTCCATAAAGCCCCAGTTCTCTTCCTCTGGGGAAAGCATAACTCTGCCAAATGAGCAAGATGATCCTGGGTAAACACTATATGAAAAGAACAATACTGGTGTACTTAAGAAATATTCTGGTTGTGTAAATCTCCTATTTGTCAGACTTGCAGTCTCCTGTTTCAGTTGTTTAAAAGGTAACCTGGGGCTATGACCTAAAAGAGATTTAAGGACGAAAGTGGTTGTGAACTTCATAAGCCAAGGTAGTAAAATCTGCTATTTGAGGCCAGCTCTTCTTTGGGCATTAGAACTAGCCATACAAGTTCTACTAAAGTGCTTTTTCTTTATTATTCTCTAGAAGTGCTGTCTTATTTCTCACTGGGAAGACATATTCTTTTCTATAAATAGATCAACTGTAAATGAGGGTAGATAAAATTAAGATAGAAATTGTATGCAAAAGGTCCAAAGACTAAGAGCATTGTTACTAGGATTATAATTAATAAAACTAGACAAGATCTAGAGCCCCAAACATCTCTGGCATTACTGTCTTCTGACCAAGGCAAAACCAAGGACATATTCTGCTTCTTTCCAAGAACCCTTGTGGAGGTCCATGTTCCTAAGCCTCCTGACCAGTTTCTAGTTCTGGTTTTGATCACTGTCTCTTCCACTGCTCACTCTCTGTGTTTTGCCTTTAGCCTGCACATCAGATCTCTGCTTTAGAATGCCATTGCCACAGTAATTAATCAGGACTCATTGGATAACCAGGGTTTTGTTTAACCAAGACAGACAAGCAAAAATAATTTGTTTGAAAACTTCAGTTCTGTTCCTTCTCAATTAGAATCCTATCCAGAGTTCCTTGTAAATTGATTTCTACAACCTCAACTTGCAGAGAAACAGACCTGAAGGTCTTTATGAACATCAGTCTTACATAGCAAAGCTAATCCAATGACACTGGTAGAAGGAAAAGGGAAGCTCCCATTGGAATCCTTCAGTCGATACAGGCTTCTAGTTTAACTCCTAGTACCTCTGCATCATTCCCAGTGGTACACATTTAGTACTACAAAACAGCCCTAGTCTGAGACTTTATCAGGCCTATTTTCTACTGAGATGGAAGACTACATAATTTTTCCTCGAAATTGTTGGGGGTGCTTTGAGAGAAAAAACTCACAACTCTGCTAGAACATTTAGTGAGTGAACCTAGTTTAGAAAGAGTAGAATGGAGGTATCGTTTAACAGAACTAAAGAAATTCAGTCAGGCAAAGCTATCAGGGCAAATGGGACAAGGGTCTGGTGTTGGGGATGGGAGAGCAGTGTGAGGCTAGACAGTTTAGGCCAAGTGGACAGGGATTCTACGGGGGGAGGGGGGTTCCGTCGGGATACTGAAAGTCTCTAATGGGGTCCAGAACCAACATAATGAGGACAGTTTTCATATAGAGACATTGTGATGGAAGGTAATAGTAAGCTGATCCTGGTAGGTCAAGTAGGATAGTTTGCTAAATTTATTTTTATTTTTACTTACTTACTTGTGTATGAGGTGGGGGAGTGGCATGAGTGTGTCATGGCACCCATGTGGAGGTCAAAGGACAACCTGCCATAGTTGGTTCTTTCCTTCTACCACATGGGCTTCAGGGATCCAGTCCAAGGCTGTTAAGGCTTAGCAGAGAATAGAATGCCATGAACAGCTGAGCCATCTTGCCTGAGGGAGATGTATTCTTAGAGCAAAAGGAGACTACAAGATCTTTTGCAAGTGTCACTTGGAGATGTGGTCTGAAGACTGAATGGATGCTACACAGAAGATGTTCCTGGAGGAATCTTATGACAGCTTCTTAGTCTCATTTGATAAGCTCACTGATAAGCTCACCAAGGGCAAACAGGGCCACACTCAAGAATCCAGCATCAAAACATCACAAGTTATTCTGAAAAATTAAAGAGACCACCTTAAAGAATACATAGCAGGGGATGACATCACCCAAACAAAAAGATCCACATGAAAAGAAAACAGATAATTTCCCAAAGGAAAATTATCCACCACCTGAGTCTTTTGCACATTCTACAGAAAAAGCTACCCACAGTCAGGCTAGCCCCATCGAGGCTAGCCCCAGGGACAGACCAGGAGGACTTAGTTCTCACTTCATCCTTCACTGCTAGTTCAAGCAGAAGAATACGTTCCTCCTAGGTCAGCTGTCAACCTTTGCAAAGGCAACCAATAAAAACTCAAGCGTAAAGAAAAAGCCTTTAATCAATAAATTAGCAACTCAAAGGTCAAAGATAGCAGGTGCCTCAAAGGTCCTGGACTGTTAGCTCCAGTTCTTTTCTGGTTCTTCCTGCCCTCTCACCCAACTCAGGACCCCATACAGATCCTGCTGTTTATTTGTCCGTGGGATTATTCTCTGATTGTCTTTTCCCATTTTCTCACCCTGTTCAGCCACCCTGCCTCTGGCACTTCCTAAAAATGTTTATTTATTTTTAGTTTGTGTGGGCTCTGTTCCAAATCCTGGGTATTAAATAGAAAATAAAATAATTGTGCTCCTTAGACTCAGATATCTGTGTAACATGGCAGAATTTCTTCCTGTTCTCCACCAGTCTACTGCTTTTTCTTTCTCGATTTCTTTTGACTTCTTTGATCTCAGTTAAGTGGAAATAAGAAGTCTCACCGCATACAATTCTCACATTTTTTTCTTCAAAATTCAAACCAAAACAATAACCCTGTTAACTAATAGGGCACAACCCAATCCCAACAACATGCAGATCTGCAATGCTTCCAAGACTGTGATAATTTCAGATACATATAGTGAAGTGACCAGTGGTAATTTATTCAAAGGGCTGAGTAAAGCCAGGTTTACATGCCAGTGCATTTGCTTGGGATCTTATGAATTGAATTTGATAGCAGCTAAAGTTCCCACAGTCACAACCACTCAGCTCTGATCTCTTCACTTCTCTCCTTTGCTTTTGCTATTGACTTAGAATATTTCCCCTTTCTCCTTCCCTAGATTCTTAGAGAATGGTTGGCCATCTTCAATCTTTGTCTGATGCAGCAATATGCAAGAATTGTACATGTTACTCTTTCCTGAATGATACCTCACAACTCTCTGGACTCAGTAGCAAATTTGGGCCAAGATGCCCAATATATTACTTGAAGTAGAAAAAGCCTATCTAAGTATCAACATGGCCATATTGTGTGTGTGTGTGTGTGTGTGTGTGTGTGTGTGTGTGTGTGTGTGTGTGTGTGTAAATACAACCCTGACGGAGCTAATTTAATACTGACTGAAAACTAACATGAGCAAAACAAAAGTATGCTAGAGAAGAATGAGCATGTTGTACATTATCTTTATAGCACGGCTGCTTTATTTATTTATTTTAATAATAAAATTTAATTGTTAGAGAATTTAAGAGAAACATTCCATATAACAGTATAAATCAATACATTACTTCTAATGAACAGTTTACCAACAAGTACCAAAATATAAATTGTGCATAAAATTTTATCTAGTAAATTTATTTCTAGGAATGTATGTTGACAAAAATATGTATGTACTGTGGGATATCTATTACAGTATTATACACAATGGTGAGTTATGAGAAACACATCAAAGTCAACTACAGAAGTAATAAATTATGAAATTACTTGTAGACATTTCTATAATAATTAAAATGATATTTTCTAGGTTAAAACTTTAGAACAATATTATCATTATCTTATAATTTCACATTATAAATATGATGAAAATTAATTAAATCACTTTGTAAAAACATTATGCAATTGGAAATTATTTCTGACAGATTAACTCTTACAGTTTTATAGGCCATTCATTTGTTCTCCTTTGAAATGACAAAAGAAAGTTGACTTCAGTCAAAATAGCACACAACTTAATCTCATAAATCACATGTTTAATGTTAGTTGTTTTCAGTAGGTTTTGAAAACCTTACTACTGTCATACTCAACTAGAAATAAGTTGACAACTCCTGACTAAATTCAGAGAAAATAAATATTAGTCTTCTAAAATATACAGGACTCACCTCCCTAATGTGAACATAAAATTCAAATACCTCCAATGTTCTCCCTTGAAGATATGTTAGCTTCACTCTGAACAAAGAGCAACATTCCTTTGCATTTCCCAAGGCTATTACCCTGAGATTCATCAGATACCTATAACACTTGCTGAAATTACCCCTTAAATATTTCTATTTGACCAGTACAAAGTGTCCTTACTTATCTTTTTTGATAACTTTTGGTTGAAAGTTGATTTTATTCGATATTAGAATGGCTACTCCAGCTTGTTTCTTGGGACCATTTGCTTGGAAAATTGTTTTCCAACTTTTACTCTGAGATAGTGTCTGTCTTTGTAACTGAGGTGCATTTCCTGTATGCAGCAAAATGCTGGGTCCTTTTACGTATCGAGTCTGTTAGTCTATGTCTTTTTATTGGGGAACCTGAGTCCATTGATGTTAAGAGATATTAAGGAAAAGTGATTGTTACTTACTGTTATTTTTGTTGTTAGAGATGATATGATGTTTGTGTGGCTATCTTCTTTTGGGTTTGTTGAAAGATTACTTTCTTGCTTTTTCTAGAGTGTAGTTTCCCTCCTTGTGTTGGTGTTTTCTATTATCCTTTGTAGGGCTGGATTTGTGGAAAGATATTGTGTAAATTTGGTTTTGTCATGGAATATCTTGTTTTCTCCACTGATGGTAATTGAGAGTTTTGCTGGGTATAGTAGCCTGGACTGGCATTTGTGTTCTCTTAGGGTCTGTATGACATCTGCCCAGGATCTTCTAGCTTTCATAGTCTCTGGTGAGAAGTCTGGTTTAATTCTGATAGGTTTGCCTTTATATTTTACTTGACATTTTCCCCTTACTGCTTTTAATAGTCTTTCTTTGTTTAGTGCATTTGATGTTTTGATTATTATGTGACGGGAGGAATTTCTTTTTTGGTCCAGTCTATTTGGAGTTCTGTAGGCTTCTTGTATGTTCATGGGCATCTCTTTCTTTAGGTTAGGAAAGTTTTCTTCTATAATTTTGTTGAAGATATTTACTGGCCCTTTAAGTTGGGAATCTTTGCTCTCTACTAAACCTACTATCCTTAGGTTTGGTCTTCTCATTGTGTCCTGGATTTCCTGGATGTTTTGGGTTAGGGGCTTTTAGCATTTTGCATTTTCTTTGACTGTTGTGTCAATGTTTTCTACAGTATTTTCTGCACCTGAGATTCTCTCTTCTATCTCTTGTATTCTGTTGGTGATGCTTGCATCTATGACTCCTGATCTCTTTCCCAGGTTTTCAAGCTCCCAGATTGTCTCCCTTTGTGATTTCTTTATTGTTTCTGTTTTTAATTTTAGAACCTGGATGGTTTTGTTCAATTCCTTCACCTGTTTCGTTGTGCTTTCCTGTAATTCTTTAAGGGATTTTTGTGTTTCCTCTTTAAGGGCTTCTAGCTGTTTACCTGTGTTGTCCTGTATTTCTTTAAGGGAGTTATTTATGCCCTTTTTAAAGTCCTCTATCATCATCATCATGAGAAGTGATTTTATATCCGAATCTTGCTTTTCCAGTGTGATTGTGTATCCAGGATTTGCTATGGTGGGAGAATTGGGTTCTTCTGATGCCAGGTAACCTTGGTTTCTGTTGCTTATCTTCTTGATCTTGCCTCCTGCCATCTGGTTATCTCTAGTGCTACCTGCCCTCCCTTTATCTGACTAGAGCCTGTCCTTCCTGTGATACTGGTTGTGTCAGAACTCTTCAGTGACCAGCTGTCTCTGGGATCCTGTGATTCTGGGATTCTGTGATCCTGAGATCCTGGGTGTGACAGAGCTCCAGGGAGTCAAGCTGCCTCTGCGACCTTGAGATCCTGTGTGACCAAGCTCCTGGGATCCTGGGATCCTGGGCATGTTAGAGCACCTGGGAGTGGAGCTTCCTCTGGGTTTTGTGGGACTGGCTGAGGAGTTCTTGCCCAAGGTCTGCTCAGGGCACCAACCCAGACTGGAAGGGAGCACAGCTGCTTTTATACATTATGTGTCATTGAGGAAACAGATTTGAAAACAAAATCTTCTCTGAAATCTCCACAAAGGTAACAGGCAAAGAACACACTACTCTTAAGAAAGAATTATCCAGAATGTAACACACAGCATTGGCTATCTTGTAAGAGAATGTGAAGACAAAATCTTATTCTCTCCTATTGGACCTCCCCCATTTGTTTGATGTTGCTATGACAATATCTGAATATGAGAGTCTTTATAGTAGCTAATAGCCTCCCCCCCCCCCAGAGGAAAAAGAAACTTTGTCTCTGGGTAGGTCATCAAGCTGGCAAAATACCAATCTAGTTTTCTCAAAATTTTTTATGCATTTCAAACAGAAAAGAAAGTATTTGCAGCTACAAGTTCAAAGTAAATTTAAAGTAAATAGTATTTGTTTAAAAATGGAAGGGCAAGACATTTTTTAAAAACTGTATTTGTCCTCATATGAGGCACATAGTTTGATTTTAGGAACCAAGATACTACATTGAGTAAAATTTCATTCAACAAATATTTCCCAGCTGATTTGCTCTTTAAGTTAACACCTAGGGGGATACCTGGCTCAACGACCTTAGGAAGGCCCTTAGGAAGGGTCTCACGGAACCACTGGGAAAGACAGGGTTTGTTGATTCATCCAGAAGATTCACTTAGATGGCTTTCATGCCCTTGGCTTTTTGTGTCACACATTCTTGGGCTGGTTTCCTTCAGTGGTCCACCCCAAACCCTACTCTTTCCAAGGAAGGCTGGGAGGTTCACCTGGATCAGACTACTGGTCTTTCCCAGAATCAATGCTGCCGCCAATCAGACCTAAGGCCCATCTTTGCAGATAGAGCAGAATCAACTTCTTCTGAGTTACAAGAGCTGCTTTTGCAGAACTGTTTACTTTTAGCAAGGGAGAAGCTAGTGCAAACAGTTACCTGGACATGAGGTGCACACCCAACACATAACAGCAAACTCGACTACCGGGACCAGACAGCACACCATTTATACACACACAGTGAATCGTAGGAGGTGACAGGAGACAAAGGTGTGCCTCATCTGTATATCTTCTCACAGTGTCATCAGGGTCCCAGCTCATTAGCATGTGCCATGGGTAGAGGTGAATACTGCTCACTATATATGATCCTCTGGAAGACTATAGAGACCCTGGAAATAATTATTTCAGAAAATTTGTTGTGGGAAGTGACTGGACATTGAAGAGAGCAGGTACGAGTTGTCTGTGCTCCTCCCTGTGAGATGATGAGCCTAGGAATCTTTTATTGTATGTTAGCATCAACAGGAACCTGCTGACAGTATGCAACAGCATAAGCAAGAATTTAATTCTGGTTTTGTTTGTTCATGCATGAAATTTTTTAGTCATAATGATTAGATTGTCTTGTTCACAGTATTCTATCTTACTTGGGAAATTGGAGCGCTAGTGTTAGTTTCAAGAGCTTTTTATTGGATTTCATGCTATTAATGTGACAAGAAAAGACATTATTGGTTTTCTGAAATATTTTGTCTTTCTGATGCTATTGTTGTCACTTTTAAGACTATAAATTAATATATAAACCATTTTTCTTATGAAGCTCTGCTGCTGTCATATAATGATCAACACAAATTCTGGGCATAGTTCTGGACATGGGGGTATATACCAGAAAACCTGGCACTTAGAAGATTGAGACAGAAGGATTGCTATGTATACGAGACCAGCCTGATCTATATGAGTTCAAGGACAGCTAGTATTATAAAACTGGACCCTATCTTAGAACAGTTATTACCACCACCACCACCATATTATTGCAAGTGTGCTGGCTATTCTTGGTTATCAATTTGACTACATTTGAAATTGACTGAAACCCAAGCAGCTGGATACACCTGTGAGAATTTTTCTGAATTAAATCATTCAAAGCAAGAAGACCCACCATTAATGCAGATCTTCTGAGATGGGGAAAGCCTCCCTTAATCTGGGCCACTCCTAGTGGCAGCCTGTACTGGCTAGTTTTGTGTGTCAACTTGACACAAGCTGGAGTTATCACAGAGAAAGGAGCTTCAGTTGAGAAAATGCCTCCATGAGATCCAGCGGTAAGGCATTTTCTCAATTAGTGATCAAGGGGGGAGGGCCCCTTGTGAGTGGTACCATCTGTGGGCTGGTGGTCTTGGGGTCTATAAGAAAGCAGCCTGAGCAAGCCAGGGGAAGCAAGCCAGTAAGTAAGGAACATTCCTCCATGGCCTCTGCATCAGCTCCTGCTTCCTGACCTGCTTGAGTTCCAGTCCTGACTTCCTTTGGTGTGGAAGTCAGTGTGGAAGTGTAAGCTGAATTAACCCTTTCCTCCCCAACTTGCATCTTGGTCATGATCTTTGTGCAGGAATAGAAAACCTGACTAAGACAGTCTGCTTCCCTTTCCTCTCAATGGCAAGTTGATTCTTTCCCGTCATTAGAGGCAACCTCAAGATTCTGGCATTTACTGAAGATTAGCTGAGACCTTCAGCCTTGGGGTTGGAAAAACTCCTGGATTGGTGGACTTTCCATTGGTAGACAATTATTGTTGGACTAGCCAGGCCATGGCATACAAGCCACTCAAATAGATCATAGACACATGTGTGTATGTATACATGACATATATATACAAAGATAAGCATATAGTTGTATAGTGAATTTGACAAAGAATTCACTAATGACACAAAGCAAATATCCCACATCATTCTTGTCTTTCTTGACCAGAATCAAATATACTTCCCACTCTGGCCAATTACTTCATAGCAAAATGCAGTAAATAAGTTTATACCACTCAAAGGTAGACTCATCATAGACTTATCCATTTAGATAATCATAAGAAATATGAAAAGATAATAAAAAGATGTGCCTATTCATGAAACAGTGGTATAAATATGAATGGGTAGCCAATCATTTTATGATTGAGTTTAAGGTCTGCTCCACGGAATGGAACTTTTGCTTGGTATTGTGTACCCAGCCATGAACCCATGGCAGGGGAGGTCATAGGCCATAGAGTAAAGCCTATTACTATTATTTTGCTGAGTAGACATAAGATCATTTCTTCTAAATATTTATTATAACCCTATATTAGTGCAGCTCTCAGATGTCATCAGAGAAGCTTCTCTTTGCAGAGGATGTTGGTTAATGCTGAGACACATTCCCGGTCAAAGTTCAGAGACTAAGTAATGGTGAAGGGCTCAGCTATAGATAAGACATCTGTATCGCACTTCCTCCATGCAAGGCTCAGAGAACACCATGGAAGGAGGAGAAAGACTGTAAGATCCAGACATCAGGGTGGACTGACACAAAACAGTGTCTTCTATACCTGATAGGGCCACTGTACTCTTGAATGTATGGCAGCTTTTAGGTGCCTGAACACGACCTGAACAAAAGCAAGCCATTCAAAATTGCAGCATGGGCAAGACCAAGTTCATAAGACCCCACTTCTAGCTAGGTTTCATAATTTATTAAGGCTTGTAGCAGTTGATGGCTGTTGGGGAAATGAGAATTAGTTTTCTTCAGGGGTATGGCCCCTGATCAGCTGCTCATACTCAAGTGGATGGCCTCACAAGCATGTGCATACAGGCAGAACTAATTAGACTCAGTGAGGTAGGAATTTCTTTTTAAGTACATGAAGTTGGGCATGGTGGTGCATGCCTTTAATAGCAGCACCCGGGAAGCTGAAGCATAAGGAAGTTTAAGTCCTGGTGGTCTACATAGAGAATTTCAGGCTAGTTACAGTTCCACAGTGAGACCCTATCTTAAACAAACAAACAAACAAAAGACTTGAAATTGTGAAAATGGGAGCGGGAGAGGGGCACAGTTAGGGGGGGAAGACCTGAAAGGAGTTGGAAGAGGGCAGTGAAGGTAGAGATGATCAAATATATTGTGTACATGTGTGTACTTGTGGGAAGTTCTCATAGAATAAGTATGTGTAAAAAAAAATGTAAACTAAAAGATTATCAAAGGAAAAGGCACATACTGAAAGATCTGGAATAGGCAGGTAAGAGTGTCTAGGTGTCTCCTCCCAGTGGGGTCCCAGGGAATACACATATTTCTCCTAGCAAACTACAAGCGGCTCATCCTAGCTGTGACAGCTAGCATCTTGCTGGAGCTCACTTGTATATCCTGCCAGCACCACTAGGATAACCACAGCTGTTCAGATTCTTATCCCTTCTCTCACCAGAGCAGTAGGCATCGTCCATAAATACAGCATGGCCCAAGACTTCAGGTATGCAAAACATTTCACAGTTATTTGGGTGGAAGACTCCAAGGGAGCTGGCCTAATGCCCGCTTCAGCTTCAAGCAGGTCTTCCTTTTGAAATGTGGGGTTCAAGCAGCTGAAGCCTGCTGAGTCAGGGAACGGGATCTGGAGTTGGAATATAGCAGTTCTGTGGGGCAGCCAGTGATAGGTGCTGCAAGGCTCAGGCTAGTCTTAGCTTCACCATCTTTAAAACAGTTAGAAGCCCGTACTGCTCTCATGGAAGAAAAGTAAAAGCAAGCAGCCGGGTGGGGTGGCCCACACCTGTCACCTTAGCACTTGGCATGATGATTTCATGGCCAATTTGAGCTACACATCAAGGCCCTGTCAAAAACAACAACAACAACAACAACAGCGAGAACACCCCCCCACACACACACACACAATCTGCTTTGGCTATAGCTCAAAAAAAACAAACAAGCAAATAAAGAGAAGGAAGGCATGTAAATGAGTTTCATAATTTACTCAAATGATTATGGTTAAGTCAGTAATACACATTGGCCAATTTAGATATTTAAATATTGTGTTTATTCAGTAAATATTCATTAGCTACCTAAAACTTGGTGGGACTAGAAGAGAACAAAATGTTTAAGCATGCAAATACACTTTTACTCCTTCGTGGAATTTTGTAGATTTTTTTAAATGGTAGTGCGAGAGAGACAGCATCTGGGAGTCGATGGGCTGAGGTGATGATGAGGCTGGCAGGTGCAGTGGAGTGACAGGCATGACCAGGCAACTGCTCAGTACCCATTATTCCATCCAAGGTTTTTTTTTTGTTGTTGTTGTTGGTGGTGGTTTTTTTGTTTGTTTTTTGTTTTGTTTTTGTCTTTTGTTTTGTTTTGGTAATAGTGGTATTTGTTTTGTCTCACTTTGTAGCCAAGTCTTGCCTGGACTGTTCCTATATTGGCCAGGTTAGTTTGAACTCCCTGGATGCACAGGCTTTCTGAGTACTTAGGATTATATTTCTATATCACCACACTGTGCTGATTCTAGCCCCGGGATTCATTCTACTCAAGGTGCAGCAAATAGACATTTTATGGATTTATTCTTTCCAGTGTTTAGGGTTGAGCCAGAGCTTTACAGATGCTGGGTAATAACTGTACTACCGAGCCACACACCCCGGCCCTGACAGACCACTCTTGAGTGGAGGGACAGGAGCATGTGTATGTCCTCCAGGTCCCCTCCACTGTGTGGTGAGATAGATACTCCTTGGGGTGCTGGTAGGCACATGGAGGACAGCTGTTCAGGCACAATTTCTTATGTGCTTGAGTAAATGTTTGCACTATTTCAACTGTACAGTATCAGGGTCAAATTTACTACTAAAGTATGGTTTACCACGTCTGATTGGTATGCTGCCTATCACAGACCTAGAAGTTGGCAAGGATTAGACTAGCCAAGGATTTAGACTAATTAAACATATATCAATGCTATTAGATCAAAGAGTAATAGAAGGTCAGTAGGAAAAGAGTTTGAACTTTGAAAAGCTTTGTATATCATATTAAGAAACTTTTATGACGGCAAACTCGTTGAGGATTTTAAATTAGAATGGCAATCAGGATGAATTTTACCTCAAAGTGATTTTTTTTTTTTTGATCCAGAGTAGGGAATAAATGGGAAGAAATTAAAATCTTATCTAAGGAATATAGCTACTCAGGCTGGAGGTGGAGGGCAGCAGGCAGCCAAAGAGTCTAAGCAAGTCTCTTACAAGGTCTCAGAGGAGTTCTACAAAGGTGTTTCCATAGTCCAATGTTTTGTGAACATTTAAAAGTATTGAGAAGGCTAGGCTGACTCCATGTCAGGCTTCAAATTGGCAGTTCAGAAGACTAGGCCTAAGAACTGGGCAAGTCCAGGCAAGCCCAGATTAAGTCAGTTACTAGAAAAAAAATCCCAGGCATCAGGCAGCTAGTCAGAAACTGCCCTGCCATCAGAAGCTGCCCCGCCACCTGGCCTGCAGCAAGGGCAGTGGGGCAGCAACAGTTCCCAGCTCCTATACCTCAGTCATGGCTCTGGAATGTCCCTAGAGATTGAGCAAGATAAAGGTCACCTACCCCCAGAATCCCCTAATGTGCTTTCAATTCGGCCTTCAAGCTCACTTGGTTGTCTCCATCTTGGAATGGGAGACGCCAGCATGCTGGACTTCTGTAGAATAAAACACTCTTTGCTTTTACATACTATTTGAGTCCAGAGTATCATTCTTCAGTGAATCATGGACCCTTACAGTATAAGGTTGTGTGTGTGTGTGTGTGTGTGTGTGTGTGTGTGTATGTTTGCGTGTTAGAAGCAGTTGTGGAAGCCAGAAAGAGAAAATTGAGTGTCCTATTCTATCATCCCCAGTGTCTTCTCCTGGTTCTTATAGCCCTTTAGCCTTCTCCCATGCTGGCTGTGACGTGGTCTGGAGTAGGAAAATGTGATACAAGTGACTGATGCCTTGGGATGTGCAATATGGAGAAAGAAAGCCAGCACGTAAGAAGCTCAACTACCATGGTCTTGCTGTGCTCGGAAGAGGCTTAACTCAAGTGTGAGAAGCCGACATCTCCCAGCTATTTTAGCCATCCTGCCTGAAGGCCAGGAAGGTATTTTGTATGTGTAGCCTATGAGAGCCTTCAGGTATCTCAATACCAGCCTCTTGTTTATAACTCTATGTTTGGGGCTGGTTCATTGGTAACAATGAAGGACTGGCATAAAGTCACCACAGAGTTAGTAATAGTGGCCACAGGCTCTGCTATAGCTCCCAGCAAGAGGTTGCTTCTTAGGAAATAGTGGAAGCACTTGGGAGGATGAACTAGAAAGACTATGAGTTCAAGGCCAGGCTAGGCTTTGTAACAACATCTTGTCTCTAAAAGAGAGAACATAGAAGGTAATGAAAAGGCTGGGGGTTTCATAGCATGTAAAAGACCAGTGTTCTATCCCTAACAACTGCAAAAGTGAGCAGAGGGCTGGGATGTGGCTCACTTAGCAAAGCGCTTACCTCACGTACACAAGGCGCTGTGTTTGATCTCTAGCCCCACTAAATTAAAAAATTAAAAATCTTAAAAATGTAGGGTTTTGTTGTTGTTGTTGTTGTTGTTTTGTTGTTGTTATTCCTTAAAAGAAGTTGGGTCTATTCCCTATCTCCTGGAATTTGGGCTAACCTATTGTTAGAGGTGGCAGTGGAGTCCACTGGAGACACAGCTCCACACTCCACAGCTAAAGCCCAAGGAGTTATTTCCAGAGATCCCCCACTTAGGTAAAGCTGGATTCTTGACTTCACTGCAGAAAGGAATGTCAAGGCATTGAATGTATAAGGCAGAGTTCAGGTTTATTAAAACATGTTTTTAGCATAGACTTAAACACAAGGGTTAATATTACCCAGGAAAACATTCAAGAACACGAAAGTGAGCTTCTCAAATGAGTGTACGTCACTGTCTTAACAACCATATAGGATTATATGAGGTGCTGAAGTTATGATCTTTAAAGTGTTGCTAAGAAATCTACATGAGACCAGAAGGCAGCTCCTGAGGTGGACTGTGTAGGATTACAGTGGATGAGGTCATTTCCCACATCACGAGACTTGCAGGGAAAGTGAAGTTGTTTTTATTGTAAACAAAAGCTGACAATCTTGGTGGAGTGGTTCCCAGGAAGCATCTGGGGAAAGCAGTAAGGGAGCACAGGATGTTCCATGTGTTCAGGCCTTGGGCATGGGGCATTGCCCTTTTAATGTTTTTACTTGAAAGTATCTTTATATTCAAGGGATATGGTTTCTATGGAGACAATCCTTACAGCAACCATTAATTGTGCTGGAATTCTTGATTCTCAGTTGGAAAAGGCTTTACCCAGACTTTGGGTGAAGGCCCCTTTTCCTTCCCACGTCCTCATAATGTTCTGTATTTTTCTATCCTGACTCACTATGACTATTTGTCCAGTAGAATACAGAAGAAGAGATACAGTATCTGTGTTGAGAACTTTGTTTCTTTCTCTTTCTTTCTTTCTTTCTTTCTTTCTTTCTTTCTTTCTTTCTTTCTTTCTTTCTTTCTTCCTCCCTCCCTCCCTCTCTCTCTCTCTCTCTCTCTCTCTTTCTCTCTTTCTTTCTTCCTTTCTTTCTTCCTTTCCTCCTCCTCCTCCTCTTTTTTTTTTTTTTTTTGGCAGTTTCCTCTTGTGCCTTAGCCCCATGTAGGAAACCTCAATGGAGAGGTCATACAGAGAGGGTTAGCCAGAGCCACATCATTTTGAACCTTAAAACTGGTGTCTATTGCAGGGCAGTGGTGGCACACGCCTTTAATCCCAGCACTTGGGAGGCAGAGGCAGGTGGATTTCTGAGTTCGAGGCCAGCCTGGTCTACAGAGTGAGTTCCAGGACAGCCAGGGCTACACAGAGAAACCCTGTCTCGAAAAAACCAAAAAAAAAATAAAATAAAATAAAAAAATAAAAAAAAAAATAAAAAAGAGAGAGAGAGAGAGAGAGAGAGAGAGAACTAAAGAGGATGTGATCAGTGGTAGAGTACATATGACAAGTTCTAGGTTTATTCCCTAATACTGTAATAATAATAATAATAATAATAATAATAATAGCAATACTAATAATTGTTAGCCACAAATGGTGGCATATATCTGCAGTCCTAGTATATGAGAGGCTGAGGCATAAGATCATCAAAGTAGGATCTGGATTCCATGAAGGAAGAACAGTTCAAGCTAGCAGGGTAGCTGCTGTCAGCTGAGGATTTCAACGGTCACTCATAACGTGAATGTTCTGAGTAAAAAGCAACAGCTAACAAAAACCCCATGTATTATATTCTTTAGGGCTTTGGAAATTTTGTAGTTTTAAATCACTTACTTGCAAACCTTTGTAATTTGTTGGCTTTTTCACTAAAGTATTTACTTTTATACCTGATCTGGTTTTTTACATCTTAAAGAATTAATGAAAAATTCCAGAATTTTCAGTCAAAGACAAGATTTTGTGACCTTCCAAAAGAGAAGGCAAAAACTTTAAAAATCAGAGTATCAACTATCACAGTATCTTTGGAATGAGAAAGAACAAAGCTTTTCAGCTTCTAAGAGATAATTTCCAACCCAGAAACTGGATATACTGTAAAACCCTCAGTGAAACCAAGGTGAGTGCTAAAATTATTCCTCAGTTGGTATACAAACTCTCAGAACTGTTGGCACGCAGTACGTTTGGGCAAAGTAATAAACAGCATGTTCTAGTACATTCGAGGTTATAAAGAGGATGTGATTGAGGGCTGATAGTCTCGTATTTCCAAAAATGATGTCTTTCTGCTCTAGACTGTTAGACTGTGCCAGAAATACCGCAAAGACAAAATTGGCATTTTTGGTCGTATTCCAAAACACTTTGACAAAGGCCATCTACCTAGGACATTTCCTAGTAAACAGGTACTGTTCTAAAAAAAAAAACGAGTGTGGGAAACTGTCTAAAACAAAACAAAACAAAACAAAAAACAAAAACAAACAAACAAAAAAACCAGGTGGTTTTCTTATTACTTTCCTACAATAGCTTTGTTCATATGATCCAAAACTCAGATTATTGGTAGGCTGTGGATAATCCCTCCCCTTCCCCATACCTGTCAGCTTTTCCAGAGGAATGCAAGGTGACAGTCTAGGTACAGTCTCATCACCCAAGAGTGCCCTCTAGCCCTTCCCTAGGCATAATTTCCAAATGTCCTTCCCGAGAATATGCACCACCCTCTGGCCTTCAGTGGTTATCAACCTCTCACTGCTGTGTATGGCTTCATCTCTAGATACTGACGCTTCTAGCTTTATATGAACAAGATCATACATTACATGTCTTTGTATCTCTGGTTACTTTTACTCAACTCCATGCCTTGCAAGACACAGCCAAAATATTGAGGTGGTGTGCTTTCTCGTTCTGGTACTGTGTAGGTTTTCACTGGGTGCATGTACCAGGATTTGGCTAGAGATTTCTGCTGTGGATGGATATTTGAGATGTTTCTAGCTTGAAGGACTGCCAGCACACCAGTAGCTAAATCAGACTTCATCCATTTTTCTTTTAGAGTGCTTAAGCTGTTCAGAGATAACAGGCAGAAAGACACATTTCTTCTAAACTATGTTTCTTAGTGGGTTTTTTTCAAGTTATCTGCAAAAATTTAACAATATTTAGTCATCCTAGTCAGCTCCAGGATCACTTCTACTTTCTCAGACAGGACAGCACTCCAGACAGACTCACATGCATCAACCTGATTGTGTCCTCCCCTCAGTCTCTTTTTAAAGGCAGAGAGTGCAACTCATTGAGTAGTCAAGGATGACTTTGAGTTTTTGATCCTTCTACTTCCAAAGGGTGGAATTACAGGTGTGCACTATGACACTGTTTTATGTGGTGTTGGGGACTGAACTTAGGACCTTGTACATGCTAGGCATGCACTCTACCACAGAGCCACATACCCAGTTCCTAATCATTTATTATTACTCTCTGTTATATGTGATTCGAGCTTGTGTTATAAGTTTTTATATTAAAGAATGCAGATATTTTTTGAAGTTGCTATTGGATAGATGAATTTAATAACTATTAACCTACAATATCCACAATAGAATAAGATCTGGGCAAGGTAGTATATACCTTTAATCCTAGTACTCCTGAGACAGAGGCAAGAAGGTCTCTAAGAGACTAGCATGATTTACATAACAAGTTCCAGGCCAGCCACTGATCATCTTGAGACCCTGTTTCAAAACACTGGAAATGGGTGGGGGTAGGAAGGGAAGGAGGGAAGAAGGAAAGGAGAGAGAGGTACGTACGCATGTATATCCGTCCATCCGTCCATCAATCTGTCTGTCCATATGTATGTAAGTACGTATGTAGGTATATATTATGGAGAGAGAGAGAGAGAGAGAGAGAGAGAGAGAGAGAGAGAGAGAGAACACTAGGCATGGCATTAAGTGGTAGAACCTTTGTCTAGCATGCGTGAAGCCCACGATTCATTTCCTAGTAACATAGTAAGTAAATCCATTAATAAATAGAAACAGACTCAGGTCTTAGAATTCAAATAGGGTATGTTGGTAGGAAATTATTTAGGTGTGGTAGAATATTGACAATACTGTCAGTCCACTTTAACCAGTACTCTCAGGAATGCACTACTAGCATGAATAGGGAAAGGGAGGGAAAGTAAGATGTGAAGAAGAGATAAAAGGAATAAGTGTTATTCAAGCGTTCACCTTCTCAAAGGCTACAGATCAGTGACAGGCTGGATTTGTTTGTTCATGAAGCTGGGCTTGCGAATTCATCCCTCGAATTGCATGTAATGCGACCGCAGTTAATATGGCACTAGACATTCTCACTCAGAAATTCAGAAGCAAGATGTTCATGCTGACATTACACAGCAAGTCCATCATGGATTTAGTTCTAGTGACAAAAAGAGAGCCATTTGCACATGACAAAAAGCACAGGAAGAAAGAAAGAAAGAAAGAAAGAAAGAAGGAAGGAAGGAAGGAAGGAAGGAAGGAAGGAAGGAAGGAAGGAAGGAAGGAAGGAAGGAAAGAAAGAAAATTTGGAAGGGAGGGAGAGAGAGAGAGAGAGAGAGAG
The DNA here is from genome assembly GCA_028551405.1 of Uromys caudimaculatus. Lineage (NCBI taxonomy): Eukaryota > Metazoa > Chordata > Mammalia > Rodentia > Muridae > Uromys > Uromys caudimaculatus. Next base: position 46,124,324 of record CM052705.1, on the reverse strand, counting down.
AGAGAGAGAGAGAGAGAGAAGCCTTGACTTTTAATTTGTGGTTAGAAAGAAAACATTTTTTAAAAACAAAGTTCTTGATCAAAGTATTCTGGCATGAAAAGTGAACCATATTGTGTAGCAAAAGGAGACAGAACATTGTCATAGCAATGTGGAATTTGTCACATTTAATTGCTAAAATCTGGCAAACCATCAAAAGAGAATAGGCTGGTGGACTGGAGGGATGGTTCAATGGTTAGGGACACTTTCTGCTCTTGTAGAGGAGGATCTGGGTTTGGTTCCCAGCACCCACATGGGGGCTACAGCCATCGAAAATTCCAGTTTTAGGGCATCTGGTGCATAGATATGACATACATTACATTCATACACATACAATAAAATGAAAAGTACACTTAAATAAATAAGTAAATAAGATTCCCAGTACCCATATCTGGTGGCTTATAACCTTCTGTAACTCTAGCTATAGAAAATTCAATATTCTCTTCTGTTTTTTTTCAGTCACTGTACACATATACACACATAAATACAAATATAATAATAAATATTTTCAAAATGGACTAGGAGAACAGATAAATTAGAGAAGAGCTGAGTGTGGAAAGAGAGAGACTGCTGGTAACTAATTAGCTTCTGTGTCTCACTGTCCGGCAAGAAAGTCCCCCCTGGTGTTTCACTCAATATGTAAGTTTGACAATCATCACAAAACAAACTTTGATATTCTTTTTTGTTTGCTTATGAGACTATCATAGGAATAATGGGCCTCCAAATTGTAATGAAATTTGTTATTAGAAATAATTTAACCCTATCAATTGCACTTAAAACATTGAACATGTAAACACTGGTAACTTATCTAGTAATAATGTTGTATAGATTGCAGAAATAGTACACTGGGACCTAGACATAGCAGAACAGATTCTAGATAAAACAATTTGAAATTACTATATAGGATTAATATGGTACATGACTACAAATAATTGTGAATAATTTTATGTTTATCTAATTTTGTGTTCAGACTTCTGAGAAGCCTAGAAAGCATTGGAGTATCAAGCCTAGTTAGCACTGTTGGGTGTGGTTATCTAGGGGTACTACTTTCCTTAGCATATTTATTAATTAAAGTGTGTGTGTGCGTGTGTGTGTGTGTGTGTGTGTGTGTGTGTGTGTGTGTGTGTCTTAGTTAGGATTTTACTGCTGTGAAAAGACACCATGACCATGGCAACTCTTATAAGGACAACATTTATTTGGGGCTGGTTTACAATAGGTTCAGAGGTTCAATCTATTATCATCAAGACAGGAGCACGGCAGCATCCAGGTAGGCATGGTACAGGAGGAGCTGAGCATTCACCATCTTGTTCTGAAGGCAAATAAGAGAAGATTGGCTTCCAGGCAGCTAGGGCAAGGGTCTTAAAGCCCAACAAGGTCACAACTTCAAATAGTGCTACTCCCTGGGCCAAGCGTATTCAAACCACTGCAGTGTGTGTGTGTGTGTGTGTGTGTGTGTGTGTGTGTGTGTGTGTGTGTGTGTACATGGGCATGCATGTGGAAATCAGAGGATAACTTGCTAGAACTGGGTTTCCTTCCATAATGTGGGTCCTGGGGTACCTAACTCAGCTCATCATTGGAGCAGGCATCTTTACTCACTGAGTCATGTCACTGGCTCTCCTTAGGGTATACTGAGCATAGCTAAATCCTGAGGTTGACTTCTTTAAAAAGAAATCATGACCAGGCTGGGGAGGTGGCTCAGCTATTAAGGCAAGGTTTGCAACCAAAAGAAATGCTTACCTTAAGCTTAAATAATTATTATTAAAATGTTTTGAGATCGTACAAAGCTAAAATGATGAAGTGCTTTTAAGTAAGAATTATTAACATCTGATTTATCCAAGATTACAGATTTCTTTCCATGATAAAATCATGACAACAAACGTGAATGAAGTCTGCTGACGATGTTTGCAGTATATAAACATGGTAACTCTAGCTTTCTTTTTCTAGAAAATGCACTCCTCAGATCCATGGTGGGGAACCTAAGGAGACAGATCCCTCTCTCTCATGTGAAATAAGTTATAGATAGTTCTGTGGTGACTTTTCATTCAATGGCTGATTCATTTCATAGAGGTGTGGGGACTTCTGAGTTTGGCCAAAGACATTCTGTTGGCCTTGGTATTCATTCATTTTCTGTTGTCAGTTGTATAATACCTCAGACTGGGTGAGTTTTAACAAAACAGTTTATTGTGATATCATACATAGGATAATTTTTTGGTTATTTCCTTCCCTGCATTACCCTCTTCTCCCCTCTTTCTCCTGATGAACCCCTTGTTTTTTTTAAAACAAGTAGCCCTTCTACTTTATTATTATTATTATTACTATTATTTTGTTTAGACTGACTTTAATCCAGAGTTGCTTACATGCGCATAAGTAGTGGCGGTTTTTACTAGATCAAGACAATTTGCCTTTGAATATTTTGATTTCCCCTCCCCCAGCAATCATTAACTGCCAAGAGCTCCTGAGGGGGCAGTGCTACCTCGAAAGCCCATCCCCCATCCATGATGGAATGTGAATGAGGCCCCGGCTTGTACAGGTCACAACAGCTGCTGTTCGTTTCTGAGAGCAACAACCATGACACATCCAGATGAGCATGTTTTGCAGCACTAACCCACCATCCTCTGGCTTTACATTTGTTTTTCCTGCTCTTCTGTGATATTCCCTGAGCCTAGGCGTGGGTGATACAGATGTTTCCTATTTAGGGCTGAGTATTCAACAGTCACTTTCTCTCAGGTCTTTCGCCAGTTATCAGTCGGCAGTAACCGTCACATACTGTAAAAAGCAGCTTCTCTGACCAAGGTTAAAGCAGCACAGTCTATAGTAAATGTACACACTGAGAAGGCAATTTGACATCATGTTCGTTTAAGGAAACTACAATTACAATACATCTCCCCCTCTAGGACCCATGAGCTCCATAGTCTTACTTCTGATCAGATAAATAACACTAGTCGTTTATTACCTCCTATAGAAAGCAGGGCCCAAATCCAGCAGAAAATAGTTGTTTTCTTCTACAACAGTCTGGCCACTATTATATCAGTGGGCACACTGTCCACCTTGTCTGGCAGGTTGGTTACATAGCTCATAGGGATCACAGCCGGATAAGATGGTTGGTGGCTTTGCTTCCCCAAAGCTCTCTAGAGGAGAGGAAGTTTTCTGATCAGTTGGTCTTGAGTTCTTTATATCCTGCAACCAAAGTTTCTCACTCTTTCTATAATGCGATCAAGGTGCAATCATTGGGGGTTCACCCCAACGATGCTATCTAATCTGAATGAAGTCAGACTATGTTTCCATCTTCTTAATACCTCACAATGGTGAATAATTTTCAGTCCATGGGGTCTTGGGTAGACACTAAACTTTATTCAACTACAGCTGCCTTTGCAGATCTTAATGCTGAGTTACACTCAGACTTTCTTTCCTTCTTTCTTTCTTTCTTTCTTTCTTTCTTTCTTTCTTTCTTTCTTTCTTTCTTTCCTTCCTTCCTTCCTTCCTTCCTTCCTTCCTTCCTTCCTTCCTTCCTTCTTTCTTTCTTTCTTTCTTTCTTTCTTTCTTTCTTTCTTTCTGCCCCTTCCCTCTCTCTCTCTCCGCCCTTGCACAAGTACACTTGTGCGGTACTGGTCTAGCATTCCCAGACTCCTGTTTCTTCCTGGGTCCTACACTGAGGTTTTCCTTTCCAATTAACTTCTTATACCTTTGACCCAGTCTTGGCATCTAGACTCTGGGAAGATCTGGAAAGAGTCACAAGAATTTGTCTCTGCCATGGTACAGAATCACATCCCAAATAGCTGGAGAGTGTAGCCCATGTCTGTATTTGCAACACCTGGAAGCTGAGGCAGGAGGATGCAGTTTGATATTAGCTTGGGCTATATATGTAGATAGCTCTGTCTCAGAAAAAAACAAAATTAAAAAATAATAACAATAATGACAAAAACTAGACTGAGAGAAAGAACAAAGAGCAAGTGGAGCAAAGAAGGACAGTGAGGAAGGAAAAGGGGGCAGGAAGGAGACAGGAGAGCAGGGGCAAGGGTAGAAGTGGATTTAGCAGTCTCCTCCATCTTCTGGGTAGGAGGCAATCAGCACATCACTTCATTGCTAGTCTACTGAGAGTGACAAAGATTCAGTTCATTTATTTCTTCATGAAAGGATCATGTACTTCCTACCAAAACACTTTTTATGAAGCCTGCCTTCATATTTCAGTTAACAACTCAGCTGATGTAATAGACACCAGTGTTTTTTTCTTTTTTTTTTTCTTTTTTTTTTTTTTTTGAGACAGGGTTTCTCTCTGTAGCCCTGGCTGTCCTGGAACTCACTCTGTAGACCAGGCTGGCCTTGAACTCAGAAATCCACCTGCCTCTGCCTCCTAAGTGCTGGGATTAAAGGCGTGCGCCACCACTGCCCTGCAATAGACACCAGTTTTAAGCAGTAGACAAACAATGACTTAAATCAAGTTTTTATTTTGTTTGTGTACATGTACTTGTGTGTGAGTGTGCATGCACGATTGTGTACTAGAGCACATATGTGTGCAGGTGCTCAAGCACATGTGTGCATGTGTGAGGAGGCAAGAAGACAACCTAAGGTATCATTCGTCAGGCACTTTCCACCTGCTTTACCACACAGTCTTAGTGGCCTAGAGCTTGCTGCATAGGCTAGACTGGCTGGCTAGTGAGTTCCAGGAATCTATCTGCCTGTCTCCACCTCCTCAGCATCGGATGTCTTTCCTTTTAGTACTTAAAAAGGTTTTCTTTTGATTCATGCTATTTCTGGTTATGTGAGTGCAGGTGTGCACTGAAGCCAGAAGCGATAGATCCTCTGGAGTTGTGCGTTCTGGGAGTTCGATCCTGTCCTCTGCAAGGGCCATATGCAGTCTTAACTGCTGAGCCAATCTCTCCACATTTGTCTTCTTTCTTTTTTTGAGATAGATTCTGTTATTTAGCCTCGGCTAGTCGCCAACGCGTATGCTCCTGCCTCTGCTTTCGCCGGGTTGAGATTATAGCTATGTACTATGAAGCTTGGCTTTTAAATACAACTTTCTTGCCCATCCAAATCTTTCAGAATGTTTGAAATACGTGAAGTATGTAGAAAAGAAAAGCTTGAGATTGAAGTAGTTGCTTCTGCCCTGAAAATTGTTTACCCGCTGTTTGGATAGAATATTGGTGTTGGAGTCTCAGATGTTCTTGCTGATACTTCATTGTAAGCTGCTTAGTTTATTTTTATTTATACAGTTTAAAACAGAGTCTCCCTATGCAGCTTTGACTGACCTGGAACTCACAGAGTCTGCTTGCCTCTGCTTCCAGAGTACTGAGATTTAAAGACTGAAATGCACCACCACACAGGTCTTAAAATTCTGGATTTTAGAAAGAAAAGTAGAGTAGTATAGTTTGGAGTGGAGGATCATTTCCCATACTAATTAAAAAAAAATGTTTCTGGGAATACATACAAGATTGAGAAGGATTACAAAGGACATAGAATCCATGAGTGTTTGTTGGTATGGTGAGGGGCTGGAGTATTTGAAGAGAAGGTATTTAATTAATTTGTTTAAGTGAATTTTTTCACCTAACCATGCAAAGTTTTAGGCTAAAAATGTACAGTAAATTTGAAAAATCTCTCTTTTTTTAAAGGTCTATTTGAGTATTTTATGAGTGCTTTGCCTGCACGTATGGGCATATCATGTGTGAGCCTGATGCTCACTAAGATCAGAGGAGGGCACTGCATTCCCTGGGACTGGAGTTACAGTCATTGTGAGTGCCATTTGGGTGCTGGTCCTCTGCAAGAGCAGTAAGTGCCCTTAACAGCTGAGCCAACTCTTCAGGCCCTTAAAAATCTCTTTATAAAATCTATTGGTAGAATTTCAATTGGTAGAAAATATTATGAAACAACTAAGCATTTACTAACAGCTTAACAGTTGGAACACAGTAGTGGGTGCCTTAAAACACACCAACTGGACTGATAGCATGATATGACCCTTTATTCTATGCAAGGGGGTCTGTCAAAAAGTACATGATATACTCCTAATATTCTAATTAGAGGTGAGGAATCAGGATTCAAGATGCAGCAGGTAAAGTGATAATAAATTAACTGAGTCTGTTATTGAAAGGCTTCCTAACTCGTATTTATGCAAAAATAAACCGCTAAAATCCAGGACCCCACTATAAGAATAAAGACCCTTGATTTCTTTTGCACATATGTATCCATAAGGTTTATTAGTATTTCTCAAATCCCTGTAGACTAAGTCCTCTTGATCTGAAATCTGTCACAATTACAGATTATGTTTCTTACCTATGTTGAGAGAAACGGGTTTTTATTTGCTCTTTTTAGTCTTTCACTTCTGTTTTTCCTTTCATTGCCTCCACCCTTGTTCTCTGTAAATCTATCATTCTTGTCTTCTTTCTTTCATTCAAACGAGGCCAGGTGCTTCGATTTGTTTTATCATCTCATTCAAAATGGTGCCACGTCACCCACAGGGCAAGAATGGAAAGAGGTGCTGTCATTTCTCCTGCCAGCGTGGAGCCCCGCCCTCTGCTGCTCACCTGGGAGGGGGATGGATGACACAGAGGCCACAGTCTCTGGAGCCAGAGGGCCCCATTCCCTCCAGACGGTCTAGGCCCCCTCCTTCTCCTCCGCAGAGCAGCCCCACCTCTCCCGGATCCGGGCCTGCGAAGCGCATTGATTTGCATATCTCTACCTTTGTTCCCTAGCAGTGGCCAATCAGAGTACAGGGAGAGACGGGGCGGCGGGGCGGGGCGCGCGATCGGCGGATCTGCTGCGGCCGCAGGTTGCAGAGCGGGTGGGAGCCGCTGCGGGCGCGGCACTGCAGCCCCGAGCCTGAACCCCGAACCCTAGCACCGAGACCAGCCCCGGCCACAGGCCCAGGAGACCAGGATCCAGCAGCAACTGGCCCAGCCCCGCGGAGGACGCCTCGACCCGCAGGCGCCCGCTAGCCCACGTGCCACGATGGTGTGCGGGGGCTTCTCGTGCTCCAAGAACTGCCTGTGCGCGCTCAACCTGCTATACACCGTGAGTAGTCCGCGCCCGGTGGCACCTGCGGGGACCGTCGGCCTCTTCCCCGCTTGAGTATTGGCCTGTGCCCCATCCCACGCCCCTTGCGGGCTTCCCACGCCCCAGCTTCGCCGCCCGGGACCCGGAGCCTGTCTGTCGCAGTCTCCGCCCGTCCTTTATTGTGGCTCTCGCCCCTTGCCCTGCTCTCTGCAGCCCTTCACTTTCGCGTCCCTACCCACTCTCCCGTCCCTCCCCAGTCTCTCATCCCTCCCCATTCTCCCATCTCAATCTCTCTAACCGCACGCTCTCGGCTGGCCATCCCATCTGGAGCCTGTTCGGAGGCTGGAGAGCAGCCCGGGTTTAGGGAACAGGTTTATCGGATAGCGTGGCCTGGAATGGACCAGGCGGCCTGTGGATGGCGCGCTGCTGGCTCAGTTCTGAGAGCTGTCGTTTGAATGGAGGCCATCGAGCAGGTTCACAGGATATCCGCGGCTTCCGAAGTTTGTTTCGTGCTTACATAAAGTCTCTTTGTTGATGTTCCTGCCAGTGAGGTCGCAACTTGATGCTTTTCCCATGCTGTCTCCCCCCCACCCCCATAAATATTCTAGCTCCATTTTAGGCGAAGCCCTTTAGTATATAATCCTCCAACCAAGTCGTTTTTATTTTTATTTTATTTTATTTTTTATTTTTCCTCCCTGCTAATCAGCATATACCTTCCAGTTTTAATGTGGAAAGCTCAGTTTGATTTTTTTTTTTTTTTTTTTTTTGAGGCATAATTGTGGCTGGACAGCAGGAAGGCGAGGTGATGTTTATTGAAAACCTTCACCACCCCAGCCTTTTCATTTGTCATTTTTTGTTATTTATCTGTGGCAAGTGGAGTTGTCTAAATTTTATAACAGTAAAGATCAAAAACGGCTTTATTAAGTTTTCATAGCTGGTTGTCTGTGAGTCTGGACTGGAACCAAGCCATGGAATCTAGACCTTTCCACAAGCTGCCTCTACTATGTGGAAGAAACTTCCTTTTGGTCATCTCATTCCATCGGATCGGAGACTTGCTCTCTTCTATAAATACACCTAGTGCTTGCAGCACCCACCCTGAAAACAAACCCAGTTTCCCTGCATTAGAAGAGCCAGGCCATCTGGGCCAGCTTAGGTTACATCTGTGGACAAGAGAGGCTGCTTGTGGTCACGGGTCATTTTACCTTTTTTTTTTTTTTTTTTTTTCTGGTGTGTGTCTGAAAATGATGGCAAAGCTCTGAAGGCGAGCCAGAAATAGACATTGATGGCGTATGTTTTTTTCTGGCTAGTTCTTAGGAGTCCAGTCAACATGTTCACAAATGGTACACTTGGAAGAAAAATTCTACAACACACGGTGAAACAGCTCCTTGTAATTGGAGATACATGTCAAGCTTCATATTAAAGTTCACCTGTCTGGTGTGAGGCATGCTTACCTTATTGCTATACTGTAAATTTCCATCCGTTCTTGAACTGTTTTCTCTTATTAACATGAATGATCTGCTTAGAACGGCACATTCTGTTTTGTGCCTGAGTCGCCCTCCCTCCTTTAGTGATTCAGTCATCTGTCTACCTGATTCTCCATCTTACAGTGTCTGCTTACACACAGTACCATATACAATGGCTGCTTCTGTGCTTCTTTGGCTATCTGTAGACATGGATGTGCAATATATACTTTTTTTAAAAAAAAAAACAACATTTTTTTTTTCAAATATTGCTCTCAAGATACATCATTTCTAGCTGTGTTTATAGCATGTCATGAAAACCAGGAGAAAGAAAAGTTGACCCTAAAGGGATATGTTAAGATTATTTAATATCTGTCCTGAACTATTGACCTCCAAAGTGTGTTTTATTGATTGTTTTTTTTAAAATCAGGTATGCAGTAAAACTTAATTAATAGGAAATTCATGGGACTATGAATATGGCTAGGCTTTTAAAGTGCTAGACTGTTTTAGACAAAGGGACAGTAAGTTATTACCTAAACATCTCCTCCCAAACATTGCAAATAGGCTATAATACAGTGACTGTAACAGCAGGAGGGGACGGGAGGTAAGGGGAGCCTAGATTTTTAACATCTAGTTAAACATAAACATCTGTGGCTTCCCTGTCTCCCTCCACGTTTTAAGATGGGGGGGGGAGGTGTGATTGCTAGCAGAGTTGAATTTGGGGATTAGGGGCTAACCTAGGACAGGATGGGAATAAAGAGATCCTTTGTAGGTTCTCCTCTGGCCCTGGTAACTGCCTAAGTTCTGCTCAGTGCTGCAGGATTAAAGCTGAGGTCATTTCTGCAAGTGTTGGAACCAGGGATATCAGTGGAAAGGCCCCATGCATGCCTGTGTTAGACTTCATCGCTGTTGCTTTGACGTATTTCCTGAGGAACTGGGGGCTCTATCAACCAAGCTGTGTATATCCTCAAGTGATCTAACGAGCCAGTGATTTCTCAGTATGAACCAGTCTAGGAATAGAAAGCAGGTCCCTAAAACAAGTTGGGAGGAACATCCCCGAATTTGTCTTGGGAATTCAGTGAACATATAGTGGTTAATGGTGGATTTTTCTTTTCTGCCATGTGTCTTTTAACTGAGGGACCCCAGTACTGACATAACCTTGGGTTAATGTACGATGTGTAAACAATCTGTACATGTAGACAGAAAGGGGAAGTCTAATCGGTGTGTCGTAAGGGAAAGATCCACTTGCTTCAGAACTTCCTGCATTTAAAGATGACGAGTTTCTTTAGTCAACAGTGTTGGTTGGTATGTGATCACATTAGTCTCAGCCTGTAAATGCAGTAGCAAACCAAACTGGACTCGAAAGTATGCTTTGGTGAGGCTGTTTCTCATTTACTGCATATCGTCTTGAGGACTGTATTCTGCCAGGAAACTTTTGTGCATCTTGCACTCTGCTGAAATCCATGGGGAATGAATACATATAGAAGCTATTATTTGCCCTGTATGAAGGATCTACTTGGAGATATTAAATGATGTGTAAGGGCTTAGACACCATAAAATTTAGGGCTGAGTAAAATCTTTGTGAGTTAAGAATAAAGAAAGGATGTTTGAATTGAGGAAGCTTGAAGAGATAGTTTATGAGTCTCTTTCCTATCTTTAGGACACAAATATAAATTAAAATTAGTTTGGGAAATTATTTATTTATTTTGAGACTGGCCTGGCCTTGAACTTAACTATATAGCCCAGGCTGCCCTAAAACTTGGAATGTTCTTGCCTTGGCTTCTTTTTTCTTCAATTATTTAGCAGTTTATTAAAATGGTTAACCAAATACATAATATCTCATTATACAGAATTCTAAGATTTCAAGGGTAAAAGGATAAGTTTTACTTTCAGTTATGAAACAGAATTATATATCTCAAATTCAAATTGGTAGCATTTTAAAACTGTGTCCAGGTTTCATAGGAAGAGCTAGGGAAGGTTTCAGATATTTAACTATGATGCCAGCCATTCAAATTTTCACTGAAAACTGAAATTTCAGAATCCTCTCTATCTAAAGTTCCTGATGCTTCATTTACAAGTAATCTTAAAAACGGTTACTCTAATGTTTCTTGTATTCAACATCACTGGCTCAGTTTCTTAAGTGCCAGGATGTCAGAAATCTACCACCATACTCTATACTATGTTATATTTTTACATTCATATGTTTATTTGTGTGTATGAGTGTTTATACACAAAGATGTCTGTGTACTGTAAGTACTTAGTGCAGGAAGAGGAATCGGGTCCCCTGGAACTGGAGGTACAGATGCTTGTGAGTCACCACCTGGGATGCTGGGAATTGAACCTGCTCTGCACGAGTAGCCAGTGCCTTCAACCACTAAGTCATCTCCCCAGCCTCTGAACATGTCTCCCCAGCTTCCTCACTGAATTATGTTCCTAGCCCTGCGTTTTGAAAGTTTATAATATATTTCCTGTGATTAACTGCAAAAGAGAAAGTAACCTAAAAAAATTAGTATTTGGATAGGTGATTTTGTAAAATAGAATCAAATAGAAAAATATGACCAAAAATGTTCTTCCTATACTCTGGCCTTTCGGAATTGCCCTTCTGTGCTGACAGGAGGCAAAGAAGGCACATGACAGCTAGAGTTAGCTCCCCCCAGCCCCATGGTGGAAGGAGACAATGGACGCCTCCAAATTCTCCTCTCATCTTTATAGATATGTTGGGATGTGTGCCCCTCCCATGCACACAGATACATAAATTAATAAACATTTAAAAAAAGCTTGCATTGCCAGCTTCTGGGTGATGGTTCATTTCAATTAGCACTTGGGAGGCAGAGGCAGGAGGATGGCCCCAGGTATGAGGACAACTTTAGTTGTATAGGGAGACCATGTCATACCTCAGCACCAAATAAAAGAGAATTGCATAGTCATTTTGTATCTATAGGAATGGCATGGTTTTTTTAAAAGATGTATTTATTTTATATATGAGTACACTGTCACTGTCTTGAGACACAGCAGAAGAGGACATCTGATCCCGTTACAGATGGTTGTGAGCCACCGTGTGGTTGTTGGGAATTGAACTCAGGACCTCTGGAAGAGCAGTCAGGGCTCTTAAAAGCTGAGCCATCTCTCCAGCCCTTCTCTTTTTCTTAATTTGAGAGTCTTCACAGTTTAGCTCTAGTTGAACTTGAATTTGCTGTCTTTCTGTTTCAGCCTTCCTATACTAGGACTGCAGGCATTTCTTACCATGCCTAGCTAAATTCTTTTGCTTTCTTCTTTTCTTGGTAAGTTGCCCATTTTACAGTTTTTTTCTTCTACACCAGTGATTCTCACCCTTCCTAATGTGCCTTCCTTTAGTACAGTTCTTCATGGTGTGATGATTCCAAACCATACAGTTATTTTTGTGGCTACCTCATAACTGTAATTTTGCTACTGTTATGAATAGCAATATAATATCTGTGTTTTCCTGTGGTCTTAGGTGACCCCTGTGAAAGTTGTTGGACTCCCAAAAAGGTTGTAACCCACAGCTTGAGAATCACTGCTCTGTATCTTTGCTTGCATTGGGAAGAGTTCTCCTGAAACATTAAAAATTGCCCTGATCTCTATCATCCTAAGACATAAGTGATGTCTGTTTTAACATGTCTAAAATATGAATGTTGTGTTAAGAGGAGCCTGAGGCCCCGAGCTCAGTCCCTGGACCCTCATGATGGAAGGAGAGTCCCGATTCTTGCAAGTTATTCTCTGATCGTCACATGTGTACCGTGGTACATGTGAACTCCACTCACCCCACACAGTGAATGAATAAATAGATAGATGTAATTAAAATAAAACTGGGATATATTTTATAATAGAATGGAAAAAAAAAGTTCATTAACTGGCAGAAAATGTCCCTGGGTTTATTCAGGAACTCAGCCTTTCCAACTCCACCCCTAAATCAAGCAGCATTTTTTTTTTTTTAAATCTACAGTCTTTTCATTTGCTAATTGGTAATATTTTATTCTTCTCTCATGGAATTGTGGCGAAGATAAAATAATTTAGTGTGTAGAAAACACTTCACATGTACCACAGAACGAGAATTAAGTCCCTACAGCTTCAAGTATGACAGGTAAATTATTTGAAGCTTTTGAATTGTCAACCTGTGTGTTATAATCAAAGATTTTCAAGCCCTTGGGATTTTGGCACATACAGGTTGCTATTAAGTCAACATGTTCCAGGAAAGAAGAGTTCCTATCCATATCCATAGTAAAAGCAGTCGTCTTTTACTTGTAAGAAAATAATGGCTGCTGGGCAGTTGTGGCACATGCCTGTAATCCCTGCATTCATGACGCAGAGGCAGTCGGGTATCTGTAGTGAGAGGTTTGGTTTCCTTAAAAACTCAGTTATGTTATGTAAACATGTTTTTGTCTTAATCCCAGGTATGAGATATGGGGCTGCTTCTGATTATCCACAGCAGCAGACTATTTGTCTCGTATGTGCTCTGTCAGGGGCATGATTTCTGCTAGCTGCAAATAGTTTAATTCTGAGGAGTCTGGAGAAGGTGTAAATGCCAGAGTCCAGAGGGGGATAAGAGCTCTGAAGAAGGAGGGATGGTGTGTGGGGGTGCTCAGAAGAAGGAGGAGGAGGGAAAGAAGAGGAGGAGGAAGAAGTGAAGGGGAGGAGGAGGAGCAGGAGCAGGAGCAGCTGTCCCTCCTGTTGGTTCCTGCTCCTGGCGCTGCTGTTGCTGGTCGGAGATATCCTTCCTTAGACAACAAGGACACTGAACTTTGGGCATAGGTCACTAGTCATTGTAACAATCTAGTTTGTGAAGTTTCTGAGAAAGGGGAGTACAATTCTGTAGTATTCTGGTTAGTGATGTCAGCCGTCGAGAAACCGAAACCAAGAGAGTAAGAGAGATTTTCTTTTCTCGTGCCCTTCTGTTTCCAAACCATTAGTCTCTTCGGAGTGACATAAAGATGTGCACACAGAAGAGCCGAGGGGACTTAGAAAGTTACCGCTGTAACAGAAACTTGGGATAGAATGCTAGCCAAAGTCCAAGAAACAGACACATTCTGGGCCTGTGTTGAGGGTGGGACCAAGACAATTTCTCATGGACTGAAAATGGGGTGCTGGAGAAAGAAGTAAATGGCAGATGACTCATGGTTGTGCTCTAGTCCCCTAGAAAGATGGAATTGCCATTAACAGGACCAGAGAAGGTTCAATATTAGATGTGATGTCAAGAGATCCCCAGGCAGTGTTGTTAGCAAGCCTTTGAGACTAGCAGCATTGAAGTTCAGGGGAGAGGGCTACCAGTAAGTACCATCATGGCACCATGAACATCGAGAATGTTAACAGAGTTGAGATGAGATGGATGAATCAGTAAGTCAGTGAAAGTAGCTCGAGAAGGGCAATGGTCCACTGACCAGAGTAATGACATTACAAGGCCTAGGTAACCAGCTGGATTCTGCAGAGGAGCAGAACTTGATAATAGAGTTTGTTGCTGGAGAAACTGAATGCAACGCGGTGTCCAGGAGATGGGGTTGAACCTGTGTGTCAAGTGGTGCTCATAAAGGGGCTAAGACGAAGCTGGCTGTGGAGCGCAGGCACTTACCACAACCTCTGGGTATTCAGTGTTGGAGACTGAACCCAGGGTGCATGGTAGGCAGCTACTCTACCCATCACGCTCCATCCCTGGGCACTAATGAGTGGATTTAACATAAAGGCATTGAAAAAAGCTGTTCTCTCCCCAGCCTATTTTTATTTAAAATAATAACGTCAGTAAGGACCATATAAGTCCCCATTATTTTCTTTGCTGAATGTCCAGTGCAACCCTAGCATTAGTTATTGAAAGGCAGCAGTGCTTCCTCTCTACCACCAATGCAGTACCCAGTATTAGTTACTGAATGCAGAAGTCAGCATGGGCTGTTCTGTCAGTAACCCCACCTCTTTTTTGTAACTGCTGCGAAGAAAAAGTGAGTGGGACTTTGTCGGCAGCTGTGGTTGCCATTTCAAAATAATTGATCCTGGAAAACGGTTATGCGGGGATCCCTTTCTTTTCCCTTTTATATAATTTTATTATAGGAGTCAAATGCTTTGTTTTTGTGCCTTCTAAGCAAAAACAATGGTCCTGTAGAGAAGCCCCAAAGATATGTGCAAAAGCACCCCGGTTTTGTGTCATTCGAGGAATCACAATGAAGAACAAACTGGGATTTTGGCTTCTGGCTATTTAGCAGCAATATTTGGATTATTCATGGTCTTTTTGTGTTTTCAGCCTGGTGTTTTATAAGTATATCAGTGTGCTTGATCTTTGAAATCACAAGTTCATGGCAGAATGCTTGAAGCCTTAGGGGAGGGTGGTTGCAGGCCTTCGTTTACTTAAAAGTCAAGTTTGGATGACACTGTCCATAGCACTGTCCTACAGTCAGAATTATATTTGAAGGTTTATTGCCTGCTACTTCACCAGAACTACTACTACTTGTTTATTTTGAGACAAGGTCTCACTATGTAGCTCTGGCTGACCTGAACTTGCTGTGTAGAGTGGTTGGACTCAGACTTACAGTGATTTACCTGCCATTGCCTCCCGAGTGCTGGCACTGAAGGTATGTGTCACAACACCAGGCTGGCTGGCCGGCCTCTTTTTCTTCCTTTCTTTGTATTTATTTATTTTTAGTATGTGTGTGTGTGTGTGTGTGTGTGTGTGTGTGTGTGTGTGTGTGTGTGTGTGTTTCTGTGTGCTTGCACACGCCTGAGTGTATATATGTGTTCCTCATGTGTGCAGGAGTCTGTGTAAGCCAGAATAGGTTGTCTGCTCCCTTAGAACTGGAGTTATAGAGGATGCGAGTCAGCATGCTGATGCCAGGAATCGAACCTGGCTCCTCTGGAAGAACAGCAAGTGCATTTAACCAATAACCAATATGTCACTGGGGGTGAGTCTTGAGGTTCCAAAAGCCTTGGCTATTCTCATACAGCTTCCACTTTTTAAAAAAATATTTTAAAATGTAGTTCATTTTTATTTTATGTGTCTAGGTATTTTTCCTGCCTGTATATCTGTGTACCATGTGCATGTCTGGTGTCTGAGGAAGTCAGAAGAGGGCATCAGGTTCTCTACAAATGGTTCTGACCTCTCATGTGGGGTACTGGGAATCAAATCTGGGTTTTCTGCAAGAGAAACAAGTTTCTTTAACCACTGAGCCATATCTTCTCCTCCCCCTCCCTCCATTTTTTGAGCCAGGGCTTTGTTAGGTAACTATGGCTGAGTTGGAATTCAATATGTAGACCAGGCTAGCATTAAGTATATGTTGCCTATATTGCCTATATCTTCCAAATTCTGGGATTGCATGTACATACTTACTCATTTTGCTCTTGAATGATGTGGATATTTGATGACACAATACAATTTTATGTATTACATATACAAAGAATAATCTGGAATATGGTTGGACTGAGATACTTTCCCTGAAATAATGCATAGATTGGAGACTAAGCATTTCCCAGTACACTCATGAGGAACAGTGAGAACCCTTCATCCAGCAGTTTGTACTGACCTCCTCACTTGCTCTAAGCATTTAGTCAAGCGCCTGGAATATAAAATCAACACATGTATTGACTGTAGGCACCTTAGGTGTATAGGCTCCTCTAAAGAAGCCGGAGATGGCTGTGGCCGGGAAGTGGTAGTTAATGATGCACCTCCAGACTGTTTATGTCTTGCAACCAGAGGAGTACAGACTTAAAACAAGGTAGAAGGATGCCAGAATGGGAATGAGCTAATCGTCCTGGCTTCAAAAGGCTTAATCATCCTATTAGTGTCTATGGTAGTTTAAATGAAAATGGCTCCTATATTTGAACATCTGGTCCCCAGCTGGTGGAACTGCTTGGTGAGGATTAGGAGCTGTGGCCTTGTTGGAGGAGGTGTGTCACTGGGGGCTGCACATTGGTGTTCCAAAAGCCCAGGCTATTCTCAGTTATCATACTTTCTCTCTGCCTCCTACTTGCTATAAGGATGTAAGCTCTCAGATACTACTCTAGTGCCGGGCCTGCCTGTCCGCTGTCCTGCTTCCCATCATTGTTCACAGATTCACCCTCTGACAATGTAAGCCCTCCATAGATAAGTTACCTTGCTCAGAGTGTCTCATTATAGCAATAGATAAGTAACTATGTGTTACTTTTGTTACTATGTATCTTAGTCCATTTTATGTTGCGGTAATGTTGCCATAATAGAATATATCAGACTGGATAATTACTAAACAAGGGAACTTCTCACAGTTCCTGTAGGGGGAAAAGTTAGAATCAAGGGGCTGATACTTCACTGTATCATTATATGGAGAAAGGTCTCACATGTGACAAGAGCAGTGTGCAGCTCAGGGCCCTTCTAGTCGGTCATCGAGAGCTGACCTTCAGGACCACATCTGACCTGATGCCTTCACAAACCCCATTTCCAATTAGGTCTCTGAATTGACATTGTGGTGCTGTTCTTTGGCCTGTGCTGTTCTGAGCCTTAGCTGATCACATCTATGTCCCTTCATGATGCAATGGCTGTGTCAAGGCTCAGTCCTCTGGGGATTAACCCAGGGGAAGCTACGCTCAATTTGGACACTTGCATAAGCTTGCTGTTGTGTGCCTTTTCCATCACAGCTCTTTTGACTCCCTTAAAGCTCTTTTCATATATCAGGTTCTCTTTGTTTTAAAGAGAAAACAGGAAAGGCTGGTGCTTCCTGCTCATAAAAACACAACTCTCAAGGAGTTAACAGGGCTATAATCTGTTTTTATCATCATTCTGCCTCCCAGAGGAAGGAAACTATTTGTCATAGGTCTAAATTTACTTTCTATTACAATTGCGTTCATAGGAAAACTGTTATTATTCTTCAACAAAAGAATCTTTGCAGTTGCTTTGTCTACCAAGGCATAGTGACAGGCTTAGACTTTTTAATTATGCAGCTAGAATTAATTTCATTTGAATCTGTAATTTTTAGATTACTAACTTGGGACATATAATCTCATTATCCTTAAAATTGTAAATCAATGGTAACATTTAATTATCACTGCTGAGAAATAAGTGGTTTCATTATCAAAAAGTCTCCTTTTTAGTAAAAGTTAAACGTGATAATCCTATATTATAGGTACATTAAATGTCTTTAGGTATTTGTTTATATTATTATTTTATTATATTATTAGGCATTAAATTATATCTAAATCCATTTAGATATAATTGAAACATTAATTGTGATTATTTGGCAGGTTTTAATTATATGTTACAAATATCAGATGCACACAAGCATACACATTGTTTTCAGATCATTTAAATTAAAAGATTTTAATTTATTTGAGGGTTTTTTTTTTCTTTTTTTTAAAGATTTACTTTTATTTTTAATTATATATATGTGTAAGTGCCTGAATGTATATTTGTGCACATTTCACACAGAGCCTATGGAGTCCGAAAGAAGGCACTGTAGCCCTGGGCCTGTTGTGAGCTGCTAATATGGGTGCTGGAAACTGGACATGGGTCCTCTGTAAGAGTGGGATTGACTCTCAACTGCTGAGCCATCTCTTCAGGATCCCCCCCCCTTTTAAAGCTTTATTTATTTTTACTTTATATGTATGAGTGTTTTGCCTGCATGTGTATATGTGCATCCACTTATGACATCCAAAAGAGTGTGGTGAGCCCTCGGAACTGGGATTACAGATGGTTGTGAACTCTTATGTGGGAACCAAAGCCGGGTTCTCTGCAAGAACAGCAGGTGCTCTTAACTGCTGAGCAGTCTCTCCAGTCCCTATTTTTGGGTTTTAATCAGATAAGTTGATTAGTTCAAATATGTTCATGTTTATGCAGTGTCACCGTTTGCAGTAATAGATGCAGAATTTGTTTTGCATTAGGGGATTGACTCTACATTCCTTTGGGGAATATCCTTTACAAATGATGGTGCGTATTTGTGTGTTTGTGCTGGTGTGTGCATGGGAGGGACCTAGCGTGGTGTCTCCGTTCACATTTCAGACTGTTGAGGCGTGATGGACCTAGAGGAGTTCATTTGTTCGTTTATCTTGGTGCTGGCAACCTAACTCAGGGCCTTAAACACACTGGGCAAGCACTGCCATGGAGCTGTCCGCTACACCTGGGAAGCGCTTTTTTGCTATATGTGTGTAGAGAGTCAGGAAGCCATTGCCAGCGGCACTGGAGTGTACATCTCTTGTTTGCAAGCTTTCCTTTTTCCTCCATGGAAGTGAGGAATAGGAAGGAATATGGATGGTACTTGGTGACTCATAGATGGATCAACAGAAACTATTTGAAAGATAAATGAAAATATTTTCACTGAAGTGCTGGGCTTGAGAGGCAGTAAGAGCTGAGGCTGGTTGAAGGAGAATGGTCTGATTTATAGGGGGGGAAGCAAAGTGGAAGGTATCAGAGAAAATATAAGACAGTGCCATTAATTTATGCATCCTGTTTGTTAGGAAATGCCATTTGAATGCTGTGCTCAGCTTTGATGAGTCTTACTGTATTTATTAAAGCATAAGATTATTAATGAGTTCCACATACAAATCACTTATCAGTACGAATTTTATAGTTAAAGTCTCTTTGCCTGTGCCTTTCATTTTTTTAAAAAGGGCACTTTTCTTTATCTGTGATAATGTGCAATTATCTAATGTTTTCACATTTCAGTTTTCAAATTTTCTGTATCTAATAACCAAGTGTCTAATAAATGATCATTTAGTCTAAACAAAAGAAAGCAAGGAAGGAAGTGCCATTAACATGTCATAGCTTACTAATAAATAGGCGCGCCACGTACACCACAGATAACATGGTAGAGTCCTGTGAACTTAGCGGCTGAATTGTACAGATTCGTCATAAGCATAAGATAGTTTCTGTTGATGGAGGTTGCAAAGTGCATGGGGCCTCTTTCATAAGAACGGTTCTATTCACTGAGAGGTAAAGCTCAAAAGGCCTAAACAACTCAGGACTTGGGGGGATTCGGGTGAAGGTTGGCTCTATAGAATAGCAAAAGTATGACTTTTTCTTCTAGGTTTTCTTGGGTGTCCTTTATCAGGGAAATTTTGTGGGATTTACTTTATTCTTAAAAATTAATTTGCTTGGAGGGTGTTACTGTTTTCCTTCTTTGAAAAAAAAAAGTTTGTCCCTTTTGCTTGTCTGCTAGAACCTCCTAGAGTACACACAAGTTGGTTAGTCCAGTATTTTGTGTTTCCTTTAGCTGAGGATGGCCTTGAACTCCTGATCCTCTGCTTCTACATCTGAAGTCCTGGGGATTACAAGCGTGTACCACTACAGCCATGCACTTGCTTTAGCCTATGTGTCTTCTCCTGATCTCTATTTTTAAATTCAGTTTAAAGATCGTATTTATTTCTTGGGTATGGGCATTTGTGCCACTATGCATGTGTGGAGGTCAGAGAGCAACTTGTAGTTGTTGGTTCTCTCCTTCCACTAGGTGGCTCCCAGGGATGAAACTAGCTTGTCAGGGTGGCCACCTTTACCCTCTGTGCCCTCTGGTCCTCTCCTTTCTTTTGCTTTGATGTATTTGGCTCCTTTTCAAGTCTATGTCTGTAAAATATGACTCCCCAATTTGTTTTTATTTATTTTTTAAATCACTTTAGTTAATTTTTATTTTGGGGCTGTCCTGGAACTCACTGTGTAGACCAGGCTACAGAGCTCTGCCTGCCTTTGCCTCTAGAATGCTGGAATTAAAGGCACACGCTACCATGCCCAGCCCTTCTTTAGATAATTGAACCGTCTCACTTTGCTGCCGATGGTTCTTAGGAGCCCTACTCCTGTTGTGTCTTTCTCATAGATTTCCTCTTTCTAAGGTGTTTTGAGAATTTTGATTGGTAACAGTTAAGCTTGTCATTTTAAAACCTGGGACTGGTTTGGGGGCTGGGACTTCTCTATCTCTCATGAGCCATTTTAGTTTGCTTCTCTGAGGTTTTTTCCCTCACCCCTCGGTCATTGGTCATTTACAACTGGTGGTCAGCTTTCACCTAAATTGTTTGGCCTGCAGATTTTTGGGTGTGTGGTGTTTCGGTATCTAGAAGACTTGATGTTTCTTTTTCTCAGATAGCTTTTGAGGATATCCAGATCTCTTTGCAGTCTTCCACAGTTCTTTACCGTGAGAAAAGAGCTTTCTGGAGTTCCCAGCTGCTCATGGGTCTCAGTTTCACTTCCCAGTTCTGCTTGGGCTAAAACCAGACTCTCCTTCAGACTCTGCTCTTATCAATAGCCCCCTACCTCAGTCAGCTGGACTCTGGCAGGACAGTGAAGGCTTTCAGTTCTCCTTGCTTTGGAGGGTGTGTGTGTGTGTGTGTGTGTGTGTGTGTGTGATTTCCTGTAGTTTCTCTTGAGTGTACTAAAACCATTTTCATTTGTTTAAAATATATTTGAGCAGGAAGAACTGTTGCTTGATTTTAATTAATCGGTTAATTAGCATCTGTTTATAATGTTGTGTGAGTGTGCTCAAGTACCATTGTGTTAGGAGGATTTTTGAGAGTTGTTTTCTCTCTTCAATGTGACTCCCTGTGGAGTCTAGGGATTAAACTCAGGCCTGAGCAGATAAGAGCTTTTAACTGCTGAGCCAACTCCCATACCCACACTCACCTCCAAAACTGTTTTAGTTAATTTATTAATTTATTTTTCAAATGTTTTGCCTGCATGTGTGTCTGTATACCACATATGCATGCTAGGTGACCCTAGAAGTCACGAGTGGGCATTGGAGATCTCCTGGAACTGGACTTACCGATGGATGGTTGTAATCTGCCATGTGATACTGAAGAATCAAACCTGGGTCCTCTAGAAGAGCAGCGTTTGCTCTGAATGAGTGAGCCATCTCTCCATCCCCCATGCCTTTCTTGTTTTTCAAAGGCAGAGTCTTATAATGCAGGTCTGCCTGTTAGCTTAGTACTTGGTATGTAGTCCAGGTTGGCCTTGAACTCTTGGAAATCATCCTGCCTCAGCCTCCTAGGTGACCATCATGCCCAGCTAGGGATTACTCATGGTACTTCAGAGCCACCTGTAGTAAGCCAAGTAAGGCCTGTCCTCAAAGACACTGTGCACTAACCTTGGATTCTAATGAGTCTGCAATCCGATGGTTCAGTCTATTCTCCTTATTCTAACCAGACGTACTTTGAAAAGCACTGAATGTTTCCTGTTTTTAACAAAGTACTACAAGGATAATGGCCTAAAACAACAGATCGTACTCCGCACCAGGAGTCAGGAGTCTGGGGCAGTCTCAGCTGCTCTTGCTTGGGAAGGGGAGAGTGTTTCCTAGCATCTGATCCTTGTGTTCCTTGGCATAGAACCTCTTCCTCTGCCTTCAGGGCTAGTAGCATGCCTTTGCCAGACCTCTCAGACTACATCCTGCTTCCCTCAGCAAAGTCATTTTCTGATTCTGACCCTCCTCCTACCTCTTGCAAGGACACTGAGATTATTTAAATCTTATTCATATAATTTAGAATAACCCTATTTGAGATTTATAATTTAATCGCAGCTTCAAAGTTCCATTGGTCAATCTGTTTTGTTTTGTTTTGTTTTGTTTTGTTGTTGTTTTCGAGACAGGGTTTCTCTGTGTAGCCCTGGTTGTCCTGGAACTCACTCTGTAGACCAGGCTGGCCTCGAACTCAGAAATCCAACTGCCTCTGCCTCCCAAGTGCTGGGATTAAAGGTGTGCGCCACCACTGCCCGGCTTTTGGTCAATCTGATATACTTATTTTGTACACTTTGGCCTTTGGAGCTGGGCATCACGGTGAACTCCTGTGCTTAGAGGGGCTTGCTTGAGCCTGGGAAGGACGTGGGAATCAGGGGAATACCTCATCTCATAAAGGGGAATGCACTTTCCTTAGTGAGCCTATATTTTCTTTGTATTCTTTGGCTTATTGTGTTTACCTACTCTTGTTTTGTTTTAATTGTATTATACTGTGACATACTTTGTAAAAATCTCTTGACATAGTAATTATTTGTCCTCTTGTTAGCTTTTAATCTTTTCTCTACTGATTTCAAGAGCAAAAGCCAGTAAACTATGGCCAACAAGCTAAATCCATCCCATTGTCTTTTACAACATACTAGATAAGAATGGTTTCTCTCTCTCTCTCTCTCTCTCTCTCTCTCTCTCTCTCTCTCTCTCAATTATTTGAATGGTTGCCTTAATGCAGATGCATGGTGTTTTATTTGTGAGTTCATTACAAAATGATATTTGTTTTAACAGCCTATTTCATTTTCATGTGTGTGTGTGTGTGTGTGTGTGTGTGTGTGTGTGTGTGTCCCCACACATGTCTAGAGTTCAGAGGACAGTTTGCAGGACTGTAGGAGTTCTCTCTTTCCACCATGTGGGTCCTTGGCATTGAATTTCGCTTGCCCAGCTTGGCAGCCGTCACCCTTACTTGCTGAGTCATCATCTTGTTGGCCTGGATTCACATTTTTAAATAGTCGTGAAAAAAGAATCAAAGGAAGGAAAATACTTTGTGAAACATGAAAATTGATGAATATAGAATTCATAGTGTGAGAAGAGGTGTTGGTGTTTGAGGCGGCACAGGCACGCCATGTGCACTTGGGAAGCCAAGACAAGAGAATCATGACTTAGTGGCTAGCCTGAGCTACCTTACCTTATCTCCATCACTGTAAACCCTTCCAACAAAAGTGAAGCTAACCCTAAACCAATAACAAACAAAACAAAGCAAAGCAAAACCAACAAAATGTCAAAACTTCAGCCAAACAAAGCCTATAAAACAGAAAAAAAGATGGGGGTGGTGTCAGCACAGCCCCGGTCATTCCATTTGTACTGTGTGTCTCGGGTCTGTGTACAGTATCACAACAGGTTGTGGCAGGGGCTGGGAGGGACACAACCAGGTTAAGTGACAAGAACAGTTTCTGACTTCTGTCGAGACAGGTGTGTGCTGTCTTTAAGTCTTTAACCTACTATTTAAAATTTAAAGTTTGGGAAACCTCAGCTTGGGCCACAGGGCCCCACAGCTAATCGGCGCCGGGACAAAGATCCCTCTCAGCAGATCGCAGGACCCAGCAGAGGGCCAAGGACACGCCCCACAGCTCACCAGGTGCTGCCCCGAACCCGCGAGACACACGGACCGAGGTAGGCGGGCCTAGAAACCCCCCTGAATCCCAGGGGCGGGCGGCTGT
>CM052705.1:46045732-46100244 GCA_028551405.1 Uromys caudimaculatus | reverse complement strand
GGGGAGGGGGAGGGGACACGGGGGTTCCAAAGAAAAGGGGAATCATCGGAAATGTAAATAAAATATCAAAAAATAAAAAATAAAAAAAAAAATAAAAAAAATAAAATTTAAAGTTTATTAACTTAATACCTAAGACTATTTAACTTTTTCTTAATGTTTAAGAATCCCATTAATGCAGTAAGGATTTGCCATGATTTTGGAAGGACTCTTAAAGCTCTGTATGTGCATACATGTATGCTACCTGGTGCTCATGTGGAGACCAGAGGACAGCTTTTGGGGAGTGGGTCTTACCTTCCACCTTGTTGAGTTGCTGACTGTTTGGTTTCTGTTGCCTTGTGTATGTCAGGCTACATGGCCTGAACCCTTCCAGCCGAGCCTCGTGTCTCCTGTCTGGTGTCTTCCTTAGGAGTGCTGAGATTACAGATGATACCACTGAGTGCAGCGTTTTACTGGGTTCTAAGATCAGATTTGGGCGTCAGGCTTGCGTGGCAGGTACTTTTACCTGCTGAACTATGTTCCTAGCCCAGAAGGATTTTTTTATGATCCGTGAAATGCAGATTGGTAGTCTTGTCCCATGACTTTACCTGAATTAGTAAATGAGCCTCTTGTCCAGAATTTAATGTTAGCAGGTGGGATGTGTAATCTGTGTTACCATGGACACAGAGCACCGTGGTCCTCAGTTGTTTGGTCAAATGCTAGTATAGATACTGCTTTAAGGGTATTTTGTAACTATAACCAACATTTAGGATCAGTTGATTAAGTGAATCAGACTATCCTCCAAAGTGTGGGTAAGAAGCCTTTACCTCCACTGACGTTTCCTAAGGAACAAAGGGGTTCTGCTCAGTTTCCAGTGTGCTGTGCCCTTGTCAATCCTAGTTGTATGGCCAGAGCGTTAAACTCTCTCTTGTCTGAGCCTCATTTTCTTTTCATATATATATGTGCATATTTTGTGTTGGTTCTGTTTCTGGAGACCGTTGATTGCTGCCGCTAGCTACCCTGATGTGTGTGCTTGTGCAGCATCTCCTGTACCTGGACCAAGATGCTGTGGTGATGCTAAGCCAGCAGAGGTGAGGCCCTTCCTCACACCCCCCTCAGGCCCCTTGTACTGGTTGTGAAAGGAAATGTGACGCATTTGGGTGTTACAGAGTCAGAAATAAGCTCGCTTGTGAAGGGACAGAGTGACCTTTTCTCACTGTTTAAACTTGAAGAGACTGTGAGGAGGCGATGAAGCAGAACTGGCAAGGAGCAGCGGAGGAAGGGAGATGGAACCTGAGTGAGCGGTGTGTGTGTGTGTGTGTGTGTGTGTGTGTGTGTGTGTGTGTGTGTGTGTGTGTGTGTGTTTGAGATGCTGTGGTGGTGCCACCTGAAACTAGCTCTGTGGTCCCACAGATGGCTTCTTTTTTTTTTCTGTATGTTTTGGTTCTTCGACCAAGATTCAAAAACAAAAATGCTTTGAGTAAAAATAGAAACAGATGCACAATATTTAGCAGTTTTGTTTGCGTCTCTATATACGTAAGTAACTTTTTAAATCAGTGCATATAAACTGTTTAATATTGCTTTGCACATAAACAGCGGTACATATGAGCAGGGAAAAACCATCAAATAGTGATTTATATGCTTGTAAACAGAGTTTACAAGACCTGTCAGTAGTGTGATGCTGGAAAAAAAATCTAGTTTTGAATTTTGATTTTTCCAAACTGGGCATTAGACTACCTCTTTACTCCCGGAGATGTCTGACCGCATGCATACTGTGCATTCAGAACTATTCTGCTCTATAAACCTCTTCCACCCTTCTGAAACTGTATTAAGCTATCTTTGTCTACTAGGGTTAATTATAATCCCTATGTGGTTTACCATTTATTTGTTATTTTTTTTAAGGAGTAATTATAGCTTTGAGTTTTGTGAGCCCTGTCTTACACACAGGTGTGCTAGCTCTTTAGGTCGTGTTTGATAAACCTATACATAAAATGACTGGAACAAGACATGATTTCTCCTTGCTCAGCTGCCATTTCATTTCAGAGAGCAACCTCTCCCACCCTATCTTAATTTGATGGCTTTAATGGTCTCTTGCCCGCCTATGGTTTTACCTATTGGAAACAATTTTCAAATGTTCTCCAGGGCTTAGGCCCTGATAAGTTCCATGGATACGTGGAGGTTAGAGCCTAGGAGACTTTACGTTCGAATTGCCTTTGGATCCTGGAGACAGATATGGGAACAGATTGTAGTGCAAGGAAGGGAGCAATAGCTTCACATCTGAAGAACACAGCTTTTTGGGGAGGGAGGATTGGCTCAGCCTTTTGGGGAGCTGGATAACAGAGAGGGCTGCTGGCTGACTGGGTTGGAAACAAAAGGTTATTTTCATATGCGCACATCAGAATGATGGACTGAGGAGTGTTGGTGCCTAGTTTTACATGTGCTATTATTGGACTAGCTTACAGTTGCTCCTGTGTAGGCGTCATAACCCAGATGACCTCTGAGACTGCATGGTTGTTGTTAATCTTTTAAAAAATCGTAATTGAGGATTACTTTTAAGTTCATTAAAACAGTACCATCAGCTGAGCCTTGTGGGTTTCAGTAGGCTTTCTCTATGGGTTTCACACTCACGCATTTAACCAACTGGATCAAAAATTGTTTCATTAGCCAGGTTTTTTTTTTCTTGTCATTATTCCCCTGACAATTTGGGGTAACATTGCAAGGCAGTTTGCCTCGACATTGCCCTAGCTAGTCTAAGTCACCCAGAGATGGTTCGAAGCTTAAAGGTGGATATCAGAAATTATATACAAGTACGACACCACTTGAATGTGGCAGGTTCCACAGCTGACACCCTGGGGATCCTGAGGGACACTTGCCATTGTAGGACAGATGCTAAGATGTAAATACCTGACTAGTGCTGGTGCTGTACCACTGACCCTCTCCCCATCTCTCCACAGCTGGTCAGTCTGCTGCTCATTGGGATTGCCGCTTGGGGCATCGGCTTTGGGCTGATCTCCAGTCTCCGAGTGGTGGGTGTGGTCATTGCTGTGGGCATCTTCTTGTTCCTGATTGCCTTAGTGGGGCTGATTGGAGCTGTAAAACACCACCAGGTGTTGCTATTTTTTGTATCCTTTTAAAAATCCGTTTTTTTGTTGTTTTTTTTTTACTTCAATCAGGTGAAGTTCTCATCGAATATGTGATTATGTATTTAATATTATCATTAGAGAATTCATTCGGAAAGTAACTCCTAGAAAGACAATTTAGGAATATCTGTTAAGAAAAAGTCTTATGTTTAGTTATCCCCAATCCTTCCTTATCACACAAGTTGGGCACAGATCGGATTTTCTTTTGCAGATTCAGAGTTGAATTGAACTCATGTCGTGACTTCTGGGCCTTCGTTACACATTAATCTTTGGTTGAGAATTCCACAGGGTATTCTCTAGTCTTAGTTTTGAGAAAGCTAATACATTTGTCTCTATTTTTTATTTGTCAGATTTCAGAATTTGTATTTCATTTTGAATGTGGGTTTTTCAAAATAAAATTATCTTTGTCTTTCTTTCTTTCCTTCTTTCCTTCCTTCCTTCCTTTTGTCGTTGTTTTGTTGTTTTGCTTTGTTTTTGAGACATGTCCTCTGAAGACTAGGCTGACCCCAAGCTTGGGCAGTCCTCCTGTCTCTGCTTCTTAGGCCATGGGATTACAGGTATCACCCACCATGCCTGGTATATGCAAATTATTTATATTTTTCTGAATGGATTTATAGTTATAGTGTATTAGCAAAATAATAATTAAGTGTATCACTTTGAACTTTAGGTAACATTGTTCTAGTTTATAAGTGAATTGCTTTGAGTGTACTTGAAAGTTTTGTCAACACTCTTGCTTTATGTTCTTCCAGAGCATTTGCAATGCCCCTGGCAGCAGGTAAAGGCACTTGCTTACCAAGTCGGATGACCAGAGTTCAATCCCCAGTACCTACATGGTAGCAGGAGAGAACTGACTCTGCATGAACACCATGGCACATATGTGCCCTAATGCACATGCATACATACTCATGTATGCATACTCCCAACCCCACACACATGCACACATACAGTGAATAAATAAGTGTAATGATAAAAAAGTCCTTAACTTTAAACTCTCAGTATATGATTATTCTCCTCCTCGTATTTATTGTTCAGTTTTCGGTATCTTGTGCTTGCTTGGCTCTGAATCAGGAGCAACAGGTAAGTAAAGGGGTTTTTGTTGTTGTTTGTTTGTTTTGTTTTTGAGACAGGGTCTCACTGTGTAGCTTTGACTGTCCTAGAACTCGCTATGTAGACCAGGTTGGCCTTAAACTCACTGAGATCCACCTGCCTTTGCCTCCTGAGTACTGGTATCAAAGGCATGCGCCACTATGCTCAGCTAAGTAAAGCTTTTATTTGATTCTACTTTATTATAATACCACATAGCATGACATGAAAACGTTGGGAGAAATGACTAGAGAATAAAACTATTTCTTATTGTCAAGAATGCCATTTACTCCCTTAGCTAAGTCTCTCACTGCTAAGTGGCTGGTGGAAATTACTGCAGGGAAAGATGACATCAGGTCTTGGTAATTTGTATCCATAAATAACTCTCACTGTAAAATTTGCTGTTGTTAAAAGATGCTTCCTGTCTTTCCCCACTGCTGTGCAGTGCGCCAGAGGAGGGTCTGTGGTTTCCTTCTGTCAGCTACTCCTTTCAGACTCTTAATTTATAAAGAAAATATGGGTTTCTGTCTGGGAGCAACTGAAACTCTTTATTGTTACAATTATGCCTTTGAACCAAGTCCTGTTTTTACATTGGTTGTAAAAACCAGGACCTTTTCATTTGTAGGCTAGAAATAGTATCTTAATTTTTTTTTTTTTTTTTTTTTTTTAGATCAAGGGATAAGCTTTTGAAAAATTGTAATAGTTTTGAGGCTCTTGATTTCATATATGCTCTGCTCCTAGCTGCAGGCTGGCCTCTGATGTTACATAGGGATGATGCGTTTTAATTTCTTAGGGTCAGCTGCTGGAAGTCGGATGGAACAATACAGCAAGTGCTCGAAATGACATCCAGAGGAGTTTGAACTGCTGTGGCTTCCGAAATTATAACCCAAATGACACCTGTCCGGCTGTAAGTCCAAAACGTTTTTCTTTAATGTTTTACATACGTTTAATAATGATTAATAGAGAAGTGGTCTTTCTGGTGCTGAATTATGTTTCAAAATTGTTTGACATATACCTCTATTATATTTTCATATGGACTACTGCCACATTTGTTCATCTATGTCCAGTAAGACACATCACATTACACTGTAAAAAACAACCACCACACAGAGACCTGTCTCTCTGGTGATTCTAGATTTTTGTTGTGCTGATAGTTGACAGTGGCCATCATACCAGAGTCTCGGGAGGCTGAAATGAGGTGTCAGCGGAGACTGAAATTCACCCAAGGCTTGCTCTCCTCCCCCTTGCTTGACTCATTATAGTTTTAGGATTACAAGTCCTGTTTGCTTAGTGGCGGTCAGCTGGTGTCTGGTGTCTTGGCGATCATTAATTGTCACCAATTAACTAGTATTGCTGTGAAGAGACACCAGGACTCTTACAAGACAAAGTGTTTAATTGGGGCCTGCTTACCATATCAGAGGTTTTCCATTATCACCATGGAGGGGAGCAACCCAGCATACAGGCATGGTGCTGGAAAAGTAGTTGAGAGCTACATTTGGATCTACAGGCAGATTATGTGTGTGTGTGTGTGGGGGGGGGTGGTCGGGGAGTAGAATGAACCAATCCTGGGCTTAGCATGGACTTTTGAAATTTCAAAGCTTACTCACACATAACCACACCCCCTGATCCTTGTAATCCTTTCAAACAGATCCATTCATTAACCAAGCATTTAAATATATGAGCCTCTGGGGTGCCATTCTTATTTAGATCACCACAGCTGATATCCCTTATAATGCAAGCAAATTAGCATGAGAATCTCTGTTCCTAGAATGAAATCTTACACAATGCAATCTAGACACTACCAATCCTATTCCTAGGTTCTAGAAGGGACTGAAGGCTCCTACCGAGCGAGCATATCCAGGAAATGACCATCTCAGAAGTTTGCACACAATTTAAAATTTATACTCAAATTGGATGGAGCACCCTAGGCCTGAATTTTGGCTGTGTTTTTATGTGTGTTTGTAAATGTACTCTGAAGTAGAATGTCTTTTCTTTTTATTGATATAGAGCTGTGCCAAAAGTACCCAGAAGTGCTCCTCATGTGCCCCCATAATTGGAGAGTATGCTGGTGAGGTTTTGAGGTTTGTCGGTGGCATTGGCCTCTTCTTCAGTTTTACAGAGGTATGTGGCTGGGCTTGCGCTACTTTGTGAGGCCTTTCTTTCCTCCCCCCTTTCTTCACCCTTTCAATCCCCCAATACTAAATAGAAGAGAAAAAAAGGATAGAGGGGAAAGGGGGTGACTTGGGTTTCAGACCTGGGACAAGCAGCTGAGGTGCATATTTTACATACCAAAGTAGACTTGGCCTCCAGGTTCTCCCAGCATCCCTCAGGCCCTGTCTGTTACAGGAAATGGCTGATACCCTGCCTTCTATGCTGAACTTCCCATCAAAGATCCAAGGCTTCCCCAGGAGCTCTTCCTTATATAATCCAGACATTTTCATCTCCCTCCCTACCTCTCCCTCCCTCTCCCTCTCCCTCTCCCTCTCCCTCTCCCGTTCCCTATCTCTGCTCTTTCTTTGTCTCCTCTCATCTGTCTCCTTCTCCATGGCGACTTCCTGGCCTCATTCCTTGGGACTGTAGAACCTGCCTGAGAGCTTCCCCCCATGAGCCTGCCTTTATACCTTAATTCAGCTTGAATTGGCTCATTTCATTTGAGAATACCTATCAGTGACATTATCGACATTATCGTTAGACTCCTTCCTGTTGACTGGGGCATCGAGCTCCTTGGGGCAAGTTTGATCTTCACCCTCAGGATGTCTGATTTTTTCTTCTTGTCGTTTCTTTGTGCACAACTATGTAACAAACCATAACCACAGCAACCAAGAACCCACGCTGCCTGTCAGGGCCCTAGCATTTATACACCCTCTGTAAAGTTCCTAGAACTCCAAATGTCATGTACTCGCAGAAACTGTCTGCAGCTGGCAGAATTTGCCGCCTCTGCTAGAGCATGAGGTAAATCATCGTCAGCTGCCGTGGACAGTCTGAAGCAGCCCCACGTCCCATGCCTGAGATTAAAACTCATAGGGAGTTCAGTTCTGTATGGCTAGAAGACATAGCATTGTACTTAAACATAAAACATGACACTCGAAAGTATCAATGCTCATTTTCCTTGAGATCACTTGGTGTGATGGAAGCACCCTCAGCTTAGAATTAGAACAACATCTGACAAATTTGGCATGAACTTTATGATAGGGTGACAATCTTGATCTTTTTGGACCCATGTAAATTGTAATAAATGAAATCAAATTAATGTAGATTACCTCTGGTCCTTTTTTTTTTTCTATAGTTACATGATAAATTATAGTTAAATTTTGTATTAAGGAGAACATGTTAATATATGTTAATATGTTGACATGTAATGTGTTATATATGTTAATATATGTTATCATATAATATACACACCATGTATATTGCTTTTAAGAATTGTCTTTGTTGCTGGGTATTGGTGGTGTATGCCTTTAATCCCAGCACTCGAGAGGCAGAGACTGGTGGATCTCTTGAGTTGAGGTCAGCCTGGTCTACAGAGCAAGTACCAGGATAACCTGGGCTACATAGAGAAACCCTGTCTTGGAAAAAAAGCCAAAAACAATCTGGGAACTGAGGAAAGCTGGGAGCAGGAGAGGGGAGGTGAGAGAAGAGCTTACTAATTGATCATCTACTACCAAATGGGCAGTCCTGAAAACATCCACAGAAATAAGATTATATGCACTAGGAAGGTTATAGTTAGTAATATTCATGTATATATGTATATATTTATGCATGCAGTAACAATTAATGTAAGCAAATGCCATGAATTTAAAGGAGATATGGGAGGGTTTGGAGAGAGAAAAGAAGGAAAGACATGTTGTAATTATAAAATATTCATAAATGTAAACATAAAAGAAGTATAAAAAAATGTTACTTTCAACATTAAAAAATCAACTCTAAAGTCATTCCCGATTTTCTTATTAGTACCTTTCATAAACCTATAGGTGACTACTGTTATTATTTGTATATGTTTATATTCAATATATATCAATATATTTGTACTAATGAGTAAACTTTTATATATTTATGAGCAAAACCAGAATGCTAATTTTGTATTCTGTATTAAATTTTCAATATTGAGTTGGTAATATGTATCAAGACAAAATTTTGTTTTTGAGCTGGGGTCTTACTATATAGCCCTGCTGGTCTTCTATTACCTTTGTCTTAGTCTCCTGGGTGTTAGTGTTATAGGTGTGAGCTGCCAAAAATTCTGTCTTGACTAAGACAATTCCATGCATATTACTTTATTTCATGGAAATAATTGTATAACAACGTTAAGTGGATACACAAAGCTATTTATAAGCTACGTTTAAAGATTTATTCTTAATTATGTATACGAATATGTGTCTATGTGTAGTGGGTATGTACACGAGTGTGGATGTCAGGGGAGGCCAGCAGGGGATGTCAGGACTTACGGATCTGGAGGTGCAGATGGCTGTGAGTCACTAGGTGTGGGAACCAAACTCTAGTGCTCTGCAAGAATAGAAAGTACTCTCCTAACTGCTGAGCAGTCTCTCTAGCCCTCAGGTCATTTATTTTTATTATAAATATTTGGGCTCCTTTTGCTTCTTGTCAGTATGCTGGTTGGGTCGAGATGTATGACACAGGAGCAGAACATGAAGCAGGGTTAGAAACTGAGTGCACCTGCTTCCTAATTGTGCCCTCTGGGGCAAGGTCTTTAATCTTGCTAACCCTCGCATAGCTCCTTCAAATCTTCTGTCTCACCCTCTAAGAAGAATAGCGACAGGTAGCCGCTTTCCTGTGGAGCCAGTGTGTGTAAAACTTGGAATGCTTTGAGCAGTACTCGGTATATGGGGAGCTAGTTATTGTTTTGTAGCCATTAATAAATATATTAATATATGACATAGTATGCTCTATTGGAAAAGGACAGTGGGTCTTATTGACACATGAGAAGTCCACATCACACTTCTGTTTTAAACAGATAACAGAAGACTAGGAACCAAGTAATTCTTTTAGCAGAGTTTGTACGTATAACTATAGAGGCATAGTAGGCTGCTTACAAGAGCAACATATGTCCTTACAAAATTGCAAAAATTCTTTATTTATATGGTTAGAATTTAACCATACATGGGATCACTTAATCTGTTGACCATTTAATTTTTTTTTTAATTACACTTACTTATTGTGTGTGTTGGGGGGCAACATCCCTGTGCCATCGTGGGCGTGTCAGGAACACAAGGGCATCCTCTGGCATTGGTTCTCTTGTCCCCCTTACAGCTTCTGAATGGTGAGCTCAGGTCACCAGGCTTCGTAACATATGCCCTCAGCTTCCAAGCCACCTCACCCCACCTTTATAAAAGTTAAACTCAATTTACGTGGTGTGGGTATACTTGGGCCATGATGCGTGTGTAGAGGTCAGAGGACAACTTTTGGAAGTCTGTTTTCTCCTGTTACCATGCGGGTTCTGGGAGTCAAGTCAAGAAGCTCAGGTCATGAGACTCTAGCAAGGACCTCCACCTGCCATGTGATCTTGTCAGGCGGATCACATAATTCCTTTTAGTATGACAATATTTACAGAGCTGCCTCCTGTGTGTGGAATGTCATTCCTATCCAGCCTACGTTCCCTGTGGGATGTATTTCTGAGTATAAAATGAGGCATAGTATGGAAATAGTCAAGAGATTTTGGTAAGCTGAGGTTGGTGGTGCACATCTTTAATTGTAGCACTTCGGAAGCAGAGGCTGGTTCTATTTAGTGAGAGCCTGACAAACAAATGAACAAAACAACAATAAATTAAATTCTGTCA
This sequence comes from Uromys caudimaculatus, assembly GCA_028551405.1. Taxonomy (NCBI): domain Eukaryota; kingdom Metazoa; phylum Chordata; class Mammalia; order Rodentia; family Muridae; genus Uromys; species Uromys caudimaculatus. Next base: position 46,090,253 of record CM052705.1, on the reverse strand, counting down.
TCTGAGAAAAATTTACCAACATTTGATTTAATAACTAACTCTAGATATTTGTGTTATTAAAAATATTTGACAGGGCTCAAGACCTGACTGAGGGATTCGTAGTGCCTGCTGCTTAGGACATTATCCTGGAGAGGAAGATTTAAGGTCACAACCCAAATTTGGTTCCCAGCACCCAGGTCAGGTGACTCACAGTTACCTCTAACAGTCTCCTGTAAGAAGAGACTGCAGTGCCTATTGGGGGCACTCCTACACATGTGTACAAACACACGTAATTAAAAACAATAAAGATAAATGCAAAAACCATGCAAAGTTCACATTTGGCTATTTATCAAAATGGAAAAGTCAAACTTCTGTTCCAACTTCAGATCCACCTGCCTGTGTGGGACCTGCAGCATTCTCTCTTCTTGCCCGGTCAGCACACCTTATCTCTGTGTCTCTCTCTGTCCACGTTATCTCCTTCTTATCAGCACCTCAGTGACTGCACCTTTGAGCCCACCTGGATAACCTCTCCCTAACATAACCACACGTTCAAAGGCCTTTTACCTTGTAAGGAAACATTGGCAGGTTCCAGGCATGGGGCAGGAGCATGCAGTCTAGCACAGCATTCAAACGTCAGACTTACTAGTGCCTGTCCTTTGATTTGCCTGAATCTCCTCTTTGAACAAAAACCAGGAAAAAGGAATTCAGACATTTCATTTATTCTGTTGATTGACTAAATCGATTCAAAACATGTTTTTCCTTCTTATAATTCCAGATCCTGGGTGTTTGGCTGACCTATAGATACCGGAACCAGAAAGACCCTCGCGCCAACCCGAGCGCTTTCCTTTGACGAGAAGACAAGGAGAAGCTTTCCTGTGTTGATCTTGTTCTCTTTCTCTAATCTCAAGTTAAACTAATTTGTTCATATGACAAAGGAAACGGTATCTGAAAACCACATTATATCAACGATGGAATTAAATATTTTACTCTTAAGTTTCTCCAAACATGTTTTTGTTTCCATTGCTGAAAAAGCAATTGAAGTTCCCGGTGTTCCCTGACCCTCAGTGGTCCCTGTAATCTACTGTTGTCGGTGTCTGGCACTGTCCACCGTGGCCTTTCTTAGCATTTTTACCTGCTGTAAACTGTGTGTGGCCACCCCTGGGTAGATGATACTGTGAACCCAGATCTTCATCATCGGACTAGTTGCCCAGAGCACTATGCTGTGCAGGCGGCTCCCACCCAAGATAGTTGATGTTTTATGAAGCCAGAAAGGAAGAGACTCTGTTCTGTTCAGTTCATTAGGAGAAATCTAAGTTCCTGATACTTTTTGTCTTTTGGGAAAGCTACATTGTAGTGAAAAGTGTTAGCACAGAAGTGATAGTTTAGTCTGTCAGGATTACATTCATGTATTCTAGAAATAGCTGTGTCTTTAGGAAAATGAAGTTTAGTTTTTGACCTTTTTAGTCAAGGGCAAAGGAGATACCATTTGGGAAATGTTTTGGTGTGTAGCATTTATCTTCAGCTCTCAAAATGGGATGAATTTGAGGAAGATAGAGTATATATCTACATAATCTGACATTTTAAGAAAAATATGAAGTTCAAAACATTGTATATGTAAACAACTTGCAATCAATACATTGGCCCAGGCCCATGTAACAAATAGATATTTGATTATCTTTAAAAAGTAACTTTTTTCAAGACAGGGTTTCTTTGTGTAGCCTTGGTTGTCCTAGAACTAGCTCTGTAGACGAGGCTGGCCTTGAACTCACAGGGATCCGCCTGCCTCTGCCTCCCAAGTTCTGGGATTAAAGGCAAGTGCCACCATCGCCTGTCAAAAAATAACTTTTTAATAACATTTCTTGGTATTGTGACAGCAAGTTGTCAAATCCAAATATATTTGAATGTACTACCTCCCATAAGTTGAGAGAGAAATGCTGTTTGTGGCTCTGTATATTACATTAAAAAATAAAAGCTGAAAACCTTCCTACGTATATGGATGTTTGAATCAAAAGAAGGTACTAGAAACATTGACAAGGTAAGTATGCCTCTTTCCTTCTGCTTTTCCATAGCCTTTTATTATACCTTAAGATGGCGTTTTACTAAGCCTTGGAAATAAACTCCCAGCGATGATGTCTGTTGGTAGTTATCCCTGAATCCTTTCTTAAGTTAAAAAATAAATATTGTGTGTGTGTGTATGCATGTATAAGTGTGTGTGTGTGTGTGTGTGTGTGTGTGTGTGTGTGTGTGTGTGTGTGTGTAGGTTAGAGGACAATTTGTAAAAACTGGTTCTCACCTTCTACAATATGGGTCCTAGGGATCCAACTCGGGTCATCAGGTTGGATGACAAGCCCTGTTACTTCTGAGTAATCTGCTGGCCCCCAAATGCTTTATTGAACAATTTCATTGGTTAATGTTATCTGCATGATGAAAAAGGTGTTTTTATTTATTTGAAGAAGCCACTCTTATTTATATGGAAAGGGTATACACATTCTTTTCCATTAGTGACAATTAATTTCCTGTCTTGTTTCTGAGTACATGTGAAACATTATTGGTGATTGATTGATAGTTTATACTAAGAGGTTGGTAAATGGTCAGTGCACAGAGGAATGCACCTTGGGGGCATTTTGTTCTTCTGATTCTTCTGCAAGTCTTGTATAGAAGTAGAACTGTGCTGTTTCTAGGGTGTCGTGCTGAGCCCCATGGCCACCTGGGCAGAACTGCTTATGCTATAAAATGGGAGAAGTGACTCAAGAAAGGAGAGTGTTGAATTCTGTTTTCTTTCCTGTATGTTTTCTGTTTATTGAGCTGCAGATGAAAATACTTGACAAGGTTCTAGTGAACCCTAGCATAACTCACCTTGGTACAAATGATTGCAAATTAGAAAGGTGGTTGCACAGGGAACCCGCCTATAACTTGGTTTTTGCTGTAATTGCAATGACTTTATTGGAGTTGGACAGTTAAAAATCAGGTGTGTGGGGGGAGGTGTTGGAGAAATGGCTCAACTGTTAACAAATCATTCTACTTTTGAGGAGGACCTGAGTACTTTTCCCAGCACCCACACTGGTGACTCACCGTGGTCTGTAATTCCAGTAGCAGCAGGGGGATCTGATACCTCTGGACTGCTCAGGCCCGTGCACACATGTGCATACCCTGACACACACACACACACACACACACACACACACACACACACACACACACACAAAATAAATTGGTTTTGGTTTTTAAATTAGGGTCTAGCCCTAGGGAGTATTTTTTGCTTCTATATTTTGAGACAGGGTCTTTCTATGTATCCCAGACTTATTTTGACTTCTTTATGGCCCAGGCTAGCCTCAGACCTGTTGGTGGAATTTCCAACCCCAATAAGCCCATATAAAAACCACACAATCCAGTTATTATAATTAGAAGCAATATGCTTAAATTGGGCAGATCTAACACTGTACTAACTTAGTCCCCAGCTATAAGACCCTTTGCTACTTGTGGTTTCTCCTGGCCATGGGGTTCTGCTCCATCATGGCTTCCTCCTCCTCTTCTGTCCTCTCCCCTTCTCTTTCTCCTTCCTCTCCACCTGCTTTACTCTCCAAGACCTCCCATCCCACCTCCTCCACTGCCCATTCACAGGCTCTAGCCTTTATTGATCAGTTAAAATGAGGAGAAGGTTCACATGAGATCACCTGAGTCCATAAGTGACTACTTACTCACTGGGGGCAACCCCTCTTGAGGAATCTGAATTAATATCAGAATATAAACAGCATCAAGGCAACCCACAACATTTCCCCCCTTTGTCCAATCAAAAGGCTCTTTCTCAGATATAAATTGAGTATAACTATAACAATTGTGCAAATTATAAAGTATGATATACACTTAACATGCAGTCCATCTTATTTGCCAATTTAGATAAAACACTTATTATCTATCCTAACTTAAAGAGTTTACATGCCTGAATTATGTTGATTTTAAATTGTATTACCATCTGAAATCCATCCTTTCAAATCTGGAACTTCTTTAATGCTAAACAACTTAAGTTCAATTATGAGACTATAACTAATCTTCAACCCCATCAGAGATCTGAGAGGGAATTAAATACTACCTGAATATGTAGGAAGCACAAAGACCCAGCTTCCAAAATTATACAAGTTGTAGAGACAGCTGGTTGCCTGGACAGTCACTTAATTTCATATAACGTTGGAGCATCTATCTTCAGCCTTCTGACTCAGAACCATCTGACGGATCTTAAGTAAAGCAGGAATTATGAAGGACTATCTTACTCTGTATTGGCAGAGGTTAGCAGTCGACTGTCCCACCTCTGTCCTTTTTTGGACAGTATTTTTTGTCTGTATATGAATTAGGACAATTCTTGCTCAGTGGCTACCTTGCCACGACTGAAGCAACTCCACATGGAGGTAATGATGCTCAATATCTTCCTTGAAGTGGAATGGGTATGTGTCAGGAACACATATGTCTAGTCAAGTGATCTTTTATAATGAAAGACATTAAATGCCATATTCTGTGGATCTCTGACACTGTTCAAGACTATATATATTAACTGAATTGTGAAACATTAATTATTCTTAGGTACTCACTATTTAAATAATCTTGAAACCACTTGTTGCAATTAACTAAACTAGAATCTAATATGACAATGAGTTTCACTATCTCATTATTAACTTGTATTACATAATCATCCTAAGTAGTTTGTAGTAATAGCAGTTATCAAAAGGACTAGGTCTAAGTCTTGTAATATGAAATGAGTTGCATGGACACAATGCCTATCTAAGACTAACAAAAATAATTTTAAATTTTGTACCCAAGATTTATACCAATGAAAACCTTGAATCTGTATCAATATATAAATTCTGTACCAATGTAAGAAAATATAACTTCAATTTTGCATCAAATATAAAGATTTGTACCACTGTAAAATTGTGGCTATACAATTTTTTGTTTAAGAATAAATTTAGTAATCCATTCCCATATATCTAATTATTACTGTTAGTTGAAAAGTGGTATGTTTCTGGACAGATCACACTGAGCCAGCACTGTTCCCATGAGACAGGTTCTTAATTGAAAGGGAGCAAGAAGTGAGGAAGAGGAAAAAAAGAGATGGGTCAGGGTCTCTGTCTTTTATTCTGGCCATGATGTAGGTAATCCAGGTGATGGTGCACAGGTGATGCGGGTGAAGCATGCACAGGGAGTACGCAGCAGTTGCCATGGCAACAGGTGCAGGCGGGTCCTTGTCATCTAGGGATGACATCATTGCTGGATTCAGCAGCTAACTGTAAAAGGCTTCTGATGCCAACAATTTCTCTATCTCCCTTTTTTCTTTCAACCCCCTTCCCTTTACCTAGGAAAGAAAGGTTAGAGAAGAGGAAAGGAAAGGCAGAAATCCCCAAGTCTAAGCTTTCTATTTAGTTTCCTCCCTGTCTAAAATTATGACCATTTTCAAATTATTCCTTAAAATGACAACCTATCTATAATTATAAAATAACCATAACCAGACACTCAAACTCAAGGAATAGGGATGATGACTCTCCATGGCCTCTTCCTGCTGAATAGGGGCAATGTATACACTATGTATGTATGTATGTATGTATGTATGTATGTATGTATGTATGTATGTATGTATGTAATTTTTAAGGGGTGGGAAGGGGTAGGAAAATTGGAAAAATCAGCTAGACTTAAGAAAGCTGCTTTAGTATCAGTTATCCAGTCTCTGTATGCTTAGAAGGTTCAGGGCTTGACTGAAGTTCTGACTGGATCCATCTGAAAGGCTGAATGAACCGAGGTCATCAGGAATCAACATCTATTCCTGAAGCTGTTCTGGAAGCAAGTCTCTGGAAACAGCATCAGGAGGCAGGGATCTTGAACAGCAAGTCATTTCAGTGTCCCCAAGCAAGAATCTTGTCAGAGATGTATCTTGGTGTTGCATTCTGCAATATGAATCTTACAACCAAATTTTTAGTACTATTATTTGTATGGATTGTGCAAGGTGCACAGATAAGAATGATTTTTTTGCCCCTTGTTTGAGCAGGTGAAAAACAACTGTCTTTTTGTGGACTAATTTGATCAACAACCGATTGTAATAAATCTTCATTCATGCCATGGGAAGGATGGCATGATGGATCTTTTAGATTCTGTAAATCCAACAAGATTTATTGTTTACTTTTAGCTGAAGTTTTGGTTTGAAGACATTTTTATGTCTAAGCAAGTTACAGGGCTTTTCCCAGGTGGAGGAATCAGCAAATCATGTTACCTGTTCTGTTTGATTTTTTCTTTTCTGTCTGTAGCCAAGATCTTCAGGGGGTCTTCCCCTATCATATCTGATCCATATCACTTTGGAAGGAGTCCAAAGCCTTTTGGTCTTTCCTGTTAACATAAATACAGAATCTCTCTCCCAAAATAGCATGCCATTGGTCCAGCAACCCGAAATCATCAAAAGTATAGATTGATTCAATTTAGCAGCTTCCTTTTTCTTTAGGCCTGCTCTATTTTGACCCCTCTTGTAGAGGATTTGTAGTACTATAACCAGCAAACTTATAACCATCTGCATTTTGGTAATTAAGACAATTTAAAGAAATTACAGTGTCATATGACAGCCTGAGCAATCACAGAATTCCTGTGGAGCCCATGTTCAAAGAACCCAGTTGCTTACAAAGCATTGACTTCCTAAAATTTCATCAATTCCTCCATTTCTATATTTTATTTAGACTTGCTCTCAGTGGCCTGCCTCTCCTATTAAGGTTGTATCAGACAAACGAGGTCTAATATCAATTGTATATCTAATCCATTCATCTATTGGTGCTGACCTTGCCTTCAATGGTCTGACTATTACTTTGCATTCAGCATTTGCATTTTCAAAAGCTAAAGACTCATTAGTAGTGCCTTTCTTGCTGATGGGTCTGATATACTACTTTCTACAGTGGAAATCAACCTTTGCAAAAAGTCAGGGAATGTTTCCTTTGGACCTTGCATGACCTGAGAAAATGGTTCAAGTCCTTTCCCTGTTTCTGTGACTTTGTCCTAGGCATTTAAGGCTGCCAAGTGACATAATGTCAAGGTTTCTTCATATTCAGCCTGAACCCCTACCCCAGCAAAACAATGTTCACCAAGCACTGATCTTTAGAAATATTGATACCTCTGGCTCTATTTTGTCATGCTATCTCCTTCACCTGTTCTCTCAACCATGAGAACCATTGTAAATGTGACCCAGGTTCTATTGCTTTTGTCATATCCTTCTAGTCTTGGGGGATTATTCTATTTTTAGTAACCTAAGAAGTCAGGATTTGTTTTACAAATGGTGAATGCATTCCAAAATTAGTGGCACTTTCCTTAACTTTTTTCAGTTCTAACATCCATGGGTTGCCATCCGAATTCCTCCTAATTCTGTGGACGTTCAGCATCTGTGGTCTTTGTTGTAGGCTGACCTAAGGTGATGCTCCTACTCATGTGCTTCCACAACCCAGGGTGAATCATTAGGTCTGTGAAATTGCAGGATTATACAAGTGAACAGTAATACATGACTAGCCAGTCAGGATGCACATTTTCAGGAGCTGGGGCTTCTCTGTCCAATGAATCTGGCTTGCTTTTTGCCTAGGGTCTGAAGGTGGTGACTGTCCTTCTAGGATGCTGCTGGGATCCTTGTTTGTTTCTGATTGCAGACACACATCTGCCATTTCATGGTGTCTCAGCATCTATTGCAAAGCCCTCAGGTCCATTCTATTCCATGTATGGCCCAGCTGTGAGCCTACAAAGCTCTGGCAAGGCTCCTGATTGCAGGGTGGGTACTGCCCATGTGGACAAAACTCTCTCACTGTGTGTGATGCCTGGGACAGAGGAGTGGGGAATATCAAGCTACAGCAAGTAGTTGTACAGCAAACCCTCTGTCCCTTCCATCCAAACCTTGTAACTCCTTCAAGAAGGAACTCACCACTTAAGCAGCTCTCTGATCCCCTGTTTACATGTTCCATTTAGAGGAATGTTCTTAGAACATTTGCTCAGTCAGCCTTGATGTTAAAGGTGAAATTTTAGCTTGGGAAAATACAGCTAGTGCAAAGGAGAAAGGTTTGGCTGTAATCTATCACATCTGAGCTCACTGTGGGTGAAGTTCATCTCTGATACTCTGTGCTCTGTGGGCAGCAGAGTGTTTGCTATGAAAACCAGTTCTGCATGCTCAACCTGGAAAATACACTGCCAGATGGCATCTTCCAGAGAGGGAGAGGAAACCAGGCATTTCCTTCTTGGTTTCTTTGAGCCAAACCCTTCTTTTATGTTTGTAAATATTTGTTTGACCCTGCCTAAACTTATTTATCCCTTTATAGATACATTGAATATATACAACTGTTTTATTAGCTGAGAAAATACTGACATGGGAGCTCATTTCTACAGAGTAGTTTATAGGAAAAAAAGTACATTAGAATTGTATAGGCACAACTGCTCATGTAGGAATGGTTTTGCTGTACTGGATATGACGGATTCATTAAACACCAACTTTACCAGGCTTCTGGTTAGTCAGGGGTGTTATGCAGTTAGTGTTTGAGGAGAAGAGATGGCGAAAGGCCAGGGCTAGTCCTGTTGCTATTTTTCTTTTGATTTTTTAAATTAATTTTAATTATCTATATGTGTTTGTATGTGGGTTATGTGTATGTCACTACAGAGGTGGAGGCCAGAAGAGGGTGATACATTCCCTAGAGCTGGATTACAGACAGTTCTGAGCTGCCTGAACTAGAAACTGAACTTGGATCTTTTTCAAGAGCAGCAAGTTTCCAGCCTCCCATTACAATTTTTCTTGAATTTCCTGTCATACCTGGGCGCAGCAGTCCTTGAGCGATTTCTTTGAGACAGTTGAGAAGGGGTAAGTGGGATTCCTGCACTGTGTATCCAGCCACTTCTCACTGTTCTCCTTAGGAGAACGTGCTTGGAACTTCATTCTCAAATGAGTCCCAAGGGAGTTGCCAGAGTAAAAATATGTGTCACAGAGTGGACTTTGCCATGTGTGGGAGGTGGAATTGCTTTGCTTACATTCAGTGTCTCATTCTTTTCAAAGAGGTAAGATCATAACTTGGCAAGCTCACTTGATCATAGCTTCTTAAACTTAACAGAGAGAGTGCCGGTCTTGCTTAGAACTTTTCTGTTCTCCTGGTCTCCCTGTCTGTTCTCTCTGTCTGCCATTCTCAGACTTCAGTAAGTACATAACATTACTGAATGCAAGAGGAAAACAAAAACAAACAGACCCAAATCAAAAAAAGTCTTAGATGACCGTTTGAGCAAGATCAGTTCTGAAGTATGTTGACTTATGGCTGATCTATGTTAGTAACTTTTTTTTTTTTTTTTTTTTTTTTTTTAAACCGGGTTTTTCTACGTATCCCTGGCTTCCCCATAACTCACTGAGTAGACCAGGCTGGCCTCCTACTTACAAAGATCTGCTTACTTCTTCCCACGTGCTGGGATTAAAGGTATAAACCCCCCCCCCCCCCCAGCCAACTAGTTAAAGCTAGTTTTCTTTTTGCCCCTCTCAGCTATGAGGTCTAAAATGAAACTGGAAAAAAATTTTTGTGGCAGCCAGATATGATAGTGCATGCCTTTAATCCTAGCACTTGGGAAGCAGAAGCAGGTGAATCTCTTGAGTTTGAGGCCAGCCTGGTCTACAAAGTGAGTTTCAGGAATACTTTCTCAAAAACCTAGCCAAACTATATCTTACCTAATCTATCTGTCTATCTATCCAACCATCCATCTATCTATCTATCTGTCTGTCTGTCTATCTATCTATCTATCTAGTGGCAAATATATAGTATAAAATTAATCATTTTAACCATTATAAGCATGCAGCTCATTACATTAATTACATCTATATTTCACAAGTATTAATATCTGTCTTAGATACTTTCTTATTTATGTGAAGGGACACCAGGACCAAGGTAATGTAACAGAAAGCATTTCATTGGGACTCGCTCACAGTTTCAGAGGGTGAGTCCTGAGCATCATGGTGGAGGGCAAGGCACCAGGCAGGCAGGAATAAAGCAGTAGGTGAGAGCTCATATCTTAGCCAAGAGCTGGAGATGGAGAGAGACTTGGCCTGGCATGGTCTTCAGAATCCCTGAAGCCCACTCCAGTGATACACCTCTTCCAACAAGGCCACGCCTCCTAACCATAAACAGGTTCTTCAAGGAGAGACCAAGCCTTCCAACATACTAGGCTCTGGGGCCATTGGCCTTCAAGTCACCATACTGTCAGTTCATTTCCACAGCATTTTATCTTTGCAAACTTGAGACGCCACATCCATTGAACAGTAAAACCTCCCTATTTCTTTGCTTGTGCCTCAGGCCCTAATGACCAGATTTGCTTTCTCCATGAGGAGACTCTAGGCACCTAGGTGGAATTTTGGGAGTATTTGTCTTTTTTATGCCTATCCTGCTTCTCTTAGTTTACATGGCATCTTCATGCTTTGGTCTCATAGTAATACAGGTGAGGGTTTCTTTCCTCCTAATCACTGAACAGTGCCCCATTGTATGTATGAGCTGCGCTTTGTCTATCGCTTTGTCCACGCATGGACACTTGTGTTGCTTTCATCTTTACCTGTTGTGAATAGTGCTGTGAGCAGGGGCACAGAACTCTCTGTGCCCTGCTTCAGTTCTTTTGAGCACATACAGATGTGGATTGCTAGGTTGGGTTATTACTATGTGCTTAGTATTTTGAGGCCCATTGTCCTGTTTTCTTGTATCATTTTGCATTCCCATGGCTATGGACATTTTCTTCAGCTTTTAGACATAATATTCTTCATACTTGGCTCCAGTCTTGCAATGATCTGAACTGTTCTGTCAGGAAATAATCTCTACATTAATACTTGAAATTTAAACCCAAATGGGAGATTATGAATGTCAGGAGTTGGATTTAGCAGAGAGAGTGGGGGTTGCTAATGTTACCACGAGTGTTGAAGAAATGTTTTCAGAGTGGAATCTCCAGCTCTTTCAGGTCTTGTGTGCACACATGTCCGTAGCTATAAATGTAAGATAGAAAGTCTTCTCTTTTTATGTGATCTCTTCTGGTTTTCCATACTCATCACTTTTAAAGGATTTCAAAGATGTATTTATTTTTACTTTATCTGTATGAGTGTTTTGCCTACATATATAGGGTAACAAATACACACGGTGTACCCTGTATGTAGGTACACCATGTGCATGTTCAGTGCCCATGGAGACCAAAAGAATGTGAGACCCCTTGGAACTGGAGTTACAGACTGTTGAGAGCCACCTTGTGGGTACTGGGAACTGAATCTGAGTCTTCTGTAAGAGAATAAGTGCTCTTAACCTCTGAGCCATCTCTCCAGCCCCAAACATTTATTTGTGTGTTTGTGTGTATGTGCGTGTGAGTGCCATGTGGCAGTCAGGGGACAACTTGTAGAAGTTTATTTTTTCCTTCCACCATGTGGATTCTAGGGATTGAATCAGATTCTCAGATTTAGTTGCAGGAGCTCTTAACTGCTGAGCCATCTTGTCTGCTGTCTGAAGCTTCCTATAGGGAACGCTTTCTCTTTTTCAGCACATGTAATTTCCGTACTTGTGAGAAGTGAAGGGAAGCCCTTGTGGTACTTTGGCTTAGGCTTTGTGTCACAAGTTCACCCACATGTGCTCATCCTGACTTGTCAGAGTCATCCCTGCGAGAGGTAGAAAAGCATCCTGAGAAAAATCTACAGTGTCAAAGCATCTGTTCAGTAAAGGAACTATGTAGTGAAGGTACCCACCAAGACCATCAGGGGCCAGTAGGGGTGGGTGTTAGAAAGTCCACCTGATGATTATGTGGGATTTAATGTGGATTGGCAGAACCAAGTTAAAGCAGGCAAAACTGCCTCACTGCCAGATGTGGTGCCTCCTCACTTCTCCAAACAGCAGTAACCTCTGACCTCTACCTCACCCACAGGCTCTTGCTGCCTCTTGCTTTCCTCTCATTCATGTGTAGATAAAGCAGTCTGTCTGAGCCCACTCTAAGCCTGGGTTCTGGAGATTTATATCGGACAAGGGCACTTGGTTTCTCTAAGATGTCCTGAGAGGTGCAGGTGATCTTTATATGACTGTTCTAAATGATCTCATGAGTCTTCTGGAGACAGCCACCTGATGGGCTAGAGGCTTTCTCTGAGATCACTAAGTGAGGCAAAATCTGCATACAATGGAATTACTGATTATGTACCTAGGAGTTTCTAGCTATTATGGCAATGGGTGTTCTACGATCCTATTTTGTGTGTGTGTAGAGGGGGCACTTTCTATATAATCTTTTACACTAAAGCATAATCTATTTAATGCTTCTACAGGGTAAAGCTCATGCCTGCAACAGAAAGACCTGATAGTATGCCAGGATGACAGCAACAGCCTTGACAGCCACTGTCTCCGTAGTTTGGATTAGGTTTGTCTTGTTCCTCCATGAGCATTTTGTGTGTGTCCAGTGTTGCTGTTTAGTGAACAAACCAGAACCAAATAGCGCCTTCTTCCCCTTTTCCTTCTTCTTTAATTAAGAAAACAAGAAAGTTTTCCTCCATTTTTGAGATAGTATCTCACTCTGTAGCTCAAGCTTGCCTGCAATTCAGGGCAGTGGTCCTGCTCAGTACATGGCTGGCAGCCCTGGGCTGCTCTGCTAGGCTGGCCCAAAGAGCTTTTCTATGAAAACCCAATAGAAACAACACTCTTCAGCTAGAGTTCTCACAAGACTTTATTTTCTAGAAAATCATGCTTCACTGTAGTAGATAATAATAGTTTCCCCACATGTGGGTGTTTAAAAAATACATCTGTTGTAACATTATATTGTAATATAATCTGTAAGTCCACAGTGCTTCTGCCTTCCCGTCTCCTGACGCAGTGCACAGTTGACTCTACAATTCTGTCTTTAGCAGCTTGAGAGCTTTCTTCATGTTGTCATGCACTGATGGGTGAGAAGTTAGGACAGTCATATTACCCTCAGAAATGACGTGGTTTGGATGAGAATGTCCCCCATACACTCAAATATTTGCATGCTTGGTCCCCAGGGAGTAGAACTGTTAGGGAGGGGATAGGAGGTGTGGCTTTGTTGGATGTGGGCAGGTGGATTTGAGGTTTCCAAAGGCCAGCCACGCCCAGTCTCTCTCCTGCTTCCTGCTTATGTATCAGTGTAGCTCAGCAATTGCTCCAGCACCATGTCTGCATGTCTGCCTGCTTCTGCACTCCCACCATGATGGTCAGGAACCCACCCTCTGAAACTGTAAACAAACCGCTAATAAACTATAATAAGTTGCCTTGGTCAGGGTGTCTCTTTGTAGCAATAGAAAGTTAACTAAGACAGACACCAATGGTATGTTAGACCCAACGTTTAGAGACTGGATTCATTGTTTGACAGAGTACACTATAGTCTTAGGATGAATAGTTGTTAACATTATTATTTCTTTGGATAGCTGAGTAAAATGGATTTTGTTGGCAACCCAGTTCTCAGTTATTCTTTAGCAGTGTCTCCTCCAGTTTCTTCTTCCCAAAGAACCTGCACAAGCTCTGTCAGCATCAAGCTATTGTGGCTAATGTAGAAACAGATTTCATTTTAGTTTTTAATTTAATGAATTAGCTTATTTCGTGGGACAGAGGCTCACCATGTACTTCTGGCTGGTCTGGAACTTGCTATGTAGACTAGGATGGCTTTGAACTCACAGATATCTGCCTTTCAAGTGCTGCCATTAAAGGTGCGGACCACCACACCTAGCTAAGAAGCAGATGTAAAATCCTGTTCCTGAGGAATATTGTCAGGTGTGCAGCTGCTGCCAGTTATTTGAGAAGGTTGTGGAGTCTGAATGAAGACTGTCAGCCCACTGAGTGTTTTGAACAGATGAGTTTCTTCATCCCCACAAGAACTATTTGTCTTTGTTTCTTAACAGCGGGTCAGGCTCAGAGAGGCTGAGTTTTAAACGCAAACCACACAGCTAACAAGCAATGAAACTACCACTCCAGGGCCCGAACTTCTAGCTTATCATTAGCAGCCGCAGGAACTGGTGAAGCAGAGTGAGACATCTAGGGGAGGTACAAGCAGCTGCTTATTCACTTCTACACGTAACTATTAAATCTGGAAGGCCTTCCCTTAACGAGTTCCAGCTTATAAAGACATACCCTGAGTCTCACAGATGCCCATGCTGGAAACATGCTCCCCTGTGTCCTGGAGGTGCTTCCTGGAGACATTGCTAACGGAGCATGGGAGCTCTCCTGTTCAGTAGGCTCAGGCTTTCCTCCAGAGTGTAATTACTATTCTAACTCAGCACACTCCAATAGAAAGGACTGCGGTGATGAACATATCTCAGGTGTGCATACTGAGCAATGTGGTTGGAATGACTCCAAAACCAAGGTAGCATACCCGTAATGGCTAAGGTCAGATAGGGAGGTTCTAAGAGAGACTGAAAGTATCTAGGACTGGCCCCAGGACAAAATCCAATTTCTTTCCAGAAGAACTAATCATGTGTGACAGCATATCCTCCCACTGGCCTCATCTGCCTTGAATCAGTCTCTCTGTCTCCCTCTGTCTCTCCCCCTCCCTCTCTTATTTGGCAACTGAGAAAGTGAGGCGTTAGCAACTCTTCGGATCATTTGCCTGTGTCTTTAAATGGAGCCTGAACTTAACCACAGCAAAATGGACTGAGCTATTTCCCTTTTCATTACATGGGGGAGATATCTGAAGGTTGTGGTGACAACGTCTGCAGCAGTTCTGTGGCAGAAGGGCTTGTGTTGTTGTGCAGGGAGAAAACTTGAGGGGCAGGCTGTGTGGTGATAGATTCTCCTGGAGGGGAACCTCAGTCTTTCATTGAGATGTTTACAAAGCGGGCGATGGAGTGAAGCATGTGATTTGCCGACGGGCAAAATGTTAGTCTGGGTCAAACTGATTCTCTGGCACCCCTGGGTAGAGATCTTGCCCAAATCTCAGTCGGGGCTCTCCCTCATCACTGTAACAATAGGTATCTCAGACATCTAAGCTGGAGGCAACACTTACACAGAGCGGTGTCAGAAGGTTCATAAGCGTAGAGACGGTTTGAGTATCTTCCAGTGATGTCTGCCCTCACAGTCAGGGATGGATCTGCAAAGATAAAGTACAAGGGTACACTTTCGCTTCCAGGGAGCCTAGATTGTGTGTGTTGAAGACACCATCTCATCTCTAAGCCCTGTGAAAGAAACTGCTTCGGGCAATGTGTAGCTCTGCCAGCCTGTTCTGCTACCTCGCCCACCCACCCCACCCTCGAGGGAGTTGCTCCCATCCCCCAGCCTCAGCAGTCTAGAGCAGTGTAGGGAACATTCAACAACCTCACGGTGATATTTTTGGAAGATTTCGAACCCTGGCATCTTATCTAAAGTGCCCTGAAAATAGGACAGCGCATATTTTGTGGATTTTCTTTATGAAAATATTAGTTTCTTTACTACAGAATTACTGTGAGATTTTTAAGCGAGTCTGTTGCCCCTGGCATAGAACAGCCACGGTAACTGGATACATTTCGTGCTGGTGTTTGGTTATGGTTTCTTCTCCACGGAGATGTTTGAAAAGTGAGGGATGGAAAAAAGCATGTGATTTGCTGAGGAGGGGCCAGGGGAGGGGCAAAATGTAAGCCGGGCTCCAACTGATTCTGTCTTTTTGGCTCGTTTGCTTTTTTAATTGTTTATTTTCATTATTATTTTTGTTTGCCTGTTTGTTTTGGAATGAGCCTCATTCTGTAGCCCAGGCTAGCAGGAATCTCACTACGTACATCAGGCTGGCCCTGAATTCAGTACAATTTTCCTGCCTCAGCCTGCTGAGGGCTGGAATTTTAGATCTGAGCCATCATGCCCAGTTTACAGTCTGGCAACCAAAACCAGGGCTTTGTGCATGCTGGTTGAGCACTCTGCCACCTGAGCTGTATCCCAGGTCCTCTCTCTCTTACTTTCTTTAAGCAAAATAATGCAAGTCCCTAAGCACAGCAGGGCCAGATAACTACAAAGACATGGTGCCTTCCATCTTTATCTTTAAATATTTTATGGTTGATTAGCTGCACTTAAAAATAGAAATTTACAAAGTTTCCCTTTTCTCTCTCTCCCTAAACATACATTCCTCTAGGTTTAAATCTGTTCATCAAGCTGGGCACGGCGACGCGTGCAGGCGATCGGAGTGCTTGGCGCCTGGGGGGGGGGGGGTTGTCAGAGTTTCCAGGTCCTTCCTGGCCACATAGAGAGTTTGAGGCTAGCCTGGACTACATGAAACTTTGTCTCAAAAAGTAAGACAACAAACAACAAAATGCCCAAACAAATTCATTCTGTCTTATTTTTATGTAAGTTGAAGTTATGTAACTAATCAGACAAAAAGGGGGCATTTTAAAGGTGTGACTCACCTAGAAGAACAGTAAGGGGGTAGATAGAAGTGTGATTAATATATAATCATATATGCATTATAATACAGGTATATATAGGTATACACACACACACACACACACACACATATATATATATGGAGAGAGAGAGAGAGAGAGAGAGAGAGAGAGAGAGAGAGAGAGAGAGAGAGATAATGAGACACTTTGTCTTAAAAGGTGTGACTGAGGGCTGAGTTGGAGCTTGACGGGAGGGCATTTGCCAAGCATGCACAAGGTCCTGAGCTGGATTCCCAAAACTGACAGGAAGGGTGATAGTTGGGGCCTGAAATGAATGTCCTGAAATGGGGATGATGACATGTGAGAATGGCTGGATGTTTGCAGCCTGTCACGTCCTGGAGGGGACATCGTTGTCATTTCAGAATATTGGACCAGGACCAACATTAGCAGATGCAGACATTCATTTGTTCAACAAAGATTCAGTGATGATAGTTCCACATGATAGAATACTAAGACACAAAGCCTTTACACACCTGCTGGTGCACTCAGACTACCTGAAGGCTCCTAAAAACCTTGGCTTCCTGCATCCCGCCCCTGGAGACTCTGACATCACTGGTTCGAGGTGCCTCCAGGGCAGCCCATTTTTCACCCTTCAGCGATTCCAGCATGCAGCTAGCATGGAGAACCAGTGAGCTTCACAAATTAGTACCTCAGGGTTTGTACTAAGGCTGAAGGCAACAAGGGATGGATATGCTCAGAAACTTCCAGGAGACTTAAGAAAAGCCCTACACACGGAACTGCTAGGTGCCCTCAGTGCTCAGACTCCTCTACAAAGGAGGGCTCTAGCTCAGCCCTTCTTGTTTTTCCACTGTCACTGGCTCCTCTCTGTTCTGTCTTTTACTTTAAAAGTAAGCTTTGATGAATTACCCAGGGTGCCCACTTGATGAACTCTGCTAGGCAGTGGGCTTAATTACCACTTAAGTCAATATGACTGGTTAAAGTCACACTCCATATATTAATAAATCCACTCAACAAGCACTTGTTGAGAACCTACTGCAGGCCCACACTGGGCCTGTTATGGTAGGCAGAAATACATGTAGCTCTGCCATGTTAATACGTCATCCCCCAATAAGGGCAGAGTAAGAGCTGAGTAACTGTTTGACAGGCAAGGAAGAGAACATGGCCCTCCCTCTGCAGATGTGCTTGGAGCAGAAGATGGAGTTAAAGTGAACAGAGGAGGAAAGAAGTGATTGAGGAGAGAGTAGTTCATACTTTCCAGTGAAAATATATTGTGAGACTTAGTTAACACCAAGTCCCACACAGAAAGCCGTGCCCCTTGCTAGAAGAGGTGTGTGACCTTGTTTAGTGTGAAGCGGCTGGTGTGGTTAGGAAGATGGATGGGAAGTGTGGTGTTGTGGGGAGACAGGGTGTGGCTGAAACTGCAACATCTTCAGTGTGTCTTACTTCACTGGGACCTCCACTTACCCACAAACACAATTCTGGGAACATACTGGCCATCAGGAGAAAGGTGCTTGTCAGTTGTTTCATACTGAGATTAAAAAAACAAAACAAAACCAAAAACAGCTGTCAGTGTATTTTTTAGGCATTTTGAAACTTGCCAACACAAAAATGTATCCATTAAATCTTCCTGGAATTAGAAACGGCACCACAAGAAAGCAGCACAGTTGTTAGGAGAGGGTTGGGGGAGGGTGTTGAGGGAGGTCTATAGAATAATATATAACTAGAAGGAGGGCTTTAGGGGTGAGCAAAGAGACTAGTGGGGGCGGAGGCAGCAAATAAATGCATGTGAAAGCGCCACAGTGGAATCCATTACTTTGCACGCTTAATTTAAAAAACTATTCAGAAAAGAGACTGTGTCTAGGACTGTACCATGGGCCTCGAGTACTGCCAGGGAATCTCTTCCACAGAGAGTTCACAACACAGATGAGAAGACAATTGTCATGGAGAGAGCAGTGTGTGAAGCGAGACATGAGGCAAGCAGCTCATGGAAGGGATACCCAAAGAAGAGCACAACTCAAGGAGGATGAATTTCCGTGACTGGACGAGGTAGGAGACCGATTGTTATAGAGCATGCGCTCAGGCAGGAGGGCTGGTAACGAGGAAGTGCGTAAGCAGGTAGGAAGGAAGCTAAACTACGAGACACATAGGTAGATAGAGACAGCCAGAGCACTCAGAGAGGGGGCAAGGATTAGTGAGCCAGGATGGTAGGGAGATGGACAAAGGCAGAGGTTTGCAAAACACAGAAACCAGTTACTAGGGCAGCACAGAGATCTTGACCACTGAGGCATAATTTTCAGATAAGATTATTAATTGCCACATTAAAACTCTAGTGTGCCACATAAATTACTAACAAAGAGCTGAGGATGTGGCTTGGTGGTAGACAATTCCCTGGCATGTGCCAGGTCCTGGGCTCAGTATCAGTAATACAAATTTTTTTAAAAAATTAATGAAGTAAAATATTTTTGGTTTCTCATCTGTACGATGGGACTTGGAGGAGATTCTAGTTAATGCAGCGTGACTTAGACACAGAGAAGAAGGTAATGCGACATTGAACCAGGAGGAGGTGTGAGCGATGAGGAGGGGACTTACGACCAGGTTGAGGAGAACAAACTGCTCTGCCAATTTCTGGATTTCTTTATTTTCAGCAAACACTTTCTTTAAAGCTGTAATATAAGAAAAAGTTATTAAATATTGATCCCAGCTTTGACTAGGACCCTTATTTTCAGTTGTCTTTTAAGTTGAAAAGTGTTTCAAATACAAGACCTACTTTTCCCCTCCAGCAAGTGATTTGTGGTGTTTTCTCTGTACTGTTGACTGCCTTCACTCCTTCCATTCACTCCCCAATTTATTTACTTACTCACTCCTTTATTATTTTTAGGCCATATTTACAGAATGGCTACTATGTGGCAGATGTTTTATACATAAGGGAAAAATGCCAGGAATATAAAAACATGTGCAGCTTCCAGAGTTCAGATGCTTATGTGAGAATCATAGTATAAACAGGTACATACTGCACATATAATAATTTCATGTGTAGATACATACATAGCAGGAAAATAAAGTGAAGCAGAGTTTTGAAGAACTATTAGTTTGCCTTGGCAGATCTCTTTTAGGAGGTGATACTGACGTCAGGGAGGAGGTGATACTGAGGTCAGGGATGGTTTATTGGGGGGGTGCAGATTGCCTAGACTATTGGAGATGGCTCACTGCAGGGAGAGAGGTAAGAGTAATTAATAGCCTTGGTTCCTAACGATGAGAAGCATGGAGGCAGGCTGGAGAGAGGGAGAATACGTGATCTTGACAGGGAAGAAAAACCATGTACTGGGCAGATCAGGTCCAGCCCTGAAGGCCATGGCTAGGAACTGGGATTTATTGTTACTTGCGATGAGAAGCTACTGGGGCACATGCGTGACAGGATTTAATTTGTGCTGAACGATGTCAGTCTGGCTTCTATGTAGAGCATTGACTTGTGTGGTCATAGGTGACTATTTTGGTATTGTGGACAAGGTGTGATGTTGGCTTGGACTAAGGTGGTAACCCTGCAGCAGTGGGCGGCTGGCTTTGGGCAAGGCGGGCTACCTAATACACAGCGACCATTGGAAAATGAAAATGTAGAGACCCTTCTGTTAGGATTATTAAGTGGGGACAGTGATAGGTTCATTACACCAAATGTGGGGAGCCTGTACAACCATGCAGATGGCATGTTTGTGAAGCTAGAGCTGGCCGGAAGCTATGCATTAATGGCAAATCCAGTGGTATTTGATGATGTAGTGGATGGAAAAAGATGAAGGAAGTTGAACACAAACTTCAGAATTTCTTGCTTAAGATATTCAATATTCAATAGTTAATTCAAAACATGGAAATATTCAAATTTCTTTTTTAAATGTTTCAAAGTATTCTTTCTTGTTCAACAGTGCTAGGCTCTAGGAATGTAAAGATAAGTGAACCAAACCATGGCCTGACATAAAAGCCTATAAAATAAATGTAGAAGGACAAATTACCTTGACTGTGTGGGCATTCGTCCAAGTGATGAATGACCATCAAGGGTTTGTTGCTGTGAGAGAGACAAGGACATTGGACTTTTAATAGGATGCCGTGAACATCTTATAGTTACCCCTAGATGGCGCTCATGAGAGACTCAGGGGAGTTCCACATAACCCTCTCTCTGCCTTACCTTGTCTTGGATTTGTATAAGGCTTCTTCATATGTCTGAGTCCAGATGAGCTGATCTCCCCAACCTAGAACAAGAGGAGCTGATGTATTTAAATCCATCACAGTTTCAGGCCAAAACCTGCTGAACAGTAATGATAAAGACATGGATAATAGGTACTCATTAACAAAGAACAAAAGCCCCCAGGGAGAAACTGATTATAAACTGCTAAATCTAGGGGGGGTGGAATCCCCAAATATCTTCATCATACACACTTGACACTAAAAGTCTGGGAGTCTTTATTAATTAAGCTACAATTGGGAGCCAACAAAAGATCGACATCTACCTCTGGACAAGGTCTGGGGTAGTTTGGGTCGAGAGTCCTTTGGGTCCTTTTTGGCTCCAGGTTTAACTGTGGTGTCTTTGGCCAGAGTACCAGAGATGGCCACAAGAAGCAGGATTGCAGACACTGAAAATTTCTCCATGGCAAGTCTACAGGGGAAATAAACAGAAATGAACGAGAATTACAGAGTGTATCACAGCAGTGGAAAGCAGGCAGTATGGAGATCAGACACCAGGCAGAACTGGAAAGTCACCTTCTCCAGGATGCAGGAGTTTCCTGGGGATATTTATTATGGGTATCCATCCATCCATGGTCTATGCCATCATCACCTATTGCTTTATCCATCAGTGGATATATAATATTTGTTGTATCTTATCTTGCAATAGAACAGATAGGTGTATTTTTAAGAAAACACACAACTAGTTATATATATGTTCTGTGAAGGAAATGCACATTTAAAAGTTATACTAAAAAACACAGTACTGGAAGGTAATTTGGGGGTACCTCTTATTCCCCCCTTCAGTGTCTCACTATGAAGATGAAGACTCTAAAGTTCAAAGAGAATAGGCTCAGAGATAAGACCTAAATCTTGCTATTTTACAGTGCCAACTCCCACCCGGCCTTCTGGAAGCAGTTACCCTAAACATACACATCTTTACCCTTCCACTGAAATAGGCACATTGCCATTGAAGAATGAATATGAATAACTCAGCCACATTCTTACGTCATTTAGAGAATGCTAGCTTTCCCACTTCGTTGGAGATTAATTTCCTCTTCCTAGCAGAGCGTCTTCTCAAATGGTATCAGCTCTGAGCTAACAGACATCAAATGAACATTTTTTTGACCTTTGTCTGGCCCTGTAGAGTTAGGGGCAGGCATCTACTCCAGTGCACAGATGTATTCTGTGATATACATGACCCAGAGAATAAAAATAAAACCCAGGATGTTTTTTGTTAATTTCCCTTTTCTTCCCCTCTGTTATTTGAAAGTTAATTACTGAGAAAACCTCAGCAGATGGTCATGAATAGAGCTATAAGTGACACAGTACATTGCGGGGGTGGGGGAAGGAAGGCCACGTAGGTTGTGTTTTGTATCACTAAGGGTACCCATGGGCCACACCATAGGCTGCTGCAGACTTAGAATCTGGTAAAGCCAAATGCTAAAGTTACCCAGAAAGCAGTGTAGAATCACAGGGTCTATCTCTAGTTTTGGTATAGGCCTTGAGTGAAGTCAAATAGACTCTAAAAAAGAAGCAGAGTAGATTGCCTTGGCTTAATGTTTGAAAGAGGGAAGACCCTGATAAACTGTGAGCTTGAATGGGAACCATTGCTAGACTAGATGATTAAGAAAATGTTGCTTAGTTACCAATCCCAAGTGATGCCTTCAATCAAACTGGCCAGTTGCTATCGAAGTCTAAGAATATGTCAAGGTGGGAATACGGGAGTGGGTGGGCGGGAGGTGGAATTCCCTCATAGAGGCCGGGGAGGGGGAGGGGATGGGGGTTTCCAAAGAGGAGACCTAGAAAGGGGGAAACATTGGAAATGTAAATAAAGTATCAAAAAAAAAAAAAAAAGAATATAGACACACAGTGGCTCAGAAAAGATATAAGGCAAAGCAGTGATATAATGTCATACTTTTCTACATTCATAAGGATGCAGGAATGCTAATAATGATTTTTATCATTTAAAATTTTATAACAACTCAAGTATATTATAATCTAGCAATACCTAGCAAACTTCTTAGCATTATGAGTTCTGTTTAATATTTACAGCTGGGTGAAGTACTTCATGTGAGAGTTATAAATTTTCTGGAATACAAGCTGGTTCAGAAGTGCAGATTACCTTCCTTGGCTTTATTGTTTATAGCAGCACTTACATAGGTGGAAAATATAAAAGTAAATTGGTGGCAGAGTGCTGTATTTAGTCCACTGTCAATGGTTGCTGTATAAATGGCTCTTAGGACTCCTTGCAATAGCTTACAGATCACAGGCTGGAACTATTGATGTGTCCCATGCATTTTATGACAGGATGCATCAAGGAAGGTTAATATAACACTGCTGTTCAAACATCCCGCTCCGAGATTGTGGCTTTCTGAAAGTCACTCTACTGCATTTTCATGATGAAAACATTCTATTCTGTACACAGTCTACTCTACAATCCTTTGTAAATCCCTCAATACACAAAGTCTCAATGCCTGAAGACATCTTGGGGGTGTGTTGATAATTTGCAGACCGTCTCCACCCCTGGGCCATTGACCCCCCTGAAACTGGTGCATTTTACTGTTGCTCTGACCCTGTCTTGTCTTGAACAATGAATGTCCATGCTGGCACTGGCTATGACTCTCTTGCTGTTGCTTCAGAAAGTAGCCAGCTCTGCCTTCTGACAGTCTTAAAGAAATGCATAGCCCTTAAGAACACTGTTTCCCGGTCTGCAATAATATAATCCCAGGGGGCATCCGAGCTGAGATTTTACAGTGGAGGAGCCCATGTACCTTTGTGTTACCCAGTGGGAGAGGAACAGCGACTGACACAAGATTCTCTGAACCCTAACACAGTTTTGAAAACTCTCAATTTCACCCTCCCACTCACAAAGCTCCAGTTTTCTGAGAGAGCAACTGTCACACTGAACCTAGGCAGGAATGTGAGCCTCCACTACTTTTAGCCAAAGAAAGGCCCCTGCAAACTGCCACTAGATTGGGTGATACTCTTTCCAGATCCTGCTTCCCGCCCTGGGAACCTTGCTTTTGTTGGTTGACTACCTGTTAATTGTGCACAGCAATCAAGGCTTTCTCTAACAAGCGCAATACTTGTCAGTTGCCTTACCTGGACTCCCCACCCTCCTGCTTTGTGTGAGCCGCAAGGGTTGCTGTCCAAGCTTCAGAGTGTGCCAGCACAGCTCTGAGCCTGTATTTATGGGCAGAGCACACCCCAATCCCACCCACTAATCCTGTTTCCACAGGCTGCTAACTCAAAAGCAAACTTTCCTTCTCTCAAGCAATTGTCTTTTCTGGGTTAAAAAGTTCCTTGATTTTTAAAAAAGCAGTCATTGGAGAGGCTGCTGATTTTGTTTGAGTACCAATGTTTTTAACTGTTGTTGAAGGTATTACTATGAGTAGTTTCGGAAAAGCTGGGCAGCGTGCCAAATCCAGGTAAGCTTTAAGTGAAGACATTTGATTGGTCTGAAGGCTGATTTGTCTGTATGTGATTGGATGGAAGTTGTAGTTTATAGATATTAATTTTCTCCCTCTTGGGCAGATTGCATTTATTTAGATTAAAAAAAAGGATGATTCACAGTTCTAACCCTTCTAATAGTAATACGGCTGGCCACGCTCGATCACCACACACGTTATCTTCCACAATGTCCTCCTCCTCCTCCTCCTCCTCCTCCTCCTCCTCCTCCTCCTCCTCCTCCTCCTTCATTTTCTTCTTTTTAAAATATGCTTTAATTACAGGTATAAACCTCACAAATCATCACCATGGACTCTTCAAACTTGGAGAGGTTATTGAAGAAAGGAAAGATAGGCGAATGTTGTGAGATAATAATTGCTCTGATGATAAATATATGTGTACAAATCTCTCTCTCTCTCTCTCTCTCTCTCTCTCTCTCTCTCTCTCTTTCTCTGTGTGCGCATCACAACATCAGGATATCACAAAGAATGACCACAGAGTACCACCTTAGCAGCATAAAAGAACAACCCTCACCCACCCATCTCAAAGCTACTGTAGACATTTGCTTCACTTCAGGACTGATGCACCAAGGATGCCACAGACACCCCCATGTGAGCAGGATGTTGTAATAATTACTTCCTCCTTGCTGTACCATAACCAGATCTTTACCAGCATGAGA
The DNA here is from genome assembly GCA_028551405.1 of Uromys caudimaculatus. Lineage (NCBI taxonomy): Eukaryota > Metazoa > Chordata > Mammalia > Rodentia > Muridae > Uromys > Uromys caudimaculatus. Next base: position 46,065,594 of record CM052705.1, on the reverse strand, counting down.
TTAGACACAGGAATACTTCAAGATAGCTGTTATATCATTATAATAGCAAATCAGAGATGTTTTTAATTATCAAGAGATATGGTTGAGATGTGTCTCAAAAGAATCCATGTGTTGTAATCTCTAAGACATCAGAAGATGACCATACTTACAGGGAAAGAGTCTTAAAGAGCGATTAAGCTAAGATCTGATGGTGCAGTTCTGCAGGTGCTAAGTATGTGCAAGGCTCTGAATTTGATCCTATATACTACAGTAAGTAAATAAAGTGAACGTAATTGAAATAAGTGAATAAGTAATTGAAAATAAGTAAAATAGGTCATTAGACTGCATTCTAGTCTAATATGACTTATTCTCATAGGAAAGAAAATTAGGTCAGAGACAGGCACAGAAGGGAGGTCAGGCACAGACACATAATGACTTCATCTACAGGTCAAGGGCAGAAGAACCTAACCCTGCTGACACATTGATGGTCTATATGGAGCCTCCAGAATTGAGAGAAGGTAAATCTTTGATGCTTCAGCCTCCCAGGCTGTGCTGTTCTTGTTGAAGCAGGAATCCTCCATCCACACCAAGTCTCTTCCCCTTCCTTAGTTCACTCTATGCTCATGAGTATGTCGCTCAGAACCATTGCCTAAAACCCTATTACAGGTATGGAAACTAAAATTTCAGAGTGTTCATTGGCATCTCTGATCTCATCATCCAGTGAGTGGAAGCAGGATGCTGACTGAAATTTTGACCCTTCATCCCACTCATTTTCCAGTTTCCTAGATAATGGAGTAGAAGAGCCCTGGCTTTGCTCCTAGCTCTGCCCTCAATTGTAGGGCCTTTAGAAAGCTGCTGACTGTTCTATATTTTGTTTATTCGTTTGGTGACTTTAATCTGTAAATAGAACTAAGGGCTAAATAGTGATATCCTATGTGAGAGCAACTCTGGTTAAGGCTTTAGCTCAAATTATTATTTTTGATCAAATGTCTTTTAAAAACGGTCTCTGTAGACCTTTTAGAAGCATAAGCAAATGGAATCATTTCAAGAGTCACTAGCCCTCAGAATATTTAGGTGTGGTAAGGTCAATTCATTCAAAAAGTTTCTTTCTAGACCTTTCATGCTACTGGCTCATTCCCGTTGAAGATTCATTCCTCTGTCCAGACTTTTTGCAGACTTTGTGAGCAAACTACAGAACTAAAGTTTTCGAAGAGAAAACGAGTTCCAGTTTTAAAATTCTCAGTAATTAGACAATTGAGTGTGTTTGTGTGTGTGTGTGGGGGGGATTCTAGACATTTGTATGAAAAATGAGGTAAGTGGCTTTCTGTTTGTCTGCCTAAAAAGGAAAGTTTACATGAAATAAGAAAATATCTCTGGTGTATCTTTAAGCTCTTTGGAGGAAGCTTGCTCTGCTCTAGAGGTAAAGGTATTCTATTTCTAGGTATATAGTTCTGATAATATCTGAATGGGAGTTTCTATGGGTAGGACTTGATGATTCCAAAGAACTGTTGGATCCACAGAACTAAGCGTGGTACCAGTGATCCTTAGAGTTGTCATAATGAAGATGCTTATGTTTGAAATGTCTGTACTGACAGTTTAAAGACTATTAAACAACCATATTTCTAAGTAGTAGTTTATTTCCTATCTTGGATACATTCTGAAGACAAATAATAACTAGCAATTACTAAGCATCCGGGATATTTTTTCATTTAGTATTTATTTATTATTGTGTATCAAGGCCTGTGGAGAGATCTTAGGATAATCATGGCTGCTATTCCTCAGCTTCTACTTTATTTGAGATAAAGTCTGCTTTCTAGACTACTGAGTAAGACAAGCCTGTGAGTTTACTGAGATTCTCTTGTCTCTACCTTCCTTTTGGGACTATAGACACCTGGGGAACACCATCCAGCTTTTATGTAGGTTCTACAGATCAAAACTCAGGTTGCTAGGTTTGTGTGCCAAGTGCTTGATCCACAGACCCATAACCTCAGCCTATTTTCCCCCTTCAACAAATAGTCAACAATGCTGAGCAGCAAATACTATACCAGGCATTAAAGTACAAAGGTGGAGAAGTTATAGTACATTATTGAGTTAGACAGGAACAGGCATAGATAATTGAAATTCAGGGTGATATTGCCCCTGCTTTAAGTTTCTAATAATCTGATGGAAGAAATAGAATATTAACACTAAAATTTAACCATCCACATAAAACTAGGATGCAAGAAAAGACAAGAAAGTGGTATAGACTTCAGGAATTATTTTTCAGAGGACGCAAAGCTGTCCACTGGCTCAGATTAGTGCTCAAATTAATGCTAAAAATGAAGATGTTTTTGAAAAAGTAATGAAGAATTTGTATAATGTATCCATGGGATATTTACTGGCTGAATCTATCTGGAGAGGGTCTGAGTAGCTCTCATAATAGGTTGGAAAGATGTCTTACTGTTTGTCTGAGTGAGACCATTTACTATATTATGAATGTATAATAATATATTACATTTGTTCATATTGTCATATTATTTAGACTGTCCCTTCAGTTGGAGGTATGTGATGGTTAAATGGGAAGCTACAGTTCAGATTGATTTGAGTTCAGTCTTAGCTGTATGGCATTGCACACCTTCTTAACCTAGGATCATAACTAAACCTCTGTGTTTTGGCCATACAGGTTGGGAAGTGGGCTAGCAACACATACTTTATAGGATATATAAAAGGTTGTAAAGAAATAAAGTCAGGCTCAGACATTAACAGCACTTGCTGTACATGGTGGCTCAAAACCATCTATAATTCCATTTCCAAGTGATCCAATGCCCTCTTCTAATCTCCATGGGTACCAGATACACACGTGGGGCACAGGCACACACACACACAAGAAAAACATTAATACACATAAGATAAAGGCATTTATTTGTAAAAAACAAAGTCACTAGCGCATAGAAAATAATCAAGATATTAATTATTAATAAATATCGTATAACTTGCTTCCATGTGTTACGGTCTCAGACTGTCAGTTCCAGAACATTAGAATCTTAATTTTTAAATAATGATGATGATGATGATGATGATGATGATGATTGTGTGGTTTGTTTGTGTATGTATGTGTGTGTGTCCACAGAGACCAGGGTATTGGATCCCCTGGAGCTGTAGATAGAGTTAGATGTGAGCTTCCTGAAGTGGATGCTGGGAACTGAACTCAGGATCTCTGGAAGAGGAAGCCCTCTTAATCCAAGAGCCATCTTTCCAAATACTTATTACTTTTTAATGAAAGCCTATCTCAACTTTTAAATGTCCAACACATAATTAATTTGCCACAGTAACAACCTTACTAGACTTTATAATTTTCTTTTAAGAAAAGTTGATCAGATAGCTAGTCTCAAGTAGGCCAAAGACATGGAGTTAGTGAGTACAAGGAGGATCCCCAGTTCCCTGTAACTGCTGATGATAAATCAGATATTTCTTTCAGCCTATCAAGCTACCTTTCAGTGTCAGGATTATAGACACAGAGTTATTGCAATGTTTCAAAGCTTAATAAGACATCCTCATTTATCAATGTGATGTCATCATCACTTTGCCACCTGTGGCTATCAAGAGAGGAACAGAGTTACTCCTGTGGTGAATCAAGATTCCTTGATTTGGAGACTACCTTCTTCTTGACCTCCAGTAATACACTGCTGCATACACAGTAGCACAGCGACAGTCAGTAGCTAAAAGCTAGTGATTGACAAGTAATAGTTACACCACTAGATGTGTTTCTTATGGCAAAATTTGGAACAGAAGGCCCAGCATCAAACTGTGGCAATAACATATGTATGAGAGGGAGAGAAGAGGTATTTGCAGAGCACAAATGTAGATGAGATCGGAAGACAACAGACTATGCTATGGCTCCAAGTCCAAGCTTCAGGGGACCTGAAAATCAGAAAGCAGTAACCAGTGAGATGCAGGGGTTAGAGCCAGACACTTGAGAATGTACTTGTCTGGGTAAAAATCAGTTACCTTAAGTCCAAAACTATGCATGCAATGCTGGTTGAAATAATGGAAGACCAATTCATATGTAGTAGTGTATTACCGGGGTGTCAAGAAGAAGGTAATATGCTCCCAGACAACCAAGAATGGCCTGAGGTTAAGCCTGCTGTTGGCTATAATTGCTGAGAATATTTCCTTTAATTCCAAAAGATATCATGACTTCAACAATAATAATATAGTCTTGAGAAAATATACAAACTAAAACTCTTTTTACATTGTGTGTGTGTGTAGAAGCATGTACCATGGCATGGATGTGGATATCAGAAGACAGCTTTCAAGAGTCAGTTCTTTTTCCATTATGTGGGTTCCACGGATCAAACTCAGGTTTTTAGACTTGGAGGCAAGCACTTTTACCTGCCTCACTGGCTTTGCTTCTGTACTAAATCAAGTCCAGGATCTCTGCTGAATCCTGGTTTCTAGGTGAGCAACTCTTGTTCTCATGTTAAAATTCTCAAGGATACTACAACTGCTGAGTTTGGCACTCAGCTCTCTCTTGCTTTATTGCCTGACCTAATATTTTTTCTTAGGCTTTCCAGAGCCTCTATACCTTATCCTGAGCTGGAAGGAAGCCTATTCTCACGGCTTACAGAGTCTCTATTTTCCCTGCACATAGATGCCTGCCTTGAATCCTTTTAATCATGATGGAGACTCCCATTGAAAGGAAGAAGGAATTAAAAGTAACTTAAAATGTGTGAGTTCCCGGAGTTATTACATAATTTTCCTATGAGCTTGAATCTTTTGAAGCTGAGTGTTTACAAAAGAGGCAAGTAGCATCTTTTAGAATTTGAAGCCATTTCAGCAAATGCTTGAAATTCCCATCAGAGGGTTGTGCTGCTTGTGTGTTTTAAATCTGGGTTTATTAATGACCTTGGCTGTATGTGAAAGGCATCGTCATACAAATTAAGGTAACGTGTCCTTAGCAGTTGGAGTCTGACCCTGGAGTTAACATTGTTAGTAGACAAATACACTCCCTAGGGTGGGGCACAGAACAAGCAGAGTTGCTGCAGGAGCTGTGACTCGTTCTTTATGCCTGGCATAAAAGCCAGTACTAACTGTGATGTAGCTTTGCTTTGACTTTAGTTTTATGAGGTTCTTGTCTGTCTATCTATCTATCTATCTATCTATCTATCTATCTATCTATCTATCTATCTGTCTGTCTGTCTGTCATCTATCTTTCTATTATCATCTATCTATTCATCTATGTATCTATGCATCTATGCATCTATGCATCTATGCATCTATCTATCTATCTATCTATCTATCTATCTATCTATCTATCTATCTATCTATCATCTACCCATTTATTCACCTTGTTACATTAAAAGGTGTCATAATTTTTCTATCCAGTGTCACCTGATTATTTTCTGGTCATGACTGAAGTTTTCTGTAAAATGCCCAGTTCTCTCAAGTAGTAGTAAATACATACCAACATAGTATAGAAATAACAGGCATATCATACATCAATACTACCTGGGTAACTATAACACGATATGACATGTTATGTAGTATATTTGCAGCTTGAAGATTTTTTCTTCTTTTTGGGACAGGGTCTTATGTAGCCCATGCTGGCTTCAAACTTACAATGTAGCACAGGATAACCTTGAGTTACTTAACCTCCTGTTTTTTCTTCCCAAGCAGTTAGAGGTGTGTGTCACCATGCCTGCATTAAGGTATTTTTGTTGTCTTTGAGTTAAGTAACTTTTCAAGAGATCATTTAGTGTACGTGAATAACATTCCTTGGAAGATCAAACTAACTTTTTAGCAAGCCACGATTCTAAATTTGTTTCCATATAGTGTGTTTTTGCTTATCTTTTAACCTAATTGACTCTGCAAGTGTCAGCTTTAAAAAATTGAGCTCGGATGACTTTCAGATTAAATTGATAACAGTAACAACAAACAAATTGCAAGACTGACCAATGAGTAGTAGGTATTGGTTGCTTTTTTTAAAAAAAAAATTGTTTCTCTCTCTCTCTCTCTCTCTCTCTCTCTCTCTCTCTGTATGTGTGTGTGTGTGTGTGTGTGTGTGTGTGTGTGTGTACGCACATGCTGGTATGCTTGTGGAGGTAAGAGAACAACTTATAAGAGTCTGTTCTCTCCTTCCATTATGTGGGTCCCAGGGATTGAACTTAGGTCCTCAGACTTGGCAGCAAACATCCTTATCTGCTGAATCAACTCACCAGTTTAATAGTTTGCAATTAGATTTGAGGTACTCAACGTATAGCCACGATCTAGAGGACCCCACTGGTAAGTGTATCAAAAAGCATGGGGAAAGAATTTTGAATGTTGCTGTCAGAGGTAATAAACACTCAAAGCAGATATTCAACCTTACGGTATAATGCATGCATATAGTAAAACATCACATGGTAAGTACCACATATATATGTGATTTTAGTTTAAAAAGAAATATATTCCTTTTTTTCCCCACAAATTGATCTTTTCAGAATTCTTGCCTTGTCCGGGTTTTGTGTTGTAACTCTGATGTCGAATACCAATGAGAGCCTAACACATATCCCAGTGTGCTTCTGTTTGCTGGTGTTCTCCATGGGTCTTTCAGTAATAGTCTTCCTCTCACAGGCTCTGAGGTTGACCAGCCCAGAAAGCAAACAGAACTAGTCACATTTCCTTTCTTTAAGACCTCGTCATCATTTCAAGACTAAGCTTTCCTCTGTCCACTGTAGAGGAAAAGGTCCCGTCTGTTTGTTAGCCTTGTCCTCTAGGTTCTGCATGATGGGGAAAAAGGAGTTTTGATCAGGGCACGTTTAGGATGTAATTTTAAAAGTGGGTTGTAATTACAGTTCAGCCTGTTTTCCACTGTTCCCATCTTACGTTGGCTTGCCACATGAAAGGCGAGTAATTCTAACCAATTACAGCAACTGCTAAGAAGTGGGATGGATTTCTGAGATTTTTAAGACTGCCAATATGATTGATTTCTTTCATGGCACAAAATGTATATATTCTATACAATTTTTCCATATGACTCCATTGAGCTCTTTTAAAAATACACAAATAAGCACTAACATATTTTTTGTTATTTTTTAATCAGCAAACTATAGGTAGCAAATTTTATTTTAAAATCCCAGCCAAACACACAGATTTTTTCTACTTCCCTATTACATGATTTCAATACTTTTTCCATTTTCTACTTTCTTTAAGGTCTTAACTGGCCTCTCATGCTCTCGATTTCATGACCAGCAAACATACACATGTAAGAACACACACCTATACATATATGTGTGTGCATGCATTATGTATATATATATATACACACAGTTTTAAATTTAAGTTCTGCCTGTAACAGAAAATATATAGTATTTATTTTCCTGAGTCTTCTTTATTTCACTTAACATAATGACCTCAAGTTGCATCCATTTGCCTGTAGGTCATAATTTCATTTTTCCTTATAACTGTGTAGAATCCCACTGTGTATATGTACTGCATTTTCCTTACCTCCTCAGAATCTATTAAAAAATGTGAACCTGTGACATTTGCAGCTCAGATTTCTTTAGGAAACTGAGTCTAATGACTTCTAGGTGAGAAGGAAAGGAAATGAGCCAGATAAACCGTGGAAGTGGCTGAAGATTCCTGAAAGCTAGTGTACAGTGTCTCAAATGGTTATCAAAATCTATAGCTATGTCCAGACAATAAAGCAGGAGAGTTATGACATCTGGGTCAGCTTGTGTTACACAGTAAGACCCAGTCCACTAACAAACCGAAAAAACACAACACAACACAACAAAATATGAGAGAACTGAAGCTATGATTTCTGAGTGTTTAACATGGTGCTTACTTTCTTTCCTAGTACTAGAGACTGAAACTTGAGCTTATGCATGCTAGGCAAATGCATATATGTATATATACATATATACCCTATTACATATATATAATATATAATATATATATTATAGACACACATACATACTTACATACACATAAACACACACACACACACACACACACAAAGCCCTGTGGAGATTATTTTTTAGGAATAATAGTCTAAAAACTGGTAATTCATATCTTGTATTCTTTTATTCTTGAAGCTTGGCTGTCAGGGTTAAGGTCTTTTAGTATTGTTTTTTGTTTGTTTATTTGTTCTGTTTTTTGTTTTTTGTTTGTCTGAGGCAAGGTTTCTCTGTGCAGCCCTGGCTGTCCTGGCACTTGCTCTGTAGACCAGTTTGGCCTCGAAATCAGAGCTCCATCTGCCTCTGCTTCCCAAGTGCTGGCATTAAAAGTGTGCATCACCACTGTCCGGTTTTCCCAACATTCTATTATAAGTTTCTTCATGCCCATTAAAGTCATGTAGAAAATTAACCATTACTTTACCATGGCAGAGTAGTTAATAAGATGTAAATGGTGTCTCTGACATTTCTAAACCAAGGTATGAATTTCAAGAGAGAATTTTCATCTAAAAAATTACTGGTAGACAAAAACATGAAATTTGTATTTTGTGGTATGTGGTATAGCTATCCTAACCCTTCTGAATAGTACATGCCACTGCATTTTGGCAAGACCACTGCCCTTTGTTGACTGACTACATGTTCTGAGCTAGAACAAACTGTGGCCATGTCTAAAGTCAGTTAATATTTACTCAGGCCTGTGTAATTCAAGAAAGAGTAAACTTAAAAGTGAATCCTCCATGAATGTCACATAGGGGCAATAATATATCCTGTCAGATCTTGTCACTTGGAAACACCGTACGTTTTAGGGGTACAACAGGCCAAGACAAGGCCACAATTTTGGAGAATGACACCTTTCACCAGGACCTGTGCATATACCATTCTGTTGCTCTGATTTTGTACCTGTTTCGTTTTGCAAGGCACCATGGAGGAACATGCCAGGTTAGGCAATAATGCCGCAAAGATTTATTAAGCTCAGAAACAGGAATTGCACTATGAAAGTGGTTCCCACAGGGCCAACGTCTGCTAAGTATTTGCCAACATTCTGTGTGCTGGTGGAGTGTGAGGAGTTAGATAATTCATTTCCAACCATAGTTCAGCAGCAGTGACACGGATGCCAAAGTACAAGAGAGTAGTTCCAGGATCATGCATGAACTCAGTGCTTAGTGCAAATGGAAGGAATAAGATGGTGCTTCCATCAGGTGCCGTGACCTAAGGAGGCTCTATAACTGTCTTTACACTCTCAGCACGTTGGCTAGACCTTATATCTTAGCGACTTGTTTGGTGAGGATGCCTGTGCATTCAGTAGGAAGACTGCTTTCTTACAAAGGAGTGTGGAAGGACCCTTCCAGGCTGGTTATCCGTGATCACACTACCCCTGGAACTCTGGAGAGAGCTCTCATACCTTACAGTTGTTAGAACTGGGGCAAGGTGCTGTCCTTCAAACATTCCAGGAAGGTTTCCCTTCATAAAATACAAAATGTCGTCTTAGCGACTCGGCCAATTTTTAGTTCTCTTTCCCCTAATGCCTGCACCCATCTACTCAATATATTTAAGGTTTCAGTTTTCATTTCTAGAGTCTTTTTCAATCCACCTGTCTATTTTTACAACCATCTTTTACAGTCTTTCTTTCCCTATAAGCATTTCCTTCATAAATTTAAACATACTTAAATTAGTAGGGCTTAAGAAGCCCATTGCTTTGCTGTCTTACTTTCCATAGGAGACATATTTCTTGATGCACCCTATGCCTTTTGTTGTGAGCTCATCTAGAGGATTATTTTTCTGTTGGAGTCTAGTATGTTGGCTTGTAGACAGGTTTCCAGAGAGCCTCGGTGTGGTGGTTGTGGTGGTGGTAGTGAGTGTGTCTTTTTATTTTTTATTTTTGTATGGTATTGGGGATTGAACCCAGTGCCTCATGTACTCCAGGCAGGCAAGGCTTCTTCCACTGAAGCACGTTGCAGCCCTCCATAGAGCCTTTGAGCTAGTCCCAGGCAGATACCTGAATGGTATCTCTGTTCAGGCCAATTATATGCCAGTTCCTTTAGCTGGTTCCACAGTAAGAAGAGCATACAGTGCCATTTCTATTCTTGTGCAAAGTACAGACTGAGAATTTTACTGTTATATCACAAGAATGTATCTTACTGTATTCTTATTGCTTTACTAGATTTCTAAGTGAGATTTTTAGGGTTCTTCCCCTCATACATAGTTTCAGTAGACAGGAAGTTCATTTTTATGCCTTTATTTCCACCAAAATCACACAAAAACTTGTTTTGACAGGGTGAGAGTTGTGTGTGTGTGGGCGCGTGCGCGCGCGCGTGTGTGTGTGTGTGTGTGTGTGTGTGTGTGTGTGTGTGTGTGTGTGTGTGTGCTTGTGTGTGCTTGTGTGTGCATTGTTAGGGTTTGTATTCAGGCCACTGTCTCTCCCTCCCTCCCCCCTCATGTGTGTTCTCTCTCTCTCTCTCTCTCTCTCTCTCTCTCTCTCTCTCTCTCTCTCTGTGTGTGTGTGTGTGTGTGTGTGTGTGTGTGTGCACTCAGTGTTGTGGTTTGTATTCAGGCCACTGTCTCTCCAGTTAGGAAAGTGCTTCATTCTGAGTCCTCCATCGATGTCTTGAATAGTCTCCGGAACTGTCAATCTGAGCAGATCAGAGCATAAAAGCAGTTTCCTGTAATAGTCAGGCTTGAATTGATTTATGTTAATACAACTCTTGATGTGATTGCCTTAACTAAGTATTTATTCCCTTCAAAGGAGGAAGCAGAAAGATGGCAGGAAGAGTGCTGTCTGGAGAGTGATTGTTTCCATGGTAACATGGGAGTGGCTTTGTTTGGAGTCTTGGTGGGGACAGCACTGCCTGGGCTTTGCTCACATTGACTGTGGAGAGGAAGACTAGGTGGGGACCAGATAAGGGGAAGCAGTGGGTAAGCCTGAGCAAGTCAGGTGGTGATGGCAAACCTTCTGAGTGGCAGATGGGTGCCAAGGCGGAGGCCTAGCTCAGGGCAGGTGGACTGCAAGGGCACAGGAGTCTTCCTGGATTAGTGGAAGAACATGCCTGCTGTTATGTATTTCTCCTTGGAATGAGACATGATAACATTCAGGATATGTTTACACTAGTGTAAACAAAAAAAAAAATAGGCTAGTGATACAGATGTTAAATATATTACCCAGGATGCATTATCTTGATTTTAGGAAAACTCAATGTTTAAAATGTGCCATATTTTTTAATATGCCCCAGATTGCACCCGATGTATATACATGACTGTGTTTGCGAGGTATAGCAAGAGCTTATGTATTTTTGGTGATGATGAATATTTAGTAAAGGGGAGGGAAATTTCATAATTAGTGTATGCCTGCTGATCCAGGCATGTTCTTATGCATAGGAGATTCAGCAATGAATAAGTAGTAAATCCTTGGCTTTGTGGAACTTGTATCTCATGGGAAAGAGACAGTGAAACAAATTTGTATGACACGTGGTATATGAGGGAGAGCAAGCAAGATAACAGAAAGAAAAGTGACGAGGGGCAAGGACCATGGATGGAAGGCATCTATAAGTTTTTAGTGTTAAAAAATATAACAAAATGAAATATAGTTGTATAAAACAAAACAAAATCTTAAAAAAACCTGTTGAGTTGGACAGACAAACCAACCAATGGAAAAGCCCAAGAGAAGACACAAGAATCAGGAGGCCCACCGTTCGTGCACTCAAGAATCCCATAAAAACCCAAAGCTGGAAGCCATAATATGTATGCTGAGCCATAGTATGTGTGCAGACCCATGCCTTGTGCATGCTGCCCCAGTCTCTGTGAGTTAATATACACTTTGTTCATGTTGATTTAGAGGCCTTGTTTTCTAGGTGTCTTCTCTGCATAACATCTGGCTGTGGGTCTCTGTGTCTATAATTTTAAACTGAATGTTTTGGGAAGGCTTCATGCAAAACAAGAAAAGGTTGTCAGATAGGCAGAAGAAGGAGTGCCTAGGAATTGCCGACCCTGGAGCATGGTATTTGGTTGAAGCCATGTGAGCTAGATGCTGGGAGAGTAGGAGATACAACCAGAGAACTAGAAGAGGACCAGATGCCCTTGTCTAACAAAACATACATATTGTGATCTCGAAGCTGTTGAGAACCTGGGCAAAAATGCTATCTTGTTTGAACAAACTAGTACTTTGAATTGATGGTATAGAGTATGACTGGAAGTAGGTGTTTCCAGTGTCACTTCTGGGAATTTGAAGTACAGTTTAAAACACAGCCTATGAAACTTTTCTTTTAAGCCTGCCCCATCTCTTTCTTTGCAAGTGACTGTAGACTAGCAGAATTTCTACAGCATCCTTGGTTCATCCTGGATGTCTCTAAACCATCAGATAAGCTAGTTCCCGTCCAGGACATGGCTGACACTGATTTATTATAGTCACCCACTTTGCATATCTAAGAGGCTTGAAGATATACTTCGCTTAGGATGCAAGCTTAGTTTGATTCCTTGCACACGGAAAAAGATTAATTTTGCCTCTAAGTGTGACACTGTGCTAGGTACCTCAGTGAGTTATAGGTTGAGATATCAGGGAGCTTATTATCTAAGAGAGGGGAGGGGAAAATTGGCACAAAACAATCACAGGACTTCACTAAAACTTCACTGAAGAGCTTCATCCATGGTTACTATGTCCATTGATCTTTTCTCAGCTGTGACAAAACACCCTACAAAATCACCCTGAGGTAAGATTTGTTTTGGCTCACAGTTTCAAAGTACAGTCCATGATAGTGGAGAAGTCGTGGTTATCAGGGGTGGGTGGCAGCTGGTTACATTATAACTGTAGTCAGGAAGGAGAGAGGGGGTGGGGGAGAGAGAGGTGGTGTTTAGTTTGCATTTTCTGTTTAATCGTTCTAGGGAATGGTACCTCAGCCTAGGGAATGATACCTCCCATTGTTAGCAGAGTCTTCCTATAATAATTAACCCAGTCTTGAAACTCTGTCACAGACCTTCCCAGAGGTTTGTTTTAACTGATCCAGATCCCCCTAAGTTGACAATTGATGTTTAGCATCACAAGTAATGGTGGGTAAGAGATATTTTTGCAGAGGGAATACTTACTAGAGGGAATACTTTACCTTTTAAAATATAAGGATGTAGGCAATAGTGAATGCTGGTTGGGTAATTAGCTATGTCCCTAGTGCCCTGCTGGCCAGTGTGATAAGTGCTTCTGGACCTGGGTTTGATATTGGCTATAGCTAAGGACCTTTTGGTAAATTGCTTATTTTCTCTGTAGCTCATCTTTCTCATTAGTATGCTAGAGCTGAAGTAGTAGATATTGCACTAAGTGTTTTAGAAGAACAAGTAAGTACACATTTGCACTGTCCTAAGGATAGTGCATGGAACCCATACCCAGAGCTTTCTGATGTTTGTCTCTAAGACAATTTGCTCAAAAGAAACTTTTCAAATACTCAAGAGAGGAAATACAGAGACAAAGTGTGGAGCAGAGATGGAAGAAAAGGTTATCCAGAGACTGCCCCACCTGGGGATCCATCCCATATACAGACTGCAAACCCTCACACTATTGTAGATGCCAAAAAGTGCTTACTGACAGGAGCCTGATATAGCTGTCTCCTGAGAGGCTCTGCCAGATCCTGACAAATATAGAGGCAGATGCTTGAAGCCAACCATTGGACTGAACACGAGGTCCTCAGAGGAGGAGTTATAGAAAGGACTGAAGGAGCTGAAGGGGTTTGCAACCCCATAGGAAGAACAACAATATCAATCAACCAGAGCACCCCAGAGCTCCCAAAGAGTAAACCACCAACCAAACAGTACACATAGAGGGACCCATGGCTCCAGCTGCATGTGTAGCAGAGGATGGTCTTGTCGGACATCAATGGGTGGAGAGGCCCTTGGTCCTGTGAAGGCTTGATTCCCCAGTGTAGGAAAATGCCAAGGAAAGGAGGTGGGAGTGGGTGGGTGGATGGGGGAGCACCCTCATAGAAGCAGGGTGAGGGAGGATGGGACAGGGGGTTTCTGGAGGGGGAACAGGGAAAAGGAATAACATTTGAAATGTAAATAAATAAAATATCTAATAACAAGAAATAAAAGAAACTTTTCACTAGGAAATCCATGGTGTTAAACACATAGAGCAGTGACTGCTCTATGTGAGTGAGACTTGAGCCACTTGGCTTACCTCTTTTTTCATAAGAACCTTTGAGATTCTGCAAAAATACCTTAGGCATCCTTAATTTGAAAATATACCATTATCCATCATCATCATCCAGTGATGGTTTTAGAACCCAGGTCATTGCCCAGATCCACAAAATCTCAAGTCTCTTACAAAGAGTGGTTTAATTTTTACATGTAAACCATGTGTAGCCTTCTTCAGACTCTAAGTCATTTCTAGGTAACTTGTAATATCTAATACCATATGTGCAGATAGCTGTCACACTGGGTTTTAGAGAAAGAGGGTAAGAAAACTCAGCACCTATTGAATATTGATATATCTTTTCAAATTATTTTCTCTCTGTGGTTGTCTGACTTAGGAAAGCAGAGTCTGTGCGTACACACACACACACACACAAGCACACACATACACACACAAGCACACGCATACACATTTATACACACACAAGCACACATGCATAAACACTCACACATGCACATACTCACACTATGCATGCAGGTAAGTTTCCTGAATTGTTGCCAATAGTCTGTGTGCTTTATCCTCCCTGTGCTCTTTCAGAGAAACTCTGAACCAAATTTTGATCACAGCTACAAATGACTTTTTCTTATTTAAACTCAAGGAATAATAGGTCAAAAAAATTTTCAGGTCACAGATGTAGGTATACATTGACAAGCCTATAGCAATAGCATAAATTATTAAGAAATAAAACACATTTTGCTTCCTTGTGAGGCCTGTTATAAATTTTTTTAAAGCCCTAGAAAGGCTTTTAAAATTCTGTACAGATGCAGATGAGATTAGAACGTACTTTTCTTTTTTTTGTTTTGTTTTGTTTTCTTCGAGACAGGGTTTCTCTGTGTAGCCCTGGCTGTTCTGGAACTCACTCTGTAGACCAGGCTGGCCTCGAACTCAAAAATCCCCCTGCCTCTGCCTCCCGAGTGCTGGGATTAAAGACGTGCACCACCACTGCCCGGCTAGAATGTACTTTTCAACTTTTGAATGCTTACACAACACAGTCTTAAACTATGTGCACCTATCACTACTTTTAATTATTTTTCATTTTTAAATATTCTATAAAAGGAAGATAGATGAGAAGATGGTAAGTAACATCGAAGCTGCTTAACAATTTGGGTTTTTAACACCACCACCTTGTCAGGATATAAAGGATCTCTCCATCTAGTCAAAGGCTTGGTGGGCAAAGGATTTCTATCATTGCTTCCTAGTCACAATTGTGAAATGAGATTGTGTAATGAGAAGGGGAGGAAGTAAAGTCACTGCTTGGGGTAAATATAATGTTTTTTGAGTTCTTAATGAGTTCCACACTGTTCTTAGACCATTGTAAATGCTCATTCACTTGTTCTTCTAAACACTTCATATATTACCCACTTTCCACCTTTCCTTTACTCATAAGAAAGATAAGCTATAGAGAATACAGGCCTGTGTAGGGAAGAAAGGAACAAAGAGTAAGTGGGCAAAGCATGGGAATATTCAAGGTGCTGTGGTCAGTGGCTTAACTGACTTAGGGATGGAATTAACTGGCTTTAATTTGAGGACATCTCTGTACTTTGAATTCCTATAGAACATACTGCCATCTAACTATATTTCTCAGAATTCTTTTCTGTAACCAATATCCAGACTCATCCAATCACAAATATTCAAGTGGGAAAGGGTCCCTAAAGGTGGCAGGAATGGAAGAGACAGGAATGGTAATAATTCAGGGGAAGAATGTGTTGAAAGGGTCTTCCTCAACAAGAAGACTAGCTCTTCTGCAGGAAGAAACTTGGAGGAGGGAGAAGGAATGGTGCATGCATAGTGTATGTCATGCGCATGTGTGAGTGTTTATGCATGTGTGCTTGTGTGTGTATATATGTGTATGTGTGTCCCTGTGTGTGTATGTGTGCTTGTGTGTGTGTGTGTGTGTATGCACAAACTCTACTTTCCTAAGTCAAACAACCACAGAGAGAAGGAAGGCAATGAACATCATTGAGGTGGACTTTAATCTGTTTTGCAAAAGGGAGGTGTTTTTATTCTAACGAGAAATTGGGTATTGGTAGAAGACCTAAAATGGTAGGCGTGATGGGGACTCAGTAGAAATGAGCAAATGACTGTCTAGTTCCCTGGTAGGGACTTATGACCTTTTCTTAGAAAACCAACTAGTTTTCTTAGAAAACCAGTTCTCTTGAACTAAAGAAGTCATACAATAGATAGTGTGGTCTTTATTGACTGACTTCCTCCCTTTTTTTTAAATTTAAACTTTTAATTGACTGGGATATTTCCTAATTTTGTGATTCCATATTAGTATGAGATAAGATGCTAACCATTATTTGCATAAGTTATCAAATAATAGGGAGAATTTAGTAGGAATAAGAGGGAAATGATAATGATAATAAAGATAGAAAGAGGAAAGTTCTTTAGTATTAATATAGGAATGTTTTGCATTGTGTCCTGGTGGTAATTTGGAGCTGTTATTTTTAAAGTTTTTGCAACATAAGTTATATTTAGAGGATAATTATATTTAAATATTAAAATATTCTTCAACTTAATGGCTGACTTGTCATTGGACCAGAACTATAAGGACAGATTGTTGGTAGCCCTTGATAATGGTGTAGAGGCTTGGACCATTTCTAAAGAATGTGATGGCAACAAACCACATCGGGTTGCTAAGAGGAAACTAAACAGTGAGATTGTAAAGGGTTGGCTAAATATTAAAGGCTCCACAAATACCTTTAGTGCTGCTGAACAGGAAGGACCTATAACCTTTCAGATAACGTTTATTAAATTTCCAAGAGAGGAAAAAGAACGGCTAACAAAGCAGGCACTGCCACTGGAAATCAGCCCCTGATACATTATCAAAGTGAAGGCTGGGTTTCAGTGACGCTTTCCTTTTGAGGAAATGCAAACTCATACTCTCCTGAAGCGGAGGGCCATTTTTACAAACAAAGGACAATTGAGTAGACTGTATGTGACTTAATAAGGCTCAGCAACAAGGTAGGTGGGAGGAGAAATGCCCACTGATAAATATCTAGTTCTGTAGGTAGTGAGTCTTATGACCCACGATTCTACCAGGCTGGCTGGATCAAAGCGCCTGGGTCTAGACAGTGTTCCTTTCATGTTGGCTGCTTTAGTGAATATGCTCTATTGTTTCTAATATACCTTACCAAGTAATCACTGGTCCACAAATGAGTGTGAAACTCTCTGGTTTCCTCTGCATCCAAAGATGACCCTGGCTTCACAGGAGTTTAGAGATCAGGGCTGAGGTGTTGAGTTTATAACCCATAAACAGAATAAAAACTGAGTCAAGTGGACTGACATTATCTTTAAGTGCCACAAATTGCCATTCCCAGAGCAGTTTTAGATTCATTTATTCTCTGCCAACCCCATGCAGCATGAAGGGTAGATGTTTCTTTCTTTTCTGAAGGGTGAATTGGAAGCTCAGAAGTTACTCCCTTGCCTGAAACACTACAATTAGGATTCTGCAAAGGTGGCCCAGAAAGGAGGTCAACAAGTCCAGAGTTTCATATTCTTTTCTTTCCTAAAATAAGTTCCTCTGGGGATGTAGCTCAGTGAGTACATGTGACTAGCACGCTGGAAGCCCTGGGTTCTACTCCAGTATTGCATATTGCCTGCCTATAACTGCAGTGGGCGGACATTCTCCCTTGCTGCACAGAGAATTTCAGGTCAGCCTAGGCTACATGTCTGGGGGGGGGGGGGGAGAAGAGAGAGAGAGATTGCTACAAAATCAAGTGAATACATAAATAAAATGTGAAGATAAGTCTTCTTTTAAAACTGAGTCACACTTGCGAGAGCCTGTGTCAAATACAAGTTGGAAAAAAGAGTATGCCATATGAACTAGATTAGTAACAATGGCCAGCACTCAGTGTGGGCTGGGCTTTCACCATCAAATCAATCCACTCAGATTGGGCAGAAAAATTGGGGAGTGATAATGCCCAATTCAACTTGGTTCCTGATTTTCAAATAAAGGCCACTGGGAGTTTAGATAGCAAGTAATTTGTTGACTTACTCAATTACTAAAGTTTTATACTGAGAATTCTTATATTCTTGTTTTACTGTATACTGAAGACATTGAAGCCTGGGAAAGTGAGTTGACTTTTCCTGGGGTCGCACAACTGGTCAGTTTTAGAGACTGGATATGGATTCCACTCAGGAAATCTGGCTCGGAGGTAAGTTCTTATTTACTTTTCTATCTTCTCTTTTCATTGAAATTCCCAATAATTTACCAAGAAGTTTAGAACCTTATACTTCAAAACTGAGAGGAAAAGAAAGCCATCAAAACACTGGTGTCTAGAATGTGGGCAGGAAATGAGAAGGCTGACTGATATGGTGATGTCTGTGAGTGACAGAATGCCATTCCCTCACCTAACAGCTTTACTTGAAAGCCTGGCGATCCACAGATGTCTCTAGTATCCCTGTTGCCCAGAAGCCCTTTTATTTTAATGTTGTTAGGAAAGGGCTTAGCCCAGCTGGATTCTATGTTTACTCTCCTGCCTCTGTTCTTTGTGTCTGGAATTGCAGCTCTGGGGTAAAAACTGGACAGATTCTGCTTCATTCAGCAAATTAAGCAGAAGAAAACAGATTATTAGTGCCGTGCCTTCCAAACAACACTTGCTAGACATTACTGTCACAAGCTGTCCTCTGGAGACCAGTTCTATGGCTGAATGCTCTTGGAAATCACAGACTAGTGTTGGGCCTTGGGAAGATTGGTCATTAGCATATTGAAAGCCCTTTGAAGTTCAGCAGGAAGAAAGTCTGTTTGACTTTGCTTAGCCAAGCTTTCCGTTAGGCAATTTGCTATGAAAGATGTTTGCGTTTTCACCACTGTCATTTAATAAAACATCTAAAGTCTTGCTGCCTGTGGATCCAGATGTAGAACTCTCAGCTCCTTTTCTAGCACCATGTCTACTTGCATGCTGCCATGCTTTCTGTCATGACAATACTGGACTGAATCTCTGAACCTGTAAGCCAGCCCCGATTAAACGCTTTCTTTTATAAGAGTTGTGGTGGCCGCCTGGAATCTGCAGGACACTGCGACAGAGGAACAGCCTGGGACAGGGGTGTTCTGGTTTACTCTTGCGATCTGTGCCATGCAGCTTCATACCCAAATAGCAAAGGGAAAGAGCTACCCTTCCAGGAGGGTGGACAAGCCTGTGATCAGGGAGCAAGGCTAGTACCTCTGCTCAGAAGAACCTGCCCAGAACCTCCAGGACACGGGGATCTACAAGCAGCCTGGGACAGCAGCCTTCTGATCTTCTGCGTGCAACCAGGGACCCCAGTCTGTGCCACAGAGTTCCATAACCAAATAGCACAGAGAGAAGGCTAGCATCCCAGGAGTGTGGACAAGCCCAGGAGTGGAGGTAAGACTGGTGCCACTGCTCAGCGAGACCCACCCAGAATCTGCAGAACACTGGGACAGAGGAACAGCGTGGAACAGGAGCCTTCCAGTTCACTCCTGAGGTCTGTGCCATGCTGCTCCATACACAAATAGCACAGGGAAAGAACTACCCTCCCAGGAGTGTGGACAAGTCTATGATCAGAGGGAAGGTCAGCACCTCTGCTCAGAGAGACCCAAGCAGAACACTCGGGACACAGGGACTGAGGAGTGGCCTTCTAGTTTCCTTCTGAGCCCAGGGAGCTGATCCTGTGACACAGGGCTCCATACTCAGTACCAGGAGAGAGCTGGGCTCCTAGGAGTGCCGACACACATTTGAGCACAGGAAGACCACCACTTCTGTTGAAATTCCTCAATCAAGAGGGACTCTTGCAGAGCCATCAGGACACAGGAACCAAGGAACAGGTGGGGACAGGATCCT
>CM052705.1:46004629-46045232 GCA_028551405.1 Uromys caudimaculatus | reverse complement strand
AATAACTTCTCATGATGATGATAGAAGACTTTAAGAAGGAAATAAATAACTCCATTAAAGAAATACAAGAGAACACAGGTAAACAGCTAGAAGCTCTTAAAGAGGAAATACAGGAAAACACAATCAAACAGGTGAAGGAAATGAACAAAACCATCCAAGATCTAAAAATGGAAATAGAAACAGTAAAGAAACCACAAAGAGAGACAACCCTGGAGATAGAAACCCTAGGAAAGAGATCAGGAGTCATAGATGCAAGCATCACCAACAGAATACAAGAGAGAAGAGAGAATTTCAGGTACAGAAGATACTATAGAAAACATTGACACAACAGTCAAAGAAAATGCAAAATACAAAAAGCTCCTAACCCAAAACATCCCTAACCTAAAGAAAGAGATGAACATAAACATTCAAGAAGCCTACAGAACTCCAAATAGATTGGACCAGAAAAGAAATTCCTCCTGTCACATAATAGTCAAAACACCAAATGCACAAAACAAGGAAAGAATATTAAAAGCAGTAAGGGAAAAAGGTCAAGTCTCATATAAAGGCAGACCTATCAGAGTTACACCAAACGTCTCACCAGAGACTATGAAAGCTAGAAGATCCTGAAAAGAACTCATACAGACCCTAAGAGAACACAAGTGCCAGCCCAGGCTGCTATACCCAGCAAAACTCTCAATTACCATAGATGGTGAAACCAAGATACTCCATGACAAAACCAAATTTATACAATATCTTTCCATAAACGCAGCCCCACAACGGATAATAGATGGAAAATGCCAACAGAAGGAGGGAAACTACACCCTAGAAAAAGCAAAAAGTAATCTTTCAACAAACCCAAAAGAAGATAGCCACACAAACATAAAAATAACATCAAAAATAACAGGAACAAACAATCACTATTCCTTAATATTTCTTAACATCAATGGACTCAATTTCCCAATAAAAAGACATAGGCTAACAGACTGGATACATAAACAGGACCCAGCATTTTGCTGCATACAGGAAAAGAACCTCAGTTTTAAAGACGAACACTACCTCAGAATAAAGGGCTGGAAAACAATTTTCCAGGCAAATGGTCCCAAGAAACAGGCAGGAGTTGCCATTCTAATATCAGATAATATTGACTTTCAACCAAAAGTCATCAAAAAAGATAAGGAAGGACACTTCATCCTCATCAAAGGAAAAATCTACCAAGAAGAACTCTCAATTCTGGACACCTGTGCTCCAAATGCAAGGACACCCACATTCATAAAAGAAACTTTACTAAAGCTCAAAACACACATTGCACCTTACACAATAATAGTGGGAGACTTCAACACCTCACTCTCATCAATGGACAGATCTTGGAATCACAAACTAAACAGAGACACAGTGAAACTAACAGAAGTTATGGACCAAATGGATTTAACAGATATCTATAGAACATTTCATCCTAAATCAAAAGAATATACCTTCTTCTCAGCACTTCATGGTACCTTCTCCAAAATTTACCATGTAATTGGTCACAAAACAAATCTCAACAGATATAAGAAGATTGAAATAATCCCATGCTTCAGATTAAGGCTGATCGTCAATGGCACAAATACAACAGAAAGCCCACATACACATGAAGCTGAGCAATGCTCTACTCAATGATAACTTGGTCAAGGAAGAAATACAGAAAGAAATTAAAGGCTTCCTAGAATTTAATGAAAATGAAATTACAATATACCCAAACTTATGGGACACAATGAAAGCAGTGTTAAGAGGAAAACTCATAGCTTTGAGGGCCTCCAAAAAGAAACTGGAGAGAGTATTCACTAGCAGCTTAACAGCACACCTGAAAGCCCTAGAACAAAAAGAAGCTAATGCACCCAAGAGGAGTAGAAGGCAGGAAATAATCAAACTCTGGACTGAGATCAACCAAGTAGAAACACAAAGCACTATACAAAGAATCAACAAAACCAGGAGCTGGTTCTTTGAGAAAATCAACAAAATAGATAAACTCTTAGCCAGACTAACCAGAGGGCACAGAGGCAGTATCCAAATTAACAAAATCAGAAATGAAAAGGTAGATAAAACAACAGAATCTGAGGAAATTCAACAAATCATCAGATCCTACTACAAAAGCCAGTACTCAACAAAACTGCAAATCTGGATGAAATGATCAATTTTCTAGCCAGATACCAAATACCAAAGTTAAGTCAGGATCAGATAAACTATCTAAACACTCCCATAACCCCTAAAGAAATAGAAACAGTCATTAAAAGTCTTCCAACCAAAAAAAAGCCCAGGACCAGATGGATTTAGTGCAGAATTCTATTGGACTTTCAAAAAAGATCTAATACCAATACTCTTCCAACTATTCCCCAAAATAGAAACAGAAGGAACACTACCCAATTCATTCTATGAGGCCACAGTTACACTGATACCAAAACCTCACAAAGATCCAACAAAGAAAGAAAACTTCAGATCAATTTCCCTTATGAATATCGATGCAAAAATACTCAATAAAATTCTTGCAAACTGAATCAAAGAACACATCAAAATGACCATTCACCATGATCAAGTAGGCTTCATCCCAGGGATGCAGAGATGGTTCAATACCTAGAAATCCATCAATGTAATTCACTACATAAATCAACTCAAAGAAAAAACCACATGGTCTTTTAATTAGATGCTGAAAAAGCATTTGACAAAATTCAACATCCTTTCATGATAAAAGTCTTGCAAAGAGCAGGAATTCAAGGCCTATACCTAAACATAGTAAAAGTAATATACAGCAAAGCAGTAGCCAACATCAAACTAAATGGGGAGAAACTTGAAGCATTCCCACTGAAATCAGGGACTAGGCAAGGCTGTCCACTCTCTTCCTATCTATTCAATATAGTACTTGAAGTTCTAGGTAGAGCAATTAGACAACAAAAAGAGGTCAAAGGGATACAAATTGGAAATGAAGAAATCAAAACATCACTATTTGCAGATGATATGATCATATACTTAAGTGACCTGAAAAACTCACCAGAGAACTGCTACGGCTGATAAACAACTTCAGCAAAGTGGCCGGATATAAAATAAACTCAACCACATTAGTAGCCTTCCTATACTTGAAGGATAAACAGGCTGAGAAAGAAATTAGGGAAATGACACCTTTCACAAAAGTCACAAACAATATAAAGTATCTTAGTGTGACTCCAAACAAACAAGTGAAAGATCTATATGACAAGAACTTCAAGTCTCTGAAGAAAGAAATCGAAGACCTCAGAAGATGGAAAGATCTCCCATGCTCATGAATTGGCAGGATTAATATAGTAAAAAATGGCCATCTTGCCTAAAGCAATCTTCATATTCAATGCAATCCCCATCAAAATTCCAACTCAATTCTTCATAGACTTAATAAAGAGCAATTCTCAAATTCATTTGGAATCACAAAAAACCCAGGATAGCAAAAACTATTCTCAACAATAAAAGAATTTCTCAGGGAATCAGCATCCCTGACCTCAAGCTGTACCACAGAGCAGTAGTGGTAAAAACTGCATGGTATTGGTACAGTGACAGGCAGGTAGATCAATGGAATAGAATTGAAGACCCAGAAATAAATCACACACCTACGTTCACTTGATCTTTGACAAAGGAGCTAAAACCATCCAGTCGAAACAAGACAGCGTTTTCAACAAATTGTGCTGGCTCAACTGGCAGTCAACATGTTGAAAAAGAATGCAAATTGATCCATTCCTATCTCCCTGTACAAAGCTCAAGTCCAAGTGGATCAAGGACCTCCACATTAAACCAGATACACTGAATCTAATAGAAGAGAAAGTGGGGAAAAGTCTTGAACACATGGGCACAGGGGAAAAGTTCCTGAACCGAACACCAATGGCTTATGCTCTAAGATCAAGAATCGACAAATGGGACCTCATGAAATTGCAAAGCTTCTGTAAGGCAAAGGACACTGTCAATAGGACAAAATGGCAACCAAGATTGGGAAATGATCTTAACCAATCCTACCTCTGATAGAGGGATAATATCTAATATATACAAAGAACTCAAGAAGTTAGACTCCAGAGAACCAAATAACTCTATCAAAAAATGGGGAACAGAGCTAAACAGAGAATTCTCAACTGAGGAACTCAAAGGGCTGAGAAGTACCTAAAGAAATGTTCAACATCCTTAGTCATCAGGGAAATGCAAATCAAAACAACCCTGAGATCCTACCTCACAGCAGTCAGAATGGCTAAGATCAAAATCTCAGGTGACAGCAGATGCCAGCAAGGATGTGGAGAAAGAGGAACACTCCACCATTGCTGGTCGGATTGCAAGTTGGTACAACCACTCTGGAAATCAGTTTGGTGGATTCTCAGATAATTGACCATAGTACTACGTGAGGACCCAGCTATACCACTCCTGGGCATATACCCAGAAGGTGCTCTAACATGTAATAAGGACACATGCTCCACTGTGTTCATAGCAGCCATATTTATAATAGCCAGAAGCTAGAAACAACCCAGATGTCCCTCAACTGAGAAATGGATATAGAAATTGTGGTACATTTACACAGTGGAATACTACTCAGCTTAAAAACAATGACTTCATGAAATTCGCAGGCAAACAGATGGAGCTTGAAAATATCATCCTGAGTGAGGTAACTCAGTCACAAAAGAATGAACATGATATGTACTCACTGATAAACAACTATTAGCCCAAAAGTTCGGAACACCCGTGAATCAATTCACACCAACTGTTGAACTGAGCATGGGTTCCCAGTTGGAGGAGTTCAAGAAGGGACTGAAGGAGCTGAGGGATTTTGCAGCCCCATGGGGAGGGAGCAACAGTGTCAACTGGTCAGACCCCCCCCCAGTGCTCCCAGAGACTGAATCACCAACCAAAGAATGTATTTGGAGGGGCCCATGATAGTGGCCACTTATGTGGCAGAGGAGGGCCTTGTTTGCCATCAGTGAGAGGAGAAGCCCTTGGGTCTGAGTGTGTTAGATGTTCCAGTATATGGAAATGCCAGAGAGGGAGGCTGGGATTGGGTGGGTGGATGGGGGAATACCCTCATAGAGGCAGGGGAAGGTGGGATGGGATAGGGGTGTTCCATAGGGGAAACCTGGAAAGGAAAAACATTCGAAATGTAAATAAAGTATAAAAATAATAAAAAGAAAGCAAACAGGCTTCTAAAAATAATATTGAAATAAAATAAGATAAACAAAAACTAACACAGTGGATGGAGCAGGACAAACCAAACAAATAGAAAGAAAGGAGCCAGAGAAGACATAACAGATAGAGAGCCAATCATTTGCACACTCAGGAATCCCATCCAAACACTAAGCTGGCAACCATAATAAATATGCAAAGAGAGAAAAAATATGAATAAAATAAAATAACAATAAAAAGAAAACACGCCTAGATAGGACATTATGAGACAAGGAGCCTCTAAAGACGCCATTGAGTTCTTTTTGTGTGGGACAACTACTGATGGGCATGCAGTCTACTCTTGAGAGTCATTTGTTTCCCCAGGATGATTTCCTGGGATAAAAGCAAATTTTCATTTCTAAGTGGTTATGAGTTGGAAATAATTTCTGGATTAGGCATGGGGACACGTGTCCACTTCTCTGTCCAGTTCTAGGACCCCACTGATGTAGATCCATGTGGGTCCCATGCCTGCTGTTTCAGTCTCTGTGAGTTCATACTGTAATCAGGCCTGTTGTGTCTAGAAGGCCTTGGGCTCCATAGTGCCCTTCATCCCCTGTGGCTCTTACACTCTTTCTGCCTCCTCTTCTGCAAGGTTCCCTGAGCCTGAGGGGAGGAATTTGATGGAGACATCCCATTTAGCCCTGATTGTTTCAAGGTTTCTCATTTTCTGCACATTGTCCAGATCTGGGTTTCTGTATTTACTCCCATTGGTTGCAGGAGGAAGCTTCTCTGATGATGGCTGAGCAATATCATTAGGAACCATTTTATTATTTCCTTTGTTATTGTTGTTGTTTTAGAACAGTAGTATTTGGTTTTACCCTAGGTCCCTGGACTCAGATTTCTGGTTAATCAAGCAGTCTCAAGTATGTCATAATTTTTTAAAAGATGTTTTAAAGATTTTTTTTATCCATCTATCTATCTATCTATCTATCTATCTATCTATCTATCTATCTATCTATCTACATGTACACCTGAATGCCAGAAGAGCGCATCAGTTCCCATTATTGATAGTTGTAAGCTACCATGTGGTTTCTGAGACTCGAACTCAGGACTTCTGAGCCATCTCTCCAACAGCAGTGCTCTTAACTACCGAACCATCTCTCCAGTGTCATCTTGATATGTCATCTTGTGGAGTGGGCCTAAGGTCAAAACAGATGTTCGTTGGTTACTTGCGCAAGCGTTATGCCACCATTGCTCTAAAAGATCTTGCAGGTATGATACCATCCATCGTAGATCAAAGGACTTGAAGTTATGTAGGTGTTCACATTTCTCCTTTGGTAGCTTGCAGAGTGTGTTTCTGTACCAAAGATGATAGCACATAGAGATGAAGGATCTATATAGGCTCTAACTCAATTTCTCCATGTTCAAGGAGCAGTGTGGGTGTTGTCTTCAGCAATGGGGACTTATAAGTTTGTGGAGAACACGGGGGAATCTGTCTGTCTTCTGATATTTTCTTCAATTTCTTTCTCTAATATCTTAATGATTTTATCATTCAAATCTCCCCCAAAATCTTTTATATTATCTGAGGCTATTGTGAGTAGGGTTTGTTTCTCTTTCTTTCTCAGTCCATTTGTCATTTGTATAAAGGAGAGCTACTGAGTTTTGTTAGCCAATTTTTAAATCATTTATCAAGTTTAGGAGTTTCCTGGTGAAATTTTCAGATATTGAATTATCTCTGTGTCTCTAGGATGAAGCCTATTTGTTAATAGGGAATGGTATTTTTGATGTGTTCTTAGATTTTGTTTTCAAAAATTTAATTGGGAATTTTTACATTTATGTTTATAAGGGAAATTGACCTGTAATTCTCTTTCTTTGTTGGGTCTTTATGTGGTTTGGGTATCATGATGACTTAAAACAAGCTGGGCAATGCTCCTTCTGTTTCTATTTTGTGGAATAATTTGAGGAGTATTGACATTAATTGTTCTTTGAAAGACTCTGAGAATTATGCACTAAAACCATCTGGCCCCAGGCCTTTTGGTAAGTAGACTTTTAATGTCTGCTTCTATTTCGCTAGGGGTCATAGGTCTGTTTAAATTTCTTATCTGGTCATGATTTAACTTTAGTAGGTGATATGTATTGAGAAAACTATCCATGTGTTTTATTTTTAATTTTGTAGAGTGCATATTTTTATGATTTTATGAGTCTCTGGATTTCCTCCGTGTCTGTTATTATATCCCCTTTTGTTTCTGATTTCATTCATTTGGATAAATGTTTGAATAAAGGTTTGTCAATCCTATTCAGTATCTCAAAGAACCAACTCTTGTTTCATTGATTTTTTTTTATATCTTTTTTGTTTGTTTCTATTTTATTGATTTCAGCCTGGAGCATGAGTATTTCTTGCCATCTGCTCCTCTTGGGTGTGCTTACTTCTTTTTGTTCTAGAGTTTTCGGGTGTGCTGTTAAGTGTCTAGTATGAAATTTCTCCAGTTTGTTTTTTTAAATCTAGGCATTCATGCTGTGAACTTGTCTCTTACCACTACCTTCATTGTGTCTCATAAGTTTGGGTATGTTACATATTAATTGAATTCTAGAAAGTCTTTCATTTCTTTTTTATTTTTTTTTCTAGACCCATTTTTTTTTTTCATTCAGTCAAAGTTCTTCAGTTTCCTTGAATTTGTAAGCTTTCTCTTGTTTCTAGCATAGCTTTAATCTATAGTGGCCATACAGGACACAAGGAGTTCTTTCAATTTTCTTGTATCTGTTGAGACTTGCTTTGTGTCCAAATATGTGGTCAATTTTGGAGAAAGTTTCATGAAGCGCAGAGAAGAAGGTATATTTTTTGGTGTTTGGGTGAAATGTTCTATAAATATCTGTTAGCTTCATTTGGTTTATAATGTAAGTTAGCTCTAGCATTTCTCTGTTTAGTCTTTATCTGGATGTCCAGTCCATTGGTGAGAGTGTGGTACTGAAGTCTGCCACCAGAAGTGTCTTAAAGGTCAATAAGTGATTTAAGCTATAAATGTGTTTACTTTGTGAACTTAGATGCCCTTGTGTTTGGCCAAAGATGTTAAAAATTTCAATGTCCTTTGGATAGGATTTTCCTTTGACGAGTATGAAGTGTCCTTCCTTATTTTCTTCTGATTACTTTTGCAAGTCTATTTAGTCAGATATTAAAATAGCTATATGTGTTTGCTTCTGACTTCTGTAGGGTTGGATTTACAGATAGATAATTGCTTAAATTTGGTTTTATCATGGAATATCTGATGTTCTTCATCTGCTGTGACTGAAAGTTTTACTGGTTATAGTAGTCTGGGCTGGCATCTGTGGTCTTTTAGACTTTGTAGAACATCTATCCAGGACCTTCTGGCTTTTAGAGTAATAGATCTCTGCCGTTACATGTTACTTGGTCTTTTTCCTTGGTAGCTTTTACTATTCTTTCTTTGTTTTATACAGTTAATGTTTTAATATTATGTGCCAAGGATAATTTCTTTTCCTGTCCAGTCTATTTGGTGTTCTTTAAGCTTTTTATATCTTTATAGATAGCTCCTTCTTAATGTTAGATTTTTTTCTTCTATTACTTTGTTGAAAGTATTTTCTGGGCCTTTGAGCTGGATTCTTCTTCTCCTTCTATTCCTATTATTCCTAGATTTGGTCTTTCCATAGTGTCTCAGATTTTTTAGATGTTTGGGGCAAGACTTAAAACATTTTCTTTGACTGATGTATCTATTTCTCCAGGACTCTCTCAGTTTGTGTTTTCTTTATTGGTTATATTTCCATTTTCATGTCTTAATTTTTAAACATTTTTTCCACTGTTTTTTGTGATTTCATAGATTTTTAAAAGGGATTTATTCATTTTCTTAAAAAAAAACTCTATCATATTAATAAAGGCTATTTTAAGGTCCCTACCTTGTGCTTAAGATGTATTGCAGTTCATAGAGCCTGCTGTGGTAAGGTTGCTGGGCTCTGGTGGAAACATATTCTCCTGGCTATAATTAATTCTGTTTTTGTGCTAGTGTCTAAGTCTCTGAGTTTTGAAAGATTATAATTCTAGGTGATGATACCTAGTTTTGTCTTTGTTGGATGTTTTGTTCCTTGGTTTCTGTTGACCTCACTGATTCTTAGGAGAGTGGGGTTGCTGTGTGTTGCCTGATAAGAAATTCTTCTGGGATCTTGATAGTTATGGCCATTGGGGATTCCAGGTAAAATGTGTCTCTAGGTAACAGGAGCTGACACTTTGGAATGCGGATAAGCCAAGTGCCTGAAGTGGTCCACAGAAGAGATAAAAATAAGGTGTTTTACCAGGTTTCTTAATCCCCTGGGAATAGGGGCAGAGTAAGGAAAGGCTACAACAGAGTCTGCTACAGATCTGGGGCTGAGACTGGGGATTTAGATTTGGAGAAGAGGGAGAGACAAAGATCATCAGCTAGGATACTGCTTCCCTGGCTACCGTGGCCTGCAGATTCCCACAGAATGTCTGCTGGAGCTGGGTGCTGAGAGAAAATGATGAGTGGAGGGAAGGAAGGCTGTACAAGAAGAGCTGTGTGGTCCCCTGGGCGTTGGGGCAGAGAGGAAGAGGAATCTGCTTCTTGTTGTCTGCTATAGGGCTGAGCATGATGCTGGAATTTGAATTTGAAGGAGAGGTGAAGATTCAAAGTCAGCCTACCTGCTTCCCTGGCTGATGTGACTTGGTGGTTCCCAGAGAATGCCTGCTGGAGTTAGGGGCTGGGAGGATGAGAGCAGTGAGAGGTGGGTAGTTTCAAGGGGAAGATCTGTGTGATTCACTGGCCGTGGGGCCAGAGAGGGGAAGGGAGGCTGCAGCAGGTACAGAGCTATGGACAAGACTCGGGAATTGGTTTTGAAGGAACACAAAGAGAAGAGAACATCTATGGGGAGCCTTCCTGCTTCTTTGGCTAGAGTGGGAATCAATTTTTTCCTCTTTGTAAAGATATCATCATCATTATATTGGAGTTGGGACCCATTCTTGTCCAATATGACTATGTCATAACTAACATCATTCTTTAAGGTCCCTATTTTTAAATTTTTTTATTGGTTATTTTATTTATTTACATTTCAAATGTTATCCCCCTTCTTGGTTTCCCCTCTGCAAATCCCCTCCCCCCTCCCCCTGCTTCTATGAGGGTGCTCCCCCACCCACACATCCACTCCTGTTCCCCTGCCCTAGTATTCCCCTATGCTGGGGCATAAAGTGTCCACAGGACCAAGGGCTTCCCCTCTCATTGATGCCAGATAAGACCATCCTCTGCTACAAATGCAACTGGAGCCGTGGGTCCCTCCATGTGTTTACTATCTGAGAACCAAGCCATCAAGACCTGAGGCAGGGAAGATATTGGATAGACAAAGCATAGCAACTCTGAGCTCATGCCAAACTGTCTTTGCTACAGATCCAGGTACACATCGAACTACAGCATGACCACACAGTTTGTCATTTATTAAAATATAATTTTACCTTCATAAACTATCACAGACATGTCACAAAGCCAAATAGTGATGTTACAAAATCCATGTACTTGCACATTTGGTGTTTGTTAGTGAACCAGATGTTTGTGTCACACGTTTGAACTCTTCGAGTGGAAGCATCTTTCCATCATTCCTTACAACTCTGACTGGATAAGTCTTAGTGCTTTCTTCATGTTGTCTATCACTGAAATGAGAGTAAACACATATTGTGCTCTTAGTAAATGTTAGAACTTAAATGCTAATAAATAAAATTGGATTGCTTATGTTTTTGTATTAGTTGTCTCATTAGCATACTATATTAATAAGCTAAATGAATATATGTAAATTTGTGGATTATATCAATCAGAGGTAGCTCATCAAATTCATTGACAAAAAGCATCTGAGAGAGTGTTTTCTTTTTAATGAGCTATTGAATTAATCCAGTATTGCTGGATCTGAGACCAATACCATCTTTTTAAATATGACTGATAGTGACTGTTATTAAAAATTGTTTTAAGTAAATTTTGTACCTCACTATTTATAGGCATTTAAGAAAGACAAAATCATCACTATTGTCATCTGAGAAAATTACATTGGGCCTTTGACACTAGGAGGCAGCATTATCTCTCCTAATGTTTGTGTCTTTTTAGTATGTGTCAGGGTTAGCTGTCACCTCTGTCCAATGTAATTTTTGAAGTAATTTACTCACGCATGGGTAAGTCCTGGGGTTCATATGTGTATAGTCTGTTAGAGTATCTTCCAGTTATATCAGCCCTGACAGTCAAAGAAGGGTCTGTCAAAAACAACACACAACAAAGTCACTCAAACATTACTTAACATGTTCTTAAAAGACCAAGGTCAGGAAAATTTGTAAGCAAAGTCAGTTTTCATCATGTGAATTCATAATAGATTAGCCTTGTTTACTTTTAGAGAGTCATGGCTCTATCTTGTGGTATTGTATTAAAAGTCCATGGGTAATTTTATTTAAGAATATAAATTCCTTTTAAGTGTTTAAAATTTGTTAGCAACATAGTGTATTTTGGCGTATATCTAACAAGAGCATAATGTTATTGATTGGGTTAGAAGTGGGTCCCTTTAAAAAAGAACAGTGCTTAAGTTTGAATCTTAAAGCAAATGAAAGCAAGAATGCTAAGGTTCCTACTAATTTAGCCAACCTGACATGGAGCTGCGCACATACCAACAAACATGATCCTCGGCACGTACTGCCCATCAGGGGACAAGTTCTTGTCCGTGGTCTCATGCTAGCAGAAGATGAAATAAATGAACATCATTGGATTGTGTAGCATTCTTTATGGAAGCTAAATTTCCAGGAAATTATACGTTAGAGTCTTTTAAAATTCTGTAGTAATACTTGGCCCTGCATATTTTGAAAAAAAAACAAAGAGAGTTCAACGTTTCTATAAAGTTATGACATTAAGACAACATTGTTGGGTTCACGTACCATGAGATTCAGCATGATGAAGTCATTTTGTGCCATTTCTTGTATTTCTTCATTTTTGGCAAATTCCTTTTTTAGTGCTGTGAGAGAGAATGAAATATCAGTGTGCTTAAAGGGTTAAGACATTGTTAATGTAATATCAAAGTTAGTATGTTTTTATAATTGTGTCAATGGCAGAAGTATAAATGATTTGTTGGAAGCAATGAGCTGGAGTTTGTTTATGGAGATTTCAATGGACAATTACATTAACGAACACAGTAATTTTAAAATTTACATTGTGTAGTAACTCATTGGGTGGAACATTTTCTATCAGCAAGTTTTTCCACTCATTTTTACTTTAAAGAAGTAGGTATCACATTTCAAAGAGCATATCATAGTTTCCATTCAGCAGATTTGAACAACCGTTATAATCTTTTGTCTGGATTGTGTCTCACAACTTAGTCCAGGTTTACCTTTGACTCACAATCTTTCTGCTGAAGTTACCAGAGGGTGCCCATAGGTGGCTCTCTCTTGGTCTTTAAGCATCTTGATAGAATGGTGGTACTCTAGGAATTACATTTTTTTAAATGTTATTTTTCTGGGTTCCTTCTTAACTATTCTTACCAACTAACTTCTATCTTATGTTTGGATATACAGTAAGATCCCGGGAGCTAAAGTTACCTTGACAGTACTGACAGTCCTCCAGGTGGTGAATAACCATCAGTGGCTTGTTACTAAACAGAGAAAGCATAAAATGAAGTTGCGTGATTAATGCTGAATCAAATTCTAAAATGGAATTATATCTAAAGTTTTGGTAATACTGAGATACTACTTAAATATCTTAGGCTCATACTTCATGGCAATATAACCATGGTAATGTCATCTGTTCACAGAACATACTATGTACAAAATTATAAGTGTCAGCTCACAGGCTGCATAGCATACTGAATCAGATTGTTGGTGTGAGGTACAGAAAGCACAACTTAAAGTAGCAGGTGGCACTTAGGTCTACTATAGTATGCATAGATAATTAGAAAACAATGTTATCTCCAGGACGTATGTAATCAACACTTATTTCTAATGAAATCGTTATATATGATTTCAGGAGAGTCAACTTAAAATATTCTTGTTTTATCATTTAACTTTTAAAAAATAGTCATATTTGATCAGTTTCATATTATTTTATTCATGTGTCAACCTAAATTTACAAATAAGTGAGCGTTCCCTGTTAATATATTTTTCAGGATAATTTTGATTTTAACTCTGAACAAAGTTGTAATGCTAGGTTACTTCCCAACTCTAGTCTAAAGTAAAATGAGAACAGTAATTGCAGAAGGGATAAAATAATTATGATGTGGATATTTTCATGGGTTAGATTTTATCCTTTCCCCAAAGGTTCTTGTGATGGAAGCAAGGTCCCTGGTGGGATGAGGTGGTGGAAACTCTAAGGGTAGAAGGTGGTTAGATAATGGCTGTGTCCTCAAGAATATGTCACTGTGCCTCCTGGGAGATGATCTGGTCTCCTGGGACTGAATCAGTTCCCACAAGAATGCTTTGCTGTGAGGCTGGGATCTTCTAATCCTCTTTGTACACAATCATATCCTGGGATGCCGTTTGCCATGAGGCCTCATCAGAGCCAGGCAAATATTGATGTCTACACTCTTGAACTTCCAGAGCCAAGTAAACCTCTTTGGTTTACAAATTACCCAGCTTCATGTATTTGATTATAACAACACAAAACTGGCTAAGAAAGACATTTTGGATATTTTTTTCAAATATGGCTTTAATACTAAGATAATCATAGACATCAAAAGAGGGAAAATTTTGAGATGTGCTTATTCAAAATTCTTTTTTATCTATTACTACTTATTAATTTGGTGATGCTGATAATCAAACTTTGGACATGGTAGGCAAGTATTCTACTAGTTGGCTACTTTCCCAGGCAGCATAAATCTTTCCAAAACCAATTATAAAATCATATAAATTCAGTGGTTGCATAACCACTGAAAAATGCTGCATCCAGCATTGGTTTTTAGTTTCAGTAAATGTTAAATACAAACTTTGAATGGATAACTTTATTTACTTCTCAAACTTTAAAAGAATATTTTGGAGCCAGGTGGTAGTGATACACATCTTTAATCCAAGCTCTTAGGAGGTAGAGGCAGACAGATCTTTGAGTTTGAGGGTAGCCTGATCTATAGAGTGAGTTCCAGGACTGCCAGGACTGTACAGAGAAACCTTGTCTTGAAAAACAAAACAACAAAAACAACAATAAAAGCAACAAAAGAGAAGTACATTTTGGATAAAGCTCTTCCAAATTACCTTTAGGATTTATAAGAAAATTAGAAAGCTGCCATTCGCCAGCATCAGACATTGTTAAAGCTGCTGACTTGAGCAATGATGAATGAAATGTTATACCCACTTCTTGTGAGTAGCATGCTAAGACTAAAGGTATTCAATGAGACTTTAATAGTCAGGAAAAACTAGATTCAGACCTCCTGAGCCTAAGATGTTTAATGATGCTCCCACAGGCAAGTCTACACTTAGCCTTGTAAACATCAGCCAAGGAAGTTTTCTATTAGATGGCTCTTCTTCTGACTGAGCTCAATGGAGTAGGCATCCTGAAACACATTGTCAGGGGAATGGGCTATCCTGCTCTCCTGAGTGGCCACCACTTCTTCCCAGCATCTTCAAGACCTCTTGAAAGGGGCAGTCATACATATGGAAGCTTGAGGAAAGTCTTAGGACATTAACTCTAGCATCAGACTGCAGCAATTAGAACACAAGGAAAGCTTCACTCACAACAGTTCTCAAATGAGCAGTTATTCCGTTTAAAGAAAATGGCAGAGACGACTGCAGGAACTGAAGTAGCTACAGTCTAAGGCAAGGCTTTGAGTTGGGTTTTGCTGTGTTTTTTCAGCTGAGGAGAGTAAATACCTGAGTGTTTGTGGCTATGCTTTCATTTTTAGTACCCCACTCTGCCATTATCACATAGAAGTAGCTAAAAGTGGTCTCTAGGGAAGAAGAGGGTGCTCGTGTCCTAACACAACTTCATTTGTGAACCCCAAAATGTGAGTTTACTGTCAATTTCACATTACAGAATACTACTTTTTTATTTTCCCAAAATTTTAAAGTAAAAATAAGTTCTAAGAACAGCTGTCTCTCCAGCCCATGGCAACTCTTTTAACAGAAATGTTTAATTGAGGTTTGCTTACAGTTTCAGAGGTTTAGACCATTATCATGCTTTGGGGGCATGCGGGCAGTCATGATGCTGAAGAGTTGCTGAGAATTCTATATCTGGGTCTACAGGAAGCAGGAAGAGAGAGACACTGGTCCTAGATTGAGCTTTTAAAACCCATACTTCCTCTAACAAGGCCATACATACACCAACAAAATCACATGTCCTTATCCTTTCAAATAGTGCCACTCTCTATGAGCCGTTGGGGGCCATTCTCATTCAAACCACCACAAAGAATATGGCCCATAGTTTTCTTTTCATGTAGTGCCCTCCTGACTTTGTTACTAGGGTAATGATACCCTTATTAAAGGAATTAACACATATAGTTTTCTTTGGTTTTTAGATGAATTTCAGGAGGATTAATATTAGTTCTTTAATAGTTTAGTAGGCAACAGGCAGTGTTAGCACACGGCTGTAAAATGAACATCTGGGTTACTGAGGCAGGAGCATAATTTGAGACCAGTATTTGGGATGCATAAGATACTGTTTCAAAAATAAACAAAAAATTTAGAAGTTGGTAAAACCTAACAGTTAAGCCATCAGGTAGATGGAAGACTTTCTTTCTTTTTCTTTCTTTCTTTCTTTCTTTCTTTCTTTCTTTCTTTCTTTCTTTCTTTCTTTCTTTCTTTCTCTCTCTCTCTCTCTCTCTTTCCTTCCTTCCTTCCTTCCTTCCTTCCTTCCTTCTTTGTTTCTTTCTTTCTTTCTTTCTTTCTTTCTTTCTTTCTTTCTTTCTTTCTTTCTTTCCTTGAGACATGGTTTATCTGGAACTTGTTCTATAAACCAGGCTGGTCTCAAACTCACAGAAATCCACATGACTGTGTCTTCCAAATGCTGGGATTAAAGGTGTGTACTACCAATGCCTGTCAATGGAAGACTTTTGAAATTCTTTTAAAATTCTGAATAAAATTTCTTCAGTTGTCTGTTTAAATTTTCTATTAATGATTCAATCTTGATGGTTTTATGTGTCCAGGAATTTATAGTTCTACTATGTCTAATTTATTGACTTAAAAGTTGTTCAAAATAGTCTCTTGATCCATCTTATTCCTTTGGTTGTTCTTCCTTGGTTTATTTTTCCTTTTATTTACATGTATGTATGTGTGTATATTTGTATGTATGCAGGTACCTAGGAAGGCCACAGAGATCTTGGATCTCATAGAGCTGGAGTTACAGACACATGGGTGCTGGAAACTGAACTCTGGTCCTCTGGAAGAACAGTAAGTACTCTTACTCACTGAGCTGTCTCTCCATCCCTTGTGATACCATTTGTAATTTCTCCTTTTCATTTATGATTTTATTAGACCTCTCTCTTTTTATTTGCCGGTATATTTATTGCTATGTTGTTTTTATCTCTTCCAAAAAAGAAAAAAGAAAAGCAGCTTTTATTTGTATAATCCTATCCATCGTTTTCTTGTGTTTGTTCTGTTTTTTAATATTTCCTTTCTAACACTAATTTTGAACTTAGTTTCTTTGTGTTTTGTGAATTAAGGGAGTTTTAAGGCACAATATTAGATTATTTGAATCTTTCTTCTTTCAAATAAAAGATAAGATAAGGATATTTATTGGAAAATTATATCAATAGAGGTATTTATTCAGAAAATTTCCCTTTTTGATCT
This sequence comes from Uromys caudimaculatus, assembly GCA_028551405.1. Taxonomy (NCBI): domain Eukaryota; kingdom Metazoa; phylum Chordata; class Mammalia; order Rodentia; family Muridae; genus Uromys; species Uromys caudimaculatus. The sequence continues at coordinate 46,028,371 of CM052705.1, read as the reverse complement.
GTTTATAGTGCATTGTATAAGTTTTAGTGTGTTGACTTTCCCCTTTGATTTTCCTCAGAATAACAGAAAAAAAATCTCTTCTGCATCTGCACCTGGACCAGATCCATGGTCCTGATACCCTCCCATACTCTACAGCCTGTCTGTCTCCCTGAAGATCTGTAGTAACCAGGGATACAGGTGAGATTCCTGCCTAAATAGCCACACCAGCTGGGACACCCGCAGAGCCCACCTTCTTGCTGAGCTCTATCTTCCTTCTGGTCTGCTTCTTTACACTGGCCAGATCTATGGGCCCAATACCCTCCTACACCCCACAGTCTGCCTGCCTCCCAGGAAGCTGCAGTAACTAGGGACACAGCTTGCCTGTCTCCCAGGAGGACTGCAGTAACAAGGGAAATAAGAGGTCTGTCATAACCAGGGGCACATTTCTTCTAGTTTGCACCTCCATCTGCAACTGGGGCAGGTCCTGGCCCTGGAACCCAAAGCCTGCCTGTCTCACAGGAGGTTCTCCCTAACCAGGAACATAGGAGGCCTGCCCTAACCAGGGACACAAGAGGCCTGCTCTAACTGGAGACACAGGAGTTGCCCCCTAACCAGAGACAGCACTGCCTGCCTCCCAAGAGGCTTGCCCCAGACACACAGTACAGTTAACACCAGAGATAACCAGGTGGTGAGAGGCAAACACAAGAACGTAAGCAATAGAAACAAGTGTGATTTGGCAACATCAGAACCCAGTTTTCCCATCACAGCAAGCCCTGGAGACCCTAACACACCTGAAAAGAAAGATTCTATCATAAAATCCCATCTCATCAATATGATAGAGGTCTTTAAGGAGGATATAAATAACTCCCTTAAAGAAATACAGGAAAAGACAGGCAAATAGGTGGAAGCCCTTAAGGAGGAAACAAATCAATTTAAAAAAATCAAGCAGGTAAAGGAATTGAACAAAACAGTCCACAACCTAAAAATGGAAATAGAAGCAATAAAAAAATACACAAGAAGAGAGGCAACCCTGGAGATGGACAACTTAGGAAAGAGATCAGGAGCTACCGATGCAAGCATTACCAACAGAATACAAGAAATAGAAGAGAGAATCTCAGGCATAGAAGATACCATAGAAGATGCTGACACATTGGCCAAAGAAAATGCAAAATGTAAAAAGCTCCTAACCAAAAATACCCAGGAAATTCAAGATATAATGAAAAGATCAAAACTAAGAATAATAGGAATAAAAGAGGGTGAAGATTCCCAGCTCAAAAGGCCAGAAAACATCAACAAAATCATGGAAGAAAAATTCCCTAACCTAAAGAAAGAGATGGCCGTAAGGGTACAAGAAGCCTACAGAACACCAAATAGAATGGGCCAGAAAAAAATCCTCTTATCACATAATAATCAAAACATTAAATGCACAGAACAAAGAAAGGATATTAAAAGCTGTAAGTAAAAAAGGCCAAGTAACATATAAAGGCAGACCTATCAGAATTACACCAGACTTCTTAACAGAGACTCTAAAAGTCAGAAGATCCCGAATAGATGTCATGTAGAATCTAAATGAACACAAATGCCAGCCCAGGCTATTATACCCAGCAAAACTTTCAATCACCATAGATGGAAAAATCAAGATATTCTATGACAAAACCAAATTTAAACAATATCTTTTTACTAATCCAGCCCTATAGAGGATAGTTGAAGAAAAACTCCAACTTGTAACTACATCCAAGAAAACACAAGAAATTAAACATCTTCACAAAAAGAAGAGAATCACACACACATAATACCACCTCCAGTAACAAAGATAACAGGAACTAACAATCATCTGTCTTTAATATCTCTCAACATCAATGGGCTCAATTCTCTAATACAAAGACACAGACTAACAGACTGGATACATAAACAGGATCCAGCATTTTGCTACATATAAGAAACACACCTCAATGACAAAGACAGACACTACCTCAGAGTAAAGTGCTGGAAAAAAGTTTTCCATGAAAATGGTCCTGAGAAACAAGCTGGAGTTGCTATCCTAATATCTAATAACATAGACTTCCAATTAAAGGTTATCAAAAGAGATGGGCAAGGACACGTCATATTCATCAAAGGAAAAATCCACCAAGAGGAATTCTCAGTTCTGAGCATCTATGCCCCAAATGCAAGGACATCCATATTTGTAAAAGAAACCTTACTAAAGCTCAAAGCCCACATCGAACCTTACACAAATAAGAATGGGAGACTTCAACACTCCATTCTCATGAATGGATAGATTGTGGAAACAGAAACTAAACAGAGAAACAGTGGAACTAACAGAAGTTGTGAACCAAATGAATTTAACAGATATCTGCATAACAGTTCACCCCCAAATAAGAGAATATACATTCTTACGAGCACTTCATGGAACTTTCTCCAAAATTGGCCATACAATATGACACAAAACCTCAAAAAAGGACACAAAAAAGCCTCAACAGATACAAGAAGATTGAAATAATCCCATGCATTCTATCAGATCACCACAGACTAAGGCTGAACTTCAATGAAACAAAAACAACAGAAATCCCACATACTCATGGAAACTGAATGACTCTCTGCTCAATGAAAACTTGGTCAGGGGAAAAATAAAGAAAGAAATCAAAGATGTTATAGAATTCAAATGAAAATGAAGACACAACATACACAAATTTATGGGACACAATGAAAGCAGTGTTAAGAGGAAAATTCATAGCACAAAATGACTTCATAAAGAAATTGGAGAGATTCTATACAAGCAACTTAACAGTATACCTAAAAGCTCTAGAACAGAAAGAAACAAACATACCCAAAAGGAGTAGATGGCAGGAAATAGTCAAACTCAGGGCTGAAATCAACCAATTAGAAACAAAGAGAATGATACAAAGAATCAAAAAACCAAGAGCTGGTTCTTTGAAAAAAATCAACAAGATAGATAAACACTTAGCCAAAGTAATTAAAGGGCGCAGAGACTGCATCCAAATTGACAAAGTCAGCAATGAAAAGGGAGACATAACAACATAAAATGAGGAAATTCAAAAAATCACGAAATTGTACTACAAAAGCCTATACTCAACAACAAAACTGGAACATCTAGATGGACTAGATGATTTTCTAGACAGATACCGTATACCAAAGTTAGATCAAGATCAGGTAAACTATCTAAATAGTCTCATAACTCCTAAAGAAATAGAAGTAGTCATTAAAAACTTCCCAACCAAAAAAAAAAAAAAAAAAAAATCTCAGGGCCAGATGGTTTTAGTGCAGAATTCTTCCAGATCTTTGAAGTAGAGCTAATACTAATACTCCTCAAACTATTCCGCAAAATAGAAACAGAAGGAACACTTCCTAACTATCAGTTACTCTGATACCTAAACCACACAACAAAAGACCCAACAAAGAAAGAGAACTTCGGGCCAATATCATTTATGAATATTGATGCAAAAATACTCAATAAAAATTTCACAAAACGAATCCAAGAACACATCAAAAACATCATTCACTGCAATCAAGTAGGCTTCATCCCAGGGATGCAGGGACGGTTCAATATATGAACATCCATCAACATAATAAACTATATAAACAAACTCAAGGGGGAAAGTCACATGATCACCTCATTAGATGCTGAAAAATACTTCAACAAAATACAACACCCCCCTTCATGTTAAAAGTCTTGGAGAGATCAGGAATTCATGGCATATACCTGAACATAATAATACAAAAAACAGTGTATAGCAAACCAACAGCCAACATCAAATTAAATGGAGAGAACTAGAAGCAATCCTACTAAAATCAGGGATAAGACAAGGATGCACACTCTCTTTTTATTTATTCTACATAATACTTGAAATTCTAGCTAGAAAAATTAGACAACAAAAGGAGAAAAAAGGATATAAATTGCAAAGGAAGAAGTGAAAGTATCACTGTTTGCAGATGATACGATAGTGTATATAAGCAACTCCCAAAATTCCACCAGAGAACTCTTACAGCTGAAAAACAAGTTCAGGAAAGTGGCAGAATATAAAATTAATTATCAAAACAAATCAGTAGCCTTCCTTTATACAAATGATAAACAGGCTGAGAAAGATATTATGGAAACAACACCCTTCGCAATAGCCACAAATAGTATAAAATATCTTGGTGTAACTCTTACCAAGCAAGTAAAAGATTTATATGACAAGAATCTCTAATCTGTAAAGAAAGAGATTGAAGAAGACCTCAGAAGATGGAAAGATTTCCCATACTCATGTGTTGGTAGGATTAACTTAGTGAAAATGGCCATTTTACCAAAGCAAACTGCAGACTCTGTGTAGTCCCCATCAAAATTCCAATAGAATTCTTCACAGACATGGAAAGAGCAATTCTCAACTTAATATGGAAAAACAAAAACTCAAATAGTCAAAACAATTCTCAACAATAAAAGATTTTCTGGGGAAATCACCATCCTGATCCCAAGCTGTACTGGAAAGCAATAGAGATAAAGACCATATGGTATTGCTACAGAGTCAGACAGGTTGATCAATGGAATAGACTTGAGGACAAGAAATAAATCTACACACCTATGGATGCTTGATCTTTGACAAAGAAGCCAAAACATACAGTGGAAAAAAAGAAAGTATCTTCAACAAATGTTGCTGGTCTAACTGGCAGTCTGTATTTAGAAGAATGAAAATAGATCCATATTTATCACCATGCACAAAGCTTAAGTCCAAGTGGATCAAGGACTTCAACATAAAACCTGAAACACTGAATCTAATAGAAGAAAAAGTTGATAAATGCAACCTCATGAAACTGAAAAACTTCTGTAAGGCAAAGGACATAGTTAATAGGGATAAATTGGCAACCGACAGGTTGGGGAAAAGCTTCATTAATTCTACATCTGATAGAGAGCTAATATCCAAAATATACAAAGAACTCAAGAAGTTAACCTCCACAAAACTAAGCAACCCATTTTAAAATGGTGTACAGAGCTAAACAGGGAATTCACAATAGAAGAATCTCAAATAGCTGAGAAGCACATAAAGAAATGTTCAAAGTCCTTAGTCATGAGGGAACTTCAAATCAAATCAACTCTGGAATTCCACTTTACAACAATCAAAATGGCTAAGATAAAACTCAGGTGATAATACATGCTGGTGAGCATGTGGAAAAACACTCCACCATTGTTTCTGGGATTGCACACGGGTACAACCACTCTAGAAATCAATCTGGCAGTTCCTCAGAAAATTGGAAATAGTTCTACCTGAAGACCCAGATATATCACTCTTCAGTATATACCCAAAAGATGCCCCACCATACCACAAGAACACATGCTCCACTATGTTCATAGTAGCCTTATTTGTAATAACTAGAAGCTGGAAACAACCCAGATGTCCCTCAACTGAAGAATAGATACAGAAAATGTGGTTCATTTACACAATGGACTCCTATTCAACTATTAAAAATGAGGACATCATGAATTCTGCAGGCAAATGGATGGAACTAGAAAATATCATCTTGAGTGATATTTATTCAGATCAGAAAGATCAGGTATGCTGTGGAGTTGGGGGCAAGAGAGAAACCTAGAGAGCCAAGAGAATGAATGGAGATAAGCAGCCTCATGGGTGGGAGGTGGGTGGATCCTCTAAAAAGTACCAGAGACCCGGTAGATACAGTAGATATGAGACTCTAAGGACTCAATGGAGGTGAACTTAGCCAAAATCCCCAACATTGGGAGAGGGAACTTCAAAAGCCCACCTCCATCAGATAGACAGGACCTCAAGCAGAGGGACAGGGTTACTAACCCACAGTCAAAAATTTTGACCCAGAACTGTTCCTGTCTAAAAGAACTGCAGGGACAAAAATGGAGAAGAGACTGAAGGAAAGGGGGTCCAATGACCGGCTCAACTTGGGATCCATCTCATGGGAGGGCATCAAGGCCTGACACTGTTACTGATGCTATGGTGTGCTTACAGATGGGAACCTGACATGGCTGTTCTATAGGAGGCTCTACTAGCCACTGACTGAGACAGACACAGATAATTACACCCAACCATTAGACTGAAGTTGGAGACCCCTATTAGGGGAAGGATTGAAGAAGTTGAAAGGGAGAGCGACCCCATAGGAAGACCAGTAGTCTCAACTAATCCAGACCCCAGGGAGCTCCTAGAGACTGAGCCATCAACCAGGAACTTACAGAGGTCAGTTGGAGGCCCCTGGCACAAATATAGCAGAGGTCTGCCTGGTCAGGCCTTTGTGGGAGAAGATGTGTTTAATCTTCAAGAAACTTGAGGCCCCGGGGAAAGGGAATGCCTGGTGTGGGGTGGTGGTGGTGGGGAAGCACCCTCTCAGGGGAAAGGGGGAGGAGGAATGGAATAAGGAACTGTGAGAGTTGGGCCAATGGCTGGATTGTAAATAAATAAAATAATTTAAAATAATTCTCTCTTAGTATATTTTTGACCCATTTGACACATAAGTGTGTGTGTGTGTGTGTGTGTGTGTGTGTGTGTGTGTTATGTGTATGTGGTACATGCACATGAGTGCCTGACTGCAGATACCTGTGTAGTGCATGAAGTAGCCAAAGCGGAATGTTATTGTCAACCTCCACCAACGCTCTACTTTATTTTCTTGAGGCAGGGTCTCTCACAGAACCGGATGTAAGCTACTTCATCTAGGTTGGCTGCTCAGTGAACTCCTGGAATTCACCTGTCTCCACAAAGTCTCATGGATTTCAGACTGGCCTTAAACTTACTATATAGTGGGGATAACCTTGAACTCCTGATCCTCATGTACCTACTTCCAGAGTCCTGGGAGTATAGGTGTACACCATCACACCCATTCTATGTGACAGTGGGATGGACTTTTTGCTCACTCTGCTAGAACTCTACTAGCTGGGCTACATCAGCTGCCCTAAATATTAACTTATTTAACAGAGTAATTTTTAATCATTCTAGAATGTCCAGATTAAATCTTACCCTATCTGGGCAGATATTTTAGTGGTCTGAAGAAAATTTTATGTAATACTTATTCAGTTCTGATAATATTTAACTCCATTTTCACTTAATTTCCTGTTTTCACTTTAATCCGAGAATTGAGAATGAATATTCTTCAGATATATAAAAAATTCTACAGGAGATTTAGTAATCTTTAAGGATAAAAATTATGTTACATATTTGGTCATTGAGTCTAGTACATAACAGAGGATGATCAACTAGTACTTTGCTGATTAACTATGAATATGAGCGTGAAATAAAGATCCCCAGGGTGTCTGATTCCCCAAACCTGCCAGAGGACTGTTCCTGTTAGTTGCTTTCCTACTAAGCTTGCACAGTGCTTAGTGAGTGGCGCCACCATATTCATATAACTTATGTTTAAAGCTTGCCTGTGTAATAAAGAAATTCATATAGAGGGATTTAGAACTTTTACACATAATACCATGTTGCAGGAAGTATTAAAAAAGAAGGAATGTATCACATGTTCCCGTGCTGTTCCCTGGTTCTCTGAGCCCTGGCGGGCTGGCCAGCCAAGCACTGGCGGGCAATGGCCAAGAGCTCCACGATCTCTCCACTAGCTCACTAGGTTCCCACTGGCGGGTTGCTACCACGCCAGCCGCATGCTTCAATACCCCCATGGCCTCTGTGGTGCACATCAGGCAAACCCACACTTTGCTGCTGTACCTTTCTCTCTTGAACCCAGACGAGCTGCCGAGTGAAGGAAAACGCAACACAAACTTAGTTCAGAAATAATGATAATTCGATCTCTGGGCACATCAACTAAAACCTAATCTTGTAAGCCTTATCAAAGTCTGATTCCTCTGGTGGCGAATCCTTGCAGATCTGCCATGACACCCAGAGACTCTACTAGCTACTTCTTACCTACTTCATGCTGTCCCCGTTCCAAAAGGCACCTCTCTCTCTTTCCTCCTTCCTCTCTTCCCTCTCCAGTCCAGAAGTCTCTCTATGCACCCAGTGATTGGCTCTTTTATTCATTAGGGGATTGGTTCACAAGAAGTCACAGGTGTAACTCACTCCTTGTCCGAAGCCCCTCCCAGGAGGGCAGACTTAGCAGAATTACAATCAGTCCCAGGGCTATCCACAACAATACCATTTGTTATGGTTGGGATGGGAAATGTTCCCTACAGGCTTGCTTATTTGAACAATTGTTCTCAGCTGGTGGTACAGTTTTGCAAAGTTGTGGGACCTTTAGAAGGCGGAGAGAGTGGGGGCTGGGAGACAGTCCTCATGGATATACCTGACCCTGGTTCTGGTCCCATTCTCTACTGACTGTCAGCATGGTGGAACCTGCTGCCTTACCTTCTTCACAATGACAGATTCTATGTCCAAGTCCTGATTCAAGATAAACCCTTCCTCCTCCAGTTGCTTCCTGTCAGGTGTTTGGTTACAGTAATGAGAAGAGTAGCTGAAACAGCATTGTGATAGCAGTTGTGACTTCACACAGCCTACAGTAATGACACAAGAACTGTGGCATCCTTCAGAAGCTAACACAACTCTTTCTGTTTTTTCCATGAGGCATGACAGATGGCATGTGAAGAGAAACTGAGAGGAATTTTACCTTTTGTGAGCGTGAAAGAGACCTTCTTCGTAAGTTTGCACCCATGTGATATCATCTCCCCACCCTGAAGAAGAGATAAATCCATGTATTATTCCAGGACTAAGATGTGTTGCCCTAACAGATTGTATGTTAGAGGATTTGGGAGTGCACCTCAAAGCTCAAGACCAGCCTTGAAACTGTTCAGTACTGATCAGGGCCAGACAATTGATGGGCAGTGGCTGAGAAGACATCTCTGGTCATGCAAAAGCTCTAGTTTTCAGAATGTACATAAAATAAGTTATCATAGCATACTTCCAAAGAACTGCCAAGAGTCCTTTGTACTGTGCCACCAAGTGCCCTCTGAATCTTGAGTATCAAAGGATGCTGACTGCTTCTATGCAGTGCACATTTGGGCAAAGGACTTCCAAATTCTACTTTGACTTTTTTGCTTGAGAAATGTTTTAGGAGGAGAATTTCATGTTTGAAAACAACACACACACACACACACACACACACACACACACACACACAAATACACACTCCACACAAACACAGAGTATTCTGGAAACATCCAAAGATTGAAATATAGGGAAAGATAAATTTTTGACTACAGAGAGAATCATTAGCCTTAAAAAGGAGATAGCAGTAGTTGTGAATGCACGCTAGAGATTAAAGAATGAAACTTTCAGGAAGTAGAATGTACAGAGCATCTGGATATTGCGTGTTTAGGATTTGCCCTAGATATGGATGAGAGAGACTGACATGAAATATCTGGGGGCTGGTTAGACTCAGGTTTTCCTCTGTGTTAAAATGTAAGATTGCAGCATTTACATTTGATATCACAAGATATGTAACCACAGAAAGTAAAAGTAGAACCATGAGCATACACACGATTTTGTGTTTCTTTTTGTTTCATTTATTTGTTCTTTCGTAACAACTTTACTGAAATATTATTCATATATTGTTCAACTCACTCATGGAAAGTGTACATTCTTTGTAGTCTTTGAGAATACAAAGAATAATATAATTTCCCAGATATCCATAAACCTACAGGGGGCATACTGTGCCATAACTACTTTCATGCAGTCTACATCATAATCACAATGGGGCAGATGTGACAGAATTTAAATTCTCTTCCAGGTCTGGATTCATAGCTATTGTTTTGTCTCTAGATTTGGCTATGCTTTTTTTGTTTTCTGTGAATGATTTTATTCATTCTTCAGCTATGCATTTATTGAGTATCTGCTGTATGCTAGGCACTTGCACTGGCTTCCAGAAGTTCTTTTGTCTTGTAGACCATGCTGGACTTGAACTCACAAAGTGAGTGCCGGGAGGCACTTTAGACAAACACCATCATGCCCAACTACAGTTCTTACATGAGAAGGATGCTAGGAAATGTTTTGGTCACATTGTGTGTGTGTGTGTGTGTGTGTGTGTGTGTGTGTGTGTGTGTGTATTTTTTAAGCACCTATTTATTTTCCTCACTAATCTTCTGTTCTTCCAACTGGTCTCTGTCCTTAACTGGGATTGTTCTTTGCTTTATGGGGCTGCACTGGGCACACTGTACTTTGACTCCTTCCGCCCGCTCCTGCTTTCATCCTCATTTTCTCAGCCATTTCCAACACAGAAATAGATAGCCAGAGGGGCAGCAAACATAAGCCAACCCTCAACACAGTGACTCTCAGTGTTAGTAGTCTTTTTCTCTGTTAAAGCAGTATCTTAATAACTGAAATAGTAGAACCACTACTCCAATTCGTTTCCATAAAGTTTACCATAAAGGGGGCCAAAAAGATGGCATAGCAGATAAAGGCTCTTACTACCAAAACGGATGATTTGAGTTTGATCCCTGGAACCCAAATTGGGGGAGGAGAGAACAGAGTTCAGCAAGTTCAGCAAGTTGTCTTCTGACCTCATCACATAAATAAATTCATGTGGTAAAACTTTGCTGCAGAGCTTTAAAGCAACATCTGAATGGGCTCACAGGGTTCTGATGTCTTATACATTAGCTAGAGCAATGCCAGTTCGCTTCACTATGGAAGGATTTGAAGAACATTTAGTAGCTTGGTCCTGGGTGGTTTAAAGTTACTAAGGTATTTATTTTATAACTATTATGTTTGTTTGGAGAGCTATATGATACATTATATCCAGGGAAATACTTTTGCCCTTTATTTTTTTTTGCAGTATACCTTGACTTTCTTGACATATAGATTGTGATTGCTGAGCTAAAGTTGAATTAATTTAGGTAAACCATTATGGACACATAGCTGGTAGTCTATATATGTGAAGAAATGAATGGCTTAGAAGCTATTCTGCTTTAGCATTTTAGATACCCTGCAGGACATTACACTGTTCACTCTGATCAAAGCACCATTTCAAAGAGTGGCCAAACACTATGTGGTTATTCTGCTTATTTGAATTTATCATGTTGGGGCAAATAATTCTCAGCATTTACTGTTTCCTTGAAAACATAAAAACAACTCTGAGAACTGTTTCTTCATCCTGTGGATATGAAGATTTTTTTTCTTAGTCCAATGTAAAACTAAATATAAAAAAAAAATAGAAGTTTTTCTGAAGTCAAGCCAATGGCAAATGTCTAAAGTCAGTGCACCTGTTTATCTAAAGCCTAAGAAAGTCTTGGTTATCCAATGTTATCAGGAAGTGAGAGAAATCATGATTTCTGGGTAGCCTTGTATAAAATAATAGCAAATTATTTTCTTGCCTCACATAGGGGCCGGGGAATTTGAGCAAACTTTGCAGAGTCTTAAATTGCTTTCAGGACAACATTATGGCATCAAAGAACTGTTTCTTTCCTAAGATTCTGATAGTCAAAGCTCTATACATCAACCCAGTTCTTTTCAAAATCTACAAAAGATGCATCAAAACATTTTTATTTAGCCAGGCTTAGTGGTTAGGAGACAGAAGCAGGCACATCGCTGTGAGTTTGAGCCCAGCCTGGTGTACATAATGAGTTCCAAGCCAGCCAAGGCTTGATGGAGAAGACCCTGTTTCAAAAACAAAAAACCCAAACCCCAAAGTATTATTATTTCTTTGAAATTTGATGGTTTACTGTCTAAAAATAAATGATCCCCTTTAGAAAAGTTTGTTTTAAAGCCATACGTAACAAATATCTAGGCATTTTTTGCTTATAATCAAACTATAGATGGATGCTGAGAACAGTTGACATGACTGAGTTTAGAAACTACAGTGAAATTATGGTACCTCTTGAGAGTGTCTGAGGAGGTCTCTTTTCTTTTTTGATAGCAATGGCAAGATTGGAAGAAACTGTGATCAGCAAGAGGCAGAGGGGCAGAGCAGAATGCAGCATCGTGTCTTCCAGAGAGTCACTCAGAGGCAGCTAGAAAATAATTTTCAGAATCTGGTCATTTTAAACAGTCTGTTATTCAAAGATACTTGGACAAACCCCAAGCTGACAGGTTCATGTTTTTGATTTCACATTAGATAATCTTGGGGGATCATTTTTAAAACATTTTAAAACCCACGGAACCATCTATTAAGGTCATGAAGGTTCTAGAAATCCTGACAAAGAGTGACATTTGAGCACAGGCTGAGGGCACACATCTGTCCCTGTGGTCACTGTGGTGTGTGTGGCTCCACAGTGAAACTCAAACACCGGGTTGTTTGTTATCACTTTCAGATTTCATCATGCAGAGCAAGTTGACTCTCAGCATTGAGATTCTTTGTCTTTTCATCTTTCTGGGCCTAATAACTGGGACAACATCTTTAACTCTATAGCAAAGTGAGATTAGATAGGAAAACATTTTTTCAGCCACAAATAAAACCCAAATATGGACAAGCCTCCCCCCTTCAGTGCTCTGTAGGCACATAGCTCCAACAGTCAGCCTTCTACCCTTTGATTTAAAACTCTTCTCTTTAAAAACTGCCAAGTATTGTCACGTTACTGAAATGACACATAGGGATAGCAGAGTAGAAATCAGTGCACATGTATCCTCAGTGCTTGTCCAAAATTTCTTAAAACATTTTGACTGTAGATTCGTGTCATTTGGCAGTGAATTCCACAATAATAATGAAATTTCCTAGCCCAAATCTAATCAACAACTGCCTACTGATTCTGCTTGAATATGGCTGTATTTAGCTCCATTAAGAATACACATCTATGGACCCATGGTTCGGACCACATATGTGGCAGAGAAGGGCCTCAATGGCCATCAGGGAGAGAGGAGAGGCCATTGGGCCTGAGGGTGTTAGAGGCCCCAGTAAAGGGGAATGTCAAGGTGGGAATATGGGGATGGGTGGGCGGGTGGGTGGGAGGTGGAATTCCCTCATAGAGGCAGGGATGGGGAGGGGATAGGGGTTTCCAAAGAGGAGACCCAGAAAAGGGGAAACATTGGAAATGTAAATAAAGTATCAAAAAAAAAAAAAAAAAGAATTGTGGAAAGTGGAAAGATTCACAAGATATAATAATTTGGTCCCAGGCAAACAACAGGTGACTATGATAGTCACTGCATCTGAGATCTTGTAAGACAACAGCTCAGTGGAGGTTTATAGGCCCTGGTTTCTCTAGATACTTTCTTATTTGTCTTGTTCCCATATGTTCTCATTTTCAGTGATGTCCCTCCTGAATCAATGATGTTTGCCACCCCAGGTTAGTCTTATTGAAATTACTTCCACCCATAATTCCCAGTAGAACCATTTATTGCCTTCTTTGTATGCAGGGTCTAAAAACATGTTAAACAATAACCATGTCTGATTACATATCAGTTTCAGTTCTTATAGCTTATTAAGTCATAAAACATTTCAGAATGTCATCTTGATCTCTTACGGTTTGGCCATCTTGCACCTGAACAATGAAATGAAAGTGATGGTAGATTTTAGTAGGGAACAGGACAGCCTGGGCTAACAATGCCAACTTGGGAGGGTAAGCTTCAGTCAGGTTGCAAGGTGCAGTAGTGATGTTGAAAAACTACCTACAAGAAAGTCCTATCAGCTTCTAGAAGGTCTACAAATGAGCTACAGGTAAGGAATTAAAAAAAAAAAAAAAAGAATTTCTAGAGATGGTCTCTTATCTTCCTTGAGTAGGTTCCAAAATACTTTAGATTTTTTTTAGGATTTTAGAGAGAAGAGTTAAGGAAAGTTAATCTGGAGAAAATATTGGGAAAGTTCTTAATGTTAGAAACAGAGAGGTATAGGTGGAATCTACATCAAAAAAAAGAGGCTGTGCAATTTCAACATTCGTGCTATTTTAGGTCAAGTTCACAGTTGAGGATGAACCTAATAATCCATAATTTCTAGTATTTATGTATTTATATATGTACTATTGTCCAGCACATTTTATATTCAAAGTTAAGAAACTTTGTTAGATGTTCCAAAAAACAAAAACAAAAACAAAACAAAAAAACAAACCAAAAAGGTACTGACTGTATTCAAAGCAATGCACCTTGTTTACTGTTGTTTGGGGATCAGTGATGCTTCCCTTGGTCCGAGTGTGTCTTGCTGAGAGTCCTTAAATTCCAGTTGGAAGGGACAACTGGAACTTAAGGACCGTACTGGGAAGAATTCAGATCATTCCTATGTTACAGCAGCATCAGATGCATTTGGGAAGCAGCAACCCTGCCATCTACCAAAAGGGTTTACCAGCATTGACCAATTAGCACTTTCTAACACTAGGCTTGTAGTTTTGAAAAGTAATTTAACACAATCCATTTACTTCAATATTGAAATTTTCTATATTTTAAAATAAAACTTTAGGGGTGAGAGAGATGGCGCAGTGGTTGAGAGTACTGGCTGCTCTTCTAAATGACCTGCTGGGTTCAGTTCCCAGCACCCACATGGCAGCTTACACCTCTCAGTTCCAACACCCTCACAGAGACATACATGCAGGCAAAACACCAGTTTACATGAAATAAATGTAAATAAATAAAAACAAATTATTAAAAAATAAAATAATTAAATCCTTAAAAAACGTACAAGGAATTATGTTAGCATCCAGACTTTTAAGAGATCATTTTAGATTAAGTCTAGTTTATTCTATTATTAATATGAATTGAGAGTAAAACTGTGAAGCCAGCCCAGGAAGCCAAGTCAGTAGCAGCAACAGAACATAGCATCGTGCTCCCCATTTCTAACTAGGAGTCTTACTTTTAGATAGAAAAAAAAATGTGATCATTTAGATATAGCAGAGGTTTAGAGATTGAACAATGAGTAATCTGGAAGTTTTACCTGCTTACCTGAGCTGCCCAACGTTCTTGTTAGAAATGTATTTTGGATGTTACTCGTTGCAAAGGGGTGTGCATTTATAGACACACACACCTGACCTACAACTTCACCTGCATGGCAACAAGAGCGCTGTCACCTGGGTGCTCACAAACAGAGGCTTGTCCAAAGAACTTGGCTTCTTTCCAGTTCTCATGCTTTGCAGGAGAGAGTGCTCCTCGCTTGAAATTAAGATCAGATGTCTTCATAAAATGACACCAAAGACTTCTTTGTGCTTTTTTCTCTGTGCCTTTTACTTTCAAGGTAATTGGGCTTTTGGCTAGATTTCAGCACTGCAAGAAAAAGGAAAGAAAATGGGGGAAAAGGCAGGGGTGGGGGGATGAATGTAGAAACCGTGTGTACACCATTGTTCTCAATGGGAGTTCAGCAAGCTTTGTGGATTATACACAAAGAAAATAGAAATTCTTCAGGGTGACTCAGATTGCAGGAATACAATAAAGAGCTAAAGAGATCAGGGTTGCTTTCTTTCTTTCCTTCTTTTTTGCTGAGAGAGAGATGTTTTTAAAATTTTTTAATGTTTTGATATTCAAATAATGATTTGGTTATTCACTGTAATCCTTCAGGTTTGTTTTCTATATTGTTACATACTGAGAATTTATCCTATTTAGTTTTAGAGAATAGCTGCGTTACACTGACTTGCAGTGAAATCCCTGAAAGTTGAACAATGGGCTCTACAGTGTATGGAAAGGTGCGCACCCCACATGCCATCTGTCACCCCAGCCTCTAGTATGAAGACACTGCCCATTTTGTAACATTGGCCAACTGGAGACAACAAGAATTGGAAGTTTCTTCTAGAATATTCGGGTTAGACGCTTCCAGCTCAGCTCACATTCGATGAGGATGTCCTGGAATGGGGAGCCAGGAGGAACTGATGGAAACAGGAGGGATGGGGTTGGGGGTGGGGAGCAAGGGATGGAGGGAGAGATTAATGGGAGAGATTATTGGAACCAAGGGGCATTTCAAGAGCAGCGTGGAAGCCCAGTGCAGGGGAAACTCCCTGGAATCTTATGAGAGTGACCCTAGTGAAGAATCCTGGTAATGGGGGATACAGATCCTGAACTGGTCATCTTCTATAACCAGTCAAGTCTTCCAGAGGTAGGACACATTAACCCAGGCACAAAACCATTGGTCTTCAGTTTGTCCTTCCTGCAAGATGAGCTGTGCTTGGGTAATGGTGATGCAGAACTTGTGGGAATGGCTACCAATGACTGGTCCATCTTGAGGTCCACACCAGGAGAGGAATCCCAGCCCTGATTCTGCCTGGAGGACCAGGAACCAAAGGTTGGATAGCCCAGCAACCTAGGATAGAACAAAACACCACTGGGGAAAAACGTCAATTAAATGAATTCTAATGATATTCTGCTATACTCATAGATTGGTCCCTAGCCAAATTGTTTTCAGAGAGGCATCATCCAGCATCTGATGAGAGCAGACTCGGAGACCCACAAGCAAACACTAGGCAGAACTCAAGGACTCCCCCAACCCCCAGAAGAGGGGGAAGAAGGATTGTAGGATCCAGAGCAGTTGAGGACACCACAAGAACACCCACCACAAGATCAACTAAGCAGGGGTCACAGAGACTGAAGTGACAGTCAGAGACCCTATATGGGTCCGAGCTAGGTCCTTGCATGTACGTTATGATTGTGTAGCTTGGGGTTATCATAGGACTTCTATGAGTGGGAAGATGTATCTCTGACTCTTTTACCTGCTCTTGGGACCCTTTTCCCTCCTACTGGATGCCCCATCCAGCCTTGATATGAGTGCTTGTGTTTTGTCTTATTATAAATTGTTTTATGCCATGTTTGGCTGATATTCTTGAAAGGCCTGCTCTTTTCTAAAGGAAAACGGAGGAGGAATGGATCTAGGGGAGAGGGAAGGTGGAGTGGGGGGATCTGGGAGGAGTGGAGAGAGGGAAACGGCAGTCAGGATGTATTGAGAAAAGAATTTTCTTTCTCTTTCTTTTTTTAAAAAATTATTCTTTATTAATACTCTGAGCTCTGGGGGGAGGGACCCAATCATGACCTCCAATTAGACTCTCTTTGTATAATGTCTAGCTGTGGGCCTCTGCATCCACCCCTATTTGCTACTAGAGGAAACCTTTCTGATGGTAACTGGACAAGGCACTGATCTATGAGTTTAGCAGAATATCATTAGAAATTATTTTATTGATTTTTTTTTGTTTTTTTAGATCAGTCCTGTTTGATTCTATCCTGGGTCTCTGGAGTATATATTCTCTTTCCTGACCATCCAAGCAGGAAGCAGTATTAAGCAGAGTTTACTCTCATGGTGTTGGTACCACCATTGCCCCAGCACATCTTGCAGACAGGACAGATTGGCCAAAGGTGTCTAGGTTGGTGTCCAGGGTTTTTTTTTTTTCCTGCAGAGTACCTTCCTGCACAAAAGAGTCTAGAACATAGTGGGTTAATGCTCCACGCAGGCGCCAAGTCAACCTCTCCACATTCAATGAACCATGCAGGTGTTATCCTTGACAATGAGGCCCCATAGTCAGTTTGTAAAGAGCAATCCTCCTCTCCTAGCATCAGCCTGGTAGCTCCACAGAACCCTCTTGGCCAACAACACAACCAAATGCAATCCAGTCCCATCAGCGGAAGCCTGGTGTGGCTACAAGAGATGGCAAATTGAGACTCTCCTTCTAATTTCTCCCTCCTTACTAGGATTCCTCACTAGAATCACCTTGATAAATTACAGGAATCTTCCACTACACTAGGTTTCCATACCACTCCCCCAATGCCTCCCAATTCCAGATATCGCTTCCCACAATGTCTCCATCCCATTGCCCCCCATCCCTGCTACAAACACTGCCTCCCTCTTTCTCCAACCCCCAAGTGCCCCCAGTCCACCCTCAAAATCTATCGTATTCCCTTTTCCAGGGAGATCCTCTAGACCCCTCCTTTTTATCTAATCTCTCTGGTTTTATGGACTTTAGCTTGGTTATCATTTACCTAATGGCTAATAGCCACTTAGAAGTGAACACATACTGTATTTGTCTTTCCGGGGCTGGGTTGCCTCACTCAGGATGATTTTTTCTAGTTCCATTTAGGTTGTTTCCAGTTTCTGGCTATTATGAATCGAGCCACAAGAAGCATAGTTGAGGAAGTGTTCTTATGGTAGGATGTTCTTGTGGTATATAACCAGGAGTGGTATATCTGGATCTTGAGGTAGATTGATTTCCAATGTTCTGAGGAGCTTCCATATTGATTTCTACAGTGGCGATACAAGTTTATACTCTCACCAGCATTAGATGAATGTTTCCCTTCGGCCTTATCCTCACCAGCATGAGCTGTCATTTGTGTTTTTGATATTAGCCATTCTGACAAGTGTACGATGAAATCTCAAAGTTGTTTTATTTGCATTTCCCTGATGACAAAGAATGGCGAACACTTCTTTGGGTGTTTTCCAGCCATTTGAGGATATTGTGAAAGGTGTTGCTTCCATGATTTTTTTCTTTAGTCTGTCATTTATATGTAGGAGGGCTAATAAAATTTTTGGAGTAAATTTTTTATCCAGCTGCTTTGCTAAAAGTGTTTATCAGAGTTCCCTAGTGGAATTTTTGGGGTCACTTATGTATACGCATGTATCATCTGCAAATAATGATACTTTTACTCCTTTCTTTCCAATTTGTATCTCCTTGATCTCCTTCAGTTGTCTTATTGCTCTATTGATGTCAGACTAACTGTGGCCTCAGAAATTGAATTTGGCAGTGTGTCTTCTTTCCTATATTGTGTAATAATTTGAGGAGTATTGGTATTAGTTTTTCTTTGAAAGTCTGGTAAAATTCTGAGCCCTGGGCTTTTTTTTTTTTTTTAATTGAGAGACTTAATGGCTGCTTCTATTTTACTAGGTGTTAAAGGTCTATGTATGTTGTTTATCTGATTTTGATTTCACATTAGTATGTGGTACCTATAGAGATGATTACCCATTTCTTCTAGAGTTTTCAATTTGGTGGAATACAGGTTTTGAACATATGTCCATATGATTTATGATTGCCCAGATTTCCTTATTTTCTCTTATTATGTCCCTCTTTATTTTCTGATTTTGTTAATTTGGATATTCTCTCTGTGTCCGTTAGTTAGTTTGGATAAGGGTTTGTCTAGCTTGCTGATTTTCCCAAAGAACAAACTCTTTGTTTCATTGATTCTTTGTATTGTTCTTTTGGTTTCTATTTTATTGATTTCAGCCTTCAGTTTGATTATTTCTTGCTATCTACTTCTCTTGGGTGTGCTTACTTTTTTTTTTTCTAGAGCTTTTAGGTGTGTTGTTAAGTTGCTAGTATGAGATTGCTCTAATTACTTTATGTAGGCACTTAGTGCTACTAAATTTTTTCCTTAACATGTCTTTCATTGTACCCCATAAGTTTGGGCATGCTGTGTATTGATTTTTAATGAATTCTAGAAATTATTTAATTTCTTTATTTCTGTCTTGACCCACTTTTCATTCAGTGGAGTGTTGTTAAGTTGGCATGAGTTTGTTTCTGTTGTTGTTGAAGTCCAGCTTTAATCCATGTGGTGAAACAGGATGCAGGAGTCGTTTCAGTTTTCTTTTATTTGTTGATACTTTCTTTGTGACTGAGTATGTGGTCAATTTTGGAGAAGGGTTCATGAGGTACTGAGAAGAAGGTATGTTTTTCTGTGCTTCGGTGAAATGTTCTGTAATTACCTGTTATATCCATTTGGATTATAACATCTGTTAGCTTCAGTAGTTCTCTGTTTAGCTTTTGTCTGTTTGATCTGCCTTTGGAGAGAGTCGGGTGGTGAAGTCTCCCACTATCAGTGTTTGAGGGTCAATATGTGATTTAAGCTTACAGTAGTGTTTCTTTTCAAAAGTGGATGCCCATGAGTTTGAGAATTGCATTGTCTTCTTAGTGGACTTTTCCTTTGATGAGTATATAGTGTCTTTCCCCATCTCTTGATTAGTTTTTGTTTGGAGTTTATTTTATAAGCTATTAAATTGGCTATATCAACTTGCTTCTTAGATTCTTGGAATATCTTTAACCTTTACCTTGTGATAATGTCTGTCCTTGATGTTTTTATATTTCTTGGATTCAGTACTACCATTGATATTGAGAGATACCAATGAGTGTTGATTCTGGTTATTTTGTTGTTGTTGTTGGTGGTGGTGGTGGTAGTGGTGGTGGTGGTAGTGGTGTGTGTGTGTGTGTGTGTGTGTGTGTGTGTGTGTGTGTGTGTGTGTTTCCCTTTCAGTTTTGGTGATGTGAGATTTTTTTTCCTGTGTTTTCATGGGAATACTTAACCTCCTTGGGTTGAAATTTTTTCTTCTAGTACAGTCTTACGGCTTGATTCATAGATGAGTATTGTTTAAATTTGACTTTATTATGGAATATCTTATTTTCTCCATTTATGGTGTTTGAAGTTTTGTTGGATACAGTAGTCTGGGCTGTCATCTTGTTGTGGGATATTCATTAGAGATGGCTTGGATAATGGTTTAATCCAATAGAAAGTCTTTGCTAGCTGGCTACTATACTGGGTGTTTGACAACATAGTGTAGCATTGAGCCTTTCTCAGGGTGAGCTTTTAAGCACAGAAATCATGTTCTGGGTTGACATACTTCAATTAACAAGAACACTTAGTCAGAAGTGAAACTACAAAAGCTAAAAAACAAGGTTAGTACATTTTGAGATTTTGCCAAAACTATATGGGCTTTGAGGGTGTGGTGGTTTGAAAGAAAATGTCCCCCAAAGGCTCATAGGCAGTAGCAGTATTAGGAGGTGTGGCCTTGTTGGAGTACATGTGGCTTTGTCGGAGGAAGTGTGTCTCTAGGGGGCAGGCTTTGAGCTCTCAGAAGCTCGAACCTGGCCTAGTGGCTCACTGTCACTTTCTGTTGTCTGCAGAGTAAGATGTAGAACTCTCCTCTACCTCTCCAGCCCGTGTCTGCCTGCATGCCACCGTGATTCCCACCATGATGATAATGGACTAAATCTCTGGACTGGGAGGCAGCTCCAATTAAATGTTTTCCTTTATAAAAGGTGTCTCTTCACAGCAATAGAAACTCTAACACAGACAGATGGATTTGGCATTCGTCTTAGTTTTGGCATGCGGTGCTGTCTACATGCTGAGTTTTGCACCCTGAATGGTACTTTGATTATGGAGCCAATTGTGCTAATGTATGGGGGCCGACTAAGACCTGGAGTCCTATTACATTCTCCATTGGTATCAGTGAATGAGTAAAGTCATAGACTCATTTTGTTTCAATTTAAGATACACAGGCTCAATGTTAATCCAATCAGAATGAGAATTAAAGGCCTAGTCAATGCTGATGGCAGAGTAGTTAGCCAGGGGACCAAGAGAACAGAGACTGGTACCAATTATTTCCCTAACCATGGCAATATTTTTCTCTAATTACTCCTGATCGATTAGCATAAAAACAACAGGTTTCTCCCAAAGCCATAGGTCGTTTCCTTCATCTCATGAAAAGTCTAAACCTCTCCAATTTTGTAGGGTCATTTCTGAAAGGGAATCTAACTGATGTTTTAATTCAGGAACTGAACATTTCAATATGTATAGGTCCTGATCAACCTACCTATTTCATTTGGAAAGCACCAGAAGTGGCAAATTTAGTAAAACCATTAGTACATGCCCATTGAGTAGTCTCAGAGGCTCAGGAATATTGTTGTTACCCATATGAATTAACCCATATGGCAGAATGTCAGGCATCAGAATAAGGGAAAATGTCTAGGTTGAAGGTTTTGAATATTAGACAGGTTTTAGCCCCATAAGTCATCTAATGTTAATCTGAGCTGTACCTAGTCACAATGAGTTTTGTCAATCAATGGGCTGAGAGTTTGGTTAGTCTCTATCCCTTTGTAGTACATGGTATCAAAGCACAATCAGCTATCCTGGCTGGTTTTTTGACTGGGAATGATTAACTCTATCCCCAGGAACCATTTCTGTGGCAAAGTCAGATTCCCTAGGTTTTTTGTGTTTTCCAAAGACCAGAATCTTTTAAAGAATTTTCTTCAGAAAAACCTCAATTTTAATTCCCTACTTCTGTAATGGAAACTCTTGATTTTGGCAGCCAGAGGATCTAGCCACAAGGCATGTATAGAATTTTAAAGTCTATATTCTGATCTCAAAATATAAATTCCCATATCTTCTTTTCTTCATACAACCAGACACTTAAAATATGGGATCAGCAAGTAAAGGTCAAGATGGAATATGGGTTGCTGGTCTATAGTCATACTAGCTAATACCTTTCCTGGAGATGACTTCTTCAATTCCTAGGTCTAGGCCTGAGGGCCCTGAGGGTTGGACCATAACCCTGTATTTATATTAAACACAAGTCTCAGGAGGAAGTAGAGGGGCAGGAAGTGGAAGGGCTTACAGCCCAAGGAAACCTTAATTTTATGTCTACAGATGGTTTATTTGGTAGCAGCATCTGTGGCTTCTACTTTCTTGACCTGGGTAAGGTGGATCCTGATATCTGTAATGATATCCGTAATGCCAGCTATCATCAGAGCTTTAGGATTGGAGAGAATCACAGTGTAGTGTCCTTTTCCAGTTGATTTCAGTGCCCCATTGGCTATCTGCCTGACACAGACAATGTCACTGGGCTGGGACAAAGGGAAACTGGTGGTGGACTCGGAGGTCAACTGGCTCTCTTGAATAAACCAATGAATAGCCTTTATGGAAGACTGGAGTGCCTATAGTGACTTGAGAAAGGAATGATTAGAGCGTTCTGCCAACTGCTGGTCTCTGAGCCTGGGAAGTAGTGGGGAAAGTTTTCCAAACATAATCTCATAGAGAGCATAAATCCCTCTCTATATGGGGTCCAGTGGGCTAAAGCAAAGGAAGGAGATCTATCCATCCTCTGGTAGACTCTACTGAGAGTTTTGTTAAAGTTTCTTTTAATGTCCTGTCTATTCTTTTTCCTTGGCTAGAACTCTGAGGTCTATATGCACAGTGAAGTTTTCAGTCTATGTCTAAGGCTTTAGATATTAATTGAGAGATTTTGGCTATGAAAGCCAGGCCACTGTCAAACCCCATTTGCTAAAGGAGAGGCTGAATCAGGGGAGCAGTTTCTGGAGGAGCTTCTTAGCTACTATTTGAGCAGTTTCAGCCTGGGTAGGGGATGTTTCTACCTACCCAGAAAAAGTATCTTTAAAAACTAGCAAGTACTTTTATCCTTCCCTGGCAGGCTAGATCTTTCTTGGTAAAGCCAGTTTTCTCAGAGTTTGTGGGGTTGTTCATCTCTCATTTGGATTATTTCTTGAGCAAAGGCTCTCTGTTTTGAATTCACTTGAGCACAAACTGGGCATCTGGCTGAGATATCCTGTGCTAAGCCTATAGTCTAGGTATAACATCCCTTGGTCTAAGCAGCTCATAAAGTTTTGTGAATCCCAGATGAGTAGCCTGGCGAAGTTCAGTTACTAGAGTCCTGCCAGTTGTTTCTGGGAGAATAATCTTTCCCTTTGGTGTCTTCCATCAACTATTGGTGTGAGCTGTCCATATCTTCTTTACCATGGAGGCTCAGGCAGTATCATGTTGTGGTATGCCATCAGAATATCAATAGGCCCCACTCATCTTAGGACTATTTGTCCAGCAACCAGATCAGAAGTCAGCAGTGGAAGACAGCAATTTGTAGTGGAAGCCAAATAGCCTCAAGGAAGGGCAAGATCTTTTAATATCCTTTTTCCTAGTGGTGAGAAGCCCTCTTTCTCTATAGATTATACTTTGGACATGCCTGGCAGTAAAAACATACCCGATGCTCCATTATATGGTGGTGGAATTTTCTTTTCCCCATCCGATAGCTAGGGTCAGGTCTTCTTTCATTAAACTAGTGTCCCGCGCACCTCTCGCCAGCAAGAAGACACGCAACACGCAGGCCTCGTCTGCAGTTCAGCTTTATTCAGCCGTTGATGGAGGAGGAACCCGGGGCCCCAGAATGGCGCTGCTTATATAGCCCTGAGGCAGCGTGTCCTCCATTGAT